>JASWHV010000003.1:35590911-36230911 GCA_030760725.1 Neostapfia colusana
CGGTTTCCCGGTTCCCATATATCCGGTAGGTCTTCGGTACTGTTCTAGCTTGTTCAACAGGCCCGCACACGGCTCGGTCCTCAATCAACACAAGCAGAGCTGTGGCACCCAGACTCCAAAGTCCTGCTGCTCTTACTCTCTGCTCGGTCTCATTTTTCATGCCATGTGATTCATTTGCTATCTTAACCGAGTGGTGTGCCTCTAACCTATTCTTGCGAGTAGTTCCAACTACTCGACATGTACTGAATCCTACACTATCTTAGCATTGCAGTGGCTACTTGAGGTTTAAAGTCTAAGCCCAAAACCCTGGTTCTCTTGGCTATGCATTTGGGTTTTCAAACAAGACTCTAATGCACAATTATAAGAAATACTTAAAGTAAGTTCTCAAAACAATAAAATTTACGAAACGGCTAATGCAAACCGGAGCTTGCCTGTTTTGCAGGGGACTAATACATAATAGAAGTTAGTGTTCTTCGATCCCTTTATCCTTCTGAGCTCAACTGTTCCACACGTCAAGGGATGACTCCGTCGAAGTCCTTCGACGTGATCACTATCGATATGAATATGTATAAGTCGTTATAATGCAATTATAAGAATTTAGAGACTTGAACTTCTTAAGAACAGAGGCTTTGTGGAAATGCCAAGAATGGCTTTGTTGCCTCTGTTGTGCAAAGAAACCTCAAGAAAACAAATCTGCCTTACGAGTTTAATTATATCCATAACTAAGTTCCTAATGGACATAAGAGATGAGCTAACATGATTTGGATATAACTACAGATCCTGATCTCCAATGACTTCGAATTTTTTTACAGGAAGTCATACACTACACAGGGACTTAGTTTGCCAAATTGCAGCTAAAGTGGAAAGAAATTGTGTCTCCCATAATTCCCACACTAATCCCTATGTTTTTCTCACATACATAAGATTGAAGAACAAGTACAGGAAGATCCAAGGCTCAACTTGAGCTGAAATTTGCATGTGAGTTCCTGGTCACATGAAAAGATTCTGGACCAAAATTTAGTATTTTTCACTGAGTGGTTTATTCAGAACAATTCCTTAAGCAATTAACCAACAAGTAATTAATTTTGAAGTAACTCACATGTTCATGCCAAACTTAGTGAACTACAATTCAATTATAGTTCAAATAGCATGCATGAATTTTCCTAGGACTTTTGGAGCTAATAATTGCCCAGAACTGAATTTTCCCACTCTGGGACTTTTTCTGAAAAGTTTCTGTATTTATTTCAACACAGCAAATTGAAATCTGAATTCTCCAACTCAAATCAACTCCAATCGAGCTGAAATTTTTACAGGAGTTCAATAACATCGTAAGGACCATTCTGGTAAAATTTGAGGATTTTGGATGAACCAAACTCCCTCAAAACTTCTTTTACTGAAAAGCTTCAAATAATTTTCCAGACTTAATTATTGACTTTTATACAAATTAGATTGCATATTTGGATAGAGTTTTTCAATATGAATCTAACCCAATTTGAATCATTGAATTTGGAGCTTCCTAGCAAAAGATATGTTCATCTAAATTTTGAATCAAATCTGTCATTTGAATTAATTCGAGGGAAAAGTTCAAATGCCTTCTCATCCACAGCCGAAGACACACGGAGTTACAGAGTAAATCTGCGCATCCACAGCAGATCCAAGAGCGACAGGTGATCCCAATTTAAATTTTAGTCACTGACACGTGGGACCGGCACCTTTCTTTTTCCTCCCGCCTCCCTCTCGCGTGCGCGCCACTCCTCCTCGGCGGACTGAGACCGGAGCTCGCCGGCCTCGCGTTTCCGGCCACCTCTCAGCCGGAGGATCGCCGCCGGGGTGTTTTGGAGGTCGGGGAACTCATTGGTGAGGGTTGCTCGAGCTGCCGGTGGCCGGAAATCGGCCGGCGACATGCGGCGGCCTCGGAGAGAGTTCAGCATTGTCGGCCAACTGTTCTAGCCTGCCAAAACTTAGGGCCAAATGGATCTAAAGCACCAGTGGGTGTTTGTGAAGCTCGGCCTGACGTACAAATTGCTCGGGAATGGCTGCTAATGAGGTTTCATCGTGTGCCCGATGTGTGCCGCCATGAAAACGCCCGGAAAACCTTGAAATACTCAGCCTACGTGCAGTTTCAAGCTAGGGTTGCGAAGAGCAAATGATCGCTGGCTATCCTAGCCCTTGTGCGCAAGATTTGGTGATCTAAAAACGAGAATTGAGAATGAATTTGAAGGTTCCGTACCAGAATGTCGGTTTGTGCCCGCCGGAGAAACTTTCTTGAATTCGCGCTCGGTCATCCACGGCTTGGCTTGAGCTTTGGAGGAGATCAGCACGGTGTCTTGGCGCACAACAGGAAAACGAATTATTTTCGTCGGCTAAATATATTTTCGTCGGCCCTCACGAAAATATGTGTAATTTCGTGAGCCACAACCTAGCTCACGAAGATGTGCCCTAATTTCGTGGGATTTAGGCAGAGCACACGAAAATATTTTGAACTTTCGTGGGTTAAGTCAAGGCACACGAAAATAGAAGATAATTTCGTGGGTTAAGACAGGGCACACGAAATTGGAACCTAATTTCGTGGGTCTTCTGAAGCACACGACAATATTGGACACTATTTTCGTCGGCTTTTGGGACGGCACACGAAATTAATTGATATTGTCGTCGGTTTCAGTAGGCACATGAAAACATAGGATATAAATTCGTGGGCTTCGGACCGGCGCACGAAAATAAGCACGGGATTTACTGAGTTACTCGGAACGAGGTCTTAACTTCGTGGGCTTCTGACATGCACACGAAATTAAACGAGACTGTCGGCGGCTACAGAGACTTAATTTCGTGGGCTTCAGTGCGGCACACGAAATTAGCCGGATACCCGGCCAGTTTCTGACAGGCACACAAAAAGAGGCCATATTTTCGTGGGCCTTTGACAGGCACACGAAATCAAGGCCCAGAATCTGACAGGCACACAAAAAGAGGCAGCATTTTCGTGGGCCTCTGACAGGCACACGAAATAACGGGGATCTAATTTCGTCGGCCAACCCTATGCACACGAAAATAAGATGTATTTTCGAGGGTTTTGATGAGGCACACGAAATTAACTCGGAGCTATTGTCGTCGGCTAACATTATGCCCACGAAAATACTTAGTGTTTTCGTGGGTTTCTTGAAAGCACACGAAATTAACCGCATTATTTTCGTGGGTTTAGGTTTGGCCCACGAAATTAGCTCTTATAACGAGACCGGGCAGAGGCATTCGGTTTCATTTTCACGCGCCGCCGCCTCCAGCACTCGCGCCGCCCCGCTGCTCGCGTGCCACCGCCGCCAGCACTCGCGCCGCGCCGCTGCTCGCGCTCACGCCGTCGACAGCTGCACCACCGTCCAGAGCCGCAGGCGCCGCAGGAAGTATTCTCGCCGTGCAGGTGAGTGGCAGCCCGTCCTCTCTTGTCGTGTTCTCGCCGTGCAATGCTGCTGCGCCGCTTTGAACTGTAACTGAGGCGCTGCTCGTGTCAGGCTGGGTCGCCGGCTCTCCACCGCATCGTCCCATCACGCCACCTTCTCTTCACGTCGTGCTGCACCCACTTGTCATCGTCGAAGCTGCTGCGCCGCGCCGATTTCGTCGCCACTGCTGCAAGACTGCACCGACCGTCTCTACTCCGAGTTCGTCTCAGCCGTTGCTCCAAAGTACGTATGACATGTAGTGGTTAATCCAAATTTTGTGATCGTGGAAATAGAATGCAACCCATGTGGTAATTAACTTTGATTTGTTTTTAGCGTAGATGATAAAAATTTCATATTTAATTTTTTGTTTCGGCTAACGTAATATATAAAGGGTGCAGTTACTTGGCCGTGACAAGCTCTAGGTTGAGCTGTCCACATGAGCCTCCTCTTTGGTTGTTGTTCGGCCGCCACGCGGACACGGCCTTCTCGGGGTAGGAAGGTCCAACACCAGTCTGTGGAGCATCAAGGAGGGAGAGGGAGGGTCCCCAGTGCCATTTTGGTCTTCACCGGGCACTGTTTGAGTGAGTTTGTGGGTTCACGATTGACCGAGGTGTGGCGGCGGTGAAGGTTTCCTGTTCAATGCGAGAGAGGAGGAAACTTCAGTGTAGTGTGCAAAACAGTCACGGCATGAGGGGGTAAGGACCCAAGAAGGTCGCCAGCGTGAAAGGAACCGCAAGGAGGTGTCCTCGGCTGCTGTCCGGTGTCTCACGGTGGAACTTCGAGTTTGTCTCGGTGGCGTTCGGTTGCTTTTCGAGTAGAAAACAGAGACCAAGTCACTTTTCAGATATTTGGGGGATACTGACCAATGGGCCCCACTATCCCCCTTATCCCCTCTCAAAAGCTCTCAAATTTGGCAAATGACCAAATACAGTTGTGTTGGGCTACCACCTGAACTCCATTTGGATAATTGGGCAAATTTCATCCAAATTCAAATGTGTATTTGAATTCATTTCAAATTTAAGTCCATTTGGAAAATGAGTAGCAAAACATCTCCAAAATTGATGAAACTTTGCATACCCACTAATTTGAACCTAAGGAATTCAAATATGAAATCTGATTTTTATTTTGGCTGCTAAAAAGGGAATTTCTATCACAACAGTTTGCATTTTCCATTGTGTTTTTCCCATTTGAAATTTGAGTTGAATAAAGTTAGTTCAAAAGCTGAATTTAGACTTCCTCTTACACATGAAGGCACTACACATGGTGTTAAAATCAACTTTGGTTCCAAGCATCCCAATAAACATTAGAGCTTGTGTGGTTGAACATCCATGTGTATCATCACATGTATAAAGTTTAGACAACTCCCAATTTTCACAAACTTCAAATCAAATCATGTTCAAACATCAGTCCATTTGTATTCAAAATTTTGGGACCTTTACAGGGCATGTGGCGGCTCTAGAGCTCTTATCAATGGGCTTGGTTTCTTGGAACACGTGGCAGCTTCGGACCTTACCTCGGTGGGAAGGCTCGGGCTGGATCCCGGGGCGCGTGTCAGCACCGAAGCTCCCCTCAGCGTGGAGGCGGCTTAGAGCCAGGGTACACGTGGCAGCTATGGACCTCACTATGACGGACCAAAATCCGTACGCCCAGGATCTCAGAGGGTGGTGCCGCATGATGCGACACTCGACAGCACACACCATAAGGAAAACATTGTATTATATCGAAAGCAAACTGGATATGTACAAAGTAGTACAAACCTTCAGTTTACAACTAATTACAGGGTCTACAACAGCGGAAGCTAAATTTTTACAACTCACGCCCCTCTATCTAGCAAAAGTCGGTTGCCCAGTCCTACGGACAACCCACACTAGCTGCACTCATCTTCAGCGCGGCGTGTACGGCTCCCACTCAGCTGTGGTCCCTGACGGAGGGTATCCCTCGCCGTTAGACTCGTACCCCGAGTCCGTGGGGTAGTCCTCACCTGCAAAAACTCATAGCGGCAACCGTGAGCACGATGGCTCAGCAAGTCTTAACCGATGCTTCTACACATGAAACTCTACATGCAGGAAATAACCAACAGAGGATGGCACATTGCAGCAAAGGACACGCCTACAAGTTCATCCTTAATTCATTTTTTAGCCACAAGTTAACGGTTCTTGAATCTGAAATTTAGTGAGCAATATTTGGCGGCACACATGTAGCAATACCATTTATACATATCAGCAGAATTGAATCACGATATTGCATAATTTATCTACGTCACGACACAGTAAACAAGCGGTACTCATAACCGCGAGGGACGGTGAATCGACTCGATATACACCTGCAGGGATACCCGAATAGCACGTCACATACGCCGACTCATGGAGCCGCACATCACGCTCACTCGATGTCGTACGGGACAACCTTTAACCAAACAGCCCAAACGTCGAACCGGTCGCACCTAAACAGACAGGAGGTTCCCTACACGGGGCATCTCTCTATGCCCGTTAGCGGATTTCCACCTTGCTGCCTTCAACCTACACCTATAAATCAGTTTGTTATGCCTCGACACCCGGAGGTATAGGTTACATCAGTTTATCGGACCCCATATATCCGATATACCTTTGGTACATTCAAACTTGCTCAGCGGGGCTGCACATGAATCGGTCCTCAATTGACACAGACAGTTCTACGCACACAAGACTTCCTCTTGCTGCGTCCTAGCCCCTTCATAGCCCCAGTTTATTCTTACTAATGTTTTCTCACAACTCGAACCAATTCCCGTGTGACAAACCCTATACTCGCGGGTAGATTCCAACTACTCGACTTTTACAGAAGTTCTATGTGGCGGACCGAAATCCGCTCATCCAGGATCGCAGTGGGTGGTGCCGCGCGATGCGACACCCGACAGCACACGTCATAAGAACACCATATATTACATGGGAAAAACAGCTGAACTGTACAAATAAGTACAAACTTCAGTTACAACTATTGTTCTATTACACAGCGGAAGACTACACTAAACAACTCACGCCCGCCTATCTAGCAAAAGTCGGTTGCCCCGCCCTAGGGCAACCCACACTAGCTGCACGTCTCAGCTCAGCGCGGCGTGTACGGCTCCCACTCAGCCGTGGTCCCCGACGGAGGGTAACCCTCGCCGGTGGACTCGTACCCCGAGTCCGTGGGTGGCTCCTCACCTGAAAAACACTTAAGCAGCAACCGTGAGCACAAAGGCTCAACAAGGCTTAACCGACTCACCTAAGCATGAAACTCTACGTGAGGTGTACAATGGACATAGGATAGTAACATTTCAGCAAAAGGACACGCCTACAAGTTCATCCTTAGTTCATCTTTTAGCAACAAGTTAACAGTTCATGAAATCTGAAATTTAGTAAGCAGTATTTGGTGGCACACATGTAGCAATACAATTATATCAATCAGCATCATTGAATCAACATATTTCATCCATTAGTCTACGTTACGACGCAGTGAACAAGCAGTACTCGTCACCGCGAGGGACGGCGAATCGACTCGATATACACCTGCAGGGAAAACCCAAAGAGCACGTCACGTACGCCCACCCGTGGAGCTGCACAGCACGCTCACTCGATGTCGTACGGGACAACCTTTCACCCAACAGCCCAAACGTCGAACCGGTCGCACCGAAACGAGCAGGAGGTTCCCCACACGGAGCATCTCTCTATGCCCGTTGGCAGATTTCCACCTTGCTGCCCTCAACCTACACCTATAAATCGGTGTGCTATGCCTCGACGCCCGGAGGTTTAGGCTACATCGGTTTATCGGGGCCCATATATCCGATATGCCTTCGGTACGTTCAATACTTGTTCAGCAGGGCCGCACACGGATCGGTCCTCAATCGACACGGGCAGGGCTGCGCACACAAGACTCTCTCTTGCTGCGCCCTAGCCCCTGCCTAGTCTCATTTTCATTACTAAAGTGATCTCACATCACTCAACCGAACCCGTGTGTCCCCAGCCTATCTCGCGAGTAGATTCCAACTACTCGACTTGTACCGAAGTCCTATGACTCATTAAGCATAGCCTGTCTACTCGAGGTCCTTGACACTACCCTCACTCTTTTAGGAGCCTTTGGTTATGCAAGTGGGGTTTCATTCATCCTATACCTAATGCACATACATACTTCATATGACACATGTAAACAAAGTAAAACTTTTAGAAAGGGTTAATGCAAACCGGGGCTTGCCTTGTTGCTGCTGGTCAGAAGTTAGTTCTTCGTCCGGAAGGAGGAAGTCCAGCACTTCCGGAGTCTCTTCTTCAACGGCTACACGTTAATGAAATACTACATGTTAATTTAGATGCAAATGTGAGTTTTAGAGTAAGACTTCTACTATTAGTTTTAATAACCAGCCTCTAACACCTGGAACTTTGTTTAAGAATTTAAATATGAACTGGTGTTGGTGGTTTGGCTTGGACTTAGTCACATGGTTAAGTGCTAAGTGGTTTTCCCCCTTTTCCATCTTAATCCCTTAAGTGGGTAAACAGGACAGGGGTGATCTAGAGCTCCAATGGAGCTGAGAATTTTTATGTGAGTTCCTTGTCACAAGAAAACCCTCTGGACCAAACATTAGCACTTTTCATGGAGTGGTTTGCTCAGAATAATTTTCTTAGCAGATAAGCAAGGAAGAATTTATTCTGATGTAATACCCCTGTTCATGCTCAACTTGATGATCTAGAATTTCAACTATAGCTCATAGAGTTTGCATGAATTTTCCTAGCATTTTTGGATTCAAGGTTTGCCCAGAATTGAATTTCCAAGTTTTGGAATTTCTCTGGAAATGTTTCTGTATTCAAATGAACACAGTACCTTCCAATTTGAATTGCTCTGACCAAATCAACTCCAAATGGTCTGAAACTTTTACAGGGGTTTACTAATGTCCTAAAGAACATTCTGGTAAAATTTGGGGATTTTTGGATGAACCAAACTCCCTCTAAAATTCTTTTGCTGAAAAGCTTTAAAGAATTTTCCAGAATTAATTAATGGGTTTCATACAAATTGGGTTGTATCTCTGGACAGAGCTAGGCAAGATGAATCCAACCCAATTTGAATCACTAAATTTGGAGCTTCCTAGCCAAGGTTATGGATTTCTAAAGTTTGAGCTAATCCCTGAATTATTTTCCTACCGAAAATCACCTCCCGCGCTAAACCAGAGGCTGACAGCGGGGCCCGCCCATTTAAATTGAACTAACCGCGCGCTCGCGCGCGATTAACACAGGGGCTGACAGGTGGGACCGCGCCCTTCGTCTACCTCCCGACGTCGCCGCCCCGAGCCGCCGGAGCTCCGGCGAGGTCAGCGTTCCCGGCGATCTAGCTCACCGGAGCCGACGAAACTCGCCGCCCCCACGTAATCTCGGGTGCTGAACCCGCTGGACACCATGTCGCCACCGGCTAACCGCCATAGCTCGCCGGCGACGAGCCCTATGCCTCTGTGCTACCTCGGCAATGTGTTCCCGCCCTTCTGACCGTTTTCTTCGTGCGCTAATCGCGTCGCCACACTCAAGGAAACCTCGGGAAACTCGGCATGAGCTCTGTTGGGCCCTAAACGGCCGGCAACCCAGACCTCACCGGCGACCCCCTCCTCCGCCATACTGTCCTAGGGTGAACTTAGGGTTCCGGCGGTGATTTCCTTCCGGTTTTCGAACGAGAAGGGTCGCCAGAACCTCTAGATGCTCTCTCACAGCTCCGTTCGGCCTCCCACCCACTATGCTTCCCAAATTTCTGCTAAACCTAATCGGGTCCCGAAAGGAGCTACTCGCCCTAAACTGAGAAATTCTCCGCGCACAGAGGTCGAACCTTGGAACGGTTTGCGCGGTGGTCTTGAGGACGATCTAGCGCTCCACTTTCCTATGGAGGTCGAAGCCGGAAGATGATCACAGCTGGGGTGGCACACGATCGGAGCTCGGGCGACTAGGCTGCTGGTTACAGAACTTCGCGAGAATCAGTAACTCGCCGGCGGTCTCGGGCCTTTTATAGGCTCCTGAGGCCAGGGGAGAGCGCGACACCTGCTGTGCCACCTCCTCTGCCGAAGCAGGAGCTGGCCGGCCGAGGTGGTCGGTCGCCGCCGCTGGCTGCAGCTGGCGAGCGCGCTCGGTCGAGGAGTCGGCTGAAGAGACTTCGGTGCTAAGTCTACTGACCAGTGGGCCTCCCCTCTAACTCTTTTGTTTTTTCCAATTTTCTGAATTCTGTTGTGCCAAAATATCCTCAGCTACTCACAATTTAATGTGAGACTTAGTCACCAAGTCTTTGTTTGAATTTGAATTCTCAAATTCAAACTTTGTTTGGTTAAATTTGCTTCATATTTAAACTGAAATTCAAATTCAGTTTTGAATCCTTGCAAATTTAGCTCTTGACAAGATGAGCTCCAATGGAGATGAAATTTGGTGGGTTTACTCAGAAAAATGTGCTGAGTATAGATATGGAGCTAACTTTTGAATTTGGGTGATGAAAGTTGCTGCAATTTGAATTTACATTCAAATTGGCCTCTTTTTGAAATAACCCAAAAGTGCCTCAAAAATTGTTGAATTTGCATGAGCTTTGGACTGAACCTTCCCAAGACTTTTCAAATCCTAGGGTGAGCTCAACCTCTCATGTTCATGTGCAGAAACCCTACTTTGTGAAAGTGAAGGCTTTCCCTTCTACTCACTCCTTTGAGGGAGGTCACTTGCTCTTCACAATATTTCACAATCTACCCACAACAAAACTGTTGTGTTGTGAGGTGCATAAAATTTTTTACAAGTCCCTTTTCTTGGGCTTTTACATCCCTCCCCCCTTAAAAGAATCTCGTCCCGAGATTACAAAAGAAGAGATAGCGATGTAATAGGGACTTACCCGTGTTGAGAAGCCATGAACTCCGGGTAGTTTGAGCGAAGGAACTCCTCGCTCTCCCACGTTGCTTCCTCGGCGGTGTGGTTACTCCAGAGTATTTTGTAGAACCATAACGTTCTGCTACGCGTGGTCCTGGCTTTCTCATCAAGAATTCCCACCGGATATTCATCATATGTTAAATCCGGCTTCAGCTCGCC
The DNA here is from genome assembly GCA_030760725.1 of Neostapfia colusana. NCBI lineage: Eukaryota > Viridiplantae > Streptophyta > Magnoliopsida > Poales > Poaceae > Neostapfia > Neostapfia colusana. Next base: position 35,601,383 of record JASWHV010000003.1, read on the forward strand.
GATGTCTTCGGTAGGAACAGCAGTTGTATGCTTCAAGCATTTTCGCAGTTGCGAAACATGGAAAATATCATGGACACCAGCCAGAGATGCCGGTAGCTCCAATCGATACGCTGCTGGTCCACACTTCTCGGTGATAGCGTAGGGTCCAATGAAACGGGGAGCGAGCTTCCCCTTCACACCGAATCGGTGCACGCCCTTCATTGGAGACACGCGGAGGTACACGTGTTCCCCAACGTCAAAGTGCAACGGCCTACGCCTCTTATCAGCGTAGCTCTTCTGTCGGGATTGAGCGGCCTTCAAATTGGCTTGAATTGTCCGAACGCGCTCCTCGGCGTCGTTCACCACATCAACCCCGAATGTGACCCTTTCACCGGACTCGCACCAATTTAATGGGGTGCGGCATTTACGACCGTAGAGAGCTTCATAGGGTGCCATTTTGATACTCGCCTGATAACCGTTGTTGTACGAGAATTCCGCCAATGGCAGGTGATCATCCCAGTTCCTACCATGGTGGATGGCACATGCTCTCAACATGTCTTCCAGGACTTGATTCACCCTTTCTGTCTGACCATCGGTCTGAGGGTGATAGGCGGAGCTCCTGATCAACTTAGTACCCAATGCAGCGTGTAGCTGCTCCCAAAAGCGAGATACAAATAATGCACCTCGATCGGAGACAATGGTCTTGGGTACCCCGTATAGGCATAGAATCTTTGCTATGTATAGCTCCGCATATTTGCCGGCATTGTAACGTGTATTCACCGGAATGAAGTGAGCCGTCTTGGTTAACCGATCAACGATTACCCATATGGAATCATGCTTGTTGGCTGTTAGGGGTAATCCCACAATGAAATCCATGCTCATATCTTCCCATTTCCATGCCGGGATCTTCAGGGGTTGCAGCAGCCCTGATTTCTTCATGTGATCAGCTTTCACTCGTCTACACGTATCGCACTCGGATACGTACTTAGCTACCTCCCGCTTCATCCGTGTCCACCAAAATTTCTTTTTCAAATCTTGGTACATTTTGTTGCTGCCCGGATGAATGGAGTATTTAGACAAGTGAGCTTCATCGAGGATCTTTTTCCTCAACTTCATATCTCGGGGTACGACTATGCGGTCATTGAACCACAGCGTCCCCTCATCATCTTTCCGGAAACATTTAATCTCTCCATTGTCTATCCGTCTCCGGAGATGTGCCATGCCTTTATCCGTTTTCTGAGCTGCAATGATGTCCTCCCTAATAGTAGGGATGAGGGCAAGGTTGTACAGCGATCCATAAGGAACCAAGTATAAACTTGGCTCTTCCTCCTCCACCGGTGTAATGGTGAGGTGATGTACATGTGATTTCCGACTCAGCGCGTCGGCAACCACATTCGCCTTGCCGGGGTGGTAATGGATCTCAATCTCATAATCTTTGATCAGTTCTAACCACCTCCTCTGCCTCATGTTCAGCTCCTTCTAGGTGAAAATGTATTTCAAGCTCTTGTGGTCGGTGTAGAGATGCACCAAGTTCCCCAGGAGATAGTGCCTCCACATTTTCAGCGCCAACACCACGGCCGCAAGTTCAAGATCGTGAGTCGGGTAGTGCTGCTCATGGTTCCGAAGTTGGCGTGAGCCATACGCGACCACACGTCCTTCCTGCATCAACACGCAGCCAAGCCCAATACCGGACGCGTCACAATACACGTCGAAGGGCTTTGTTGTATCCGGCTGAGCTAATACCGGGGCTGTTGTGAGATGCTTCACCAGTGTTCGGAACGCTCCTTCACACGCCGTGTTCCAAACATATTTTGTCCCTTTCCTCAGCAACTCTGTCATCGGTTTAGCGAGCTTGGAGAAACTTGGAATGAATCTCCGGTAGTATCCCGCTAACCCGAGGAAGCTTCTGACTTCATGGACTGAAGTGGGAGCTTTCCATTTCAACACTTGCTCTATTTTACTTGGGTCAACCGCAATGCCTTCAGCTGAGATAATATGTCCCAAGAATGGCACTTGGCTGATCCAAAATTCGCATTTGCTGAACTTGGCGTAGAGCTTGTGGTCTCGCAATCGTTGAAGAACGATCCGTAAGTGTTCGGCATGCTCGGCTTCTGTCTTGGAGTAAACCAAGATATCGTCGATGAACACTACCACGAACTTGTCCAGCTCCGGCATGAACACCGAGTTCATGAGATACATGAAATGGGCTGGAGCATTTGTGAGACCAAAGGACATGACGAGATATTCGTATAAGCCGTATCTCGTCGAGAACGCCGTCTTCGGGATATCCTCCGCCCGGATCTTGATCTGGTGATATCCAGAGCGAAGGTCCATCTTTGAGAATACACTTGCCCCCACAAGTTGATCAAACAAGATGTCAATACGGGGCAGTGGGTACTTATTCTTGATGGTGACGGCATTGAGCGGCCGGTAATCCACACGCAGCCTCAGGGTCTCATCCTTTTTCTTCACGAATAGCGCCGAGCATCCCCAAGGCGAGGAACTCGGCCTAATGAAACCCTTGCTCAACAGATCATTGAGCTGTTCTTTCAGTTCCGCCAGCTCATTTGGAGCCATCTTGTATGGTCTCCGTGATATGGGCGTAGTTCCGGGTGCAAGTTCAATCTTGAACTCGACATCCCGCTCAGGTGGCATGCCCGGAAGATCATCCGGGAACACATCAGGATACTCCCGGACTACGGGGATGTCTTCTAACTTGAGAACTTCAGCATTATTAATTGCCAAAACTTCCCGGACTGGCGTGTCTAACACCATGGAATGCGGACGGTGGAATGGAGAATTTAAGTGAACCGTCCGTGTCCGAGTCTCTAGGACAGCGCCATGGTATTGCAGCCATGACATCCCTAAGATTGCATCAATCTTCTGTCCCATAAGAATTATCAAGGTGGTGGGATATAGTTTCCCACCTAAGCACAGAGGTGCCTTTGGAATCATCATATTAGCTGAAATCTTCCCTCCCGGTGAGCATATCATATAAGTGCAGTCGGTTGGGAAGACTTGCAATTGATGTTTAGCCACATAGGATGCACTTATAAAGCTGTGGGTTGCACCAGAATCAAATAATATGACGATGGCCTGATGGTTGAGAGTAAACGTACCCGCCAGCACGTTGTCTCCCTCTGGGGCGTCCTCATTGTCGAGGTTGCGGACGCCTCCAGTCCGCTGACCAACCTTCTTCACCGGAGGTCGGCCTCCAGCACCGCCCTGGAGCTGGGCTTGCCCGCTGCTCTGCTGCCCCTGGGGACAGTCCTTCGCAAAGTGGCCCGCTTGGCCACACGTGAAGCAGGTGAAACGGGGCGGTCCCCCGCTGATCGGTGGACGGAAACCTGGGGCGCGTTGTGGCGGTGGAAACGCCCGGGGTACCGTCTGCTGCTGCTGCTGTCTTGGTGGTGGCACCGGCGGACGGAACGGAGGTGCCTGAAAGGGACGTCCCCCGAACCGTTGTGGTCGCGCCGGTGGTTGCCACTGCTGCCCGGATGGTGTCCGATACACCATACGGTACTTCTGGGGAGCGCCACTCCCACCGCTGCTAGGTGGAGCGCTACGCTTCCTCTGCTCAGCTGCTAACTCCCGCTGAGCGTCCTCTTGCATGATGGCGGCATTGACTAGATCGTTGAATGTGCCGCGGTTCCATTGTACGAGGTGGGTCTTCATTTCGGGATGTAACCCCCGATAGAAGTGCTCCCTCTTCTTCTCCTCCGTGGAGATGTAGTCTGACGCATACTGCGCCAGATGATTGAAGGCACGGGAGTAGTCGTGGGCACTCCTCCCGCCCTGCTTCAGTTCCAAAAATTTTTGGAACTTTCTCTTCATTATTCCGGGAGGAATGTGATAGGCGCGGAACGCCTCCCGGAACTCTTGCCATTCCACGGCATGGCCAGCCGGACGTGAGGCGACATAATTCGCCCACCACGCACCAGCGGCACCGTGGAGCTGCTGTGCTGCGAACAGCGTCTTCTGCCGCTCCGTACACTGGAGCAGCCCGAACTTGGACTCGATAGTCCGCAGCCAGTTGTCCGCCTCCAGTGGTTCTTCAGCTTCGGCGAACACTGGAGGGTGCGTACTCATGAAATCCGAGTACGACACTTCGCGGGGCTCACGAGGCCCTCGCTCTTGTCGTCCTCCCGCCTGGGACGTATTCTGCACGATCGTGCGGAGCAGGTCGGTCTGCTCCTCACGACCTCCCACCAATGCCGCTATCACATCCGCTAGAGTAAGCGGAGGCGGCGGTGGTGGCTGCTGCTGCGGGGTGCTGTCGTAGGCCGGTGGCTGGGAGTCATCGCCTCCACCTTGGCTAGAGCCACCAACCTCGTGCGTGGTCCTAGTACGAACCATCTGCAACCATACGACATTAAACATCAGTCCCGCAACATTTTGCATGCAGTCCAATAGAACTGGGCGTACAAACATTATGACAACCAAAACATGCAAAATATCTCGTAAGTAGATAATGTAATAACTTTGCACAAGCTACACCATTACCAGACCAAACATAAGTTAGCTTAATCCAACTTGATGAACCCCCTCTTTGGAAGCTCACCATAACTGGGTTTGGTCTCTACGAGACATTAATATTGCGTTGTCATCACGTATAACACCCTTAGGGTACAACACCCTTTTCGATGAGTTCAACTGTCATTCTTCTGTCAGAATGACCAGTTGCTACCTATTTCAAGTTTTGATCTGGTTCTGGGCATTTTCATGACTCAAGTTGAATACCAAAGTTAAAGTTAACTTCAGTATCTTTCCAACGAGTACTCATTTGCCCCCAGATTAGCTTTGATTAAAAAGTTATGCTAATTCAAAGTTAGCAGAATTTCTGGGAGAATTTTAACAGCACCTCCCTTGGAAGTGGCTGTTTTTAACCCTGATTTCCACTAAATTCTGTGCTGAAACTTCAGAAACTTTGAATTGCAAAGATGTCACACATCTTCTACTCGTTCTAAGGATGTATTATATGACAATTTTTTGATTTTTTAACTGGGAGTTATGTTGGAAAAACAGATCAGCTCAGAGGATGTTTTACTCTGCCCTGGTTCTGGACAGTTTACATTTCTCTGGGCTTTAAGCCATCTTCAGGTGAGTTTCAGCTCTGGAAGTCTACAACAAGGTTGTAGAGGACTTGAATACCTTTCCATAACTATATAGCACACCTCCCTAGGCTAAAAAAACCTGTGAGTTATGCCCTGTTGAGGATCAGCAAACGTGCTGCCCAAAACAGAGCACTCTGCTTTTCATACTTTTGGCTATACTGCTCCACTATCCCATTCTTATACCCAACCAGGGTCCTAAATGTTGAACCTATAGATTTTAATTCTTTGTTATCATTATTCTCATGCATATGCCTACCATATCTCGGTACTACGTTCCTCACAAAAGAAAATCCTACCCGGATCATTCCGGCATATACGTCTCAAGTGTGGCACTAAACGGTCTCTCGCACACGTTTTCTACACGGATACATACGTGGTTAGTACCTGCAGAAGACCACACAATGATGGTGCACTCAAAGTTTGTTCATTTCAGGCAGTTCCATATCTAAAAGTAATTACAAACGCCCGTATCATTTCCATACGGCCGTCCTTGAGCTAAGTCACGTCTCAAGGTACGTGATCGTGTTTCAACACCACACGACGGGGAACCCGAGTATGTCATGAACGGGTCGTCACGGTTGGGAATGTTATCAACCCAACAGATACCACCTACTGCCCTGCAGGGCGCGCCGATGGCAAGCGCTGCGTATGTCCTCCTGGGCTATTTCCAGACGAACATACTCTCGCGTTACTGACCACGCCATGGGGTCTCCACTCACTTGCCTAATGCACGCTAGGGATCAGCGTTGCATATGAACTCAGGGACATGAAGAGTCCAAGAGCTTCATATTGACATCTCACACCAAGCTGTGAGATCAATCCCTGAACCACGTTCCTCGTCAGAGAGAGCTAACCGAAATTGAACCGCTTTCGGTGGCGTTCCTCACCATACTTACCAGAGCGTAGGTGCGTCGTTACATAATTGAAATTCAGAATTATAACACATAAGTTAGTCTTTGCCACTTTAAGTAACTATGCTAATATAGTCCTTACTTGGGCAACTACCGAATCCTCACCGTATACCTAAGTTTTTCCCATAATGCAGTCCTTTAGTACTGTGCTATCCCCACTGCAGCTCTGATACCAGGCTGTGGCGGACCGAAATCCGCTCATCCAGGATCGCAGTGGGTGGTGCCGCGCGATGCGACACCCGACAGCACACGTCATAAGAACACCATATATTACATGGGAAAAACAGCTGAACTGTACAAATAAGTACAAACTTCAGTTACAACTATTGTTCTATTACACAGCGGAAGACTACACTAAACAACTCACGCCCGCCTATCTAGCAAAAGTCGGTTGCCCCGCCCTAGGGCAACCCACACTAGCTGCACGTCTCAGCTCAGCGCGGCGTGTACGGCTCCCACTCAGCCGTGGTCCCCGACGGAGGGTAACCCTCGCCGGTGGACTCGTACCCCGAGTCCGTGGGTGGCTCCTCACCTGAAAAACACTTAAGCAGCAACCGTGAGCACAAAGGCTCAACAAGGCTTAACCGACTCACCTAAGCATGAAACTCTACGTGAGGTGTACAATGGACATAGGATAGTAACATTTCAGCAAAAGGACACGCCTACAAGTTCATCCTTAGTTCATCTTTTAGCAACAAGTTAACAGTTCATGAAATCTGAAATTTAGTAAGCAGTATTTGGTGGCACACATGTAGCAATACAATTATATCAATCAGCATCATTGAATCAACATATTTCATCCATTAGTCTACGTTACGACGCAGTGAACAAGCAGTACTCGTCACCGCGAGGGACGGCGAATCGACTCGATATACACCTGCAGGGAAAACCCAAAGAGCACGTCACGTACGCCCACCCGTGGAGCTGCACAGCACGCTCACTCGATGTCGTACGGGACAACCTTTCACCCAACAGCCCAAACGTCGAACCGGTCGCACCGAAACGAGCAGGAGGTTCCCCACACGGAGCATCTCTCTATGCCCGTTGGCAGATTTCCACCTTGCTGCCCTCAACCTACACCTATAAATCGGTGTGCTATGCCTCGACGCCCGGAGGTTTAGGCTACATCGGTTTATCGGGGCCCATATATCCGATATGCCTTCGGTACGTTCAATACTTGTTCAGCAGGGCCGCACACGGATCGGTCCTCAATCGACACGGGCAGGGCTGCGCACACAAGACTCTCTCTTGCTGCGCCCTAGCCCCTGCCTAGTCTCATTTTTATTACTAAAGTGATCTCACATCACTCAACCGAACCCGTGTGTCCCCAGCCTATCTCGCGAGTAGATTCCAACTACTCGACTTGTACCGAAGTCCTATGACTCATTAAGCATAGCCTGTCTACTCGAGGTCCTTGACACTACCCTCACTCTTTTAGGAGCCTTTGGTTATGCAAGTGGGGTTTCATTCATCCTATACCTAATGCACATACATACTTCATATGACACATGTAAACAAAGTAAAACTTTTAGAAAGGGTTAATGCAAACCGGGGCTTGCCTTGTTGCTGCTGGTCAGAAGTTAGTTCTTCGTCCGGAAGGAGGAAGTCCAGCACTTCCGGAGTCTCTTCTTCAACGGCTACACGTTAATGAAATACTACATGTTAATTTAGATGCAAATGTGAGTTTTAGAGTAAGACTTCTACTATTAGTTTTAATAACCAGCCTCTAACACCTGGAACTTTGTTTAAGAATTTAAATATGAACTGGTGTTGGTGGTTTGGCTTGGACTTAGTCACATGGTTAAGTGCTAAGTGGTTTTCCCCCTTTTCCATCTTAATCCCTTAAGTGGGTAAACAGGACAGGGGTGATCTAGAGCTCCAATGGAGCTGAGAATTTTTATGTGAGTTCCTTGTCACAAGAAAACCCTCTGGACCAAACATTAGCACTTTTCATGGAGTGGTTTGCTCAGAATAATTTTCTTAGCAGATAAGCAAGGAAGAATTTATTCTGATGTAATACCCCTGTTCATGCTCAACTTGATGATCTAGAATTTCAACTATAGCTCATAGAGTTTGCATGAATTTTCCTAGCATTTTTGGATTCAAGGTTTGCCCAGAATTGAATTTCCAAGTTTTGGAATTTCTCTGGAAATGTTTCTGTATTCAAATGAACACAGTACCTTCCAATTTGAATTGCTCTGACCAAATCAACTCCAAATGGTCTGAAACTTTTACAGGGGTTTACTAATGTCCTAAAGAACATTCTGGTAAAATTTGGGGATTTTTGGATGAACCAAACTCCCTCTAAAATTCTTTTGCTGAAAAGCTTTAAAGAATTTTCCAGAATTAATTAATGGGTTTCATACAAATTGGGTTGTATCTCTGGACAGAGCTAGGCAAGATGAATCCAACCCAATTTGAATCACTAAATTTGGAGCTTCCTAGCCAAGGTTATGGATTTCTAAAGTTTGAGCTAATCCCTGAATTATTTTCCTACCGAAAATCCCCTCCCGCGCTAAACCAGAGGCTGACAGCGGGGCCCGCCCATTTAAATTGAACTAACCGCGCGCTCGCGCGCGATTAACACAGGGGCTGACAGGTGGGACCGCGCCCTTCGTCTACCTCCCGACGTCGCCGCCCCGAGCCGCCGGAGCTCCGGCGAGGTCAGCGTTCCCGGCGATCTAGCTCACCGGAGCCGACGAAACTCGCCGCCCCCACGTAATCTCGGGTGCTGAACCCGCTGGACACCATGTCGCCACCGGCTAACCGCCATAGCTCGCCGGCGACGAGCCCTATGCCTCTGTGCTACCTCGGCAATGTGTTCCCGCCCTTCTGACCGTTTTCTTCGTGCGCTAATCGCGTCGCCACACTCAAGGAAACCTCGGGAAACTCGGCATGAGCTCTGTTGGGCCCTAAACGGCCGGCAACCCAGACCTCACCGGCGACCCCCTCCTCCGCCATACTGTCCTAGGGTGAACTTAGGGTTCCGGCGGTGATTTCCTTCCGGTTTTCGAACGAGAAGGGTCGCCAGAACCTCTAGATGCTCTCTCACAGCTCCGTTCGGCCTCCCACCCACTATGCTTCCCAAATTTCTGCTAAACCTAATCGGGTCCCGAAAGGAGCTACTCGCCCTAAACTGAGAAATTCTCCGCGCACAGAGGTCGAACCTTGGAACGGTTTGCGCGGTGGTCTTGAGGACGATCTAGCGCTCCACTTTCCTATGGAGGTCGAAGCCGGAAGATGATCACAGCTGGGGTGGCACACGATCGGAGCTCGGGCGACTAGGCTGCTGGTTACAGAACTTCGCGAGAATCAGTAACTCGCCGGCGGTCTCGGGCCTTTTATAGGCTCCTGAGGCCAGGGGAGAGCGCGACACCTGCTGTGCCACCTCCTCTGCCGAAGCAGGAGCTGGCCGGCCGAGGTGGTCGGTCGCCGCCGCTGGCTGCAGCTGGCGAGCGCGCTCGGTCGAGGAGTCGGCTGAAGAGACTTCGGTGCTAAGTCTACTGACCAGTGGGCCTCCCCTCTAACTCTTTTGTTTTTTTCCAATTTTCTGAATTCTGTTGTGCCAAAATATCCTCAGCTACTCACAATTTAATGTGAGACTTAGTCACCAAGTCTTTGTTTGAATTTGAATTCTCAAATTCAAACTTTGTTTGGTTAAATTTGCTTCATATTTAAACTGAAATTCAAATTCAGTTTTGAATCCTTGCAAATTTAGCTCTTGACAAGATGAGCTCCAATGGAGATGAAATTTGGTGGGTTTACTCAGAAAAATGTGCTGAGTATAGATATGGAGCTAACTTTTGAATTTGGGTGATGAAAGTTGCTGCAATTTGAATTTACATTCAAATTGGCCTCTTTTTGAAATAACCCAAAAGTGCCTCAAAAATTGTTGAATTTCCATGAGCTTTGGACTGAACCTTCCCAAGACTTTTCAAATCCTAGGGTGAGCTCAACCTCTCATGTTCATGTGCAGAAACCCTACTTTGTGAAAGTGAAGGCTTTCCCTTCTACTCACTCCTTTGAGGGAGGTCACTTGCTCTTCACAATATTTCACAATCTACCCACAACAAAACTGTTGTGTTGTGAGGTGCATAAAATTTTTTACAAGTCCCTTTTCTTGGGCTTTTACATTCTATGAACATTAAGCACAGCCTGACTACTCGAGGACTTAGAGACTACCCTCACTCTTGTAGGAATAATATGGTCATGCACTTGGGGTTTCATCCATCCTACACCTAATGCACAAACATACCTCAAGCTATGTGTATATAAAGCAAAACTTTATAAACTTGTTAAATGCAAACCGGGGTTTGCTTTGTTACTGTGGTCAGTAGTATATAATTCACTTAGAGTCTTCTCTCCCTTGAGGCTTGATCAACTGATTTACTTTCATGAATTCACTCCGTCAACTCCGTCTTCGACCGCCTTCGTTGTAAGCACTATCGACATGTATATGTATAAGTTTCATAATGCAACTAGATAATTTAAAACTTAAACTTGTTATGAACAGAGAATGGTGTGGAAGTGCTAAGAAGGGATGTTTGCCTCTGTTGTGCTGATAAATTAAATAGAAAAACCCTTCTGCCTATAGGAACTTAAGTCCTAATGGTTTATGTTGCGTAGTAAATATATGAGAAGGCTGATAAGCTTTGAATGAAACTGAAGATTAGCAACTCCACTGACTTCAAAACTTTTATAGCAAGTCATACACTACTCACTGACTTAGCTTGCGAAATTAAAGCTAAAGTAATTCCCTCAAGATTTCCTATGTAATTCTCATATACATAAGAAAGGAAAATCCGTACAGGAATTTCTAAGGCTCAAATTGAGCTGAAACTTTACATGTGAGTTCCAGGTCACAAGAAAGTACCTTGGAACAAAATTCAGGACTTTTCATTGGGTAGTTCCTCCAAAATAATCCTATAAGCAGTTATGCTACAAGGAATTAATTCTGGAGTAATGTGCATTTTCATGCCCAATCAAGTGAATTATCCTTTCAAGTATGGCTCATAGAGCATGTATGAATTTTCCTATGATTTTTGTAGCTAAGGATTGCCCAGAATGGATTTTACAAGGGTGAAACTTTTTCTGAAAATTTTTCTGAATAAATTTGAGCACATCAGTTTGTACTCTGGAAATTCTTACTCAATTCAACTCCAAATGATTTGAAACTTTGCTTAAAGTTCAATAATATCCTAAAGAATATTCGGGCAAGATTTGAGGATTTTTGGATGAACCATACTCCCTCAATAATTCTTTTTCAAAAAACCTTCAAAGAATTTTCCAGAATTTATTATTGGCTTTCATACAAATTGGGGTTCATATTTAGATAGATCTTTGCAAACAGAATCCAACCCAATTTGAATCACTCAATTTGGAGATCCTACACAAAGATATGATTTTCTAAACTTTGCTTGCAATCTGGAATTAAATTCCTATTGGAAATTGAATTGGACCCACTGTATAAACCGCAACCAATGAGGTGCGAGAACACACCGGTTTACAGGGTTCCAACCATGTATCCACAAAAGATCCGCAGTCACAGAGGATCTCGGGTTGAATTTCCCAGTGGATGACAGGTTGGGGCAGCGCCTCTTCTTCAACCTCCAACTGTTTTCCTGCGCGCACTTCGCTCCCTCGCCGGACAGGACGGTGCCTGTAAGGGCCTCAGTTTTTGACACCTATTTGAAGTGTTCATCACCACAACACACACCTCATTTGAAGTAAGTTGATGAACACAAATGAAGAGCAGGTAACCACCATCAACATGCTCATTAGAGAACAAACTCACATATTGCAAAAGTGGTATTTCCCACATGTGATATAGGTGGGCTGGACATATGAAAACTCCTACACATTGCTAAGGATGTCCATGCTCACATATTGCCGAGTCTGACGATTGCTTGAGTTTCTGCAGGTAGCCTGAACACGAAACGGTAGACGTGGAGTGACGTTTAGTGCCACTGAAATAACGAAGCCGGCTAAGTCCGGTATAGATTTTTCTTTGTGAGGACGTATTGCCGACATAATCTGGTGACGCATCGACGTCTCACCCCATTAAATGAAAAATTCATTTAAAACTTGAAGATTTTGATCTAAAGTAGTAAAACTTGATGTAACTCCTTCCCTTGAACAGGATATTCAAAGTTAACAAGTTTTCAACTTATAGGTTGTTAAGGACGGAGCACTCTGTTTTCAGCTGAATCAAGGCTGAAGTTAGTCAGAGGTTAGAGGTTGAGTTCTTTCGAGGTTGGGGTCATATGATACATTTCTGGAAAGCTTTGGAATAGTTTTACAACTTTTCTGTTGAGGTCCAGAGGTGTTTCATCCCTTAACCAATCAAAGAATGCAGTAGAGTTGAAACTGTCCAGAAAACAGGACAGAGTAAAGACTCTCTGTAAACTCTCTGTAAATTAAGCATAACTTACTGCTTAAAAATCCAAAAAAATATAAAATGAGGTAGTTCTAGAAAGCTTATGAGATGGGTTACAACTTTGTAACAGAAAGTTTTGTCAGATTCGGAACAGAATTAACTGGAATTCTTGGATTTAATCAGTACCTAAAGCAGGGAGGTGCTGTCCAATTTGCTCCAGAAATTCTGTTAACTTTGACATCTCATAACTTTTGAACCAAGACAGATCTTAGGCGAAGAAAATACTTTCTTGAAAGATATTTAAGTTAGCTTTAACTTTAATGTTGAGCTCCAGAACTGGTTTTTCTTTTAACATGGCCTAAATCAGGTTAAAATGGAAACTGGTCAGGGCTGTCATGGGAACAGCAGATCAGCAGTCAAATTTGTTTAAAATTTGAACTATGTTTCCAAGTTTTATGGGCTCAATGACATGTCTTATGTTATAACTCAGTGGTTTACTGTTTAAATAAATAATTGTCATTTCTCAAATATATTTTTACAGATGACAGCAGATAAACAGTTGGAGAACGGGTGGGTGGTTTCCCACTGTTCTCACCGTCGCGGCTACCCGGAAGCATTGTGGCAAATGCTCCAACATTTTGGGTACAACCAGAAGCCGCAGTACTTCGCCAAGGAAGAAGGCGAAGAGGGGAACAAGACGTGGACGATCCATGTCGAAGTCCCTGCAGGACCTACACCACCCGGTTGGGTGCCGTTCACCGTTACGGTGAGAGGAGGACAACCGGAAGGATTGTGGCAAGTGGCAGCCCGTGACACTATGTCACGTTTCTGCCAACTACACGTGCAGGCTATGGAGGGCACTCCATACGCGCTCGTTCCGGTGGAGGGACGGGCTCAGCATGTGTGGGAAGAGAGGTACCTGGAGGCAACGTACCCGAGTTGCCCAAGGTACAATCCCGCGGAGGCAAACCTTAGCCTCCAGATGAGGGCGGGAAACGCCGTGATGGACAGCCAAGCTGTTCATACGGAGCATCTCGCCACAAAGCTCAAGGAGAGCACGAGCCGTGGAGACCACTTCGAGAGTGCTCACAGTGCACTCCGCAATGTGCTCCTTCCGACGATCAAGCGACTGAATGAACAACACAATCAGTTGCATCGTCTGAAGAAGGCAAAGAAGAAGAGCCGTGTCGACATCGCGGCGTTGCAAGAACTGGTACAAAATCTTACCCAGCAGAACTAGGAACTTACTCAAGAGCGGGACGATGCTATTGAGGAAGGGCAAGGCTGGGATGAAGATTACAACCAGGCTATGGACGAGGTGCATGCATTGCAGGACCTCGTACCTCCGGTGTTAGGCGTACCGGTGGTCTTGGGCCTTCCAGCAATGGGAGAACCCGGGATGGGAGAAGAGGTGGTAGATCCAGAGCCACCAGCGGAGGTACCGGAGGAGGACGACCCACAGGAGGTCGAGTTCTACTCCGAGTAGGGGGTTACGGTTGCCAAGTAGGGCAGCTAGGGTAGCATTACCCAACTTTTGTAGTCGGTGACATGTCGTGTAGACAGTAGCGTATGTATAGGTAGTGACGACATGAGCACGACTTCTCGGAGACCCAAGAATAATGTATCTTGTATAAAGTTTATGCTTTATCAATATATGTGAATGTTGTGCAAATTAATCATGTGTCACTTTAATACCTACTGTTGCATATGGAAATTTTTAAGTAAGACATGTGCTAATTACTGCTGTTTTGAATTTCAGAATGACGCGTACTCGTGCCAACCCTGACGTTGGGGGTACCAGTCAAGGGGGAGAGACCTCCCAACAGCCTCCCGAGGACTCCTCGGGACAACAGCAAACACCGCCACCAACACTACCGACAGTTACATTGGCCGACATCGTCGCGGCAATGGCGGGTTCACACCAGCAGCACACGGAGTTGCTGCAAACGCTTATCGCCAATACGTCTCGCCCAGAGAGACGTTAAGACCGTGAGGAGCATCAACAGAGCTCCTACTCCGACTTCCTGGCGACTCATCCCCCGGTATTTTCGAGGGTGGATGAACCTCTTGACGCGGACAACTGGCTCCGCGCGATAGAGATGAAGTTCGGGCTGCTCCAGATAAGCGAGCAGCGCAAGACTCAGTTCGCGGTCCAGCAGCTCCAAGGATCCGCGAGCGCGTGGTGGGCCAACTTCTGTGCTTCACAGCCCACCGACCGAGTGATGACCTGGATGGAGTTTCGGACGGCCTTCAGGGCCTATCATATACCGCCAGGTTTGATGAAGAGGAAGACGCAGGAGTTCCTGCACCTGCAGCAAGGGAGCCGGAACGCGCTGGAATATTCCATGGCGTTCAACGATCTCGCGCTCTACGCGTCGTATCACGCAGATACTGACGAGAAGCGGCGGGACCAATTTTACCAGGGGCTTAACCCGCTCCTGAAGGACAAGTTGGCGATGTTCAATAGCGGCAGCCTCAATGACATCATTAATGCTGCGATTGTTCAGGAGGACTCCGGCAAGGAGTTGGCGGTGGCAGAGCGAAAGCGAAGCGCGCCGCAGAGCAGCGGAGAAGGAGGCGGACCTTCTCAGAAGTTTCCGATGGTGAATCGCCCACCATCAGTTCCACGCTGGCAGCCACCACAGCGGTCGATGCCGTTCCGCAGTCGGCCGTACTCTTCACCGGCATTCAGGCCGGCACTGCCAGTACCACCTCCGCAATAACAGCAGCAGCGGGCGATGCCGCATGCGTATGCACCTCAGCAGCGCATGTCGGGCTTTCGTCCCCCGAGCACTACACCAGCAGCGGCCACATGTTACAAGTGTGGTCGTCCAGGACACTTCGCGAGCAGTTGCCCGGAGAGGCAAAGCGGCGGAGTGGCACCGCAGTTTCCGGGGAGGAATCAACCCCGGAACCCTACTAATGCGCGGCGGGCAAACCCTAGGCCCAGCACCGTCCACCAGCTTGCCATAGAGGACGTGCCGGAGGACGAGCCAATCCTTGCGGGTATGTTCCAACTCCACCAGCATCCCGCTATAGTACTGTTTGATTCAGGCGCCACGCATAATTTTATTAGCCAAGCTTTCATTGCTAAACACAGCTTGCCAATACTACACACCGATAGTCCATATTTAATTTGTTCACCGGGTGGGAAGATTTCAGCAAGCGTAATGGTTTCCAAAGCACCATTATGCTTAGCGGGTAGAGTGTACCCCACGTCTCTCATTATCTTAGAGGGACAGAAGGTCAATGTCATCCTAGGGATGTCGTGGTTAACCCGCCACGGCGCTGTTTTAGGCACCGTCCTTCGAGTCGTGCACTTAAACTCAGAAGTGCACGGGTCTCACTCCTTATTTCTGGACAGTCCAGAAATAAAAATTCCAAGTGTCTATCAAGCCACAACCATCAGATTGGAAGATATCCCAGTGGTCCGAGAGTTCCCTGACGTATTCCCGGATGATTTGCCGGGGATGCCGCCCGCTAGAGAGGTGGAGTTCAAGATTGAACTTGCACCGGGAACCATGCCGATATCCCGAAGGCCGTACAATATGGCACCCAAGGAGTTGGCTGAACTGAAGACTCAGCTCACGGACCTTCTGGAGAAGGGTTTTATTAGGCCGAGCTCCTCGCCATGGGGCTGTTCGGCGTTATTTGTCAAGAAGAAGGATGAGACGTTGCGGCTTTGCATGGACTATCGTCCATTAAATCCCGTAACCATCAAGAACAAGTAACCGTTGCCACGGATCGACATGTTGTTTGATCAGTTAGTCGAAGCAAAGATCTTTTCCAAAATGGACTTAATATCCGGGTACCATCAGATTAAGATAAGGGCTGAGGACATTCCAAAGACAGCTTTCTCGACGAGGTACGGACTTTATGAGTACCTGGTCATGTCCTTCGGCCTCACCAATGCTCCAGCTCACTTCATGTACTTGATGAAATCGGTATTCATGCCAGAGCTGACAAGTTTGTCGTGGTCTTCATCGATGACATCCTGGGGTATTCCAAGTCGGAGGAAGATCACAAGAAGCATCTGTGTATAGTCTTGCAACGGCTGCGGGATCACAAGTTATACGCAAAATTCAGCAAATGCGAGTTTTGGATATCGCAAGTGCCTTTCCTCGGGCATATCATCTCAGCGGAGGGTATCGCTGTGGACCCGAGCAAGATCACTCAAGTGCTGAATTGGAAATCCCCGGGAACTGTTCACGAGGTACGGAGTTTCCTCGGGCTCGCGGGATATTATCGAAGGTCATTCCGAACTTCTCGAAGATTGCCAAGCCTATGACAGAGCTGCTGAAGGAGGCTACCAAATATGTTTGGAGTCCAGCATGTGAAGCAGCGTTCAAGGCTTTAGTCAAGCACCTGACATCAGCACCATTTTTGGCGCAGCCAGACACAACAAAGCCGTTCGATGTGTACTGCGATGCATCCGGCATTGGGCTCGGATGTGTGCTGATGCAAGACTGAAGAGTGGTCGCGTATGGATCACGGCAGCTTAGAAACCATGAGCAGAATTATCCAACCCACGACTTGGAGCTCGCTGCCGTGGTACTTGCACTAAAAATGTGGAGGCACTACCTACTCGGTAACCTCGTACATTTATATACCGACCACAAAAGCCTCAAGTACATATTTACTCAGAAAGAGCTGAACATGAGGCAACGAAGATGGTTAGAATTGATAAAGTATTATGAAATAGAGATCCATTATCATCCGGGCAAGGCAAACGTAGTGACAGATGCGCTGAGCCGCGAGTCACACGTCAACAATCTGACCATCACGCCATTGGAAGAGAGCGAACCACCACTACATGTTATTCCACACGGAGCTCTCTACAACCTAGCTTTGATCCCCACCATCCGTGAAGAGATAGTGGCAGCCCAGAAGAATGACAAGGGCATGTCACATTTGCGGAGACGTGTAGACAGTGGGGAGCTGAAATGTTTCCGGAAGGACGGAGACGGCATCCTATGGTTCAAGGACCGGATCGTCGTACCCCGTAACCCGGAATTACGGAAGAAAATCTTTGATGAGGCTCACTTATCAAAGTTTTCTATTCACCCCAGCAGCAACAAGATGTATCAAGAACTCAGAAACAAGTTTTGGTGGACACGGATGAAGCGTGAAATTGCAAAATACATGTCCGAGTGTGATACATGTCGAAGGGTGAAGGCAGACCATATGCAGAAACCGGGACTGCTGCAACCACTGGGCATTCCTGCCTGGAAGTGGGAGGATGTGCGCATGGACTTCATCGTCGGTTTACCCACCACCTTGCAGAAACATGATTCTGTGTGGGTGATCGTCGATCGGCTCACCAAAGTTGTCCATTTCGTCCCGGTCAACACCAACTACAATGCCAAGAAGTACGCTGAACTGTACATCTCACGGATCCTATGCTTGTACGGCGTACCCCGTACTATCATATCGGATCGGGGCACTTTATTTGTGTCCCGTTTTTGGGAGCAGCTGCACGCTGCCTTGGGGACGAAGATGCTCCGTAGTTCAGCCTACCACCCACAGACGGATGGGCAAACGGAGCGGGTAAATCAGATCTTAGAAGACATGCTACGAGCTTGCGCTATCAACCACGGCAAGAATTGGGATGATCACTTGCCGTTAGCCGAGTTCTCGTACAACAATGGGTAACAAGCCAGCATCAAGATGGCACCCTACGATGCGCTATACGGAAGAAAATGCCGCACACCATTGAATTGGTATGAGTCTGGCGAAAGGGTTACCTTCGGGATTGACCTTGTCAACAACGCGGAAGAAAAGGATCGACTGATTCAAGCGAACCTAAAAGCTGCTCAATCCCGTCAGAAACAGTATGCGGACCGGAGAAGGCGCGATTACAATTCGAAGTTGGAGATCACGTATACCTACGGGTGTCTCCAATGAAGGGCGTAAACAGATTTGGGGTGAGAGGAAAGTTGGCACCCCGATTCATCGGTCCATTCCAGATTACCGAAAGATGTGGATCAGTGGCATAGGCTGAAATTACCAGAAGCACTTTCCGGTGTGCACGACGTCTTTCACATTTCCGAGCTGAGGAAGTGTCTTAAGCTATCCACTACCGTTCAGCTGGAGGATATTGAAGAACTGCAACCGGATCTCACCTATCGTGAGGAACCGGTGCAGATTATCGATGAAAAGGCCCGAACCACACGCAACCGTACGTTGTGGTTCTACAAGGTTCTATGGAGTAATCACTTCATGAACGAAGCGACATGGGAGAGCGAAGAGTTTCTTCGCGCTAACTACCCCGACTTTTTCACGTCGCATATCCGGTAATTTTCCATCGTCCTCTCTCTCATTTTCACCTTATAATCTCGGGATGAGATTCTTTTAAGGGGGGAGGAATGTAAGGGCCTCAGTTTTTGACACCTATTTGAAGTGTTCATCACCACACCACACACCTCATTTGAAGTAAGTTGATGAACACAAATGAAGAGCAAGTAACCACCATCAACATGCTCATTAGAGAACAAACTCACATATTGCAAAAGTGGTATTTCCCACATGTGATATAGGTGGGCTGGACATATGAAAACTCCTACACATTGCTAAGGATGTCCATGCCAAGTTTCACCCAAATTCAAAACCTTTTTAAGTTCATTTTGGGTATAGTTAGAAAGAGGGCAGTTTGAAACCATATTCAAATTCAAACTGTTTTATCCCATGAATTTAAAAGTGGGAGGCATATTCTTACTCAGCACATTTTTGTGAGCCCACACACCAATTTTCACTCCATTTGGAGTTGATCTTGACATGAGCTAAGTGGAGGAAATTCAAACTTTATTTGAATTTCAAACTGAACTTGTGCTGAAATTCATTCAAACCAAACTCCATTTGAATTCTAACTAATTCAAATGGCTCATGGGTGAATAATTTGAATTACCAGGGGTATTATGGGGCTCACTGTTTAAAACAGTGATTAGGAGTAAATTTCAGAGGTTAAAATTGGAAGTGGGACCCACATGTCATAGAGAGAAGGAGGCAAAACTTGCACACAAAGTCACAGACTCGGTGGGAAATTCCACCGAGCAGCTGTCGGCTGTGCCACCGAGCAGCTACCGGCGCCACCAGCTGCTTCCCCTCTCCACGGGCTGGCGCCCAGGGCGGCTTGCTCGCGCCCCCACGCGACCGGCACCGCCTCCACCGAGCAGGAGTCGGCCGGCTTTCTCTTCTCGCGGGCAAACCCGAGCAGCGGCATTGTTTCTCGCCGCAGCTCTATGCTCAATCGGGAAAACCAGCAAAACCATCTCCTCCTTCGTTCCTGAGCTGCTAGACAGCCACCTGAGGTCGCACTCCACCTCCCCAACACCAGAAACCCTGAGTTCCGACCTCCTTTGCCCGAGAGCGATCGCCACAGCGGTGACTCAACCACAGACGAAGGTCAGGCGCCCGTGGACAGTGTTCCACATGCGTTTTCACGGTCCAGAAAGAGAGGCAACAGGAGCACGCGATCACCGTGCTGCTCTCCTCCAAGTTTGGAAGCAAACCATGAAGAATCCACAGAGAATTTCCAGTTTTTGCTCCGGCGACCGTAAACCGAGCTTCCGGTATGGTTTCTTTAAATTGTCGCTCTATGATCTTTCGGAGGTTATCAAATCTTGCACATAAACGCTGGACTAGCCGGCGATCAAGTTCTTTTCTGCATCCGTGGCGTGAAACTGTCTAGGAGTGACGAATTTCGAGCTCGATCGAAGGCGGTCATGGCGGACACAATCGGTCACACGGTGCCGACCGACTTGCCGTCATCCCTGAACCCTTTTGACACCTTGTCGAGCTTCCTAGAGGTACACTGATGCTGTAGGACTGTTTGTTCGAGGTGTTGGCGGGTTAGAACCCACGGTCGACGGCGCCAAACCTCAACCGAGGCCGCGGCACGTCGCCGGGCTATTTCCGATCATCCCCAGCCCGACCTGACACCACCGACGTGTTCCTCGATGTCGACAACCCCCTGGCGGTGAGTTTCAGCCCATGGGAGGTCCGGCAGCGGCGAGCCGGCGAGCTCCGAGTCTGCTCCGGCGAGGTCGGCGGCGCGGGCGCGAGAGAACGGCGGGAGGAAGACGAAGCCGGCTGGCCCACGTGTCAGTGGCTGAAGAATTTAAATTGGGATCGGGTGTGGCCGGGATCGGCTGTGCTGGCGCGCAAATACCCTGTGAGCTCCGGTGTGCCGGACACCTCCGCGCTCGACACGTGTCCCCGCAGGCCCCCGAGAGTTTAAACTTTTCCACCGATTTTCAGATTTCCTTCAAACTTCAAATCCTCATAACTTGGGCTAGAAAGCTCCAAATTGAGTGAACCAAAATTTGCTGGATTCAGCTCTCTATGCACTTTCCAGCAAATTAAGTTTCACTTCATGAAATTCCTTATTTCTCCAGAATTAATTCCTCAAATTTAAAGTGTTTGGAATTTTAACTGGAGAATCCTTTGGAGGAAAATCCTGAAATTTTTCTGGGATGTTCACCAAAATATCCCTGAACTACCATAAAAATTTCAGACCCATTGGAGCTCATTTAATCCACCTAATGGTGTGATTAGTGAAACTGTTCCAGAGAAAATAGAAAATGATCAGAAACATTTTCAGAATTTTCTCTGAAATTGTTTAGCTCATATCTTTAGTTAGGAACTTCCAAATTAAGTGAGAGCAACTCCATTAGAACCCTCTGAAAATCTAGTTTTCAGAAAGTCATAGTTTGTTTCATGAAAATCCTTGGAGCACCCTAAGAGTTCCAATTGAGGTCAAGGACATAATCAATTGTGGGGGGCTCAAATGAGCTTTGCTGCAACTAAAACTTGACCAAGTCTCTATTTAGGTTGTAACCAAGCCACAGTAAAAGTTTCACAGTCATTGAGTCTGTCTTGTGGGACTTATAAGCTTCCCAAGTTCAAACTTAATACAAATGCATTCAAATTAATACATGTACCTTCCTTATCATGTAGTCGCTAAGGTCGAGGAGGAACCCGAAGTCCTAGACTTTGTAACTCCGGAGGAGCAGCTAGCCTACGACCAAGAGCAGCAAGGCAAGCTCCGGTTTGCATTAACCTTTTTACAAATATTTATTGATTTGAGCACATCTTTGAATACTATTATTCTTTGCATTAGAGTCTTGTTTGGAAACCCAAATGCATAGCCAAGAAAACCATGGGTTGGGTTTAGGATTGCAAACCCCATTAGCTACTGCAATGCTAAGATAGTGTAGGATTCGGTACAAGTCGAGTAGTTGGAACTACTCGCGAGCATAGGCTAGAGGCACTCGACTCAGGTAGAGATAGCACATGATACACATGGCAAGAAAGATGAGACCGAGCGGAGAGTAAGAGCAGCAGGACTTTGGGGCCTGTGTGCTGTAGCTCTGCTTGTGTCGATTGAGGACTGAGCCGTGTGCGGGCCTGTTGAACAAGCTAGAACAGTACCGAAGACCTACCGGCTATATGGGAACCGGGAAACTGATGTAACTCGGGTAGCTGGGTATTGAGGCATTGCCCGTCATTCAGAGGGTAGGTTGAGAGCTCGAGGTGTAAATCGGCTGGCGGCACTGAGATGCGCGTGCAGAGACCTCTTGTTCGGGACGATGGGACCGGTTCAATATTTGGCTGACGGGTGAAAGGTGGTTGCGTATGGCGTCCGTGATGGTTGTTGTAGGCAACATGGAGTACGGGCGTACTTGACGGGTTGTTCGGGTAACCCTGCAGGTGTAAATCGATTATAATCGCCGTCCCTCGCGGTCAGTGAGTACCACTTGTTCACTGTACCATGACGTAGAAAGAATAGGCTAGTTACATGTTAAAATGTTGGTGATTGAAAGATGGACTCTGATTGCTAATGATTTGCTGTAGTTTAGAGCTAACTAAAGTTCATTTCAACTTTGGGCAAAGTACATGAGAGAAATGGGTTTCTTGTTTGATTGCGGCTCTCTCATGTGCCTTAGCGTAAGGTTCTCCACAAACTGCTGCTAAAACTTGAAAGTAAGGTTCTACTAATTAGGCGAGTCCTTTGCAAATGATTTTTACCTCATGTAACCCATTACCCCTTATGTAGAAGTTCCATGTTTAGGTGAGACGGGTCAGACATGCTGAGCCTTCGTGCTCACTGCTTGTGTTTGAAGCTTTTGCAGGGTTCTATGAGGAAGGGACTCCCGAGGAAGAGACGGAACCCTAGGAGGGGAACCCTGTCGAGTGGGAGTCGTGCACGCCGCAGAGTTAGTGTGCGTGTGTGCTAGCAAGGACACGTTCAAGGGCTGATCGTGAACTTGATGCATAGTCTATGCCCGTGAGTGTAGACTGAACTTATTTTGATGTAAACATGTTCATGAACCTGTTTATGTAATAAAAATTTCGCTTCCGCTTTGTGCCTTTGACGTGTGTTATCCGGTGCTGTGCAACGCAGCACCCCTCAGCGTGATCCTGGCTCGACAAGACCGTGGGGTCGTGTCAGCGCCCTCGCCATACTCGGCTTCCCGGCCGTCTCGTGGCTGGAAAATCGCTGCCTGGGGGTTTTAAGCTATGAGGAATCTATTGGTGCGGCGCTCTCAGGCTGCCGGTGGCCGGAAGTAGGCCGGCGACGTACGGCGGCTCCGGTCGACCTTCGGTGACCTCGGGCCGCTTCAACCGACCGCCAAACACTCGGTTGAACGGCGCTACAGCATCAGTTGATGCTAGGGAAGTTCGGCAAGTAAGCAAATACACTGGGGCATGGCTTCTAATGGGGTTTCACTGTGCGCCCGTATGATGTAGCCAGTTTTGCGCTCGGGAAACTTCAAAATACACCGCCTCTCTTCGGTTTCACGCTAGGTTTGAAGAGAGGAGATCACCGCCATCTAGCCTAGCTCCTTCGTGCCTAATTTGGTGACCTAAGAATGAAGAAAGAGGTAGAATTTCTTGGTTTCATACAGGGAGGTCGAGTTGCGCCCTCGACGGAAAACTTCCAAATTTGCGCTTGGTGGTCCATGGCTCGACTTGAGGGTTGGGGATGAGCAGCACGGATCATGGGGCATCCCTGAGTGTCTTTGGTCGAGCATGAATCCCTTCGTGTGGAGCTGTCCACGGAAGCTCGAGTGGAGGTGTTACTCGGCCGCCGTGAAACAGAACCGTTTTTGGGCGATGGAAGCCGAGCTCGACCAGATTTTGCTCCGAGGAAAGGTAGGACGCAGCTGTGGTGCGGCCTTTTCGGATCAGCACGCCTCTTCATGCAAGTAATCCTCAGCTCCGACCAAAACCGAGGTGGCGGCACTGTGGGGTCTCTGTTTTTCGTGAGAACGGGGGCGCCCAAGAGGATCGGTTCGACTCTGTGTCGTGAGAAACAGGCCGCTTCATGTGGTGACCTTGTCGGGAGCAGCTCGCCAGCTCAAGGAAGGAAGCAGGAGGTGGCCTCTGTGGCTCACGCGGTGGCGCCCGGAGGGGAGTCACGGTTGGTTCGTGTCTGAACAGAGAAGAAAGGAATTCCTTCGGTTGCTTCGAGTGAACAGGGAGGGGGATGACTTAGGGTGCAAGTTAGTTGTCTCAATGACATGTGGGGCCCACCTATTCCCCCTCCCTCTTCTTATCCTCCTAAAAGATCTAAATTTTGGCAAGTGATTCAAGATCCATTTGGAAAGTTCAAATTCGGATGTCACTCCGACATACGACAAGGTTTATCCAAACACAAATTCGAATTTGAGTTCACATCTTATTCGATGGTCCTTTCAAATTACAGTCATGCACTTCAAAGTTTTTGCACAACTTGCCTTACCACACATTTTGAGCGGAGGATTTGAAATGTGAAATCAGGTTTGAATCTTGTATGCTGCAACACAAAATTTGAACCCTCAGTTTTGAAGTCCTCTTTTTGTGATGACAGTTTGAATTTGAGTGATAATGTAAGGGCCTCAGTTTTGACAACCATTTGCAGTGTTCATCACCACACCACACACCTCATTTGAGCAAGAATGATGAACACAAATGAAGAGCAAGTAACAATTATCAACATGCTCATTAGAGAACAAACTCACACATTGCAAAAGTGGTATTTCCCACATGTGATATAGATGGGCTGGACATATGAAAACTCCTACACTTTGCTAAGGATGTCCATGCCAAGTTTCACCCAAACCCAAAACCTTTTTGAGGTCATTTTGGGTATAGTTAGGAAGAGGGCAGTTTGAAACCATATTCAAATTCAAACTGTTTTTATGCCATGAATTTGAAAGTGGAAGGCATATTCTTACTCAGCACATTTTTGTGAGCTCACACACCAATTTTCACTCCATTTGGAGTTGATCTTGACATGAGCTAAGGGGGAGAAATTCAAACTTTATTTGAATTTCAAACTGAACTTGTGCTGAAATTCATTCAAACCAAACCTCATTTGAACTTTGATCAATTCAAATGGCTCTTGGGTGAATAATTTGAATTGCCAAGGGTAGAATAGGGTTCACTGTTTACCACAGCTGTTAGGAGTAAATTTCAGAGGTTAAAAGAGGGGTGGGACCCACATGTCAGCCTCTGCCTCAAAACAAACCGACTGAAACACAGTTCAGTCGGTTCCCGGCTGCTGTGCGCGCGCGCCACCGAAGGGGGGCAGCCGGCGCCAGCTCCTGCTGCGCGCCCCAAGCCGGAGATCAGCCGCCGGGCTATTTATTCCCTCCCCGGGGTGCTCCGATCATTCATTCCCCGAGCTGCCGGCATACTCGGCCGTTTTTCCACTGCCATCACCGCCGCTCGAGCTCCCGCTCGATCAAGCCGATCGCAGCTCCCTCCTTCCACTCCGGAGTCCCAGCAAGGTACTAGAGACCTTCCTCCATCCTCCCCATTGCTAGAAGTCGATTGAAACCGAGTGCTATCGGCTGTGCCGAAAGATAAAAATCGGAACTGGAAACCGCCGCACCTCGGGCTCTCGTGGACAGCCCAACCTGGGCGTTGTCACGCCCGAGCCAAGGCACCCTTGGACGCGCAGGTGACCGGTGCTGCTCATCCCCGAGCCACAGCTCGAGTGGTTGCTCACCGGCGGCGAATTTCCACTTTTCCCCTTTCTGTGTGCAGAACGACCTTCGGGCACGATTCTGTTTAATTCGTGCTCTAGAAAGGATTAGAGGGCCTCAGGCCACTCCCACACGAGCTAGACACGGTAACGCACAAGTTGCCTTCACAACTCTGGGCCGGAGAACCTCTGTGCCCGGCGAAATCTAAGGTCTACTAATGGCGGAACGAACAGGGGGTATCGGGCTCACGGTGAGGACCTATTTCGGGCCTTCCCCGAGCTGCCCCGAGTTCATGTCGACCTTCTCTGAGATCCACTGATGCTCCCCGACCGATTTCCCAAGTAGCTGAGGTACTAGGAGAGTCAGCCGACATGGCCGAAGTCGTTCCGATATGGCGGCTCGTCGCCGACCATGCTCCGGCCGTTGTCATGAGCAGCTGGCCCTCGGGTCAGGTTCCCCAAGTAAAAGTAGGCAGGGGCGGCCAGAATCAAGAAGTTTGGAGCTGTACAGCAGCCGGCGGCGAGCTCTCCGGCGAGGTCCCTCGGCGGCGGAGCGCGGGTGTCGCGAGGTTGAAGAAGGGGGTGGACCCCAGCTGTCAGCGGCCGATATTTTGAATCGGGATCCGGCTGCGGCCGGGATCGGGTGTGCTGGCGCGCAAAATCCTTGTGGGCCGCGGTGTGCTGTCGCTTCGGCATGCGACGCGTGTCCCCTGGGCCCACGCGCGAGTTTAAACTTTTCCCCGATTTTCAGATTTCCTTCAAACTTCAAATCCTTATAACTTTGGCTAGAAAGCTCCAAATCGAGTGAACCAAATTTTGCTGGATTCAGCTCTCTGAGTACTTTCCAGAAAATCAAGTTTCACTTCATAAAATTCCTTAATTCTCCAGAATTAATTCCTTAAAGTTTAAAATGTTAGGAATTTTAACTGGAGAATCCTATGGACGAAAATCCTAAAATTTTGCTGGGATGTTCACCAAAATATCCTTGAGCTACCATAAAAATTTCAGATCCATTTGAGCTCATTTAGTCCACCTAATGGTGTGATTAGCAAAACTGTTCCAGAGAAAATAGAAAATGTTCAGAAACATTTTCAGAATTTTCTCTGAAATTGTTTAGCTCATATCTTTAGTTAGAGACTTCCAAATTAAGTGAAACCAACTCCATTAGAACCCTCTGAAAATCTAGTTTTCAGAAAGTCATAGTTTGTCTCATGAAAATTCCTAGAACACCCTAAGAGTTCCAATTAAGGTCAAGGACATAATTATTTATGGAGGGCGCAAATGAGCTTTGCTGCAACTAAAACTTGACCAATTCTTTGTTTAGGTTGTAACCAAGCCACAGTAAAAGTTTCACAGTCATTAGGTCTGTCTAGCAAGGGTTATAGACTTCACAACTTCAAAGTTAATACAAATGCATTTAAATTAATACATACATTGTTCTTATCATGTAGTCGCTAAGGTCGAGGAGGAACCCGAAGTCCTAGACTTCGTTACTCCGGAGGAACAGCTAGCCTACGACCAAGAGCAGCAAGGCAAGCCCCGGTTTGCATTAACCTTTTTACAAATTTTTATTGTTTTGAGCACATACTTGTTTCCTTTGTTCTGTGCATTAGAGTCTTGTTTGGAAATCCAACTGCATAGCCAAGAAAACCACGGGTTGGGTTTAGGATTGCAAACCTCGTTAGCCACTGCATTGCTAGGATAGAGTAGGATTCGGTACAAGTCGAGTAGTTGGAACTACTCGCGAGAATAGGCTAGAGGCACACCGCTCGGGTAGAGATAGCACATGAAACACATGGCAAGAAAATGAGACCGAGCGGAGAGTAAGGGCAGCAGGACTTTGGGGCCTGTGTGCTGTAGCTCCGTTTGTGTCGATTGAGGACCGAGCCGTGTGCGGGCCTGTTGAACAAGCTAGAACAGTACCGAAGACCTACCGGCTATATGGGAACCGGGAAACTGATGTAACTCGGGTAGCTGGGTATTGAGGCATTGCCCGTCGTTCAGAGGGTAGGTTGAGAGCTCGAGGTGTAAATCAGCTGGCGGCACAGAGATGCGCGTGCAGGGACCTCTTGCTCGGGACGATGGGACCGGTTCAATATTTGGCTAACGGGTGAAAGGTAGTCGCGTACGGCGTCCGTGATGGTTGTTGTAGGCAACATCGAGTATGGGCGTACGTGACGGGTTGTTCGGGTAACCCTGCAGGTGTAAATCGATTATAATCGCCGTCCCTCGTTGTCAGTGAGTACCACTTGTTCACTGTACCGTGACGTAGAAAGAACAGGCTAGTTACATGTTAAAATGTTGCTGATTGAAAGCTGGACATTGATTGTTAATGATATGCTGTAGCTTAGTGCTAACTAAAGTTCTTTTCAACTTTGGGCAAAGTACATGAGAGAAATGCGTTTCTTGTTTGATTGCGGCTCTCTCATGTGCCTTAGCGTAAGGTTCTCCACAACCTGCTGCTAAAACTTGAAAGTAAGGTTCTACTAATTAGGCGAGTCCTTGCAAATGATTTTTACCTCATGCAACCCATTACCCTCATGTAGAAGTTCCATGTTTAGGTGAGACGGGTCAGACTTGCTGAGCCTTCGTGCTCACTGCTTGTGTTTGAAGCTTTTGCAGGGTTCTATGAGGAAG
The DNA here is from genome assembly GCA_030760725.1 of Neostapfia colusana. Taxonomy (NCBI): domain Eukaryota; kingdom Viridiplantae; phylum Streptophyta; class Magnoliopsida; order Poales; family Poaceae; genus Neostapfia; species Neostapfia colusana. Next base: position 35,629,370 of record JASWHV010000003.1, read on the forward strand.
GGACTCCCGAAGAGGAGACGGAACCCCAGGAGGGGAACCCCGTCGAGTGGGAGTCGTGCACGCCGCAGAGTTAGTGTGCGTGTGTGCTAGCAAGGACACGTTCAAGGGCTGAACGTGTACTTGATGCTTAGTCTACGCCCGCGAGTGTAGACTAAACTTATTTTGATGTAAACATGTTCATAAACTTGCTTATGTAATAAAACTTCCGCTTCCGCTTTGCACCTTTGACGTGTGTTATACGGTGCTGTGCAACGCAGCACCCCTCAGCGTGATCCTGGCTCGACAGGACCAGTGGGGTCGTGTCAGCGTGGTATCAGAGCTCGCTTGAGGTTTATCACAGTACAAAGGTCTTCTTTTTCAAAAATCCAGTGAGGAACGAGTTAGTAGCCCGTATAAGGATGTTATTAGTATATAGAAAGTGGCTTAGTAACCTAATTGTTATGTCGGAAAATCGTGCATCTCGGGACGTTCATGTCTTGGGGGGTGCACGTAAGCGCTGTCCACCAGTGCGCACAAGCTGAAGGGTGGAGCCCCACGGGTGGCAGGTAACCCGACCCGCTTTGATATCCTCTACGACTCTTCATGTCGTTTGGGGTATTCGTGCAACGTCTGTCCCTGGCGTGCGTGGTGCAACATGGGAGACCCCGTCACGTGGTCTGAAACGTGAACACGTAACTCAAGGCGTGTTTGGCTTGAGAACATCCGGGCGAGTGATGACGGCCGGGTGTACGAACTGTATGGATTCCGGGCTCGGTGTGCAGCCGAGTCTGATGATTGGTTGAATTTCTGCAGGTAGCCTTACCACGAAACGGTAGACGTGTAGCATCCGTGTGCGAGTGACGAGTAGTGCCACTGAACTAACGAAGCCGGCTAAGTCCGGTATAGGTTTTTCTTTGTGAGGACGTAGTACCGACATGATCTGGTGACGCATCGACGTCACACCCAACTAAATGAACAACTTCATTAAAAAATTTGAAGGTTTTGATCCAAAGTAGTAAAACTTGATGTAACTCCTTCCCTTGAACAGGATATTCAAAGCTAATTAGTTTTCAACTTATAGGATGTTAAGGACGGAGCACTCTGTTTTCAGCTAAATCAAGGCTGAAGTTAATCAGAGGTTAGAGGTTGAGTTCTTTCGAGGTTGGGGTCGTATGATACTTTCCTGGAAAGCTTTGGAGGAGCTTTACAACTTTTCTGTTGAGTTCCAGAGGTGTTTCATCCCTTAACCACTCGAAAAATGCAGCAGAGTTGAAACTGTCCAGAAAACAGGACAGAGCAAAGACTCTCTGTAGACTCTCTGTAAATTAAGCATAACTTCCTGCATAAAAATCCAAAAATAGAAAATGATGTAGTTCTGGAAAGCTTATGAGATGGGTTACAACTTTGTAACAGAATGTTTTGTCAGATTAGGAACATAATTAACTGGGATTCTTGGATCAAATCAGTACCTAAGGCAGGGAGGTGCTGTCCAATTGTTCCCAGAAATTCTGTTAACTTTGACATCTCATAACTTGTGGACCAGGACAGATCTTAGGCCAACCAAATACTTTCTGGAAATCTATTGAAGTTAACTTTAACTTTGATGTTGAGCTCCAGGACTGGTTTTGCTTTTAACCTGGCCTAAATCAGATTGATATGGAAACTGGTCAGGGCTGTCATGGGAACAGCAGATCAGCAGTCAAATTTGTTTAAAAATTTGAACTATGTTTCCAAGTTTTAGGGGTTCAATGACATATCTTATGTTATAACTCAATGGTTTACTGTTCAAATGAATATTTGACATTTCTCAAATATATTTTTACAGATGGCAGCAGATAAACGGTTGGAGAACGGGTGGGTAGTTTCCCACTGTTCTGACCGTAGCGGCTACCCGGAAGCATTGTGGCAAATGCTCCAATATTTCGGGTACAACCAGATGCCGCAATACTTTGCCAAGGAAGAAGGCGAAGAGGGGAACAAGATGTGGACGATCCATGTCGAGGTTCCTGCAGGGCCTACGCCACCCGGTTGGGTGCCATTCACCGTCACGGTGAGAGGAAGACAACCGGGAGGGATGTGGCAAGTGGCAGCCCGTGACACTATGTCACGTTTCTGCCAACTACACGTGCAGGCTATGGAGGGAACTCCATACGCACTCATTCCGGTGGAGGGACGAGCTCAGCATGTGTGGGAAGAGAGGTACCTGGAGGCAACAGACCCGACTTGCCCAAGGTACAACCCCGCGGAGGCAAATCTCAGTCTCCAAATGAGGGCGGGAAACGCTGTGATGAACAGCCAAGCTGTTCATACGGAGCATCTCGCCACCAAGCTCAAGGAGAGCACAAGCCGTGGAGATCATTTTGAGAGTGCTCACAGTGCACTCCGCAATGTGCTTCTTCCGACGATCAAGCGATTGAATGAACAACACAATCAGTTGCGTCGTCTGAAGAAGGCAAAGAAGAAGAGCCGTGTTGACATCGCGGCGTTGCAAGAGCTGGTGCAGACCCTAACCCAGCAGAATGAGGACCTTGCTCAAGAGCGGGACGACGCTATTGAGGAAGGACAAGGCTGGGAAGAGGACTACAACCAGGCTATGGACGAGGTGCATGCATTGCAGGACCTCGTGCCCCCGGTATTGGGCGTACCGGTAGTCTTGGGTCTTCCAGCCATGGGAGAACCCGGAATGGGAGGAGAGGTGGTAGATCCAGAGCCACCAGCAGAAGTACCGGAGGAGGACGACCCACAGGAGGTCGAGTTCTACTCTGAGTAGGGGGTTACGGTTGCCAAGTAGGGCAGCTAGGGTAGCGTAACCCAACTTTTGTAATCAGTGACATGTCGTGTAGACAGTAGCGTATGTATAGGTAGTGGCGACATGAGCACGACTTCTCGGAGATTCGAGAATAATGTATCTTGTATAAAGTTTATGCTTTATCAATATTTGTGAATGTTGTGCAAGATAATCATGCGTCGCTTCAATACTACTGCTGTTTATGGAATTTTGAGTAAGACATGTGCTAATTGCTGCTGTGTTGAATTTCAGAATGACGCGTACTCGTGCCAACCCTGATGTTGGAGGTACTAGCCAAGGGGGAGAGACCTCCCAACCACCTCCCGAGGACTCCTCGGGACAGCAGCAGCAACAGCAACAGCAAACACCGCCACCGCCACTGCCAACGGTTACATTGGCCGACATTGTCGCGGCAATGGCGGGTTCACATCAGCAGCATACAGAGCTGCTGCAAACGTTAATTGCGAATACGTCTCGCCCAGAGAGACGTCAAGATCACGAGGAGCGCCAACAGAGCTCCTACTCCGACTTCCTGGCGACTCATCCCCCTGTATTCTCAAGGGCGGATGAACCACTTGACGCGGACAACTGGCTCCGCGCCATAGAGATGAAGTTCGGGCTGCTCCAAATTAGCGAGCAGCGCAAGACTCAGTTCGCGGTCCAGCAGCTCCAAGGATCCGCGAGCGCGTGGTGGGCCAACTTCTGTGCTTCACAGCCCACCGACCGAGCGATGACCTGGGCGGAGTTCCGGACGGCCTTCAGGGCCTATCATATACCGCCCGGTTTGATGAAGAGGAAAACGCAGGAGTTCCTACACCTGCAACAAGGGAGCCGGAACGCGCTGGAATATTCCAGGGCGTTCAACGATCTCGCGCTCTACGCGTCGTATCACGCAGATACGGACGAAAAGCGGCGGGACCATTTTTACCAGGGGCTTAACCCGCTCCTGAAGGACAAGTTGGCGATGTTCAATCGCGGCAGCCTCAACGACATCATTGATGCTGCGATTGTTCAGGAGGACTCCGGCAAGGAGTTGGCGGCGGCAGAGCGAAAGCGAAGCGCGCCGCAGAGCAGCGGAGAAGGAGGCAGTCCTTCTCAGAAGTTTCGGATGGTGAATCGCCCACCATCAGGTCCACGCTGGCAGCCACCACAGCGGTCGATGCCATTCCGCAGTCGGCCGTACTCTTCACCAGCATTCCCGCCGGCACTGCCAGTACCACCGCAACAACAGCAGCAGCAGCGGGCGATGCCGCGTGCGTCTGCACCTCCGCAACGCAAGCCGGGCTTTCGTCCACCGAGTACTCCACCAGCAGCGGCCACATGTTACAAGTGTGGTCGTCCAGGACACTTCGCGAGCAGTTGCCCGGAGAGGCAAGGCGGCGGAGTGGCACCACAGTTTCCGGGGAGGAATCAACCCCGGAACCCTATTAATGCGCGGCGGGCAAACCCTAGGCCCGGCACTGTCCACCAGCTTGCCATTGAGGACGTGCCGGAGGGCGAGCCCATCCTTGCGGGTATGTTCCAACTCCACCAGCATCCCGCTATAGTACTATTTGATTCAGGCGCCACGCATAATTTTATTAGCCAGGCTTTCATTGCTAAACACAGCCTGCCAATACTACCCACCGATAGTCCATATTTAATTTGTTCACCGGGTGGGAGGATTTCAGCAAGCGTAATGGTCTCCAAAGCACCATTATGCTTAGCGGGTAGAGTGTACCCCACGTCTCTCATTATCTTAGAGCGACAGAAGGTCGATGTCATCCTAGGGATGTCATGGTTAACCCGCCACGGCGCTGTTTTAGACACCGTCCTTCGAGTCGTGCACTTAAACTCAGAGGTGCACGGTTCTCACTCATTATTTCTGGACAGTCCAGAAATAAAACTTCCAAGTGTCTATCGAGCCACAACCATCAGATTGGAAGACATTCCAGTGGTCCGAGAGTTCCCGGATGTGTTCCCGGACGATTTGCCGGGGATGCCACCCGATAGAGAGGTGGAGTTCAAGATTGAACTTGCACCGGGAACCATGCCAATATCCCGAAGGCCGTACAAGATGGCACCCAAGGAGTTGGCTGAACTGAAGACTCAGCTCACGGACCTTCTGGAGAAGGGTTTTATTAGGCCGAGCTCCTCGCCATGGGGCTGTTCGGCATTATTTGTCAAGAAGAAGGATGAAACGTTGCGGCTTTGCGTGGACTACCGTCCATTAAATGCCGTAACCATCAAGAACAAGTACCCGTTGCCACGGATCGACATGTTGTTTGATCAGTTGGTCGAAGCGAAGATCTTTTCCAAGATGGATTTAAGATCCGGGTACCATCAGATTAAGATAAGGGCGGAGGACATTCCAAAGACAGCTTTCGCGACAAGGTACGGACTTTATGAGTACCTGGTCATGTCCTTCGGCCTCACCAATGCTCCAGCTCACTTCATGTACTTAATGAACTCGGTGTTCATGCCGGAGCTGGACAAGTTTGTCGTGGTCTTCATCGACGACATCCTGGTATATTCCAAGTCGGAGGAAGATCACAAGAAACATCTGCGTATAGTCTTGCAACGGCTGCAGGATCACAAGTTATACGCAAAGTTCAGCAAATGCGAGTTTTGGATATCGCAAGTGCCTTTCCTCGGGCATATCATCTCAGCGGAGGGTATCGCTGTGGACCCGAGCAAGATCACGCAAGTGCTGAATTGGAAATCCCCGAGAACTGTTCATGAGGTACGGAGTTTCCTCGGACTCGCGGGATATTATCGGAGGTTCATTCCGAACTTCTCGAAGATTGCCAAGCCAATGACAGAGCTGCTGAAGAAGGCTACCAAATATGTTTGGAGTCCAGCATGTGAAGCAGCATTCAAGGCTTTAGTGAAGCACCTGACATCAGCACCGGTTTTGGCGCAGCCAGACACAACAAAACCGTTCGATGTGTACTGCGATGCATCCGGCATTGGGCTCGGATGTGTGCTGATGCAAGACCGAAGAGTGGTCGCGTATGGATCACGGCAGCTTAGGAACCATGAGCAAAATTATCCAACTCATGATTTGGAGCTCGCTGCCGTGGTACTTGCACTGAAGATGTGGAGGCACTACCTACTCGGTAACCTCGTACATTTATATACCGACCACAAAAGCCTCAAATACATATTCACTCAGAAGGAGTTGAACATGAGGCAACGAAGATGGTTGGAACTGATAAAGGATTACGAAATAGAGATCCATTATCATCCGGGCAAGGCAAACATTGTGGCAGATGCGCTGAGCCGCAAGTCACACGTTAATAATCTGACCATCACACCGTTGGAAGAGAGCGAACCACCACTACATGTGATTCCACACGGAGCTCTCTACAACTTAGCTTTGATCCCCACCATCCATGAAGAGATAGCGGCAGCCCAGAAGAATGACAAGGGCATGTCACATTTGCGGAGACGTGTAGACAGTGGGGAGTTGAAATGTTTCCGACGGACGGAGACGGCGTCCTATGGTTCAAGGACCGAATCGTCGTACCCCGAAACCCGGAGTTACGGAAGAAAATCTTTGATGAGGCTCACTTATCAAAGTTTTCTATTCACCCCGGCAGCAACAAAATGTATCAAGAACTCAGAAGAAGGTTTTGGTGGACACGGATGAAGCGAGAGACTGCCAAATACGTGTCCGAGTGTGATACATGTCGAAGGGTGAAGGCAGACCACATGCGGAAACCGGGACTGCTGCAACCACTGGGCATTCCTGCCTGGAAGTGGGAGGACGTGAGCATGGATTTCGTCGTCGGTTTACCCACCACCTTACAGAAACATGATTCTGTGTGGGTGATCGTCGATCGGCTCACCAAAGTTGCCCATTTTATCCCGGTCAACACCAATTACAACGCCAAGAAGTACGCTGAACTGTACATCTCACGGATCCTATGCTTATACGGCGTACCCCGTACCATCGTATCGGACCGGGGCACTTTATTTGTGTCCCGTTTTTGGGAGCAGCTACACGCTGCCTTGGGGACGAAGCTGATCCGTAGTTCAGCCTACCACCCGCAGACGGATGGACAAACTGAGCGGGTGAATCAGATTCTAGAAGACATGCTACGAGCTTGCGCTATCGACCACGGCAAGAATTGGGATGATCACTTGCCGTTAGCCGAGTTCTCGTACAACAATGGGTACCAAGCCAGCATCAAGATGGCGCCCTACGAGGCGCTATACGGAAGAAAATGCCGCACACTATTGAACTGGTGTGAGTCTGGCGAAAGGGTTACCTTCGGGATTGACCTTGTCAACAACGCGGAAGAAAAGGTTCGACTAATTCAAGCGAACCTAAAAGCCGCTCAATCCCGTCAGAAACAGTATGCGGACCGGAGAAGGCGCCCATTACAATTCGAAGTTGGGGACCACGTATATCTACGAGTGTCTCCAATGAAGGGCGTAAACAGATTTGGGGTGAGAGGAAAGTTGGCACCCCGATTCATCGGTCCATTCCAGATTACCGAAAGATGTGGATCGGTAGCATACCGGCTGAAATTACCAGAAGCACTTTCCGGTGTGCACGACGTCTTTCACGTTTCCCAGCTGAGGAAGTGTCTCAAGCTATCAACTACCGTTCAGCTGGAAGACATTGAAGAACTGCAACCGGATCTCACCTATCGGGAGGAACCGGTGCAGGTTATTGATGAAAAGGCCCGAACCACACGCAACCGTACGTTGTGGTTCTACAAGGTTCTATGGAGTAATCACTCCATGGACGAAGCGACATGGGAGAGCGAAGAATTCCTTCGCACTAACTACCCCGACTTTTTCACGTCGCATATCCGGTAATTTTCCACCGTCCTCTCTCTCATTTTCACCTTATAATCTCGGGACGAGATTCTTTTAAGGGGGGAGGAATGTAAGGGCCTCAGTTCTGACAACCATTTGCAGTGTTCATCACCACACCACACACCTCATTTGAGCAAGAATGATGAACACAAATGAAGAGCAAGTAACAATTATCAACATGCTCATTAGAGAACAAACTCACACATTGCAAAAGTGGTATTTCCCACATGTGATATAGATGGGCTGGACATATGAAAACTCCTACACTTTGCTAAGGATGTCCATGCCAAGTTTCACCCAAACCCAAAACCTTTTTGAGGTCATTTTGGGTATAGTTAGGAAGAGGGCAGTTTGAAACCATATTCAAATTCAAACTGTTTTTATGCCATGAATTTGAAAGTGGAAGGCATATTCTTACTCAGCACATTTTTGTGAGCTCACACACCAATTTTCACTCCATTTGGAGTTGATCTTGACATGAGCTAAGGGGGAGAAATTCAAACTTTATTTGAATTTCAAACTGAACTTGTGCTGAAATTCATTCAAACCAAACCTCATTTGAACTTTGATCAATTCAAATGGCTCTTGGGTGAATAATTTGAATTGCCAAGGGTAGAATAGGGTTCACTGTTTACCACAGCTGTTAGGAGTAAATTTCAGAGGTTAAAAGAGGGGTGGGACCCACATGTCAGCCTCTGCCTCAAAACAAACCGACTGAAACACAGTTCAGTCGGTTCCCGGCTGCTGTGCGCGCGCACCACCGAAGGGGGGCAGCCGGCGCCAGCTCCTGCTGCGCGCCCCAAGCCGGAGACCAGCCGCCGGGATATTTATTCCCTCCCCGGGGTGCTCCGATCATTCATTCCCCGAGCTGCCGGCATACTCGGCCGTTTTTCCACTGCCATCACCGCCGCTCGAGCTCCCGCTCGATCAAGCCGATCGCAGCTCCCTCCTTCCACTCCGGAGTCCCAGCAAGGTACTAGAGACCTTCCTCCATCCTCCCCATTGCTAGAAGTCGATTGAAACCGAGTGCTATCGGCTGTGCCGAAAGATAAAAATCGGAACTGGAAACCGCCGCACCTCGGGCTCTCGTGGACAGCCCAACCTGGGCGTTGTCACGCCCGAGCCAAGGCACCCTTGGACGCGCAGGTGACCGGTGCTGCTCATCCCCGAGCCACAGCTCGAGTGGTTGCTCACCGGCGGCGAATTTCCACTTTTCCCCTTTCTGTGTGCAGAACGACCTTCGGGCACGATTCTGTTTAATTCGTGCTCTAGAAAGGATTAGAGGGCCTCAGGACACTCCCACACGAGCTAGACACGGTAACGCACAAGTTGCCTTCACAACTCTGGGCCGGAGAACCTCTGTGCCCGGCGAAATCTAAGGTCTACTAATGGCGGAACGAACGGGGGGTATCGGGCGCACGGTGAGGACCTATTTCGGGCCTTCACCGAGCTGCCCCGAGTTCATGTCGACCTTCTCTGAGATCCACTGATGCTCCCCGACCGATTTCCCAAGTAGCTGAGGTACTAGGAGAGTCAGCCGACATGGCCGAAGTCGTTCCGATATGGCGGCTCGTCGCCGACCATGCTCCGGCCGTTGTCATGAGCAGCTGGCCCTCGGGTCAGGTTCCCCAAGTAAAAGTAGGCAGGGGCGGCCAGAATCAAGAAGTTTGGAGCTGTACAGCAGCCGGCGGCGAGCTCTCCGGCGAGGTCCCTCGGCGGCGGAGCGCGGGTGTCGCGAGGTTGAAGAAGGGGGTGGACCCCAGCTGTCAGCGGCCGATATTTTGAATCGGGATCCGGCTGCGGCCGGGATCGGGTGTGCTGGCGCGCAAAATCCTTGTGGGCCGCGGTGTGCTGTCGCTTCGGCGTGCGACGCGTGTCCCCTGGGCCCACGCGCGAGTTTAAACTTTTCCCCGATTTTCAGATTTCCTTCAAACTTCAAATCCTTATAACTTTGGCTAGAAAGCTACAAATCGAGTGAACCAAATTTTGCTGGATTCAGCTCTCTGAGTACTTTCCAGAAAATCAAGTTTCACTTCATGAAATTCCTTAATTCTCCAGAATTAATTCCTTAAAGTTTAAACTGTTAGGAATTTTAACTGGAGAATCCTTTGGAGGAAAATCCTGAAATTTTGCTGGGATGTTCGCCAAAATATCCTTGAGCTACCATAAAAATTTCAGATCCATTTGAGCTCATTTAGTCCACCTAATGGTGTGATTAGCAAAACTGTTCCAGAGAAAATAGAAAATGTTCAGAAACATTTTCAAAATTTTCTCTGAAATTGTTTAGCTCATATCTTTAGTTAGAGACTTCCAAATTAAGTGAAACCAACTCCATTAGAACCCTCTGAAAATCTAGTTTTCAGAAAGTCATAGTTTGTCTCATGAAAATTCCTAGAACACCCTAAGAGTTCCAATTAAGGTCAAGGACATAATTATTTGTGGAGGGCGCAAATGAGCTTTGCTGCAACTAAAACTTGACCAATTCTTTGTTTAGGTTGTAACCAAGCCACAGTAAAAGTTTCACAGTCATTAGGTCTGTCTAGCAAGGGTTATAGACTTCACAACTTCAAAGTTAATACAAATGCATTTAAATTAATACATACATTGTTCTTATCATGTAGTCGCTAAGGTCGAGGAGGAACCCGAAGTCCTAGACTTCGTTACTCCGGAGGAACAGCTAGCCTACGACCAAGAGCAGCAAGGCAAGCCCCGGTTTGCAATAACCTTTTTACAAATTTTTATTGTTTTGAGCACATACTTGTTTCCTTTGTTCTGTGCATTAGAGTCTTGTTTGGAAATCCAACTGCATAGCCAAGAAAACCACGGGTTGGGTTTAGGATTGCAAACCTCGTTAGCCACTGCATTGCTAGGATAGAGTAGGATTCGGTACAAGTCGAGTAGTTGGAACTACTCGCGAGAATAGGCTAGAGGCACACCGCTCGGGTAGAGATAGCACATGAAACACATGGCAAGAAAATGAGACCGAGCGGAGAGTAAGGGCAGCAGGACTTTGGGGCCTGTGTGCTGTAGCTCCGCTTGTGTCGATTGAGGACCGAGCTGTGTGCGGGCCTGTTGAACAAGCTAGAACAGTACCGAAGACCTACCGGCTATATGGGAACCGGGAAACTGATGTAACTCGGGTAGCTGGGTATTGAGGCATTGCCCGTCGTTCAGAGGGTAGGTTGAGAGCTCGAGGTGTAAATCAGCTGGCGGCACAGAGATGCGCGTGCAGGGACCTCTTGCTCGGGACGATGGGACCGGTTCAATATTTGGCTAACGGGTGAAAGGTAGTCGCGTACGGCGTCCGTGATGGTTGTTGTAGGCAACATCGAGTACGGGCGTACGTGACGGGTTGTTTGGGTAACCCTGCAGGTGTAAATCGATTATAATCGCCGTCCCTCGCGGTCAGTGAGTACCACTTGTTCACTGTACCGTGACGTAGAAAGAACAGGCTAGTTACATGTTAAAATGTTGCTGATTGAAAGCTGGACATTGATTGTTAATGATATGCTGTAGCTTAGTGCTAACTAAAGTTCTTTTCAACCTTGGGCAAAGTACATGAGAGAAATGCGTTTCTTGTTTGATTGCGGCTCTCTCATGTGCCTTAGCGTAAGGTTCTCCACAACCTGCTGCTAAAACTTGAAAGTAAGGTTCTACTAATTAGGCGAGTCCTTGCAAATGATTTTTACCTCATGCAACCCATTACCCTCATGTAGAAGTTCCATGTTTAGGTGAGACGGGTCAGACTTGCTGAGCCTTCGTGCTCACTGCTTGTGTTTGAAGCTTTTGCAGGGTTCTATGAGGAAGGGACTCCCGAAGAGGAGACGGAACCCCAGGAGGGGAACCCCGTCGAGTGGGAGTCGTGCACGCCGCAGAGTTAGTGTGCGTGTGTGCTAGCAAGGACACGTTCAAGGGCTGAACGTGTACTTGATGCTTAGTCTACGCCCGCGAGTGTAGACTAAACTTATTTTGATGTAAACATGTTCATAAACTTGCTTATGTAATAAAACTTCCGCTTCCGCTTTGCACCTTTGACGTGTGTTATACGGTGCTGTGCAACGCAGCACCCCTCAGCGTGATCCTGGCTCGACAGGACCAGTGGGGTCGTGTCAGATAATTTGGTTTTCTCATAGCACATGCTTGATCACTCTTGGTCCTAATCTGAACTTCACAAGTTCAGTTTGAATTTGCACTTTCAAATCTTAATTCAGCACGGGCTCACAATTGAACTTGAGTAACTCCCTTTTAGCTCACCCTAAACTCAGGAGGTTGCCACCATCTATCTCCTCAATTTCAAATCTATGAGGTTCCAGGTGTATAAAAAAATGTGGCGGCAATTTGATGTGAGCAGTTGAGTTATAAGATCAGCTTTTTATACTTTCTCATACACATGTATGATGTACACATGAGTTTAACTTAACATTGGTCCAACACATCCAAATAAACTCTTGAACCCAGGTTGATGAACCCCATGTACACCATCCCGTGTAAGAAAGTTTTTTGTAATCCCATTTTTCATGAGCCCGAAACACAATGATGCCCACACATCCATTTCTTTTCATTCACATTTTTGGGACTTTTACACTCACCTCATCGGAGAGGCTTAGGCCAGAGCCCAGGTCACGTGTCAGCCCCGGTGTTGTCCTCTCTGGGGAGGTGGCTCGGAGCCAGGGGACACGTGGCAGCTCTGGACTTCACCTCAGCGGGGAGGCTCGGACCGGAGCCCAAGCGCACTTGGTAGCCCCAGGGCTTACCATGTGGACAAGGGCACGTGGCTTACGCTGGGGCCCTCCTCAGTAGGGAGGCGGGGGACAGGCTGTCTTTTACCCACTACGCGTGGGTACCCGATCTGCAGAGTAACGACAGAATTGTCCTGAAAAAAAAAACTACACAGTGATAAGTACTAATTCTTGGTCCTGAATCCTTTCTTGTTACAAGGAACTCCCTTGAAAATTTTCAGCTCCATTGGAGCTCTGGATCATCACTTTTCTGTTTATCCTCTTTAGGTGAATAAACCACAGGTAGGGGATACACTTAGCACTTGATCACTTTTGCTAAACCCAACTCAATCCACTAGCACCAGTTCCCTTTCAAATTCTTAAATAGAGTTCCAGTTTTTAACTTGTCATTAGACCTTGATGGCAAAAATACAATTAAATACATGTGCATATTCATGATGGGTAGCCTCGACGTGAAGACTTGTGAAGAAATTGAAGTAGGAATCACAGAACATGGTGATCAAGTGATCAAGCCTCAAGTGATCATCAACTAACTGATTATATATACTTAGTCACCTGCAAAACAGGCAAACCCCTGTTTGCATTCAAGGAAGTTTTTATAAAGCCTTTCATTTATAGGACTATAGTTATGAGATTATGATTGCATTAGGTCTAGATGCTATTGATACCCAATTGCATGACCAGATTTAACCCAAGAGAGAATGGGTAGATTAGCACCTCATTGAGTGGAATTAGGCTACGCTAAATGTTACTTTGGAAGGACCGGTAAAAGTCCAATAGTTGGAATCTACTCGCGAGTTAGGGCTTGGTTTCTGTGACGCCCGGTCCTATAAAACACGGAACCCAGCTAATGCATATGTGTTCCCAGGATGTTCATCACACATACACATGTAATCCACAAACTGAATTCTGAATATAACCACGAATAATAGGGTTTAAGTACTTTATTACATGAATCTCTAACTTATTCTTCCAGCGGAAGTCTCTAACTTTTTCTAGCAGCGGAAGTCTCTAAACGAAAGCGGAAGCAACTAAACACGGCAGCAGCTCCATCTCCAACTCCACAGGCAATTTGACGGTAGTTTGCACGCCTAGTACTCCACATGATCTTTGAAGTACTCTTCTCCTGTTGCTGAGGTTTGTATGATAATGCAAGGGTGAGTACATGTCGTACTCAGCAAGTGCGGGAAAAGTATGACATGTAGCTTACAGCAAGGTAGGGAATAAAAAGGCTCATTGCAGAAAGCAAAGTTTATTTCAGAAACATGATAAAAACAGCAACTATTTTTAAGTGAATTTGATCCCAACATATATCCAATTAAAACAGTAACATACCTCCATCATATTTTACCACTTATCACATCTCATCCAGCCATTAATATTTCTCAACATCATCTCATGCTCATAATAACCATCTCATATTCATATCCATCTCATAACCGAAACCAAATCTCATTATCATGACTCAACAGTCCCGAAACCAATTTCCAATGACCATATCATAACAAAACCAATGACCATCCCAAATAACCATCCCATCTAATCATGTGAGTTGGCCAGGCGCTTGTGACCGTAAGCACGGCTATCATGATAGTTTTACACTCTTAAGAGGTGGCACCACTTTGCCCACAAGTTTGTGATTTCGTCACCCGTCGGCGACTGCAGAACCTCCATTATACCAGTACACTACCGTCGGTGTATGGTCAAGAGATCAAAAAATAGCCTTTATAAAGGGGATACTAGATGTATGGACTCACTAAGGTTTCACCAGCAGGCTCGAATCACCATTCTCCCACCTACGGGCCCCCTCTTGTGCCATGCAGTTCCCAGGGCAGTCCTCTCTCGACTCCCATTCCCCGCGCCTTCCACGGTCCATCACAATCTAGCAACTTACCTAATTAGTCAGCTAAGCGGCACCCATATTTGGCCTTGTGGTGGCACTGTTCTCCTGGCATGTGCTGGCATGAACCGGTCCTTAGATCTATGGCAAGTTAACCACCATCTCATTCTACCACATCCACGAACCAAGCTTTCCTAGATCTCCCCCAATTCTATGCTCATTATTATCATCAAGTTCTTATTATCATTATTCATATGAGTGCAGTAGCTAGACACGTTCTATCTCGCTTCCCATATCCCGTAGATTAGCGAAGCAAAAAGCAAAAGCGATCATACCCGACTCATCAACTTTCCCGGCGACAAGGATGGTTAACAAAACTAGTAAACTCCTATAAAAGGGTTTCCCATTACGTTGACTCAAGCATACACATTTTCACAAACAAAACAGTTTTCAAAACATGGGATCAATATGGTCAAGGGGCACTTGCCTTGTTCCTGTGGCTTTTGTTGCTCAAGCGTCTCGATGTCTTGGTGATGTAGTCCTTCGTAGATAGCTTCCTGAGCTTGTCCTTCTACTCACGGCCACACACATACAAGATTCACAGCAATCAATCATCATGGACAAACTTTACTTAAGATTCAATGGTGTAGGTGCATGCTAATCCTATGGTGCAGTTTCATTAATTCAGTTTGTACATGTTCTTGCATGTTTTAATGGCTTGCATGGGGCTTTATGGTGAACAAAGGTGCAAGGATCAAATGTGGACATGGTGATAATCTTGACTCAAGATCTAGATCAATACCACCGTCAAAAACCGATCAACACGTGATGTGTCCACACGAAAAAGCTTCTGTTCGAAGAAAACAGATGTGTAGAAACCGCGATGATGTCGTAAGATGGTAACGAAGACCTACCTCGGCCTTCCTCCTAGCAATGGCAGCAGGTCAGATCGTCGGCTCTCTTCTAGCGACGGCGAGCGTGTCGGGGCTTGTCGGCGGTTTGACCGGTGGCTGAACTCCGGCAAAGGGTGGAACTCGATGAGTTGGGGCTAGGGCCTCTAAGTTGTTGACTTGGAAAAGGTGTTACGGCCAAGGGGGTTTTTGGGTTCTATTTATAAAGGTTGAAAGAAGAGTCCTACTCCAATTAGAATTCAAATAAGAGTCCTATTCAATTTGTTTTGGATCTTAACGACTTATCTCCAATTGATTTGATGCGGTAGCAACGTGGAAATCGTGTCAGTTTCCCTAGTACCGGGTATTCCCGCTCGCACAGGAGAAAAATTGCTTAAGATTCTCGTCCTTCCGCAGTGGTGAGCTCCGGAGACACCACGTTTCCAGCGGGGGCCAGTCCTTGCTTCTCCTCAGAGGCGAGCTCCGGACCTGCCACGCGTCCAGCGGGGCGGGGCCTCCCTTTTCCTCAGAGACTAGCTCCACGTGCGCCACGTGTATGGCGGGCGGGACCTCCCTTTTCCTTAGAGACGAGCTCTGCGTGCGTCACGTGTTTGGCAGGCTGGGCCTCCCCTTTCTATAGAGGTGAGCTCTGGGGGCGCCACGTGTCAGTGCCAGACCTCCCCTCTCCTCGGAGGTGGGCTCCGAGAGTGCCACGTGTCCAGCAGTGCCGGACTTCCTTTCTCCCCAATGACGGGCTCCGAGGTCGCCATGTGTCCAACAGCGTCGGACCTCTCTTCTCGGAGGTGAGCTCCGAGAGCCACACGTGTCCTGTGGGGCAGATCTCATCCCTTCCGCAGGGGTGAGTTCTGAAGTCGACACGTGTCCCGCGGGCTGGGCCTCGCATCTCGGCAGAGACTAGCTCCGTAGTCAACACGTGTCCCGCGGGGCTGAGCCTCGCTTCTTTGCAGAGACTAGCTCCGAAGTCAACACGTGTCCCGCGGGGCTGAGCCTCGCTTCTCTGCAGAGACTATCTCCGAAGTCAACACGTGTCCCGCGGGGGTGACCCTCGCTTCTCCGCAGAGACTAGCTCCGAAGGCAACACGTGTCCAGCGGGGTCGGACCTTGCCCCTTCTCCTGAAGCGTGCTCCAAGCCTTCCACGTGGCCAGAAGGCCGCGGGATGTGTCGACGGCGCTCCTCGGTGAATTGGAATTGACTCTTTTCAGCTATCTTTCTCCCATTTTTATGATTCTTTCCCATTTCTATTTCTTTTAGAATGTTTTTCTATATGCAATGCATGAATATGAAATTGAGAGTGTTACAAACCTACCCCCCTTAAACTGAATCTCGCCCTCAAGATTCGATAGAGTAGAGAATAGGTGAGGAAATTCTGCCTTGAGGTCTTCCTCACGCTTGTGACACCCTCATTTTTTTATTTCTGCATATATTCATGATTCATAAACATTTTTATAAGATTGAAACCAAGAAAGAGTCAAAAAGTTAGCCAAAAGGAGCAAATTCCAGTTAACAGAGAGCGCCGAAGACAGCTCCCACCGCTAAACTGGCTACGTGGCAGGCTCGGGGCTCATCTCCGCAAAGGGGGAGGGGTCCGACCCCGTGTGACACGTGTTGCCCACGGAGCTAGCCTCTGCAGAGGAGCGAGGCCGGTCCCGAAGGACACGTGTCGACTGCGGAGCTAGTCACCACGGAAGAGAGAGGACCAGCGGCGCGGGACACATGTCGCTCTCGGAGCTCACCTCCGGGAGGTCCGTCACTATTGGACACGTGTCAACCTCGGAGCCTGTCTCTAAGGAGAAAGGAAGTCTGGAGCAGCTAGGACACGTGGCAATATCGGAGCTCACCTCCGAAGAGAAGGGAGGTCCGGAAACTGACACGTGGTGTTCGCGGAGCTCAACTCTGTTGAGAGGGGAGGTCCCGACCCACCAGACAAGTGGCGCACGTGGAGCTCACCTCTGAAGAAGAGGGAGGTCTCGTCCGCCTGACACGCGGCACAATCGGAGCTTGTCTTTGCGGAAAGGGGAGCCCAGGTTCACATAGACACATGGAGCTTCCGGAGCTCATCATCAAGGAGGTAACGAGTTCTGGAGCGGTTTTCTTCTGTACGCGTGGGAATCCCCGGTACTGAGGAAACGGACATGAATTCCACAACGTTACCGCACCAAATCAACTAAAAATAAGTTGTTAAGATTCAAAAACAGTTTGAATGGGACTCTGATTCGAACTCCAATCAGATTAGAACTCTTTCTTCCTGATTATAAATAGAACCCTTTGGCCGAAACCGCAAACTTCTTTTCAACTCCTGAGCCAACGACTCAGAGCCCTAGCCCCAGCTCGCCGAGTAAAACCCTTCACCGGAGTTCAGTCACGGGAGATCGCTAGAAGAGAGCCCCAACGATCTTTCTTGCTAGGAGAAGGACCCATAGACCAAGAAGAACGTAAGGTAGGTCTCCGATACTACCTTATGACATCATCGCATTTTCTTTGCATCTGTTCTTTGATTCCTTTCGAACAGAAGCTTTTTTGTGAACAGATCATGTGTTGATCAGTTTGATCTACAGTCAACATCATTGCCATGTCCAAATTTGATCCGAACACCTTTGTTCATCGTAAAACCCATGCAAACCATGCAAGAACACGTACAAACTGATCTAATAGAAACCGATCATAGGATAGCATGCATATGCATCATCGCCATCTAGTTAAAGTTTGTGTATGATATTGATTGTTGTAAATCTTGTATGTGCGTGATCATGTATAGAAGGACAAGCTCAGGGAACTACCTACGACGGACTACAACAACAAGATTTTGAGTAACCGGAACAGCCAGAACAAGGCAAGTGCCCCTTGACCATATTGATCCTATGTTTCGGAAAAACTGTTTTGTTTGCGAAAAGGTGTGGGTGCTGAGTCAAACATGATAGGAAACCATTATATAGGAGTTTACTAGTTTTGGTTAAACCACCCTTGTCGCTAGGGAAGTTTATGAGTCGGGTATGGTTTTAGCTTTTATGCTTCGCTTAGTCCATGGAATTACAGGAAGCGAGATAGATGTGTCTAGCTAACTGCACTCGTAAGAATATTGAGGAACTGATGTTGTTAATGAAATGGATCGGAGGGAGATCTAGGCAAGCCCGGGTTTGTGAATGAGGTAGAATGAGATGGTGGTCTACTTGCCTTAGATCTAAGGACCGGTTCATGCGAGCACATGCCAGGATAACAGTGCCACCACAAGGCCAAGTATGGGTGCGGCTTAGATGAGTAATTAGGTAAGTTGCTAGATTGTTATGGACCGCGGAAGGAGCGGGGAACGGGAGTCGAGTGAGAACTTCCCTGGGAACTGCATGGCACAAGAGGGGGCCCGTGGGTGGGAGAATTGGAGATTCTAGCCTGCCGGTGAAACCTTAGTCAGTCCATACATCTAGTAACCCCTTTGTAAAGGCTATTTTGTGATCTCTTGGCCATATACCGACGGTTGTGTACTGGTATAATGGAGGTTCTACAGTAGCCGACGGGTGACAAAATCACAAACTTGTGGGTAAAGAGGTGCAAACTCTGCAGAGTCTTAAAACTATCATGATAGCCGAGCTTATGGTCACGAGCGCCTGGCCAACTTTCATGATTAGTTGGATGGTTATTTTGGGCTGGTTTTTGTTATGGTTTGATTTTGGTTTGGTTTTCGGGACTGTTGAGTCCGGGTGATAAGATTGGTTGCATGACTGTTGAGTCATGGCAACGAGATTGGTCTCGGTGTGAGACGGAATTGTTTATGAGATGAAATGGTGGTGAATACGAGATGGTATTCGTGAGATGATAGTGAATACGAGAAGGTATTCGTGAGCAAGAATGAGGTTTATTAATGTCTGGTTGGGACATAGAAAGTGATGAACATAATGGAGGTATGATTGGTATTTTAATACATATTGGAATTACTTTCACTTAAAAATTAAGTTGCTGTTTTATCATGGTTTGATAAATAACTTTGCTATCTGCAATGAGCCTTTTTTACCTACCTTGTTGTGAGCTACATATCATACTTTCCCACACTTGCTAAGTACATCATTGTACTCAAACTTGCATTATTATTTCATCATCAGCAACAGGAGAAGATTACTATGAAGACCAATTGGAGCATTAGGCGTGTAATCTGTCCTCAACCTTGCCTGTGGGGATGGAGTAGAGATGGAGCCGCTGCTGCTTAGACTGCTTCGGCATTAGTTAGAAGACTTCCACTGCTAGAATAAAGACTTCCGCTGTTAGATTAAGACTTTCGCTGTGAGCATGAGTCCAAGACTCATGATACATTGTAATAAACTCTATTATTCGTAGTTATATATATTCTGAAATTCAGTTTGTGGATGATGTGTATATGTGTGATGAACATCCTTGGCACACATATGCATCAATTCTCGGTTTGATGGTTTTTTCCACAGAATTGAGGGCGTCACAGATTGGTATCAGAGCCACGGGTTGACGGTAGGTTACACGCTTAGATAGAAGTCACAAGTTGGTATCAGGCACAGATTGGTATCTACCTGCCACGGGTAGATCGTAGATCACACAACCTAGAATGATCATAGATTGGTAGCTGAGCCACGCTGACCATAGGATGCAAACCTAGGAAGCATAGATTGGCATTGTAACTACCTTGACATAGGATACAAGCCTAGGAGAAGCAATAGTTGGATCACAGATTGGCATCACCATAATCCATATAGGACATCCATTGAATAAGCCTTGAATAGGAGTTGTGTGAGCCCTTGTGATGATTGTTCGTGATTGTGTGCTTGGTGTGAGTTGTGGGACGTCTCAAGCATTGTCCGCATCCACACATAAGTAGAAAGGAGGTGTGAGATGCCTCGACACTTGTTCACATCCTCATATGGGCTAATACATATAGTCCACGGCGAAGATGATTGGAGTTGATAAAGGATTACGAAATAGAGATCCATTATCACCCCGGCAAGGCAAACATGGTGGCGGATATGCTGAGTCGCATGTCACACGTTCATAATCTGACCATCACTCCGTTGGAAGAGAGCGAGCCACCATTACATGTGATTCCACATGGAGCTCTCTACAACTTAGCTCTTATCCCCACCATCCATGAAGAGATAGCGGCAGCTCAGAAACATGACAAGGTTATGTGCATTTGCGGAGACGTGTAGACAGTGGGGAACTGAAATGTTTCCGGAAAGACGGAGACAGCGTGCTTTGGTTCAAGAACAGGATCGTCGTACCCCGTAACCCAGAATTGAGAAAGAAATTTTTTGACGAGGCCCACTTGTCAAAGTTCTCTATTCACCCCGGCAGCAACAAGATGTATCAAGAACTCAGAAGCACGTTTTGGCGGACACAGATGAAGCGGGAGATCACGAAATACGTGTCCGAGTGTGATACATGCCGGAGGGTGAAGGCTGACCACATGAGGAAACCGGGATTATTACAACCGCTTGGCATTCCTGCCTGGAAGTGGGAGGATGTGAGCATGGACTTCATTGTCAGTTTAACCACCACATTTTAGAAACATGATTCAGTGTGGGTGATCGTCTACCGGCTCACAAAAGTTGCCCATTTTATCCCGGTCAACACCAACTACAACGCCAAGAAGTATGCTGAACTATACATCTCATGGATTCTTTGCTTATACGGCGTACTGACACGGCCTCACGGCCTCGTTGAGATAGGATCTCGCTGAGGGGTGCTGCGTTGCGCAGTACCGGAAGACACACATAAAAGGTACAAAGCGGAAGCAAAGTTTTATTACATAAACAAGTTTGTGAACATTTTTAGAACAAAATATGTTCATTGTCACTCACGGGCGTAGACTACACACCGAGTTCACGTTCAGCCCGTGAACGTGTCCCTTCTAGCACACACGCACACTAACACGGCGCTGTGCACGACTCCCACTCGACGGGGCTTCCCTCTTGGGGTTCCGGCTCCTCCTCTGGAGTCTCTTCCTCATAACACCCTGCAAAAGCTTCAAATACAAGCAGTAAGTACGATGGCTCAGCATGTATGACCCATCTTTCCCGTACATGAAACTTCTACAAGCTGGATTATGTGTAATTGGAAATGTAAGTTGCAAAGGACTCGCCTAAATATTTGAACCTTACTTTCAAATTTTAGCAGCAAATTGTGGAGAACCTCACGCTAAGGCACATAAGAGAGCCGAAATCAAATAAGAAACACATTTCTCTCATGTGCTTTGCCCAAGGTTAAAAGGAACTTTAATTTGCTCTAAACTACAACAAGTCATTTACAATCAAGGTATAGCTTTCAATCAGCAACTTTTACATGACTCTAGCCTCTTCTTTCTACGTCACGGTACAGTGAACAAGTGGTACTCACACCGCGAGGGATGGCGATTATAATCGATTTACACCCACAGGGTTACCCGAATAACCCGTCACATACGCCCGTACTCGATGTTGCCTACAGCAACCATCACAGACATCATACACAACCACCTTTCACCCGTCAGCCAAATGTTGAGCCAGTCCAATCTTCCCGAGCAACAGGTCTCTGCGCGCACATCCGCAGTGTCGCCAGCCGATTTACACCTCAAGCTCTCAACCTAACCTCTGAACGACCAGCTATGCCTCAACACCCAGCTACCCGTGTTACATTGGTTTCCCAGTTCCCATATATCCAGTAGGTATTCGATTCTGTTCTAGCTTGTTCAACAGGTCCGCAAATGGCTCGGTCCTCAATCGACACAAGCGGAGTAGTGTGTTCCATTTTTATTGCTGCCCTTACTCTCCGCTCAATCTCATTTTTATTGCCATGTGTTCCATTTGCTATCTTTACCCGAGTAGTGTGCCTCTAGCCTATTCTCTTGAGTAGTTCCAACTACTCGTGTGAGACCTATGTGTGCTGAATACATTGGCTTTGACAATAAAAGTTTTGAATATTACCAAAACACCTTTTTTTAACAAGGTCCGACGATAGGTCTGACGTAAGGTCCGACTTGCTTTGTCTAGGTCTGACTTATTTTGGCTAGGTCCGACTTGTTTTTGCTAGCTCCGGTGCTAGGTCCGACTAGCTTTGGTAAGTTCCGTGCTAGGTCTGACTAAGCTTTAGTAAGCTCCGGCGCTAGGTCCGACTAGCTTTGGTAAGCTCCGTTTCAAGATCCGGTTAGCTTTGGTAAGGTTCGGAGCTTGATTGTAATGGTTCTGCTTTAAACTTGCAATGTTTTGAACTTGCTTTACTCTTATGGAAAGTTTGCTTAGTATTATTTTACTAAGTTTTTGGTGTGTTTTGGTGGTTATGGCTGATACCATTTTTCTATGGTTTACAACATGCTTATGTGAGGTGCTCACGTAAGATGTTGTAGTTTCGGACCTAACGAGAGTCAAGTCGAGGATTTATGCTCGGAAGTATTGGTTGTTTATTCATGTGCAGGTGTTTCTTGAGTTCAAGACATGGCTGGTGACGGGATCTATTGAACTAGTCTTAGGGAGAAGATGAGGTTCAACAACCAAGTTCGGGAGGAATTGTGGTTGAGTTAATCGGGAGGTTGTGCAGTATGTTTGAATCAAGAACAATGCATATGAAGGTATCTTGGACGTCGTTGGAAGATGTTTGCACGTGTGCAAGGATTGCGTGGACGTGGACGTGGCTGCATGGTTCCAAGACGTGATGAAGAGATGTGGACGTAAAGAATTGGTCGGAAAGGTCCAACCGACTAGGTTATGGACTCAGGCTGCGGCTGAGTCGTGTTTGACTCAAATATGGAAAGTTTTGAGTTGCTTATGATAGGATTTCGTGTGGGACATGAAGTTGAGTTGTTTTAGAAATGTTTGGGACGTTCCTAAGATCTTTGGAAGTCTTAAGATTGCCTCTATCTGCGTAAAGAAGAGTCTTGAGCAGTATTGGAAAGTTACAGTTTGAATCCAAGTAGGAGTAGGAGTCCTAGTTTGAGTTGAGTTGGAATTAGGGGTGGTTATATATGCAAGGGGGGCCAGAGCTCGTGGAGCACGACTTTGGGGCTGTTCCTCTTGTGTTTTGATAAACAAAATTCGTATTCTAAAGGAACTTTTGTGCCTTGTTCGTCCGACTTGTTTCAGACAAGTTTTTCTCGTTGAGTTTCTGTTCAGCACTACCTTGCTTCGGTGGTTTATCATAACTCGAGTTTTACAGATCCAATTGATGTGATTATTTTTGGTTTGTCTTCACAACTTGGTTATCTATAATCTATGAAAATTTCACGGTCATTGAATTTGTGGTTTCAGATCTACATGAGTTTCTTTGCAGTATTCCCGAACTGTTTTTCTCGCGTAGGACAGATTGACCTTTGTTCGATCTTTCGATCGTAACTTGACTTTCTCTCAACGGATTTTCATGATTCTTGTTGTGACGTCTTCGTGACTTGATTCTCTATAATATATACTAGTTTTGTCACAGATTAACACGTTTATATTAGTCACACACACGGTTTCTTTAACAGATTGGTTTTCTGCTGAGGGGTGTTTTGTTGCTTCCGCTGAAAAGTTTTTATCTGCCATTCACCCCCCTCTGTTAGCTTTACACGTGTACTTCGATCCTACAACTCGACTTGTACCGAATCCTACACTATCTTAGCATTGCAGTAGCTACTCGAGGTTTACAAACCTAAGCCCAACCCAGGGTTTTCTTGGCTATGTATTTGGGTTTTCAAACAAGACTCTAATGCAGATATAAAGTGGATACTCAATGTAAGTTCTCAAAACAATAAAGTTTATAAAATGGTTAACGCAAACCGGAGCTTGCCTTGGTGCTGTTGGTAATAGGATAAATGTTCCTCCGGAGTAATGAAGTCTAAGACTTCGGGCTCCTCCTCAACCTTAGCGACTACATGAGATAAGTACATGTATGTATCAATTTGAATGCATTTGAATTTCAAGTTGAACTTGTTAAGACGATAATTATTGCTAGACAGGCCCAATGACTCTGAAAGTTTTACAGTGCTTTGGATACAACCTAAACAGAGACTTGACCAAGTTTCATTTGCAGCAAAGCTCATTTGAGCCCTCCACAAATAATTGTGTATTTGGCCTTAATTGGAGCTATTAGGTTGTTCTAGGGATTTTCATTGAGCAATCAATGATCTTATGAAAACTATATATTCAGAGAGTTCTAATGAAGTTGGTGTCACTTAATTTAAAGATTTCTAGCCAAAGATATGAGCTAAACAATTTCATGGAAAATCTGAAAACGTTTCTGGACATTTTCCATTTTCTCTGGAACAGTTTTATTAATCACACTATTAGGTGCATCAAATGAGCTCAAATGGATCTGAAATTTTTAGGGTATCTCAGGGAAATTATTATGAACATCATGGCCAAGTTTCAGAATTTTCTTCCAAAGGGTTCTCCAGTTAAAATTCTAAACAGTTTAAAGTTTGAAGACTTAATTCTGGAGAAATAAAGACTTTCATAAAGTGAAACATGATTTGATGGAAAATACTCAGATCTAAATCCAACATGATTTGGTTCAATTGATTTGGAGTTTCCTAGCAAAAGTAATGTGGGTTTGAAGTTTGAACTAAATCTAAAAATCAGGGAAAAGTTTAAATTGCTGCGCGTGGGACCGGGACGACGTGTCGGCTTCTCAGTGGCTGACACACGAGGCTACGGGGTTTTTCGCGTGCAGCCACAACCGATCCAGATTCACAGAAGATCCAGTCCGGCTCAACACAGTGGCTGACGTGTGGGACCAGTGCCCATCTTCTTCTTCCCCTCGCTCCCGCGCGCGTCCGCGCCTGAGCTCGCCAGAACTTGCTCCTCCGGCCACCTCCCGTTCTCTAGCTCGCCGCTAGGCTCTAACCCGACATGAGGAGCACTCCAGTGAGGTTTCCCTACGCCGGCCGTGGCTCCTACCTAGCTTGCGACAACACAACGGTCACACCGACTCCGGCGACGTTGCCCGCCGTCTCTAGCCCGCCAAACCCTGAGTTTTCAAGCTCTACAGCACCGGTGTGACATGTAGATTCTCGACTTGCACTCCATTTACCTTGGGAGAGTTCCTAAGTGAGCTCTCATCGTGCACCCGATGGCTTCCGCCATTGGCGCCGGTAGTAAAACTAGAAATGGGATGTCTACCAAGGTTTTCACGCTAAGACTGCGAAGGGAAGTTGATCACTACCGAGTCTAGCAAGTGTAGGTGCAGTTTGAGGATCTCTACACGATTATGGAATGAGAATTTGGTGAATCCGTACCCGAAGGTCAGACTGCGCCGAATGGGAGGAAAAGACGAAATTCGTCGCCGGTGATCGACCACTCGGGCTATGGTTCGGGGGTGAGCAACACGAAGTCCTAACACGTCCCTGGATGCCTTAGCTTGGGCGTGACACGTTCCCGTTTGGGCTGTCCACGGGAGCCCGAGGTGCGGAAGAAACTTAGGTCACCGGAAAAGCTTTCTGTATTGGTCGAGAGCAACCGACTCGGCTGATTCCTATGACGGGAAAGTAGGAGGAGAGGCTCTAGTACCGTTTTGCAGCTCAGAAGGAGTGTGGGTTGTAAAAGTCCCAAAGATTCATATGAATAAACTATGGTTTGAATTCATATGTGTGACAAAGGCATGAAAAATGGGACATTCTAAAACTTTTCTTCTTGCAAAGTAATACATGGATGATCATCCAAAATGAGGCTCACATCTTTATTTGAAGGTGTCGAACCAATAAGGATTTAAGTACCTCTTTGCATGTAAGTTTAAAAATTAGATTTTAAATTCAAAGTTCACACAAATGGTGGCTAAATACTTTGAATACTCATGCAGATATATAGTTTGCAAATTATGGAAAAAGTTGGATGACAAACTTGTCATTTGGAGGTGGGCTCCAAAAGGAATTAAATGGAAGCATTTTCAACTTTAAAACCAAATTCAAATTTGCTATGCAAGTTCAAACTGAATTTGGGGAAGTTCAAATGCTTGCCCACTTTTCAAATTCAAAACCTTTGAATGGATGTAGATTGACTTTAGGGGATCTATTGGAGAGGGGAGAGGAAGGGGACCCACATTCATTGAGCTGCATATCTAGACTTGCACCCTAAGCAACAAAGCTCTCTGTTTCAACTCAACCGAACAATTTTCCACGGGGTGCCACCGAGAGCAGCAGCAGTGCCACCTCCTGTTCCCTCCTCCCATGTGCTGGAGACCAAATTGAAGGCCCCCTCGTGCTCTCTGCATGATCCCCTCCCCCTCAGACTGAAGCAAAACACCTTTGCTTCTCCTCGCAAGAAAACACAACCACCGCGCCTTCCCTCACCGCCGTGCCTCGGGAGCCACTGGGAAGCTGGGAAAACTCGCGCCCATCTCTCCTCAGAGCTGCTAAACAGCACCCCACGGCCGGTGCTCACTTCCCCGGCCCAAAAGCGAGTGAGCTTCAGCGTTCCCGAGCCCTCAAACATTCACTCCGCCGCGACCTAACTCCAAACGGTGATCGGGCGCTCGTGGACAGCTCTCCACAGGAGCTTTCACGGCCGAGCAAGGGCGGCAACGGAAGCGTACGGCCACCATGTTGCTCTCACCCAAAGCTCAAGCCACGCCGTGAGCTATCGATGATGAATTTCGGGATTTTGCTTCGGCAGGTGCAAACCAAACGTCCAGTACGAAATCTTCAAATTTTCCCTCTCCAATCTTCCTTAGGTCATCAAACTAGGCACCTATGAGCTGGACTAGCTCGCGGTCATTTTCCTTTCAGCAACCCTAGCATGAAATCACCTCGGAGCAGAGGATTTTGAAAGTCTCCCGAGCCTGTTCTTGGAGGAACCAATGGGGCACACGGTACCGACGCAGTTGCAGCCACTTTTGAGCACTTTTGAGGCCATGTCGGTTTTCCTCAAGCTCCAAGGATGCTGTAGCATGAGTTGGTCAACGTTTTGGCGGGCTAGAAACCTCGGCCGACGGCGCCGAACTCCAACCAAGGCCGCCGCACGTCGCCGAGGTATCTCCGGTCACCGGCAGCCCTAGATAACCCCACAGTCGTGTTCCTCGACATCAATAATGCCCTGGCGGCGAGTTTCAGCTCGGGCGGTGGCCGGCAGCGGCGATCCGGCGAGCTGAGCGCGTGGGCGCGGGAAAACAGCCGGAGGTAGAAGAAGGAGGCATGGGACCCAATTGTCAGCGGCTGTGGAATTTAAATGGGGGATCGGCTGTGGCCCGGATCTTCTGTGCTGGCGCACTGGGAACTGTGTGACCCGGTGTTGCTTCGATTCTACTGGCTGAGGTTTAAACACGTGGACCCAGCTGATTTCCCGTAGTAAAATATTTCCAGAAATGGTTCAAACTTTGGAAAATCATATCTCTATGTAGAAATCTCCAAATTGAGTGATTCAAATTGGGTTGGATTCATTTTTCAGAGATCTATCCAAATATGAAGTCAAATTTGTAGGAAAGTCAATATTAAATTCTGGAAAATTCATTGAAGTTTTTCTGAAAAAGAATTATTGAGGGAGTTTGGGTTATCCATAAAATCCTCAAATTTTGCCAAGATATTCTTTAGCATATTATTGACCTTCTAGCAAATTTTCAGCTCATTTGAAGATGATTTGAGTAGGAATTTGCTAAATACAAAATGCTGTGTTCATAAGAGTCCAGAAACGTTTTCAGAAAATGTTTCCCACTTATAAAATCTATTCTAGGCAAGTTATAGCTCCAAAAATCATAGGAAAATTTAGCCAAGCTCTATGAGACATATTTGAAATTGTAGTTCACTTAATTTGGCATGAAAATGCACAGTACTTCTGAATTAATTCTTTTGAATAGAAATGCTTAAAGAATTGTTCTGGGAGAACTACTCAAGTAAAAGGGCTGAATTTTGGACCAAAATACTTTCATGTGACCAGGAACTCACATGTAAATTTTCAGCTCAATATGAGCCTTAGATATCCCTATTCTTGTTCTCCATACTTATGTATGTGGGAAAAATACATAAGAGCATTATGGGAATTGTGGAGAACACATTTGTATTCCACATTATCGGCAATTTGGCAAGCTAAATCCCTAGGTAGTATAGAACTTGTTGTAAAAGTTTTGAAGCCATTGAAGTTCTTGTTCTTCAGATGCCTTCAAATCCTTCCAGCTCATCTTTTATGATCATTAGGGAAAATTAGTTAGTGTATAGCTAAGATACTAAGACCAAGTGCATTTATTCTTGTTTTTATGCACAACAGAGGCAAACCAAGACATTCTGGGATTTTCCACACAACCTCTGTTCCTAAGAAATCAAGTCTTAACTTCTTTCCATTGCATCCTATAAAACTTGTGCATATGCAATTCAATAGGAATCACACCGAAGGGGATTCGAAGAGCGATTCATTGAAGTGGATCAGACTCCGGAGAATCAAGGCTTCAGAGGCAAGGATCACTAACTGCTTATATACTACTACCCTGCAAAACAGGCAAGCCCCGGTTTGCATTTAAGTACTTCTGCACATTCTTTATTTGTATTAATTATGTCTAGGGTTAATGCTTGCGTTAGAGTTAGGGTGATTGAAATCCCACTTGCATGACCTTTAAATCCTATGGAGGGTAGGGTAGTTTACAGACTCGATGGTAAAGAATTCCATTCTAATGTTCATAGGATCTTGGTAGAAGTCGAGTGGTTGGAATCTACTCGCGAGATAGGTATTTATTCACACGGTATGAAAAGAGGTAGAGAATGGCCTAAGGTGGTGAAAATGAGACCCAGCAGGGGGGATAGGATGCAGTGAGCGGAGGACTCACGTGCGTAGCTCTGTTGGTGTCGATTGAGGACCGAGCCGTTGTGCGGCTCTGCTGGACAAGTATCGAACAGTACCTGATGCATACTGGCATATGGAAACTAGGAAACCGATGTAATTGGTTAACCTGGGTGCCGTAGCTTACCAAACCATTTTATAGGAGTGGGTTGAGGGTAGAAGGGTGTAAATATGCCGGTGGGCACAGTCACGCTCCACGCGGGGACCTCCTGCCCGTTACGGATGGACCGGTTCGGCATTTGGGTTGCCTTTGAAAGGTTGTTGCATACAACAGAGTAGGAAGGGGTGTGGAATCATGCTTCTGAAAGTGGATGTATGTGACGTGTTATCCGGGTGTGTCCTGATTGCAATCACCGTCCCTCGCAGTTATTTGGGTACCCGCTTGTTCACTGCGCTCTGACGTAGTAAGAAGTGAAGTAAGCCAACTGAATATGCTGTATTGAACTATTAATGTCTTGAAACCGTGTATGCCGTAGTTATAGAGCTAATTAAATTTATATTCCACTTTGGGCATAACCACATCGGAGGAAAGCGTTTCTTGTTTGATTGTGGACTTCTGATGTGAGGGCTGCCTAAGGCTCATTAAACTGTTGCTATAAAACTGAAAGTAAGGATCAACATGTAGGCGTGTCCTTATTGCAAAGTCCTTTTTCCTATCTTACACATCCTTGCATCTAGAGTTCCATGCCTAGGGTTGTCGGTTCAGACTTGCTGAGCGTTATGCTCACGGATACTATCCGAGTTGTTGTGGCGGACTGGAATCCGCTCATCCAGTATCGCAGAGGGTGGTGCCGCGCGATGCGACACCCGACAGCACACGTCATAAGAACACGTTATATTACATGGGAAAAACAAACTGAATGTACAAAGTAGTACACTTCTCAGTTACAAACTAGGGTCTTTATTACACAGCGGAAGTTTCTTTTGTACAACTCACGCCCGCCTATCTAGCAGAAGTCGGTTGCCCAGCCCTAGGGCAACCCACACTAGCTGCACGTCTCAGCTCAGTGCGGCGTGTACGGCTCCCACTCAGCCGTGGTCCCCGACGGTGGGTAACCCTCGCCGGTGGACTCGTACTCCGAGTCCGTGGGTGGCTCCTCACCTGAAAAAAAACACTTAAGCAGCAACCGTGAGCACGAAGGCTCAGCAAGGCTTAACCGACTCACCTAAGCATGAAACTCTACATGAGGTGTACCATGACATAGGATAACAATGTTGCAGCAATTGGACACGCCTACAAGTTCATCCTTAGTTCATCTTTTAGCAACAAGTTAACAGTTCATGAAGCTGAAATTTAGTGAGCAATATTTGGTGGCACACATGTAGCAATACAATTATGTCATAATAGCAATATTGAATCATAACTTTTCATTCATTAGGCTACGTTACGACGCAGTGAACAAGCGGTACTCATCACCGCGAGAGACGGCGAATCGACTCGATCGTACGCCCACCCGTGGAGCTGCACAGCACGCTCACTCGATGTCGTATGGGACAACCTTTCACCCAACAGCCCAAACGTCGAACCGGCCGCACTGAAACGAGCATGAGGTTCCCCACATGGAGCATCTCTCTATGCCCGTTGGCAGATTTCCACCTTGCTGCCCTCAACCTACACCTATAAATCGGTGTGCTATGCCTCGACGCCCGGAGGTTTAGGCTACATCGGTTTATCAGGGCCCATATATCCGATATGCCTTCAGTACGTTCAATACTTGTTCAGCAGGGCCGCACACGGATCGGTCCTCAATCGACACGGGCAGGGCTACGCACACAAGACTTCCTCTTGCTGCGCCCTAGACCCTGCCTAGTCTCATTTTCTTTACTAAAGTGATCTCCCGTCACTCGAACCAAACCCGTGTGTCCCAAACTATCTCGCGAGTAGATTCCAACTACTTGACTCGTACCGAAGTCCTATGAAATTATTAAGCATAGCCTGTCTACTCGAGATCTTAGACACTACCCTCACTCTTATGGAAAAATTCTGGTCATGCAAGTGGGGTTCCATCCATCCTATACCTAATGCACAATCATACTTCACATGACACATATAAACTAATTAAAACTTATAAAAAGGTTAATGCAAACCGGGGCTTGCCTTGTTGCTGCTGGTCAGGAGTCAGTTCTTCCTCTGGAAGCAGGAAGTCGAGAACCTCCGGAGCTTCCTCGCCTTCAGCGACTACACGTTATTGAAATACTACATGTTAATGAATATGCATACAAGTTTATTGTAATACTACTGCTATTAGTTCTAATAACCAGTTTCTAACAACTGGAACTCTGTTCAAGAATTTAAAATGGAACTGGGGTTTAGTGGTTTGGGTTTGGACCTAAGTACATGGTTAAGTGCTAAGTGGTTTTCCCTCTTTTCCATATTAATCCTCAAGTGGTTAAACAGAACAGGGGTGATCCAGAGCTCCAATGAATCTGAGAATTTTTGTGTGAGTTCCTTGTCACATGAAAACCCTCTGGACCAAACATTATCACTTTTCATTGAGTGGTTTGCTAAGAATAATTCTCTTAGCAAAAAGCAAAGAAGAATTAATTCTGAGGTAGCACCCCTGTTCATGCCCAACTTAGTGAACTACAATTTCAATTATAGCTCATGGAGTTTGCACGAATTTTCCTAGCATTTGTGGAGCCAAGAATTGCCCAGAACTGAATTTCCAAGTTTTGGAAATTCTCTGAAAATGTTTCTGTATTCAAATGAACACAGCACTTTCAAATTTGAATTGCCCTGATCAAATCCACTCCAAATGGTCTGAAACTTTTACAGGGGTTCACAAGCATCCTATTGAATATTCTGGCAAAATTGGAGGATTTTTGGATGAACCAAACTCCCTCTAAAATTCTTTTTCTGAAAAGCTTTAAACAATTTTCCAGAATTAAATAATAGGTTTCATACAAATTGAGTTGCATATTTGACAGAGCTAGGCAATATGAATCCAACCCAATTTGAAACACCAAATTTGGAGCTTCCTAGCAAAAGTTATGGGGTTCTAAAGTTTGAACCAAATCTGAAATTCTAACTAATCCGGAGAAAAATTTAAACTCTGACCGTGGGCCCGGCGCACACGTGTCACCGCTGGAGCTGAGCCACACGGGGATACAGACCCCTTCCCGTGCAGTCACACTTGATCCCGGGGCCACAGTAAATCTGGGTTTTAAACTCCCCGACGCTGACACGTGGGCCCCGCGGGTCGTCTTCTTCCACGCGTTCCCGCGCCCGCGCGCCGCCGGGCTCGCCGGATACACGCTGATATTTGCCGCCCGGCCGACTCTCGCACTCTCCCTCGCCGCCAGGGCCTAGTTCCACCTGCTGAATATGCTGGCACCTTCTCCCCCCACCGGCGGTGGCTCTACCCTAGCCGGCGACGGTGCCGCGGCTCGGCAACCCTTCGGTCACGTTGCCCGGACAGTTTAGCCCGCCAAAACATCGGCGGATCGGCGCTATAGCACCGGTGGGTGCTAGGGAAGCTCGTCATAGTGGTGAAACCGCCCGGAGAGGGCTCTATCCTAGGTCTCATCGTGAGCCCGAGCCTCCGTGCCTCAATCACCGTAACAAAACCTAGAAATACCCGGCTTACGTGCGGTTTCAAGCCAGGGCCGTGAGGGGCTAACGAGCGTTGATGAGTGACGGTCCTGTGTGCCAGTTTTCATGACCTAATAACAAAGGTGGAGGGTGAATTCAACGTTACCATGCCGGAGGGTCCGTTCGTGCCCGTCGGAGGACTTTCTCCAAATTCGCGCTCTATGGTCCAGGTCACGGTCTGAGCTTCGGACACGAGCACCACCGGTCCCTGACATGCTCGAAAGCGTTCTTGCTCAGCCGTGAAAGGACCTCTGTTGGGCTGTCACCGTGAGCCATGTGGTGGCGGTTTCTCGGTTGTTGCTCGGAACCATGGAGCTAGGGCTGGGGAAGGGCCGAACTCTACTGCTCTCGTGCCGAGGAGGTAGAGGAGGAGTAGCTGGTGTGGTTTTGTGGCTAAGAGGGGCTCTGCTCGTGGTGGTTTGCCAGGTTCTCGATCGAACGAAAACGGCGGCGAGCGTAGCGTTCTCTGTTTGTGCGTACAGGACCCGAGCCTCGGTGGTTTCGTGCTGTGGGCGACCGACTGCGTTCGGGGTTGATCGATCCGGGAGCAGCTCGCCAGCTCGGGCAGGAGACCAGGAGGTGGCAGCGTGAGGGGGTCCGACGCCGACGCTCCCGTGCGCTGTCCCGGCCGAGAGAGGGAAAGATCAGTGGAAGACTTCCCTGTTAAGTCTACTGACAGGTGGGACCTCCCCTCTAATTCTTTTTCCAAATATTCTCAATTCTGTGGTGCCAAAATATCTTCAGCTACTCACACTTTAATGTGGAACTTAGTCACCAAGTCTTAGTTTAAATTTGAATTTTCAAATTTGAACTGTCTTTGGCTAAATTTGCTGCATGTTTAAACTGAAATTCAAATTCAGTTTTGAATTCTTGCAAATTTAGCTCTTGACAAAATGAACTCCAATGAGAATGAAAACTGGTGGGCTTACTCAGAAAAATGTGCTGAGTTTGAATATGAAGCTAACTTTTGAATTTGAGTGATGAAAGTTGCTGCAATTTGAACTTACATTCAAATTGGCCTCTTTTTCAATTACCTCCAAAAGTGCCTAAAAAATATTGGATTTACATGAAATTTGGCTTGAACCATCCCAAGATTTTTCAAGTCCTAGGGTGAGCTCAACCTCTCATGTTCATGTGTAGAAATCCTACTTTGCGAAAGTGTAGACTTTCCCCTCTAATCCTTCTTTTGATGGAGGTTACTTGCTCTTCCCACTTTTTCCCCATCTATCCACAACAAGAACTGTGGTGTTGTGAGGTGAAGAAAAGTTTTTGCAAGTCCCTTTTCTTGGGCTTTTACATCCCTCCCCCCTTGAAATAATCTCGTCCCGAGATTATAAAAGAAGAGATAGCGATGTAATAGGGACTTACCGTGCTGAGACGCCATGAACTCCGGGTAATTTGAGCGAAGGAATTCCTCGCTCTTCCACGTCGCTTCTTCGGCGGTGTGGTTGCTCCAGAGTATCTTGTAGAACCACAACGTTCTGCTACGCGTGGTCCGGGCTTTCTCAGCAAGGATTTCCACCGGATACTCCTCATATGTCAAATCCGGTTTCAGCTCGCCGATGTCTTCGGTAGGAACAGCAGCTGTATGATTCAAACATTTTCGCAGTTGCGAAACATGGAAAACATCATGGACACCAGCCAGAGATGCCGGTAGCTCCAATCTATACGCTGCTGGTCTACACTTCTCGGTGATAGCGTAGGGTCCAATGAAACGGGGAGCGAGCTTCCCCTTCACACCGAACCGGTGCACGCCCTTCATCGGAGACACGCGGAGGTACACATGTTCACCGACGCATAAGTGCAACGGTCTACACCTATTATCAGCGTAGCTCTTCTGCCGGGATTGAGCGGCCTTCAAGTTAGCTTGAATAGTCCGAACGCGCTCTTCGGCGTCATTCACCACATCAACCCCGAATGTGACCCTTTCACCGGACTCGCACAAGTTTAATGGGGTGCAGCATTTACGACCGTAGAGAGCTTCGTAGGGTGCCATCTTGATACTCGCCTGATAGCCATTGTTGTACGAGAATTCCGCCAATGGTAGGTGATCATCCCAGTTCCTACCATGGTGGATGGCACATGCTCTCAACATGTCTTCCAGAACTTGATTCACCCTCTCTGTCTGACCATCTGTCTGAGGGTGATAGGCGGAGCCCCTTATCAGCTTAGTACCCAATGCAGCGTGTAGCTGCTCCCAAAAGCGAGATACAAATAATGCACCTCGATCCGATACAATGGTCTTGGGTACCCCCATATAAGCACAAAATCTTCGCTATGTACAGCTCCACATATTTACCGGCACTGTAACGTATATTCACCGGGATGAAGTGAGCCGTCTTGGTTAACCGATCGACGATTACCCAAATGGAATCATGTTTGTTGGCAGTTAGGGGTAATCCTACAATGAAATCCATGCTCACATCTTCCCATTTCCATGCCGGGATCTTCAGGGGTCGTAGCAGCCCTGATTTCTTCATGTGATCAGCTTTCACTCGTCTACACGTATCGCACTCGGATACGTACTTCGCTACCTCCCGCTTCATCCGTGTCCACCAAAATTTCTTTTTCAAATCTTGGTACATCTTGTTGCTGCCCGGATGAATGGAGTACTTAGAAAAGTGAGCTTCATCGAGGATCTTTCTCCTCAGTTCCATGTCCCGGGGTACGACTATGCGGTCATTGAACCATAGCGTCCCCTCATCATCCTTCCGGAAACATTTGATCTCCCCATTGTCTATCCGTCTTCGGAGATGTGCCATGCCTTTATCAGTCTTCTGAGCTGCAATGATGTCCTCCCTAATAGTAGGGATGAGGGCAAGGTTGTACATCGATCCATAAGGAACCAAGTATAAACTCGGCTCTTCCTCCTCCACCGGTGTAATGGTGAGGTCATGGACATGTGATTTCCGACTCAGCGCATCGGCAACCACATTCGCCTTGCCGGGGTGGTAATGAATTTCAATTTCGTAATCTTTGATCAATTCTAACCACCTCCTTTGCCTCATGTTCAGCTCCTTCTGGGTGAAAATGTATTTCAAGCTCTTGTGGTCGGTGTAGAGGTGCACCAGATTCCCCAGGAGATAGTGTCTTCACATTTTTAGTGCCAACACCACTGCAGCAAGCTCAAGATCATGAGTCGGATAGTGCTGCTCATGGTTCCGAAATTTGCGTGAGCCATAGGCGACCACACGTCCTTCCTGCATCAACACGCAGCCAAGCCCAATACCGGACACGTCACAATACACGTCGAAGGGCTTTGTTGTATCCGGCTGAGCTAAGACCGGGGCTGTTGTGAGATGCTTCACCAATGCTTGGAACGCTCCTTCACATGCCGTGTTCCAAATATATTTCGTCCCCTTCTTCAGAAATTCTGTCATCGGTTTAGCGAGCTTGGAGAAGCTTGGAATAAATCTCCGATAGTATCCCGCTAACCCGAGGAAGCTTCTGACTTCATGAACTGAAGTGGGAGCTTTCCATTTCAGTACTTGCTCTATTTTGTTTGGGTCAACCACAATGCCTTCAGCTGAGATGATATGTCCCAAGAATGGCACTTGGCTGATCCAAAACTCGCATTTACTGAACTTGGCGTAGAGCTTGTGGTCTCGCAATCGTTGAAGAACGACCCGCAAGTGTTCGGCATGTTCGGCTTCTGTCTTGGAGTAAACCAAGATATCGTCGATGAACACTACCACGAACTTGTCCAGCTCCGGCATGAACACCGAGTTCATGAGATACATGAAATGGGCTGGAGCGTTTGTGAGACCAAATGACATGACGAGATATTCATATAATCTGTATCTCGTCGAGAAAGCCGTCTTCGGGATATCCTCCGCCCGGATCTTTATCTGGTGATATCCAGAGCGAAGGTCCATCTTTGAGAACACACTTGCACCCAC
Organism: Neostapfia colusana; assembly: GCA_030760725.1. NCBI lineage: Eukaryota > Viridiplantae > Streptophyta > Magnoliopsida > Poales > Poaceae > Neostapfia > Neostapfia colusana. Next base: position 35,665,646 of record JASWHV010000003.1, read on the forward strand.
AAGTTGATCAAACAATATGTCGATGCGGGGCAGTGGGTACTTATTCTTGATGGTGACGGCACTGAGCGGCCGGTAGTCCACACACAGCCTCAGGGTTTCATCCTTCTTCTTTACAAACAGCACCGAGCATCCCCAAGGCAAGGAACTCGGCCTAATGAAACCCTTGCTCAACAGATCATTGAGCTGTTCTTTCAGTTCAGCCAGCTCATTTGGAGCCATTTTATATGTTCTCCGTGATATGGGCGTAGTCCCCGGTGCAATTTCAATCTTGAACTCGACATCCCACTCAGGTGGCATGCCCGGAAGATCATCCGGGAACACGTCAGGATACTCCCAGACTATGGGGATGTCTTCTAACTTGAGAGCATCAGCATTATTAATTGCTGAAATTTCCCGGACTGGCGTGTCTGACACCATGGAATGTGGACGGTGAAATGGAGAGTTTAAATGAACCGTCCGTGTTCGAGTCTCCAGGACCGCGCCATGGTATTTTAGCCATGACATCCCTAAGATTGCATCAATCTTTTGTCCCATTAGGATTATCAAGGTGGTGGGATATAGTTTCCCACCTAAGCACAGAGGTGCTTTTGGGATCATCATATTTGCTGAGATCTTCCCTCCCGGTGAGCAGATCATATAGGTGCAGTCGGTTGGGAAGACTTGCGTTTGATGCTTAGCCACATAGGATGCACTCATAAAGCTGTGGGTTGCACCAGAATCAAACAATATGACGATGGCTTGATTGTGTAGAGCAAATGTACCCGCCAGCATGTTGTCTCCCTCTGTGGCGTCCTCATTGTCGAGGTTGCGGACGCCACCAGTCCGCTGACCAACCTTCTTCACCGGAGGTCGGCCTCGAGCACCACCCTGGAACTGGGCTTGCCCGCTGCTTTGCTGCCCCTGGGGACAGTCCTTCGCGAAGTGGCCCGCCTGGCCACACGTGAAGCAGGTGAAACGGGGTGGTCCCCCACTGATCGGTGGACGGAATCCCGCGGAGCGTTGTGGCGGTGGAAACGCCCGGGGTGCCGTCTGCTGCTGCTGCTGCTGCTGCTGTCTTGGTGGTGGCATCGGCGGTCGGAATGGGGGTGACTGAAAAGGACGTCCCCCGAACCGTTGAGGTCGTGCCGGTGGATGCCACTGCTGCCCGGATGGTGTCCGATACACCATACGATACTTCTGAGGCGTGCCACCACCGCTGCTAGGTGGAGTGCTGCGCTTCCTCTTCTCAGCTGCCAACTCCCGCTGAGCGTCGTCTTGCATGGTTGCGGCATTGACTAGGTCGTTGAAGGTGCCGCGATTCCACTGAACGAGATGTGTCTTCATTTTGCGGTGTAACTCCCGATAGAAATGCTCCCGCTTCTTCTCTTCAGTGGATATGTAGTCTGACGCATATTGCGCCAGGTGGTTGAAGGCACGGGAGTAGTCATGGGCACTCCACCCGCCCTGCTTCAGTTCCAAAAATTCTTGGAACTTCCTCTTCAGGATCCCGGGAGGGATATGATAGGCACGGAACGCCTCCTGGAACTCTCCCCATTCCAAGGCATGGCCAGCCGGACGTGAGGCGACATAGTTCGCCCACCACGCACCAGCGGCACCGTGGAGTTGCTGCGCTGCGAACAAGGTCTTTTGCCTCTCTGTGCATTGGAGCAGCCCGAACTTGGACTCAATGGTCCGCAGCCATTTGTCAGCCTCCAGTGGTTCTTCTGCTTCGGTGAACACTGGAGGGTGCGTACTCATGAAGTCCGAGTACGAAACTTCACGGGGCTCACGGGGCACTCTGTCTTGACGCCCCCCCGCCTGGGACATATTCTGCACGATCGTGCCGAGCAGGTCGGTATGCTCCGCACGACCTCCCACCAGTGCCGCTATCACATCCGCTAGAGTAAGCGGAGGCGGCGGTGGCTGCTGCTGCGGGGTGCTGTCGTAGGCCGGTGGCTGGGAGTCATCAACTCCCTGTTGGCTAGAGCCACCAACCTCGTCCGTGGTCCTAGTGTGAACCATCTGTAACCATACGACAATAAACATCAGTCCCGCAATATATCGCATGCAGTCTAAATGAAATAGGTGTAAAAACATCATGACAGTAAAACATGCGATACATCTCGTAAGTAGATAATGTAATAACTTTGCACAAGCTACACCATTACCAGACCAAATACAAGCTAGTTACATCCAACTTGATGAACCTCCACTTTGGAAGCTCACCATAACTAGGTTTGGTCACTACGAGATATTACTATCGCTTTGTCATCACGTATACCACCCTTAGGGTACAACACCCTCTCCAATGAGTTCAACTGTCCCTCCTCTGTCAGAATGACCAGTTTCTACCTATTCCAAGTTTTGATCTGGTTCTGGGCAATTTCATGACTCAAGTTGAATACCAAAGTTAAATTTAACTTCAGTATCTTTCCAACGAGTATTCATTTGCCCCCAGATCAGCTTTGGTTAAAAAGTTATGCTAATTCAAAGTCAGCAGAATTTCTGGAAGAATTTTAACAGCACCTCCCTTGAGAAGTTGCTGTTTTCAACTCTGGTTTCCACTGAATTCTGTGCTGAAATTTCAAAAACTTTGAATTGCAAAGATGTAACACATCTTCTACCCTTTCTAAGGATGTATCATATGAAAATTTTAGATTTTTCTGCTGGGAGTTAGGTTTGAAAAACAGAACAGTCCAGAGAATGTTTTACTCTGTCCTGGTTCTGGACAGTTTACATTCCTCTGGGATTTCAGCAATCTTAGGGTGTGTTTCAGCTCTGGAAGTATACAACAAAGTTGTAGGGTACTCAAATACCCTTCCAGAAATATATACCACACCTCCCTGGTCCAAGAGACCTGTGAGTTATGCTCTGTTGAAGATCAGCAACTTGCTGCCCAAAACAGAGCACTCTATTTTTCAGTCTTTTGGAACTACACTCATCAATTATCAACTTCTCTACCCAACCAAAGTCCTAGATGTTGATCCTAGTGATTTTAATTCCTTGTTATCATTATTTTCATGCATATGCCTACAATATCTCGGTACTACGTTCCTCACAAAAGAAAATCCTAATCGGATTCTACTGGCATATACGTCGCAAGTGTGGCACTAAACGGTCTCTCGCACACGTTTACTACACGGATACATACGTGGTTAGTACCTGCATAAGACCACACAATAATGGTGCACTCAAAGGTTGTTCATTTCAGGCAGTTCCATATTTAAAAGTAAATAGAAACGCCCATATCATTTCCATACGGCCGTCCTTGAGTTAGGTCACGTCTCAAGGTACGTGATCGTGTTTCAACACCACACGACAGGGATCCCGAGTATGTCATGAACGGGTCGTCACGGTTGGGAATGTTATCAGCCCAACAGATACCACCTACTGCCCTGCAGGGCACGCCGATGGCAAGTGCTGCGTATGTCCACCTGGCTACTTCCAGACGAACACACTCTCGTGTTACTGACCACGTGATGGGGTCTCCACTTACTTTCCTAATGCACGCTAGGGATCAGCGTTTCATATGAACTCAGGAACATGAAGAGTCCAAGAGTTTCATATTGACGTCTCACACCAAGCTGTGAGACTTATCCCTGAACTACGTTCCTCGTCAGGGGAGCTAACCGAAATTGAACTACTTTCGGTGGCGTTCCTTACCATTCTTACCAGAGCGTAGGTGCGTCGTTACATAATGAAAATTCAGAATTATAACACATAGGTTAGTCTTGCCACTTTAAGTAACTATTCTAATATAGTCCTTGCTTTGGCAACTACCGGATCCTCACCGTAAACCTAAGTTTTCCCATAATAAAGTCCTTAAGTACTATGCTATCCCCAGTGCAGCTCTGATACCAGACTATGGCGGACCGGAATCCGCTCATCCAGGATCGCAGAGGGTGGTGCCGCGCGATGCGACACCCGACAGCACACGTCATAAGAACACGTTATATTACATGGGAAAAACAAACTGAATGTACAAAGTAGTACACTTCTCAGTTACAAACTAGGGTCTTTATTACACCGCGGAAGTTTCTTTTGTACAACTCACGCCCGCCTATCTAGCAAAAGTCGGTTGCCCAGCCCTAGGGCAACCCACACTAGCTGCACGTCTCAGCTCAGCGCGGCGTGTACGGCTCCCACTCAGCCGTGGTCCCCAACAGAGGGTAACCCTCGCCGGTGGACTCGTACTCCGAGTCCATGGGTGGCTCCTCACCTGAAAAAACACTTAAGCAGCAACTGTGAGCACGAAGGCTCAGCAAGGCTTAACCGACTCACCTAAGCATGAAACTCTACATGAAGTGTACCATGACTTAGGATAGCAATGTTGCAGCAATTGGACACGCCTAAAAGTTCATCCTTAGTTCATCTTTTAGCAACAAGTTAACAGTTCATGAAGCTGAAATTTAGTGAGCAATATTTGGTGGCATACATGTAGCAATACAATTATATCATAACAGCAATATTGAATCATAACTTTTCATTCATTAGGCTATGTTACGATGCAGTGAACAAGCGGTACTCGTCACCGCGAGGGACGGTGAATCGACTCGATATACACCTGCAGGGAAACCCAAAGAGCACGTCACATACGCCCACCCGTGGAGCTGCACAGCACGCTCACTCGATGTCGTACGGGACAACCTTTCACCCAACAGCCCAAACGTCGAACCGGTCGCACCGAAACGAGCAGGAGGTTCCCCACACGGAGCATCTCTCTATGCCCGTTGGCAGATTTTCACCTTGCTGCCCTCAACCTACACCTATTAATCGGTGTGCTATGCCTCGACGCCCGGAGGTTTAGGCTACATCGGTTTATCGGGGCCCATATATCCGATATGCCTTCGGTACGTTCAATACTTGTTCAGCAGGGCCGCACATGGATCGGTCCTCAATCGACACGGGCAGGGCTGCGCACACAAGACTTCCTCTTGCTGCGCCCTAGCCCCTGCCTAGTCTCATTTTCATTACTAAAGTGATCTCCCATCACTCGAACCAAACCCGTGGGTCCCAACCTATCTTGCGAGTAGATTCCAACTACTCGACTTGCACCGAAGTCCTATGAAATTATTAAGCATAGCCTATCTACTTGAGATCTTAGACACTACCCTCACTCTTATGGAAAAATTCTGGTCATGCAAGTGGGGTTTCATCCATCCTATACCTAATGCACAATCATACTTCACATGACACATGTAAACAAATTAAAACTTATAAAAAGGTTAATGCAAACCAGGGCTTGCCTTGTTGCTGCTGGTCAGGAGTCAGTTCTTCCTCTGGAAGCAGGAAGTCGAGAACCTCCGGAGCTTCCTCGCCTTCAGCGACTACACGTTATTGAAATACTACATGTTAATGAATATGCATACAAGTTTATTGTAATACTACTGCTATTAGTTCTAATAACCAGTTTCTAACAACTGGAACTCTGTTCAAGAATTTAAAATGGAACTGGGGTTAAGTGGTTTGGGTTTGGACCTAAGTACATGGTTAAGTGCTAAGTGGTTTTCCCTCTTTTCCATATTAATCCCTCAAGCGGTCAAACAGGACAGGGGTGATCCAGAGCTCCAATGGATCTGAGAATTTTTGTGTGAGTTCCTTGTCACAAGAAAACCCTCTGGACCAAACATTAGCACTTTTCATTGAGTGGTTTGCTCAGAATAATTCTCTTAGCAAATAAGCTAAGAAGAATTAATTCTGAGGTAGCACCCCTGTTCATGCCCAACTTAGTGAACTACAATTTCAATTATAGCTCATAGAGTTTGCACGAATTTTCCTAGCATTTGTGGAGCCAAAATTTGCCTAGAACTGAATTTTCAAGTTTTGGAAATTCTCTGAAAATGTTTCTGTATTCAAATGAACACAGCACCTTCAAATTTGAATTTCTATGATCAAATCAACTCCAAATGGTCTGAAACTTTTACAGGGGTTAATTAACATCCTAGAGAACATTCTGGCAAAATTGGAGGATTTTTTGATGAACCAAACTCCCTCTAAAATTCTTTTGCTGAAAAATTTAAAGAATTTTCCAGAATTAAATAATAGGTTTCATACAAATTGAGTAGCATATTTGGACAGAGCTAGGCAATATGAATCCAACCCAATTTGAATCACCAAATTTGGAGTTTCCTAGCAAAAGTTATGGGGTTCTAAAGTTTGAACCAAATCTGAAATTCTAACTAATCCGGAGAAAAATTTAAACTCTGACCGTGGGCCCGGCCCACACGTGTCACCGCTGGAGCTGAGCCACACGGGGCTACAGACCCCTTCCCGCGCAGTCACACTTGAATCTGGGTTTTAAACTCCCCGACGCTGACACGTGGGCCCCGCGGGTCGTCTTCTTCCCCTAGTTCCCGCGCCCGCGCGCGCCGGGCTCGCCGGAGACACGCTGATATTTGCCGCCCGGCCGACTCTCGCACTCTCCCTCGCCGCTAGGGCCTAGTTCCACCTGCTGAACATGCTGGCACCTTCTCCCCCGACCGGCGGTGGCTCTACCCTAGCCGGCGACGGTGCCGCGGCTCGGCAACCCTTCGGTCACGTTGCCCGGACAGTTTAGCCCGCCAAAACATCGGCGGATCGGCGCTATAGCACCAGTGGGTGCTAGGGAAGCTCGTCATAGTTGTGAAACTGCCCGGAGAGGGCTCTATCCTAGGTATCATCGTGAGCCCGAGCCTCCGTGCCTCAATTACCGTAACAAAACCTAGAAATACCCGGCTTATGTGCGGTTTCAAGCCAGGGCCGTGAGGGGCTAACGAGCGTTGATGAGTGACCGTCCTGTGTGCCAGTTTTCATGACCTAAGAACAAAGGTGGCGGGTGAATTCGACGTTACCGTGCCGGAGGGTCCGTTCGTGCCCGTCGGAGGACTTTCTCCAAATTCGCGCTCTATGGTCCAGGTCACGGTCTGAGCTTCGGATACGAGCACCACCGGTCACTGACACGCTTGAAAGCGTTTTTCTCAGCCGTGAAAGGCCCTCTGTTGGGCTGTCACCGTGAGCCAAGTGGTGGCGGTTTCTCGGTTGTTGCTTGGAACCGTGGAGCTAGGGCTGGGGAAGGGCCGAACTCGACTGCTCTCGTGCCGAGGAGGTAGACGACGAGTAGCTGGTGTGGTTTTGTGGCTAGGAGAGGCGCTGCTCGCGGTGGTTTGCCGGGTTCTCGATCGAACGAAAACGGCGGCGAGCGTAGCGTTCTCTGTTTGTGCGTACAGGACCCGAGCCTCGGTGGTTTCGTGCTGTGGGCGACCGACTGCGTTGGGGTTGATCGATCCGGGAGCAGCTCGCCAGCTCGGGCAGGAGACCAGGAGGTGGCAGCGCGAGGGGGTCCGACGCCAACGCTCCCGTGCGCTGTCTCGGCCGAGAGAGGGAAAGATCAGTGGAAGACTTCCCTGTTAAGTCTACTGACAGGTGGGACCGCCCCTCTAATTCTTTTTCCCAATATTTTCAATTCTGTGGTGCCAAAATATCTTCAGCTACTCACACTTTAATGTGGAACTTAGTCACCAAGTCTTAGTTTAAATTCGAATTTTAAATTTGAACTGTGTTTGGCTAAATTTGCTGCATGTTTAAACTGACATTCAAATTCAGTTTTGAATTCTTGCAAATTTAGCTCTTGACAAAATGAACTCCAATGAGGATGAAAATTGGTGGGCTTACTCAGAAAAATGTGCTGAGTTTGAATATGAAGCTAACTTTTGAATTTGAGTGATGAAAGTTGCTACAATTTGAATTTACATTCAAATTGGCCTCTTTTTCAATTACCTCCAAAAGTGCCTCACAAAATGTTGGATTTACATGAAATTTGGCGTGAACCTTCCCAAGACTTTTCAAGTCCTAGGGGTGAGCTCAACCTCTCATGTTCATGTGTAGAAATCCTACTTTGTGAAAGTGTAGGCTTTCCCCTCTAATCCCTCTTTAGATGGAGGTTACTTGCTCTTCCCACTTTTTCCCCATCTATCCACAACAAGAACTGTGGTGTTGTGAGGTGAAGAAAAGTTTTTGCAAGTCCCTTTCCTTGGGCTTTTACAGTTGTTTTGCAGGATTGACTTCATGCTTATGAGAAGGGATGTCGATGAGACTCGGAAACCTCCGAGTGATTACTCAAGAGCATCCTCGCCGCTGCGGTTTGTTCTTCGTGTTGCTAGTAAGAAACGTCCGCGGGCTGGACTGTTTCTTTGTTGCTAATTTAGAAATGAGTCGTGAGAGTTATAGTCTTCCGCTGTAGCTTATTTTGAAATAAGTATTTGTAAAATACTCTTGTACGCTTCCGCAAATGATTTATGTAATGTGATGTGTTTTCTCGACTTGTGTGCTATTGGGTGCCGCATATCACGGCACGACCCGACGAGGTCCTGGCGGGGCATCCGCCGTTCGGCGGGCGGTCCAGCACATGGGTGCGGTGTTTGCCGGTTCCCTGATCGAATCCGAGAGAGCGGCGACGAGGGCAGCGTTTCTTGCACGAGGGAGCAGAGGAATGAGCGAATTGCCTTTTGCCGACTAGGCCTCGTGAGGGGGCCCGGTCCCAGTCACGGGGCCGTGCCGCCTCACCCGGGGATCGCATTGGGTGGTGCCGTGTTATGCGGCACCCAACAGCACACATATAAGCAACAATGTATTACATAAATCCAAAAGCGGAAGCTTACAAATTGTTCTTTGGAAATAATTTACATAAAATAACTACAGCGGAAGTCTATAAACAGCTCATGATGAATATCTAAGAAGCACTCGAGAAGAGATCCCGCCCGCGGACTCCTCTCGCTAGCAACACGAAGACATGGCAGCGGCTAGGTTCTCCAAGTGTGACATAACTCGGAAGTTTCCGAGTCTCACCGGACAACCCTCTTTATAGCGTCGATGCTTACCTGCAAAACCACTTATATAGCAAGAGTGGGCACAAAGGCTCAGCAAGACTTAACCGTCTCTCCTAAGACATGAAACTCTACTTGGAAGTAACCTAAGACTTAAGCCTGTCATTTGCGAAAAGACTCGCCTACGAGTTCATCCTTAACTTTCAGATTTTAGCCCAAAATAGTAGTGACCTTGCACCCAGCAACATTGGAACTCCACAATCAAACAAGAAACGCTTCATTCCAATGTTACTTGTCCCAAGGTGAAAAATAACTTTACTTTGCTCTATCTCTACTTCGAACATGGTTTTCATGCAACTTAATATAATCATAGCAGCAATTATACTTTTTGCAAACTGTTTCCACACAAGTTGATTACTACGTCACAACATGGGAGCAAGCGGTACTCAATAACCGCGAGGGACGGTGATTCAAATCAAACACTACCGGGATAACTCGACACATACGCCCGCCTCTGAAGGCCCAACTCTGGCGTCCTTCATTACGTCGTATGTGGCAACCTTTCTCAGGACACTAAGCTGTAGAACCGGTCGCGCCGTCTCGGGCTCATAGGTCTAACGAGACGATGTGGTATGCCTCTACAATCCAGTGAACCTGGTACATCGGTTTCCTGGTTCCCGTATATCAATAAGCATCCGGTACACAACTCAATACTTGCTCCTGGACGCGGCACACGCATCGGTCCTTAACCGACACAGGCAGAGGTACTCGACCAAGACCTCGTCTTGTCGCTGCCTAACCCCTCTGCCCAGTCTCATCTTTAGAAATGTAAACTTTAGTTTGCTTCCTTTCCCAACCACACTTATGATATTCTAAACTAATGCTCGCGAGTAGATTCCAACTAGTCATCTTCTACCGCATGCTCTAGTCTATTTAGCATGGCCTTATTCTACAACGATGACACAATTCTACCCTCGACCTCAGGGTTCATTTTTGGTTATGCAAGTGGGGTATAAAACATCCTTGACCTAATGCACATACAAACTGAGACCCATAGTAGTGAACAAAGTGAAAACTTTTAAAAAATAACTTAAATGCAAACCGGGACTTGCCTTGGTTTTGCAGGTGACTACAGTCAGATAGTGTGATGTTAGTTGCTGATGCTGACTCGAAGCTTAATCCCTGCCTTCTTGCTCCTTGATCCAATCTTCACTCATCCACGTTTAACCACTACACGTTATGAATATGCATATATATTTAATTATAAATCCTTTTGCTAACAAGTGCTAAAGACAATTTTAAAACTGGAACTCTGTTTAAGAATTTAAAATGAACTGGGGGTGGTGGTTTGGGTGTGTGTCTAAGCACTATCATCAAGTGAGGAGTGAGGTTCACCACTTGGGTGCTGATCTCCTAATTGGTTGAACAGGACACTATTGATCCAAGGCTCCAATGGAGCTGGAAATTTTCTTGTGGGTTCCTTTCACAAGAAAGTCCTCAGGACCAAAATTCAGAATGTTTCACAAAGTAAATCACCCAGAATAATTCCCTAAGCATTTATGCAAAAAGGAATTAATTCTGAATAAATTTGCACTTTCATGCAAATTAAAGTGAACTAAAATTTCAAGCATAGTTCAGAGAGTATGCCTGAATTTTCCTAGGATTTTTGGAGCTAAGGAATGGCCAGAACTGAATTTCCAAGTTTTGGAAATTCTCTGAAAATGTTTCTGTATTCATTTGAATACAGAAATTTGAAATTAGAATTACCCTAAATAAATCAACTCCAAATGAGCCGAAACTTTTACAGGAGTCTCCTAACAGCCTAAAGAGTATTTTGGCAAAATTTGGGGAATTTTAGATGAACCAAACTCCCTCTAGAATTCTTTTGCTAAAAAGCTTTAAAGAATTTTCCAGAATTTTCTATTGGTTTTCATGCAAATTGGGTTGAATATTCGGATAGATCTTTTCATCCTGAATCCAACCCAATTTGAATCACTAAATTTGGAGCTTCCTAACAAAAGTTATGAGGTTCTAAAGTTTGAACTAAATCTGGAATTCAAATTAAATCGGGGAAATATTTAAACTCTGACAGTGGCCCCATCCCTACGTGTCGGTTGCCGGAGCTAAGCCACACGGGGCCACAGGCCCTTCCCGCACCACCACACTGGATCCCGGTGCCGCAGCGGATCGAAGATTTAAAATATGGCCACTGACATGTGGGACCGGCCGGTCGTCTTCAACCTCGGGCCGTTCCCTTTTTCCCGCACCGCCCCCTCGCCGGAGATTCGTCGGAGCTCATCGGAGTCGGCTTCCCGACCGTATCCCGGCTCGGTACTTGCCGCCTGGGGGTTTTCAGCCATGAGGAATCCAACAGTGTGTGCATTCGGCTGCCGGCGACCGGAGACCGGTCGGCGACGTGCGCACCCCTCGGTACAGCTTCGGCGCCATGGCCCGAGCGCCCTAGCCTGCCAAACGTTCGGTGGATCCGCTCTAAAGCATCAGTGGAGGTCAGGCAAGCTCGGTTCAGCCTCAACCTGGCTCGGAAACGGCGGCAAACTGGTTGTCACCGTGCGCCCGCGCGTTCCCGCCATGGCCGCCGATGGACGAACTCAAAATTAGCTGCCCCTACTCACTGCTAAGCTATAGTTGCGAAGGAAAAAGGTTCCCCTATCCTCTCTAGCTCCTGTGTGCGCAAAATGAACAACTTTAACCGAGAATTAAGCGTCGATTTCTGAAACTCTTACCCGCGGGTAGGTTTTCCTCTTCCGAGAGGAAAACTGGAAATTCCCGAGCTACGTTGCACGGCTCGGGCTGAAACTCGGGGGAGAGCAGCGTGAAGTCCCGGCGCGTCTCTGAGGGTGCTTGCTCGGCCGTGAAAAGCCTCGGTATTTGCTGCCCACGGTGACCTGAGTTGCCCTTTCGCCGGTGAGCGTTAGTACCTCGCGTTGATCGTTGATTTGGGCGTCCCACGAGCCAGGAACGTCGTGGCCGAGCTGTGGAGGATCTTGTACACTCGTTAGCGCTCCCTTTTTGTGTGGACGGCTCGAGCAGAAGAGGACGCGAGCTGGTGGACAACCGATGGAAACAGAGGCATCACCGGCGGCTGTTTTTCGGGCGCGGAAGCAGAAGAACCCGCGAGCACGAGTGGAAGACTTCGTGTTTGTCTCGGTGGGGAGGGTAAACGCCGGGTGAACCGCCTCTAGCGCCCGCGTGTGGGGGGGGAAGCTCGAGCAGGTGGTGGCGGTAGCGCCCTCGGCGACGTTCGGTGCAGACCCCGTGGTGATCGAGTCAAAACAGATAAGTGACTTAAATAGTAAGTTATTCCCCTCACTCTATGACCATTGGGGCCCACAGCTCCTCTCCCAAATATCTCCAAAATTCTTTGCACTATACAAATTCAACTCTGAGGAACTCAAATTCCAAAGTCATTTGGCAATTTGACCTGTTTTGCCTCAGTTTCAAATTTGAATTCAAATTTAGATAATCATATCAAGGCACCTCCAAATTTGCTCAAAATTTGCCTCCTTCACAACTTGAACCTGAGGAATTCAAATATGTCCTCTGATCATTGAGTTGGCCATTGCAAACACAACTTTTCCAACAACAGTTTGAATTTCCTCTTTTGAAAATGCCCTCCTTCTTTTTGAAATGACCCTCTTACGTCAAACTGAATTCAAAGTTTTATTGCACATGCCAACACTTTCATGAGTAGACAAAAGTTTTTTTGTAAGTCCCTTCTTGTATTCAAGCTCAACTTTATTCATAGCTCAAGTTTTCTATTTACATGTTTTGGGACTTTTACACCTCAGGGATAATAGGGGGGGGGGGGGGGGGGACAACGGCTGAGCATGGGCGCACGCTGAGCAGGAGCTGGCAGTGGAGTCCGGCTCGGTGGCAACCCCAGCAGCGGCCCGAGAAACCGAGCCCCAGCAGTCTTCAGTCGGTTGATGACAGGAGAGACTGACATGAGGGCCCCACTCCCATTTTAACCTCTGAAATTCAATTTTTCCTACTGCTCTAAACAGTAGTGCCCCTAATACCCTTTGAAATTTGAATTATTCACCAAATTCCCATTTGAACTGGGTAGAATTCAAATGGTGAAGTGTTTGACTATATTCATAGCACATATGCAGTTTAAAACTCAATTGAATTTGAATTTGCTTAAATTGGCTGATGTCAAGATCAACTCCAGATGGAGTGAAAATTGGTGTGTGAGCTCAGAAAAATGTGCTGAGTATGAATATGAATCCCACTTTTGGATTTATTGGATGAAAGAAGTTTGAATTTGAATTTAAGTTCAAACTAGCCTCTTTCAAATTATGCCCGAAAATCCTCAAAAAGCTTTTGGATTTGGGTGAAATTTAGCTTGAGCATTCCTAGAAATATGTATGAGTTTTTCATAAGCTCAGCCCCTATAGGATGCATGTGGGAAATGCCACTTTTGCATTTTTGTGAGTTTATCCTCTAATGACCATGTTGATGGTGTTTACTTGCTCTTCAAAGGTGTTCATAGTTTTTCCTCAAATGAGATGAGTGTCGTGTTATGAACACTTTGATTGTGTGTAAAAGCTTAGGCCCTTACATTCCTCCCCCCTTAAAAGAATCTCGTCCCGAGATCATAGGGTGAAAAATGAGAGAGAGGACGGTGGAAAATTACTGTATCTGTGACGAGAAAAAGTTGGGGTAGTTAGCGTGAAGAAAACCTTCGCTCTTCCATGTCGCTTCATCGATGGAGTGATTACTCCATAGAACCTTGTAGAATCACAATGTACGGTTGCGTGTGGTCCGGGCCTTTTCATCAATTATCTGAACCGGTTCCTCCCGATAAGTGAGATCCGGTTTAAGTTCTTCAATACCCCCCAGCTGAATGGTAGTTGATAGCTTAAGACACTTCCTCAGCTGAGATATGTGAAAGACGTCGTGCACACCGGAGAGTGTCGCTGGTAATTTCAGCCGGTATGCAACTGAACCACATCTTTCCAAATCTGGAATGGACCGATGAATCGGGGTGCCAACTTTCCTCTCACCCCAAATCTATTCACGCCCTTCATTGAAGACACACGTAGATATACGTGATCCCCGACTTCGAATTGTAACGGGCGTCTTCTCCGGTCCGCATGCTGTTTTTGTCGGCATTGGGCGGCTTTTAGGCTCGCTTGAATCAGCCGAACTTTGTCCTCCGCATTGTTGAAAAGATCAATCCCGAAGGTGACGCTTTCGCCAGACTCACACCAATTCAGCGGTGTGTGGCATTTTCTCCCGTTTAGTGCCTCTTAGGGTGCCATCTTGATTCTGGCTTGGTACCCATTGTTGTATGAGAACTCGGCCAACGATAAGTGATCATCCTAATTCTTACCGTGGTCGATAGCACAAGCTCGTAACATATCTTCTAAAATCTGATTTACCCACACGGTTTGCCCATCCGTCTGCGGGTGGTATGCTGAACTACGGATCAGTTTTGTCCCCAAGGAAACATGTAGCTGCTCCCAAAAACGAGACACAAATAAAGTGCCCCGATCCGATATGATGGTGCGGGGTACGCCGTACAAGCATAGGATCCATGAGATGTACAATTCAGCATACTTCTTAGCGTTGTAGTTGGTGTTGACCAGGATAAAATGGGCAACTTTGGTGAGCCGGTCGATGATCACCCACACTGAATCATGTTTCTGAAATGTGATGGGTAAACCAACGATGAAGTCCACGCTCACATCTTCCCACTTCCAGGCAGGAACACCCAGTGGTTGTAGCAGTCCCGGTTTTCTCATGTGGTATGCCTTCACCCTTCGACATGTATCACACTCGGAGAAGTACTTTGCAATCTCCCACTTCATCCGTGTCCACCAAAACTTGTTTCTGAGTTCTTGATACATCTTGTTGCTGCCGGGGTGAATAGAAAACTTTGACAAGTGAGCCTCATTAAAGATTTTCTTCCGCAACTCCGGGTTATGGGGTACGACAATCCGATCCTTGAACCATAGGACACCGTCTCCGTCTTTCTGGAAACACTTCAGCTCCCCACTGTCTACACGTCTCCGCAAATGCAGCATGCCCTTGTCATGTTTCTGAGCTGCCGCTATCTCTTTACGGATGGTGGGGATCAAAGCTAAATTGTAGAGAGCTCCATGTGGAATCACATGCAATGGTGACTCACTCTCTTCCAGCTGTGTGATGGTCACATTGTTAATGTGTGACTTGCAACTCAGCGCATCCGCCACTACGTTTGCTTTGCCGGGGTGATAATGGATCTCTATTTCGTAATCCTTTATAAACTCCAACCATCTTCGCTGCCTCATTATCAGCTCCTTCTGAGTGAATATGTACTTGAGGTTCTTGTGGTCGGTATATAAATGCACGAGGTTACCGAGTAGGTAGTGCCTCCACATTTTGAGTGCGCGTACCACTGCAGCAAGCTCTAAGTCATGAGTTGGATAATTTTGCTCATGGTTCCTGAGCTGCCGTGATCCATACGCGACCACCCTTCGGTCTTGCATCAGCACACATCCGATCCCAATGCCGGATGCATCACAGTACGCATCGAATGGTTTTGTTGTGTCCGGCTGTGCCAAAACCGGTGCTGATGTTAGGTGCTTCACTAATGCCTTGAACGCTGCTTCACATGCTGGACTCCAAACATATTTTGTATCCTTCTTCAGCAGCTCTGTCACAGGCTTTGCAATCTTTGAGAAGTTCGGAATGAACCTCCGATAATATCCCACCAGTCCGAGGAAACTCCGTACCTCATGAACAGTTCTCTGGGACTTCCGATTCAGCACTTGTGTGATCTTACTCGGGTCTACAGCGATGCACTCTGCTGAGATAATATGCCCGAGAAAAGGCACTTGCGATATCCAGAATTCGCACTTGCTGAATTTCGCGTATAGCTTGTTATCCCGCAGCCTTTGCAAGACTATACGCAGATGCTTCGCGTGTACTTCCCCCGACATGGAATGTACCAATATGTCATCGATGAAGACCACGACAAACTTGTCCAGCTCTTGCATGAATACCGAGTTCATCAAGTACATGAAGTGAGCTGGAGCGTTGGTGAGGCCGAAAAACATGACCAGGTACTCATAAAGCCCGTACCTCGTCGAGAAAGCAGTCTTAGGTATATCCTCAGCCCGTATCTTAATCTTTGGTACCTGGACCTTAAGTCCATCTTGGAAAAGATCTTCGCTTTGACCAACTGATCAAATAACATGTCGATCCGTGGCAACAGGTACTTGTTCTTGATGGTTACGGCGTTTAGTGGACGATAGTCCACGCAAAGCCACAACGTCTCATCTTTCTTCTTAACAAATAATGCCGAAAAACCCCACGGCGAGGAGCTCGGCCTAATAAAACCTTTCTCCAGCAGGTCCGTTAACTGTGTCTTCAGTTATGCCAATGTAAAATCGCCAAAAAGTGGTAGCAAGAATTTCAACACATTAACACTTAGGAAAAATTAGGAGAATTAAAACTTTGAATTATAATAGTGTGAGTTCAAAGTGATGATTCAAACCTCCCAAAACCTTCCAACATGGAGATATAAATTCATAACTTGTGTCTTCATATTTCAAATATTCAACCTTCCAAATTTCAGGTCATTTGGAGGGGTTCTAATATTTGTTTGTAGATTAAAAGAGGAAGCCCTCTAATCTGAATTTAAATTTCAGTTTCAAATCCCAATTTCCTCAATTTGCAAATTTGGTTCCACAAATGTGTTCTCCACATTTGAATTAGAATCCATGCCAAAATTCAGATATATTGGAGTTCGTTTGCTATGTTTTTGGAACAATGCGAATGAATAATTCAAATTCCATTTCAAATTCGAATAACCAAACTCAATTCAATCTCCACACCAGAATTCAAATAATTTGAATTCAACATTTCAAACCATGACTTTGAGGTGAAGTAAAGCATTCAAGTTTGAGTAGCTGTGGTAAAAAGATCTGTGTAAAATTTGATTAAGAAATGAGGTGGTGGGACCCAGCAGTCAGCCACACAAGTCTTTTAACCGTCTCTGTTTTGCTTCTCTTGGGTGTGCACGCGCGCAGCAGCCGCCGGAGTCGACCTCGGCCGAGTTTCTCCCGTGCCACCTCCTGCTAAGTGATCTTTTGCTCGGCTGGATCACTACAGAGCGTGCCCCGAAGCTACTTCGCTTCCCCCAGCTCACTCTTGCGCCTCGGTTGTTTTCCTCGCACAGAACACTACCGTTCGGTTCCTCCCTATCAACCACAGAAACCCGAGCTCGGTTGCTCGAGCTCCCCATAGCAAAAATCTGTGCCCATGAGTGCTCTAGCCGGCTAGCCCTTTTCCTCCCCAGTCCCGAGCATGTTTGCACCGGAAAACAGCAAAGTTGCTGCAGCTCCCGAGTAAACACCGAAGAACCGAGTTGTGTCGCTGTGGACAGCTCAAACCAAAGAAGATCAAACCCAAGCAAACCAACCCTTCGGTGCATCCACGAGCCTAGTTGCTCACCTCCAAAAATCATCCCTAGCCATTGATCACAGAGGGAGAATTTCAAGATTTTCTCCCAGGCGGCACAAACTGACCCCGAGGTAAGGAATTGCAAAATTCGTCCTCAATTCGTGTTGGTTGTGTTACAAACTCCGCACACAAGTTCTTAACTTCCTAGCACACCTCCTCCATCGATTTTAGACCAAGAAATTAAGTGTAGAGCAAGGAATACAAGTTCTTTTCAAGGGAGTATCGCCGGACCACGTCGGGCGCACGGTACCGATGGGTTTGGAGAGCTCTCCGGCTCGTTTAGACCTCATGTCGATCTTCTACACGATCCCCTGGTGCTTTAGAGCCCAAGAACTGATCATTTGGTGGATAAGTCACCGTGCACGACCTCGCCGGAGCCCTAGTTCTCGCTGTTGCCGGTGCGCGGTGGTTTCCGGTGAGATTCGGCCGCCGGCTACCCCACCAGTGTGTTCAGCGTGCCTGAAAATGGGGGGGGGGGCACTATGGGGCCGGGAGATGACCGGGAAGGGCCTTCCGGTGACCCTCGCCGGAGGGAGCCGCCACTGGCCCTGTTTGGCGCGAGGTTGAAGAGAATACTGGCAAGTGGGACCCACTGTCAGGTTTAAACACTTCCAGATTTTCCCCAATTCAGTTCAAAATTTGGAGAGCCATAACTTTGTGTAGGAATGTCCAGAAATTGTCAAATAAATTTTGTTGGATTCCTCCCATAGAGTACTATCCAGGGGTGCAGCCCAATATTTATGAAAATCCATGAATTTGGATCATTAATTCATTTAAGGAAAACTTGTAGGAATTTTTTTACAGGAGTTCTGTTTATTGGAAAATTCCCAAATTTGGGCAGGACATTCATCCAAACATCCTTGAACTCCAGTATAACTTTCATAGGCATTGGATATCATTTGCTTGGCCAAATGTTGATTCAATCTTGTATGTCTCTGAAAATTAGGAAAAATATCAGAAAGATTTTTCAGCTTTTAGCTCCAACTTCTGAAATCCATATCTCTGTGTAGGAAGGTCTAAAAATGGTGAAACCAAGTCCTATGGACTCATGAGACTCCCAAGTTTCTGAAAAACCAAATTTGGAGCATGACCAGATCCTAGAATTGCCATAGGAATTCAGAGAATCCAAATAGCTAAGAAAATTCTTTAGGCCACATCTTACATCGACTTTTCTTTCTGGAATAGTTGAGATTATCTTCTCCAGTTTTCTGCTGGTTATTTCCACTACCTTTCTTATGTCCATTAGATATAACTCTTTGAATTTTACTCCCACACACATCCACTGCCCACCTAAAGTTCTCCGTTTCTGTCCATAACAGAGCTCATCTCTCACTTTAGAGTTGGTCTAAATCAATCTTAGTTCATAAAACACATTTGTTTTATAATTCATTTACTCGTATTAAAACTGTGCATATTCATATCGGTAGGAAACACGACGAAGGAGTTCGACGAGGAACTCGACTCGGAGCTGAAAGTTGAGGCTTTAACCGTCGACGAGCTACTGACTTTAAGTAGAAATAAACCTGCAGCAACATAAGGCAAGCCCCGGTTTGCATTTAACAGCTTTTTAGTTACAGTTTACTTTGTATCCCTTTTATTGGTCTAGTATGTATTGTGCATTAGGTCAAGGTGATTGATACTCCAACTGCATGACCCACAAACCATTGGAGTTAATGGGTAGAACAGGTTACGTTCGTGTAGTTTCTGCTAGGCTTAAGTTGTATATGATCCGGTACAAGTCGAGTAGTTGGAAGCTACTCGCGAGTTTGGGATGTTGGTTCAGCAGGGTATGATTCTAGAAAATGGAATAACTGGAATGGAAAATAAGACCGGGCTGAGAGTAGGAGCAGCAGGACGTTGTGCCTGTGTTGCCGTAGCTCTTTTTGTGTCGGTTAAGGACCGATGCGTATGCCACCCTGCTGAGCAAGTTTGAACAGTACCGGATGCATACTGGAATTATGGGGTCCAGGAAATCAATGTAACTCGGGTACTCTCGTGTCGGAACTTATACGGCCGTCCTTTGGGGGTTGGTGTCAGAGGTGTAAACCCGCTAGTGGAGCAACTTCAACGTGTTTCGGGTAGTGGCCCTTCTGATGGGTCGGCAGAACTGGTTCGGCATTAGAGTGACAGGTGAAACGTTGCTGCATACAACGTAAGAAAGAGCTCCTGTGTGAGTCTTTCAAGGCGGGTGTATGTGTCGTGTATTCTGGGTGTGTCCTGATTCGAATCACCGTCCCTCGCGGTTATATGAGTACCACTTGTTCACTGCGTTGTGACGTAGTAATAATTTCCAGATGAAGTGAGATGAATCATTGCTGATGTGAAGTTCTTAAATTCATTGTATTGCCAACCATGTATGCTATAGTTGTAGAGCTCACTAAGTTTATCTTCCTCTTTGGGCATCACCACATCGGAGGAAAGCGTTTCTTGTTTGATTGTGGACTTCCGATGTGAGGGCTGCCTAAGGCATATCTGCTGCTATTAAACTGAAAGTAAGGATCAACATGTAGGCGTGTCGTTATTGCAACATAATTGTCCTATATTATTAATCCCTGCATGCAGAGTTCCATGTTTAGGAGTGTCGGTTAAGTCTTGCTGAGCCATCGTGCTCACAGTTGCATTACTAGTGTTTTGCAGGTTATAAAATTTGCTATGAAGATGGTTGTTCGGTGAGCCATCAGAGACTCACTGGAAACCCTGCCGCTGCACTGATCTTTGTGGGAGCTAGTAAGAAGCGTCCGCGGGCTGGACGTCTTCCCTTTTGCATAGTTAGAACCGAGAGTAAGTGTGTATGTATATTCCACTGCGTGTACCCTCGTGGTACAACATTTTGTAAATGACATGATCTTGAGAAATAAAAAACTTTGTACTTTATGGTTCTTTTCGTGTATGCTGTTCGGTGCCGCATCGCATGGCACCACCCAATGTGTATCCTGTAGTGTGGATCCCGGAAGAGGTTCCCCACAGCCAATTGACACGACCCCATTGGTCCTGTCGAGCCAGGATCACGCTGAGGGGTGCTGCGTTGCACAGCACCGTATAACACACGTCAAAGGTACAAAGCGGAAGCGAAATTTTATTACATAAACAAGTTATGAACATGTTTACATCAAAATAAGTTCAGTCTACACTCGCGGGCGTAGACTAAGCATCAAGTGCACGTTCAGCCTTCGAACGTGCCCTTGCTAGCACACACGCACACTAACTCTGCGGCGTGCACGACTCCCACTCGACGGGGTTCCCCTCCTGGGGTTCCGTCTCCTCTTCGGGAGTCCCTTCCTCATAGAACCCTGCAAAAGCTTCAAACACAAGCAGTGAGCACGAAGGCTCAGCAAGTCTGACCCGTCTCACCTAAACATGGAACTTCTACATGAGGGTAATGGGTCACATGAGGTAAAAATCAGTTGCAGGGACTCGCCTAATTAGTAGAACCTTACTTTCAAGTTTTAGCAGCAGGTTGTGGAGAACCTTACGCTAGGGCACATGAGAGAGCCGCAATCAAACAAGAAACGCATTTCTCTCATGTACTTTGCCCAAAGTTGAAAAGAACTTTAGTTAGCTCTAAGCTACAGCATATCATTAACAATCAATGTCCAGCTTTCAATCAGCAACATTTTAACATGTAACTAGCCTGTTCTTTCTACGTCACGGTACAGTGAACAAGTGGTACTCACTGACCGCGAGGGACGGCGATTATAATCGATTTACACCTGCAGGGTTACCCGAACAACCCGTCATGTACGCCCGTACTCGATGTTGCCTACAACAACCATCACGGATGCCGTACGCGACTACCTTTCACCCGTTAGCCAAATATTGAACCGGTCCCATCGTCCCGAGCAAGAGGTCTCTGCACGCGCATCTCCGTGCCACCAGCCGATTTACACCTCAAGCTCTCAACCTACCCTCTGAACGACGGGCAATGCCTCAATAACCAGCTACCCGAGTTACATCAGTTTCCCGGTTCCCATATAGCCGGTAGGTCTTCGGTACTGTTCTAGCTTGTTCAACAGGCCCGCACATGGCTCGGTCCTCAATCGACACAAGCGGAGCTACAGCACACAGGCCCCAAAGTCCTGCTGCCCTTACTCTCCGCTCGGTTTCCTTTTCTTGCCATGTGTATCATGTGCTATCTCTACCCGAGCAATGTGCCTCTAGCCTATTCTCGCGAGTAGTTCCAACTACTCGACTTGTACCGAATCCTACTCTATCCTAGCAATGCAGTAGCTAACGGGGTTTGCAATCCTAAGCCCAACCCATGGTTCTCTTGGATATGCAGTGGGGCTTCCAAACAAGACTCTAATGCACAGAATAAAGGAAACAAGTATGTGCTCAAAACAATAAAAATTTGTAAAAAGGTTAATGCAAACCGGAGCTTGCCTTGCTGCTCTTGGTCGTAGGCTAGCTGTTCCTCCGGAGTAACGAAGTCTAGGACTTCGGGTTCCTCCTCGACCTTAGCGACTACATGATAGAAACAATGCATGTATTAATTTAATGCATTTGTATTAAGTTTGAAGTTGTGAAGTCTATAACCTTTGCTGGACAGACCTAATGACTGTGAAACTTTTATTGTAGCTTGGTTGCGACCTAAACAGAGACTTGGTCAAGTTTTAGTTGCAGCAAAGCTCATTTGAGCCCTCCACAATTAATTATGTACTTGACCTTAATTGAAGGCTTTTAGGGTGCTCTAAGGATTTCCATGAAACAAACTATGCCTTTCTGAAAACTAGCTTTTCAGAGGGTTCTAATGGAATTGGTTTCACTTAATTTGGATGGTTCCTAGCTAAAGATATGAGCTAAACAATTTCAGAGAAAATTCAGAAAATGTTTCTGAACATTTTCTATTTTCTCTGGAACAGTTTTACTAATCACACCGTTAGGTGGATTTAATTAGCTCAAATGGATATGAAATTTTTATGGTAGTTCAGGGATATTTTGGTGAACATCCCAGCAAAATTTCAGGTTTTTCCTCCAAAGGATTCTCCAGTTAAATTTCCTAACAGTTTAAACTTTGAGGATTTAATTCTGGAGAATTAAGGAATTTCATGAAGTGAAACTTGATTTGCTGGAAAATACTCAGAGAGCTGAATCCAGCAAAATTTGGTTCACTCAATTTGGAGCTTTCTAGCCAAAGTTATGAGGATTTGAAGTTTGGAAGGATTCTGAAAATCGGGGAAAAGTTTAAACTCTCGGGGCCCGCGGAGACACGTGTCGAGCGCGGAGGTGTCCGGCACACCGGGGATACCACACATGTCGAGCGCGGAGGTGTCCGGCACACCGGAGCTCACAGGATATTGCACGCCAGCATAGCCGGACCCCGGCCACACCCGATCCCGATTTAAATTCTTCAGCCGCTGACACGTGGGCCAGCCGGCTTCATCTTCCTCCCGCCGTTCTCTCGCGCCCGCGCCGCCGACCTCGCCGGAGCATACTCAGGGCTCGCCGGCTCGCCGCTGCCGGACCTCCCATGGTCTGGAACTCGCCGCCAGGGGGTTGTCGACGTTGAGGAACACGTCGGTGGTGTCAGGTCGGGCTGGGGGTGACCGGAAATAGCTCGGCGACGTGCCGCGGCCTCGGTTGAGGTTCGGCGCCGTCGACCGTGGGTTCTAACCTGCCAACACCTCGAACAAACGGCCCTACAGCATCAGTGTACCTCTAGGAAGCTCGACAAGGTGTCCAAAAGAGTTCAGGGATGACGGCAAGTTGGTCGGCACCGTGTGACCGATCGTGCTCGCCATGACCGCCCTCGATCGAGCTCGAAATTCGTTACTCCTAGACAGTTTTACGCCACAGATGCAGAAAAGAACTTGATCGCCGGCTAGTCCAGCGTCTATGTGCAGGATTTGATGACCTCCGAAAGATCATAGAGCGTGAATTTAAAGAAACCGTACCGGAAGCTCAATTTAAGGTTGCCGGAGCCAAAAACTGAGAATTCGCCGGCGAGAGTTCACAGCGTGGCTTGAGCTTCAGGTGGAAGCAGTGTGGAGTCCGTGCGCTCCTGTTGCCACCCTTGCTCGGCCGTGGAAGTGGTTGCAGCGTGCTGCCCGCGTGAGACCGATCGCCGTCCTTCAGCTAAACTGCGGCGGTCGTCGTTGGTCACGGGAACAGGGCCGAAACCCGGTGGTCCAGGCGTTGGGAGGGTGGTGCGCAACCTCCGGTGGCTGTCTAGCAGCTTAGGAACGAAGGAGATTGTTTTGCTGGTTTTCCCGATTGAGCAGAGAGCTGCGGTGAGAAACAATGCCGCTGCTTGGGTTTGCCCGCGAGAAGATAAAGCCGGCCGACTCCTGCTCGGCTGAGGCGGTGCCGGTCGCATGGGGGCGCGAGCAAGCCGCGCTGGGCGCCAGCGCGCGGAGAGGGAAGCAGCTGGTGGTGCCGGTAGCTGCTCGGTGGCACAGCCGACAGCTGCTCGGTGGAATTTCCCACCGAGACTCTGACTTTGGTTGCAAGTTTCTCCTTCTTCCCTCTATGACATGTGGTTCCCACCCGGGGTTTTAACCTCTGAAATTTACTCCTAATCACTGTTGTAAACAGTGAGCCCCATAATACCCCTGGTGATTCAAATTATTCACCCCTGAGCCATTTGAATTGAATAGAATTCAAATTGGGTTTGATCTGAGTGAATCTCAGCACAAGTTCAGTTTTGAATTCAAATAAAGTTTGAATTCGTCCCACTTAGCTCATGTCAAGATCAACTCCAAATGGAGTGAAAATTGGTGTGTGAGCTCACAAAAATGTGCTGAATAAGAATATGCCTCCCACTTTTAAATTCATGGGATAAAAACAGTTTGAATTTGAATGTGGTTTCAAACTGCCCTCTTTCTATCTATACCCAAAATGACCTCAAAAGGGTTTTGAATTTGGGTGAAACTTGGCATGGACATCCTTAGTAAAGTGTAGGAGTTTTCATATGTCCATCCCATCTATATCACATATGGGAAATACCACTTTTGCAATATGTGAGTTTGTTTTCTAATGAGCATGTTGATAATTGTTACTTGCTCTTCATTTGTGTTCATGATCCTTCCTCTAATGAGGTGTGTGGTGTGGTGATGAACACTGCAAATGTGTGTCAAAAACTGAGACCCCTTACATTCCTCCCCCCTTAAAAGAATCTCGTCCCAAGATTATAAGGTGACAATGAGAGAGAGGACGGTGGAAAATTACCGGATATGCGACGTGAAAAATTCGGGGTAGTTAGTGCGAAGGAATTCTTCGCTCTCCCATGTCGCTTCGTCCATGGAGTGATTACTCCATAGAACCTTGTAGAACCACAACGTACGGTTGCGTGTGGTTCGGGCCTTTTCATCAATAATCTGCACCGGTTCCCCCCGATAGGTGAGATCCGGTTGCAGTTCTTCAATGTCTTCCAGCTGAATGGTAGTTGATAGCTTGAGACACATCCTCAGCTGTGAAATGTGAAAGATGTCGTGCACACCGGAAAGTGCTTCTGGTAACTTCAGCCGGTATGCCACTGATCCACATCTCTCGGTAATCTGGAATGGACCGATGAATCGGGGTGCCAACTTTCCTCTCACCCCAAATCTGTTTACGCCCTTCATTGGAGATACCCGTAGATATACGTGCTCTCCAACTTCGAATTGTAATGGGCGCCTTCTCCGGTCCGCATACTGTTTCTGTTGGGATTGAGCGGCTTTTAGGTTCGCTTGAATCAGTCGAACCTTTTCTTCCGCATTGTTGACAAGGTCAATCCCGAAGGTAACCCTTTCGCCAGACCCAAACCAGTTCAATAGGGCACCATCTTGATGCTGGCTTGGTACCCATTGTTGTACGAGAACTCGGCTAACGGCAAGTGATCATCCCAATTCTTGCCATGGTTGATAGCGCAAGCTCGTAGCATGTCTTCTAAGATTTGATTTACCCGCTCCGTTTGCCCATCCGTCTCCGGGTGGTATGCTGAACTACGGATTAGCTTCGTCCCCAAGGCAGCGTGTAGCTGCTCCCAAAAACGGGACACAAATAAAGTGCCCCGATCCGATATGATAGTACGGGGTACGCCGTATAAGCATAAGATCCGTGAGATGTACAGTTCAGCGTACTTCTTGGCATTGTAGTTGGTGTTGACCGGGATGAAATGGGCAACTTTTGTGAGCCGATCGACGATCACCCACACAGAATCATGTTTCTGCAAGGTGGTGGGTAAACCGATGATGAAATCCATGCTCACGTCCTCCCACTTCCAGGTAGGAACACCCAGTGGTTGTAGCAGGCCCGGTTTCCGCATGTGGTCTGCCTTCACCCTTCGACATGTATCACACTCGGTCACGTATTTTGCAGTCTCTCGCTTCATCCGTGTCCACCAAAACTTGCTTCTGAGTTCTTGATACATCTTGTTGCTGCCGGGGTGAATAGAGAGCTTTGATAAGTGAGCCTCATCAAAGATCTTCTTCCGTAGTTCCGGGTTATGGGGTACGACGATCCGGTCCTTGAACCATAGGATGCCGTCTCCGTCTTTCCGGAAACATTTCAGCTCCCCACTATCTACACGTCTCCGCAAATGTGACATGCCCTTGTCATTCTTCTGGGCTGCCGCTATCTCTTCACGGATGGTGGGGATCAAAGCTAGGTTGTAGAGAGCTCCGTATGGAATCACATGTAGTGGTGGTTCACTCTCTTCCAACGGTGTGATGGTCAGATTGTTGACGTGTGACTTGCGGCTCAGCGCATCTGCCACTACGTTTGCCTTGCCCGGATGATAATGGATCTCTATCTCGTAATCCTTTATCAGTTCTAACCATCTTCGTTGCCTCATGTTCAGCTCCTTCTTGAGTGAATATGTACTTGAGGCTTTTGTGGTCGGTATATAAATGTACGAGGTTACCGAGTAGGTAGTGCCTCCACATTTTTAGTGCAAGTACCACGGCAGCGAGCTCCAAGTCGTGAGTTGGATAATTTTGCTCATGGTTTCTAAGCTGCCGTGATCCATACGCGACCACTCTTCGGTCTTGCATCAGCACACATCCGAGCCCAATGCCGGATGCATCGCAGTACACATCGAACGGTTTTGTTGTGTCTGGCTGCGCCAAAACCTGTGCTGATGTCAGGTGCTTGACTAAAGCCTTCAATGCTGCTTCACATGCTGGACTCCAAACATATTTGGTAGCCTTCTTCAGCAGCTCGGTCATTGGCTTGCAATCTTCGAGAAGTTCGGAATGAACTTCCGATAATATCCCGCGAGTCCGAGGAAACTCCGTACCTCATGAACAGTTCTCGGTGATTTCCAATTCAGCACTTGAGTAATCTTGCTCGGGTCCACAGCGATACCCTCCGCTGAGATGATATGCCCGAGGAAAGGCACTTGCGATATCGAAAACTCGCATTTGCTGAATTTTGCGTATAACTTATGGTCCCGCAGCCGTTGCAAGACTATACGCAGATGTTTCTTGTGATCTTCCTCCGACTTGGAATATACCAGGATGTCGTCGATGAAGACCACGACAAACTTGTCCAGCTCAGGCATGAATACCCAGTTCATCAAGTACATGAAGTGAGCTGGAGCATTGGTGAGGCCGAAGGACAAGACCAGGTACTCATAAAGTCCGTACCTTGTCAAGAAAGCTGTCTTTGGAATGTCCTCCGCCCTTATCTTAATCTGATGGTATCTGGATCTTAAATCCATCTTGGAAAAGATCTTTGCTTCGACCAACTGATCAAACAACATGTCGATCCGTGGCAACAGGTACTTGTTCTTGATGGTTACGGCATTTAATGGACGATAGTCCATGCAAAGCCACAACGTCTCATCCTTCTTCTTGACAAATAATGTCGAACAGCCCCATGGCGAGGAGCTCGGCCTAATAAAACCCTTCTCCAGAAGGTCCGTGAGCTGAGTCTTCAGTTCAGCCAACTCCTTGGGCGCCATCTTGTACGGCCTTCGGGATATTGGCATGGATCCCGGTGCAAGTTCAATCTTGAACTCCACCTCTCTATCGGGTGGCATCCCCGGCAAATCATCCGGGAATACGTCAGGGAATTCTTGGACCACTGGAATATCTTCCAATCTGATGGTTGTGGCTTGATAGACACTTGGAAGTTTTTTTTCCAGACTATCCAGAATTAATGAGTGAGAACCGTGCACCTCTGAGTTTAGGTGCACGACTCGAAGGACGGTGTCTAAAACAGCGCCGTGGCGGGTTAACCACGACATCCCTAGGATGACATCGACCTTCTGTCCCTCTAAGATAATGAGAGACGTGGGGTACACTCTACCCGCTAAGCATAATGGTGCTTTGGAGACCATTACGCTTGCTGAAATCTTCCCACCCGTGAACAAATTAAATATGGACTATCGGTGGGTAGTATTGGCAAACTGTGTTTAGCAATAAAAGCTTGGCTAATAAAATTATGCGTGGTGCCTGAATCAAACAGTACTATAGCGGGATGCTGGTGGAGTTGGAACATACCCGCAAGGATTGGCTCGCCCTCCGGCACGTCCTCAATGGCAAGTTGGTGGACAGTGCCGGGCCTAGGGTTTGCCCGCCGCGCATTAGTAGGGTTCCGGGGTTGATTCCTCCCCGGAAACTGTGGTGCCACTTCGCCGCCTTGCCTCTCTGGGCAACTGCTCGCGAAGGGTCCTGGACGACCACACTTGTAACATGTGGCCGCTGCTGGTGGAGTACTCGGTGGACGAAAGCCCGGCATGCGTTGCTGAGGTGCAAACGCACGTGGCATCGCCCATTGCTGCTGTTATGGTTGCGGTGGTGCTGGCAGTGCCGGCCGCAATGCCGGTGAAGAGTACGGACGACTGCGGAACGGCATCGACCGCTGTGGTGGTTGCCAGTGTGGACCTGATGGTGGGCGATTCACCATCCAAAACTTCTGAGAAGGACCGCCTCCTTCTCCACTGCTCTGTGGCGCGCTTCGCTTTCTCTCCGCCGCCGCTAACTCCTTGCCGGAGTCCTCCTGAACAATCGCAGCATCAATGATGTCGTTGAGGCTGCCGCGATTGAACATCGCCAATTTGTCCTTCAGGAGCGGGTTAAGCCCCTGGTAAAAGTGGTCTCGCCGCTTCTCGTCGGTATCAGCATGATACGACGCATATAGTGCGAGATCGTTAAACGCCCTGGAGTATTCCAGCGCGTTCCGGCTCCCTTGTTGCAGGTGTAAGAACTCCTGCATCTTCCTCTTCATCAGACCTGGCGGTATATGATAGGCCCTGAAGGCCGTCCGGAACTCCGTCCAGGTCATCACTCGGTCGGTGGTTTGTGAAGCACAGAAGTTGGCCCACCACGCGCTCGCGGATCCTTGGAGCTGCTGGACCGCGAACTGAGTCTTGCGCTGCTCGCTGAGCTGGAGCAGCCCGAACTTCATCTCTATGGCGCGGAGCCAGTTGTCCGCGTCAAGTGGTTCATCCACCCTTGATAATACCGGGGGATGAGTCGCCAGGAAGTCGGAGTAGGAGCTCTGTTGGCGCTCCTCACAGTCTTGACGTCTCTCTGGGCGAGACGTATTCGCAATAAGAGTCTGCTGCAACTCTGTGTGTTGCTGATGCGAGCCCGCCATTGCCGCGACGATGTCGGCCAATGTAACTGTTGGCAGTGGCGGTGGCGGTGTTTGTTGTTGCTGTTGCTGTCCCGAGGAGTCCTCAGGAGGTGGTTGGGAGGTCTCTCCCCCTTGACTGGTACCCCCAACGTCAGGGTTGGCACGAGTACGCGTCATTCTGAAATTCAAAACAGCAGCAATTAGCACATGTCTTACTTAAAATTCCATAAGCAACAGTAGGTATGGAAGTGACACATGATTAATTTGCACAACATTCACATATATTGTTAAAGCATAAACTTTATACAAGATAAATTATTCTCGGGTCTCCGAGAAGTCGTGCTCATGTCGTCACTACCTATACATACGCTACTGTCTACACCACATGTCACCGATTACAAAAGTTGGGTTACGCTACACTGGCTGCCCTACTTGGCAACCGTAACCCTCTACTCGGAGTAGAACTCAACCTCCTGTGGGTCGTCCTCCTCCGGTACCTCTGCTGGTGTCTCTGGATCTACCACCTCTTCTCCCATTCCGGGTTCTCCCATTGCTGGAAGACCCAAGACCACAGGTACGCCTAACACCGGAGGTACGAGGTCCTGCAATGCATGCACCTCGTCCATAGCCTGGTTGTAGTCCTCTTCCCAGCCTTGTCCTTCCTTGATAGCGTCGTCCCGCTCTTGAGCAAGGTCCTCATTCTGCTGGGTTAGGGTCTGCACCAGCCCTTGCAACGCCGCGATGTCAACACGGCTCTTCTTCTTTGCCTTCTTCAGACGACGCAACTGATTGTGTTGTTCATTCAGTCGCTTGATCGTCGGAAAGAGCACATTGCGGAGTGCGCTGTGAGCACTCTCGAAATGATCTCCACGGCTTGTGCTCTCCTTGAGCTTTGTGGCGAGATGCTCCGTATGAACAGCTTGGCTGTCCATCACGGCGTTTCCCGCCCTCATCTGGAGGCTGAGATTTGCCTCCGCGGGGTTGTACCTTGGGCAACTCGGGTCCGTTGCTTCCAGGTACCTCTCTTCCCACACATGCTGAGCGCGTCCCTCCACCGGAACGAGTGCGTATGGAGTGCCCTCCATAGACTGCACGTGTAGTTGGCAGAAACGTGACATAGTGTCACGGGCTGCCACTTGCCACATCCCTTCCGGTTGTCTTCCTCTCACCGTGACGGTGAATGGCACCCAACCGGGTGGCGTAGGTCCTGCAGGAACCTCGACATGGATCGTCCACATCTTGTTCCCCCCTTCGCCATCTTCCTTGGCGAAGTACTGCGGCATCTGATTGTACCCGAAATATTGGAGCATTTGCCACAATGCTTCCGGGTAGCCGCTACGGTCAGAACAGTGGGAAACTACCCACCCCTTCTCCAACTGTTTATCTGCTGCCATCTGTAAAAATATATTTGAGGAATGTCAAATATTTATTTAAACAATAAACCATTGAGTTATAACATAAGACATGTCATTGAACCCATAAAACTTGGAAACATAGTTCAAATTTTAAACAAATTTGACTGCTGATCTGCTGTTCCCATGACAGCCCTGACCAGTTTCCATTTCAACCTGATTTAGGCCATGTTAAAGCAAAACTAATTCTGGAGCTCAATATCAAAGTTAAGGCTAACTTCAATAGCTTTCCAGCCAGTATTTGCTTGGCCTAAGATCTGTCCTGGTTCAAAAGTTATGAGATCTCAAAGTTAACAGAATTTCTGGAAACAATTGGACAGCACCTCCCTGCCTTAGGTACTGATTTGATCCAAGAATCCCAGTTACTTCTGTTCCTAATCTGATAAAACTTTCTGTTACAAAGTTGTAACCCATCTCATAAGCTTTCCAGAACTACCTCATTTTCTATTTTTGGATTTTTATGCAGGAAGTTATGCTTAATTTACAGAGAGTCTACAGAGAGTCTTTACTCTGTCCTGTTTTCTGGACAGTTTCAACTCTACTGCATTTTTCGAGTGGTTAAGGGATTAAACACCTCTGGACCTCAACAGAAAAGTTGTAAAGATATTCCAAAGATTTCCAGAAATGTATCATATGACCCCAACCTCGAAAGAACTCATCCTCTAACCTCTGATTAACTTCAGCCTTGATTCAGCTAAAAACAGAGTGCTCTGTCCTTAACAACCTATAAGTTGAAAACTTGTTAACTTCGAATATCTTCTTCAAGGGAAGGAGTTACATCAAGTTTTACTACTATGGATCAAAACCTTCAAGTTTTTAAATGAATTTGTTCATTTAGTTGGGTGTGACGTCGATGCGTCACCAGATTATGTCGGTACTACGTCCTCACAAAGAAAAACCTATACCGGACTTAGCCGGCTTCGTTAGTTCAGTGGCACTACTCGTCACTGGCACACGGATGCTACACGTCTACCGTTTCGTGGTCAGGCTACCTGCAGAAACTCAAACAATCATCAGACTCGGCTGCACACCGAGCCCGGAATCCATACAGTTAGTACACCCGGCCGTCATCACTCGCCCGGATGTTCTCAAGCCAACCACGCCTTGAGTTACGTGTTCACGTTTTAGACCATGTGACGGGGTCTCCCAAGTTGCACCACGCACGCCAGGGACAGACGTTGCTCGAATACCCCAAACGACATGAAGAGTCGTAGAGGATATCAAAGCGGGTCGGGTTACCTGCCACCCGTGGGGCTCCACCCTTCAGCTTGTGTGCACTGGTGGACAGCGCTTACGTGCACCCCCCAAGACATGAACGTCCCGAGATGCACGATTTTCCGACATAACAAATAGGTTAATATGCCACTTTCTATATGCTAATAACATCCTTATACGGGCTACTAACTCGTTCCTCACTGGATTTTTGAAAAAGAAGACCTTTGTACTGTGTTAAACCTCAAGCGAGCTCTGATACCACGCTGACACGACCCCCTTGGTCCTGTCGAGCCAGGATCACGCTGAGGGGTGCTGCGTTGCACAGCACCGTATAACACACGTCAAAGGTACAAAGCGGAAGCGAAATTTTATCACATAAACAAGTTATGAACATGTTTACATCAAAATAAGTTCAGTCTACACTCGCGGGCGTAGACTAAGCATCAAGTGCACGTTCAGCCCTCGAACGTGCCCTTGCTAGCACACACGCACACTAACTCTGTGGCGTGCACGACTCCCACTCGACGGGGTTCCCCTCCTGGGGTTCCGTCTCCTCTTCGGGAGTCCCTTCCTCATAGAACCCTGCAAAAGCTTCAAACACAAGCAGTGAGCAGAAGGCTCAGCAAGTCTGACCCGTCTCACCTAAACATGGAACTTCTACATGAGGGTAATGGGTCACGTGAGGTAAAAAACAGTTGCAGGGACTCGCCTAATTAGTAGAACCTTACTTTCAAGTTTTAGCAGCAGGTTGTGGAGAACCTTACGCTAAGGCACATGAGAGAGCCGCAATCAAACAAGAAATGCATTTCTCTCATGTACTTTGCCCAAAGTTGAAAAGAACTTTAGTTAGCTCTAAGCTACAGCATATCATTAACAATCAATGTCCAGCTTTCAATCAGCAACATTTTAACATGTAACTAGCCTGTTCTTTCTACGTCACGGTACAGTGAACAAGTGGTACTCACTGACCGTGAGGGACGGCGATTATAATCGATTTACACCTGCAGGGTTACCCGAACAACCCTTCACGTACGCCCGTACTCGATGTTTCCTACAACAACCATCACGGACGCCGTACACAACTACCTTTCACCCGTCAGCCAAATATTGAACCGGTCCCATCGTCCCGAGCAAGAGGTCTCTGCACGCGCATCTCCGTGCCGCCAGCCGATTTACACCTCAAGCTCTCAACCTACCCTCTGAACGACGGGCAATGCCTCAATACCCAGCTACCCGAGTTACATCAGTTTCCCGGTTCCCATATAGCCGGTAGGTCTTCGGTACTGTTCTAGCTTGTTCAACAGGCCCGCACACGGCTCGGTCCTCAATCGACACAAGCGGAGCTACAGCACACAGGCCCAAAAGTCCTGCTGCCCTTACCCTCCACTTGGTCTCATCTTCTTGCCATGTGTTTCATGTGCTATCACTACCCGAGTCAAGTGCCTCTAGCCTATGCTCGCGAGTAGTTCCAACTACTCGACTTGTACAGAATCCTACTCTATCTTAGCAATGCAGTGGCTAACGGGGTTTGCAATCCTAAGCCCAACCCATGGTTCTCTTGGCTATGCAGTGGGGCTTCCAAACAAGACTCTAATGCACGGAATAAAGGAACCAAGTATGTGCTCAAAACAATAAAAATTTGTAAAAAGGTTGATGCAAACCGGAGCTTGCCTTGCTGCTCTTGGTCGTAGGCTAGCTGTTCCTCCGGAGTAACGAAGTCTAGGACTTCGGGTTCCTCCTCGACCATAGCGACTACATGATAGAAACAATGCATGTATTAATTTAATGCATTTGTATTAAGTTTGAAGTTGTGAAGTCTATAACCTTTGCTGGACAGACCTAATGACTGTGAAACTTTTATTGTAGCTTGGTTACGACCTAAACAGAGACTTGGTCAAGTTTTAGTTGCAGGAAAGCTCATTTGAGCCCTCCACAATTAATTATGTACTTGACCTTAATTGAAGGCTTTTAGGGTGTTCTAAGGATTTCCATGAAACAAACTATGCCTTTTTGAAAACTAGCTTTTCAGAGGGTTCTAATGGAATTGGTCTCACTTAATTTGGAAGGTTCCTAGCTAAAGATATGAGCTAAACAATTTCAGGGAAAATTCAGAAAATGTTTCTGAACATTTTCTATTTTCTCTGGAACAGTTTTACTAATCACACCGTTAGGTGGATTTAATTAGCTCAAATGGATATGAAATTTTTATGGTAGTTCAGGGATATTTTGGTGAACATCCCAGCAAAATTTCAGGATTTTCCTCCAAAGGATTCTCCAGTTAAAATTCCTAACAGTTTAAATTTTGAGGATTTAATTCTGGAGAATTAAGGAATTTCATGAAGTGAAACTTGATTTGCTGGAAAGTACTAAGAGAGCTGAATCCAGCAAAATTTGGTTCACTCAATTTGGAGCTTTCTAGCCAAAGTTATGAGGATTTGAAGTTTGGAAGGATTCTGAAAATCGGGGAAAAGTTTAAACTCTCGGGGCCCGCGGAGACACGTGTCGAGCGCGGAGGTGTCCGGCACACCAGGGATACCACACATGTCGAGCGCGGAGGTGTCCGGCACACCGGAGCTCACAGTGTATTGTGCGCCAGCACAGCCGATCCCCGGCCACACCCGATCCCGATTTAAATTCTTCAGCCGCTGACACGTGGGCCAGCCGGCTTCATCTTCCTCCCGCCGTTCTCTCGCGCCCGCGCCGCCGACCTCGCCGGAGCAGACTCGGGGCTCGCCGGCTCGCCGCTGCCGGACCTCCCATGGTCTGGAACTCGCCGCCAGGGGGTTGTCGACGTTGAGGAACACGTCGGTGGTGTCAGGTCGGGCTGGGGGTGACCGGAAATAGCTCGGCGACGTGCCGCGGCCTTGGTTGAGGTTCGGCGCCGTCGACCGTGGGTTCTAACCTGCCAACACCTCGACCAAACGGCCCTACAGCATCAGTGTACCTCTAGGAAGCTCGACAAGGTGTCCAAAAGAGTTCAGGGATGACGGCAAGTTGGTCGGCACCGTGTGACCGATCGTGCTCGCCATGACCGCCCTCGATCGAGCTCGAAATTCGTTACTCCTAGACAGTTTTACGCCACGGATGCAGAAAAGAACTTGATCGCCGGCTAGTCCAGCGTCTATGTGCAGGATTTGATGACCTCCGAAAGATCATAGAGCGTGAATTTAAATAAACCGTACCGGAAGCTCAATTTAAGGTTGCCGGAGCCAAAAACTGAGAATTCGCCGGCGAGAGTTCACGGCGTGGCTTGAGCTTCAGGTGGAAGCAGTGTGGAGTCCGTGCGCTCCTGTTGCCGCCCTTGCTCGGCCGTGGAAGTGGTTGCAGCGTGCTGCCCGCGTGAGACCGATCGCCGTCCTTCAGCTAAACTGCGGCGGTCGTCGTTGGTCGCAGGAACAGGGGCCGAAACCCGGTGGTCCAGGCGCTGGGAGGGTGGTGCGCAACCTCCGGTGGCTGTCTAGCAGCTTAGGAACAAAGGAGATTGTTTTGCTGGTTTTCCCGATTGAGCAGAGAGCTGCGGCGAGAAACAATGCCGCTACTTGGGTTTGCCCGCGAGAAGATAAAGCCGGCCGACTCCTGCTCGGCTGAGGCGGTGCCGGTCGCATGGGGGCGCGAGCAAGCCGCGCTGGGCGCCAGCGCGCGGAGAGGGAAGCAGCTGGTGGCGCTGGTAGCTGCTCGGTGGCACAGCTGACAGCTGCTCGGTGGAATTTCCCACCGAGACTCTGACTTTGGTTGCAAGTTTCTCCTTCTTCCCACTATGACATGTGGTTCCCACCCGGAGTTTTAACCTCTGAAATTTACTCCTAAGCACTGTTGTAAACAGTGAGCCCCATAATACCCCTGGTGATTCAAATTATTCACCCCTGAGCCATTTGAATTGAATAGAATTCAAATTGGGTTTGGTCTGAGTGAATCTCAGCACAAGTTCATTTTTGAATTCAAATAAATTTTGAATTCGTCCCACTTAGCTCATGTCAAGATCAACTCCAAATGGAGTGAAAATTGGTGTGTGAGCTCACAAAAATGTGCTGAATAAGAATATGCCTCCCACACTTTTAAATTCATGGGATAAAAAAGTTTGAATTTGAATGTGGTTTCAAACTGCCCTCTTTCTTTCTATACCCAAAATGACCTCAAAAGGGTTTTGAATTTGGGTGAAACTTGGCATGGACATCCTTAGTAAAGTGTAGGAGTTTTCATATGTCCAGCCCATCTATATCACATATGGGAAATACCACTTTTGCAATATGTGAGTTTGTTTTCTAATGAGCATGTTGATAATTGTTACTTGCTCTTCATTTGTGTTCATGATCCTTCCTCTAATGAGGTGTGTGGTGTGGTGATGAACACTGCAAATGTGTGTCAAAAACTTTGACCCTTACACCAATTCCTTTGGCGCCATCTTGTACGGCATTCAGGATATTGGCATCGTCCCTGATGCAAGTTCAATCTTGAACTCCACCTCTCGGTCGGGCGGCATCCCCGGTAAATCATCCGGGAATACCTCTGGGAACTCATGGACTACTGGAATGTCTTCCAATCTGATAGTTGTGGATTGATATTGTAGGATCCAAGAGCATGTGAAAACCTACTAGAGTGGGGTGAATGGTATATTTAAACTTTTTAGCGGAAGCAACAAAAACCTGCTCGGCAGAAAATCGATCTGTTAAAGAAACCTTGTATGCGACTGATCTAAATGTGTTCAACCATAACAAAAGTGGTATATATTATATAGAATCAAGTCACGAAGATAGTGCAACAAGAATCACAGAAATCCGTCAAGAAAAACTCAAGTTATGATTGAAAGACCAAATGAGGGTCAATCTGTTCTACTCGAGTAAAAACCAGATCTGCAACACTGCATAGAAACTCGTGTATATCAGAAACTACAAATCCAATGACCGTGAAATTTTCACAGATAGATAATCAAGTTTTGAAGATAACCAAAAAAGTATCACGCCAATTGGATCTGTAAAACTCGAGTTATGATAAAACACCGAAGCACTGTCGTGCTGTCCAGAAACTCGACGAGAAAGACTTGACAAAAACACGTCGGACGAACAAGGCACAAAAGCTCCTCTAGATTATGAATTTTATTGATCAAAACATAAGAGGAACAACCCAACGTCATCTCTCCACGAGATCTGGCCTCCCTTGCTTATATAACCAGCCCGGAGGCCAACCCAATTCAAACGAGGACTCTAATCCTTACTCAGTTTCTTAATCGAAACTTTCCATAACTGCTCAAGACTCTTCTATACGTAGATAGAAGCAATATTAAGACTTCCAAACACCTTAGGAACGTATCCCAAAATTCCTAAAACAACTGAACTTCGTGTCCATACGAAAATCCTATCATAACCAACTCAAATCTTTCCATATTTGAGCCATAACCGACTCAGCCGCAGCCTGGGTCCATAATCCATCCGGTTGGACCTTTCCTACCAATTCTTTACGTCCACATCTCTCACGCCTTGGAACCATGTTGCCACTTCCATGCACTCCTTGCACACATGCAAACAACTTCCAACAATGTCCACTATACCTTCATATGCATTGTTCTTGATCCAAACATGCTGCGCGACCTCTTGATCAACTCTACCACAATTCCTCCCTAAATTGGTTGTTGAACCTCATCTTCTCCCTAGGAGTAGTTCAATGGATCCCTTCACCCGCCATATCTTGAACTCAAATAACACCTGCACATGAATAAACAACGAATACTTTCTGGCACAAGTCCGCGACTTGACTCACGTTAGTTCCGAAAACCTCAACACCTTACGCGAACAGCTCACATAAGCATGATGCAAACCATAGCAAAATGTTAACCACTGTAAACAGCCATAACACTTCAAAAACTTAGTAAAAGAATACTAAGAAAACTTTCCATAGATATAAAGCAAGTTCAAAACATTTGCATGGTAAAAATAGAACCATAACGATTTAGCTCCGGACCTTGCCAAAGCTAACCGGACCTTGAACTGGAGCTTACCAAAGCTAGCAGAACCTAGCACCGGAACTTACCAAAGCTAGTTGGAACTACGGCCGGAGCTAACCAAACACATGTGGGACCTAGCCATAGCATGTCAGACCTTATGTCGGATCTTGTCGAAGCTCAGACCTAGAGTCGAACCTTGACAAAAAGAGTGTTTTGGTAGAATTCAAAACTTTTATCGTCATAGCCAATGTATTCAGCACACATAGGTCTCACAATCTCCCCCTTGATGAATGCATTGGCAACACCACTTAAAATCCGAACATTGACTTATTGAAATGAAAAGTTTTGAAAACAATCAAATGAGAAAGAAATTTCGAAACAAAAAATTCTCCCCTATACATATTTCTCCCCCTTTGTAAATTAGAAATAAAATGAGAAGAAAAACAAAAATCCCCCCCCCCTGAGAAGAATCGTGCCAAAACACTTGTGAATCGTGCAATGTGTGATCGATTCCTCCCCCCTTGACAATGTATTCAGCAAGGTTCAAAAGAGAAATTTTAATTGTTATGAGCATATTTATAACATATACATATTAAACAAAGCTCATCCAAGCCATACTATCAAGTAACTTACACTATCACATCAATGAGATACATAAAGTAGTGTAAGCCATGCTAGAGATCAAGTGTAACTTTCAATTTAAGCACGTCATGATCTCACAAACTTAACTATGTCAAGACCTGAAAGCATGACACTCGTTTCTGCATTTTAATTATTTTTCAAAGCACAAATTCAGATCATATGACATTTGCAAGAGATTATATGCCGCATCAGCCTTATTCTAAGAAACCAAGCAAATCCTATGTCATTTGACAATCAGAAGCTTAAGGACACAGTTTTAGTCATACACAACTTCTACCTAGTTCATATCTAAGTGCAATGTTAAGCCATCTCAAAAGAAGAAGTGTGATGCATGCATATTCTCTTGATCTTTTTCTCAATCTTTCATTTGAACATAAAAGCTCAACATGTGAATAGTTGATTTATTATTTTTCATTATTAAAAGCACTTGTGAGCATGCAACAAGTTTAAAACAGCAAGAAAGTTCAACCATGACCAGATTTAGTGTAAATAATTATTCCAATTACTAGTCATGGCAAAAACTACAAAATGGATAACATGAGTAATATAGTAAGAACTTTCAGCATATAAAAGGAATCACAAAGTATGTATGAAATACTATGCTCATATTATTTTAAATTCAGATTCACACATAGACTTCCAAAGTTTCAAAACTCCCACTCAATTTAAGCCATGAGGATGCATAACCCCTATTTCACTACGAATGAAACAAAAACGAGTGAAATCCAAAGGTTTTATAAAAATGTCAGCCAATTGTTGTTCGGTATCTACATGGTGAAGCACAATGTTTCCTTTTTCAACATTATCATGGAGAAAGTGATACCTAATGTCAATGTGCTTTATTCTCGAATGTTGCACGGGGTTTTTAGCAATGCAAATGGCACTAGTGTTATCACAAAATAGTGGAACACTATCTATATCAACCCCATAGTCCTTAAGTGTTTGAACAATCCAAAGAATTTGTGAGCAAGTGCTAGCAGCAGCTACATATTCAGATTCAGCTGTGCATTGTGGAACTGAATTTTGTTTTCTAGAGGACCAAGCAACAAGTGAATTACAAAGAAAATGACAAGCACCCGAAGTACTTTTCCTATCTATTCTACAACCCCCAAAATCAGCATCCAAAAACGCTTTCAATGTAACGGTTGGGGAAGAAGAAAGAAAAATCCCAAATTCTTGAGTTCCATGTAAGTACCTGAGAATTCTTTTGACGGCTTGACGATGTGATGCACGTGGGGAAGCTTGAAATCGTGCACAAAGACATACGCTGAATTGTATGTTCGGTCTTGATGCCGTAGGTACAAAAGTGATCCAATCATACTTCTATATTCTTTTTGATCCGCGGGTTCACCATCTTCATCAAGTTCAAGTGTCATTGCTGTATCATTGGTGTCTGAAGAGACTTGCTTTTGTCCATGTTGAAGCGCTTAAGAAGGTCTCTTGTATACTTTGTTTGATGCACAAAATTACCCTCCTTGGTTTGCTTGATTTGCAGCCCCAAAAAGTATGTGAGTTCTCCCATCATACTCATCTCAAATTCTGAACTCATCATTGCTGAAAACTTGGACACAAGATCATGAGAAGCACAACCAAAGATAATATCTTCCACATACACTTGAATGAATAATGAGTCATTGCCATGCTTAAGCACAAAAAGAGTTTTATCAGCCTTGCCCATGGTAAACCCCTTTTCAAGTAACAATGTTTTTAACCTATCATACCATGCTCTAGGGGCTTGTTTAAGACCACACAAAGCTTTGGACAGTTTGTAAACACGATTAGGAAAATTTAGATTTCAAAACCCGGTGGTTGCTTGACATAAACCTCCTCATCTATGTAGCCATTAAGAAAAGCACTTTTAACATCTATTTGATATAATTTGAAACCTTTAGATGCAGCAAATGCTAACAAAATTCTTATGGCTTCTAATCTAGCAACAGGAGCAAAAGTTTCATCAAAATACAGTCCTTCAACTCGTGTGAAACATTGAGCAACCAACCTAGCCTTATTCCTAACCACAACCCCATCCTCACTTTGTTTATTTTTAAACATTCATTTAGTTCCGATTAGAGTGTGACCTTGAGGTGGAGGTACAAGTTTCCAAACATTATTTCTTTC
The DNA here is from genome assembly GCA_030760725.1 of Neostapfia colusana. Lineage (NCBI taxonomy): Eukaryota > Viridiplantae > Streptophyta > Magnoliopsida > Poales > Poaceae > Neostapfia > Neostapfia colusana. The sequence goes on from JASWHV010000003.1 coordinate 35,705,722, forward strand.
AAAATTTTCTAACTCTTCTTGCATGGCAATAATCTAAGATTCATTAGTGAGTGCGTGTGATATATCTTTAGGTTCAAAAGAAGCAACAAATGTAGAATGAGCGTGAGAGTTTGGATCACAAAACCTGGACCCTGTGACTCGTTCGTGCAAGCTTCCAATCATTTGTTGTGGAGGATGACTTTTGAGGACCCGGAGGGGAGTAGACAATTCACAAGCTCCTTCTTCTTCATGTTCATCACAAATTGAAGAACTTGTGACTTGAGGACGATCTGGACCAGCAATGGTGGTCGTCGGTGCTGGTTGTGAATCAAAATCAGGAGCTGGAACAATGTCATTAGCTCCTGAATTTTCGGGCAGCAACATCACTTCTTCGATGAAAATACTGTCCTCCTGCGGATATGGGTCTGGTCCTGCAATATTAGAGCTAGTATCTGGGCTAGCTTCATCAAAAGAAACCTCACAAGTCTCTACAATTTTGTTAGTATCATGTAAAAGCACGCAGTAGCCTCTAGTATGAGATGGGTAACCAAGAAACATGCCATCAACGGATCTAGGTTCAAATTTATCAAGATTACCATTTTTCTTAGCAAATCATTTGCAATCAAAGACTCGAAAGTGTGTGACACTAGGCCTATGTCCAAACCAAAATTCATATGGTGTTTGTCACACCCGGTTTTTCCGAAGAACAACCAAGTGAATATCACATGTATGCCAGGATCATTTTCTCATACATGTGATGACAAATAGTGAAGCATCATTTATTACAAGCCAGGTGTCGAATATAAGTAAGTCTTACATAGTAAATGTCTCGATGGACAATAATAAGTTCCTCACAAGTAAATAAACTAGCAGCGGAATATTATTCTTTAGGGCTCCATCACAGGCGTTGCCCGGGGGTCTTCATGAACCTAAAATCCTTCCTCGGGTCCAAAATCTTGGTCATTATACACCACCTCATTATCTTGACCTGAGCAGCAATATAAACCAACAAATATGCAAGGTTGAGTACCAATGGTACTCAGCAAGTGTGGGAAAATTATATCATGCATGGCTAGAACAAGGAGAGGTTGAACTCATGGTTAAAGCACTACGCAATTAATACCTATCACCTTAGCTTATTAAGCACCTACATTACTACACAGGTGAAATGGTCCCAATCTCCCAGCCCATCCAATAACCATAACATCATTTCCAATGTTAAGCTCCCCGCTTAACTTCCAAAACCATCAATCCTCTAATCATGAATAAGTCCAGGCCGCTCTTAACCGTGAGCACGGCTGTCAAGACAGTTTTGACTCTGCAGAGTTTGTACCACTGTACCCACAAGTAGTGATTTCATCCCCCGTTGCCGGGTGGACTAAAAGAACCTCCATTATGCCAGTGGCTACGATCCACATTCACACTTCCCAGGTGTGTAGCCAGGAGATCACTACAAAGCCTTTACAAAGGGATTCCCGACGAGCGTGGGCCCACTGAGGTTTCACCCCTAACAGCATACAAGAGGCTCCAACCCCGCTGCAGTGGCCCCCTCTTGAGCCTTGCGGTTCATATGGTAGTCCAGCTGACACCTACTCCCCGCACCATCCAACACACCCATACTACGCCGGGGATACACCTAATTAATTGGCCAAGCTGCCCCATCTCAGCATGTGGTTGGCACTGTAAAGCCGGGTTACATGCTCCATGAACCGGTCCTTAGGGTCCAGGCAAGTACTAAACACAAACCCAAATCTCGTGCACCCAGCACACAACCAAAACATCCAACTTGCCTTGATCCCTACCTCTACATAATTCACAATGTCTCATTCAAGAGTATGGTAATATAAACTGATGATCTCATATCCCAAATATCCCATTCTAAGCATGGCTAAGCATATGCATGTAAAGAAATGACATGACAAAATAATATCCCAACCCAAGCTACAAGGAAACAAGGGTAATGCAATTCTAGGGAAACTTTCCTAGCATGGGTTTCATGTTTCATTTGACAATGCAAATAATTCTATCTACACATCCTAGCATAGGATCAAAGTGGTCAAGGACACTTGCCTCCTTCTTGCTGCTCTTGAAATGGGTAGTCCTGATCTTGGAAAGGAATAACTTGCTCTTGAACAGGTTCTACTTCATACCATCACACATAGCAAAATAAAAACAACAATCATAAGACATAGTTCACACTTCTACTTCATACAAACCACACATTCATATTTATAAAAGTTCTTTACCATTATATGTCTTGTGGTTACTTTATGTGTGTTAAGTTGTGGCTTGCATGCACTCTTAACCATGTATATATGATTCCTACTTTTGTTTCCACATTTATACTTACATACTATTTATATGGGTTTCTAATAAATTTCTTATATTCAACTACTACACCTTTTTACTACCAAGTATGTAAGAAAAGTATTTTTCTTCTCCATATGTGCCTTCATAATTTCTGTCAACCCTAAACTGAATTCTTTGTATTTTAGAAACTCCATCTATCATTTACTATTTGCTATATTTTCAGATTTATATTCCTATGCATAATTGTGTATTTTATTATGAAATTAGTAATACACCTCATCTAAACAGTATAGGTTTTGGTCCTAAATAATTGAATAACATATTTTGACCTTGGCCTCTGATGTAACCTATTTCATAATTATTTTCCCTATTTTCTAGAGCTATTCTTTCCTTAAAAATGTGTCCCTAAATGTGAATAATAAATTAAACAGATTCAATTCTGTCCAAAATATGTTTTTATCTTACTCCAAAATTTTCTAAACACTGAGAAAGTCTTTAACTTAATTTTGACAATATGTTTGTCCCACTTTTTAATTTTTAAACACTAGTTACATATTCAATTTCCTAAATTAAATACTAAACAGGGCTAAAATAATGAACTCACCCATTACAGGGTCTATAATATTATTTTCATAATTTCCAGGGGTCTAGCTACACTTATCAGAGGTGTTTTTCCTAATTTTTATTAAGTCCAGGGGCTAAAACTGATTTTTAAATGAATTTACATGATTTTCTGGAGTTCCAGGGGCTAGATCTGAAGTTTCCGGGGCTAGCTCTCAATTCCAGAGAACCCCAGGGGGTAGCACGTAAGAATTCCAGTCTTTATAATGCGGGGTTGACGTGGACCGTTCGATTTTAAACCGACGGCTGAGATTATAACATCGAACCGGTACGCGGGGTTTTAAAGTCTACCGTGCGATTTAAAATAAACGGCGCACAAGCGGCCACGTCGCTCCGATCGAGCGCGGACGGTGCTGCCGGCGGCGCACGGCGGCGGAAGGCGGCGATCTCGCCGGAAAGTTTCGGATCCTCGAGAATTCTGCCTAGAACTGTGATCTTATGGCATAGATCGGTAGAGGGGAGGTCAGGGATCTCACCTCGGGGGTTTTCTTGAGCTCGGGGGTCCTGGAGAGTGATCGGCGGCGAGGTCCGAGGCAAAACCACGCCGAAGCTCGTCGGCGCTGTGTTTACACCGTAAGTCTCCGAGTTTTCTGCACCTGCAAAGCTCCCCAGAGGCGGTGGATCAAGACCAGCGAGTTAGATCAGAGTTTCCGAGCTTAGATCGGCCAGAATTCACCGGCGAAGTCTCGGTGCTCACCGGAGTAAAAATCGGCGATCGCGTGGGAAAAACCGATCGGGGCTGGGGTTTTTATAGCCGGGGGAGGGCGGTGGGTCAGTTGTGATCGAGTTGGATTCTTCTGGGACCGGAATTCGGCTGAGGAACACGGTTTTTCGATCGGTTAAGATCGCGCGCGCTCGGGGGGAAATGTCCGGGCCGCAGACGCTCGGGGTTAGGGATGACAGGTGGGTCCCACCTGTCTGTGAGGGACAGCGCGGCGCGCGCGGGGGCGGGCTGGCGCTGGGAAACTGGGCCGGCTGGCGGGTTTCGGCCCACTGGCCAGTTTTTTTCCGTTTTCTCTTTTTCTTTTTCCATTTCTTTTCTGTTTTGAGTCTAATTTGAATTCCGGTTTGAATTTGAATTTTTGCAAAACATGCAACACGTCCAAAAATTTTTAAATTCCCCTCTGAACATGGTTTAGAATTTTGAATCAAAATTTGGTGTGTTACAGCTCTACCCCCCTTAAAAGAAATCTCGTCCTCGAGATTGGTGTTTCTAAGAAAACAATTCCGGAAATTGTGCCTTGAGCTCATCTTCCCGTTCCCAGGTGGCTTTCTCTTCTGAGTGATGCTTCCACTGCACCTTGCACATCCGGATTCTCTTGTTTCTGGTGAGGCGTTCCATCGTCTCCAAAATCTTGTATGGTTGCTCGGCATAAGACAAATCTTCAGCTACATCCACTTCATTCATGGGTAACACCTCTTCAGGCGTCCTCAGACATTTCTTGAGTTGTGACACATGGAATACATCGTGTACATCCGATAGATGAACCGGTAACTCTAGTTAGTAGGCCACTTCGCCTTTTCTTTCCAAAACTTGAAAGGGTCCGATGTATCGAGGTGACAACTTCCCTTTCACCTTGAACCGACGAAGTCCTCTGATAGGGGACACCTTGAGATAAACATAGTCTCCCACGTTGAAAACGAGTTCTCTTCTTCGTACATCAGCATAACTCTTCTGGCGTGTTTGTGCTATCCTCAAGTTGTTGCGAATCTCCCTCACCTTCGCCTCGGCTTCTTGTAGCACTTCTGGACCAAACACTTTACTTTCTCCTGTTTGGTTCCAGAATAGAGGAGTTCTGCACTTCCTTCCATACAAAGCTTCAAACGGTGACATCTTCATACTAGCTTGATAACTGTTGTTATAGGAAAACTCCGCATACGGTAGGTTCTTGTCCCAGCTCCTATTGTTTTTGAGTGCACATGCCCTCAACATATCTTCAAGGATCTGATTGGTTCTTTCCGTCTGCCCGTCAATTTGGGGATGATAGGCAGAGCTGAAATTCAGATGGGTTCCCATGGTTTCATGCAACTTTTGCCAAAACCTCGAGGTGAACTGTGTCCCTCGGTCCGACACTATCTTCTTTGGCACTCCATGGTAACATACAATCCTTGACATGTACAATTCTGCCAATTTGGATCCGCTGTAGCTTTCTTTCACAGGAATGAAATGAGCTACCTTGGTTAGCCGATCAATAATGACCCATATTGAATCATACCCGGATTGGGTCCTAGGCAATCCCACGACAAAATCCATGCTGATTTCTTCCCACTTCCATTCAGGCACTTTGAGTGGTTGCAATAATCCCGCGGGTCGTTGATGTTCTGCTTTCACCAACTGACATGTGTCACATAGGGCAACATGTTCCGCGACATCTCGCTTCATGCCATACCACCAATACCTGCTTTTGAGGTCCTGGTACATCTTCGTACTCCCAGGATGAATGGAATAGTCAGAATCGTGAGCCTCCTTCAAAATTAATTCACGGATCTCTTTTACTTCTGTCACACAGATCCTTTTCCCGTGCCACACCGTTCCTTGTTCGTCCTCTCTAAAACCAGGAGCTTTATCTTCCTTGATGAGCTGTCTGATCTTTTGTATCTTCCCATCATTCTTTTGACCCTCGCGTATGTCTCGCTCGAGTGTGGAGTCCACTTCCATGGCGATGGCTTCACCACTATTTACTAGACATAGATTGAGCCTTATAACCTCGTCCTTCAATTCTGCAGGCATGTCCTTCAAGCTCAACTTATTGACCTGCACTTTCCGACTCAAAGCATCAGCCACGACGTTTGCTTTCCCGGGATGATAGTTGATGCCCACATCAAAGTCATTGATTAGCTCTAACCATCTCCTTTGTCTGAGGTTGAGATCTGGTTGTGTGAATATGTACTTCAAACTCTTATGATCCGTATATATCTCTGTCCTCTTCCCCATCAAATAGTGCCGCCAAATTTTCAACGCGTGTACCACTGCAGCTAGTTCTAGATCATGTGTAGGATAGTTCTTCTCGTGCTTCCGAAGCTGCCGGGATGCATATGCCACGACATGTCCTTCTTGCATGAGAACACATCCCAACCCATTTCCAGAGGCATCGCAGTACACTGTGAAATTCTTCTGCATATCTGGCATAACCAACACTGGGGCTGTTGTCAATCTCTTCTTTAGCTCCTGAAAGCTCGTATCGCACTGTGGCGTCCAGGTGAATGTGATTCCCTTTTCCAACAGTTCGCTGAGAGGTCTCGAGATCTTGGAGAATCCCTCAATAAACCGTCGATAGTATCCAGCCAATCCCAAAAAGCTTCGAACTTCCCCGACATTTTCAGGGGTTTTCCACTTCTGGATATCCTCGATTTTGGCGGGATCTACGGAGATTCCTCCCTCCGAGATTATATGTCCTAAAAAGGGAACTCTCTTCAGCCAAAACTCACACTTCCTCAACTTGGCATATAGTTGGTGTTCTCTCAGCCTCTGCAACACCAACCTTAGATGTTTCTCATGTTCTTCTTCATCTTTGGAGAAGACGAGAATATCATCTATGAAAACCACCACAAATTTGTCCAGATATTCCATGAATACCTTGTTCATGAGGTACATGAAATATGCCGGGGCATTGGTTAGCCCAAAAGGCATGACAGTGTATTCATACAGTCCGTACCGAGATACGAAGGCTGTCTTGGGAATATCTGATTGCCTTATCTTGAGTTGGTGGTACCCCGACCTGAGATCAATTTTCGAGAACACACAAGCTCCCCTCAACTGATCAAACAAGTCTTCAATGTGGGGTAATGGGTACTTATTTTTGATGGTTACCTCATTCAAGGCACGGTAATCCACGCATAACCTTTGGGTTCCGTCTTTCTTGGGCACAAATATCACCGGAGCTCCCCATGGTGAGGAACTAGGGCGAATATACCCCTTCTCCGTCAATTGTCTCAAATGATCCTTGAGCTCTTCTAGCTGCTTGGAGTCCATTCGATAAGGTCTCTTGTATATCGGGGCTGTTCCCGGTACTAGCTCAATTGCGAATTCCACGTCACGGTCGGGAGGCATACCTGGCAATTCCTCCGGAAAAACATCTGGATATTCCCTGATAGTCCTGATTTCCTCAACTTTCACCTCCACTTGATTTAATTTAATGTCCCTCCTAGGCTCGTGTATTGTAATGAACTTTACTCTTGTGCCATTGGGGTGAGTTAGTTCCACCGTTCTGGTCGAACAATGGATGATTCCTTTATGTTTGGTCAACCAATCCATACCCAAAATAATATCTATCCCTTGTGAATCTATCACTATGAGGTTAGCAGTAAATACTACCCCATTAATGTCTAGGCTCACTTTGGGACACACTTGTCTTGTCCTTATTTCTCCACCTGGAGAGTTTATGGCTAGCATATGGTTCATTTGTGTGGTTGCTAGGTCATGCTTCTTAACAAACCCTTGAGCAATGAACGAGTGGGTAGCACCAGAATCAAACAGCAGAGTTGCAAGGTGTAAATTGGCAGGAAACTTACCAACTACCACGTCGGGTGCCTCTTGTGCTTCCTCCATAGTGACATGGTTCACCCGTCCTCTCAATACATTCTGCTGTTGTGGCGGCGCAGGCTTCTTCTTTGGGCATTTATGGGCGTAGTGCCCCACTTCACCACAGCTGAAACATTGCACCCCAATCTTAGATGTTTGGCCCTTGTTGTCTTGGGGTTGGTTTGGGGGTCCTTGCACTGCTGGTCGAGGTGGATATGCGGGGCGAGGCTGCTGCACAAACTGACGTTGCGGCTGCGCTGGTGCTGCGGGAGGCCTGTAGTTTGGGTTGTACCCTCTTGGTGCTGAATAGGGTACCGCAGCATGGCTCGTCTGCCCCGTAGGTTGCTGCATCATACGTGGGCGGGTGTTGCTCCCTGAGGCTTGATGTGACCACCTAGCCTTCCTCTTATTCTCATTTTCCAGGGCCTTTAGCTTCCTTTCTACCACAAACGCTCGGTCCACCATCTTTTGGAAGCTTTCATACTCATTGGAGGACATTGCACACTGCATCTCTGCGGTAAGTTCTTCCACGAAACAATCTTGTTTCTGCTCATCAGTCTCTATGTCTCGTGGAGCATAACGGGATAGTTGAGTAAATTTAGTGAGGTATTCCCTCACCGTCATGTTTCCCTGCTGCAGTCCCAAAAACTCCTTCCTCTTGTTTTTGAGTTCACCTCTTGGGATGTAATGGTTGCGGAAACTACGCTTGAACTCTTCCCAAGTGATGTTCTCAGGGTCATGATGGGCGGCCACGTAGGCGGTCCACCAATCAGCAGCAGGTCCCTGCAATTGATGAGAGGCAAACAGCACCCTCTCATACCCTTGGCATTGTATTATCCTCATCTTACTTTCAATGGTCTTCAGCCAATCATCTGCCTCCAGAGGTTCAGCAGCACTTGCAAACTTTGGAGGTTGAGTTCCTAGAAACTCACTCAACCTTGGTTGGCGTGGTGCAGCTTGTGGAGGTGGAACTTGATGCAAGTTGGCCACCACTTGAGTCAAGTTCTGGATGAGCTGATTTTGATTCTCCAGCATTTGGTGGAGAGGATCAACTTCTTCACGGCGACCACCCCGGTCCTGGCCTCCAGAAAGATGAGGGTTGCATGCCTCATCATTGTTGTTGGCGGGGTTGGCAGCACGTCCTTTTCCTCTTCCGGCCATCTGGCAGAATCAACAAATGTTAATTTGATACCATTTAGTATCATCTTACTACTTTCATTTGTTGGTACTTTGAGGTGTTGAGGCTTTGTTAAAATTTTACGAGGGTTTATATCTCACACCGAATAAATGCACTATTATTTTCTGTGGGTTCACACACCAAAGCAAAACAATCTGAAGACGAGGCTATGGACAATTGCTCATGGCTTCCACAACTCACGTCACACACCAAGCATCATCACACCATTAACTACGTAACGACTCGACTACTCGACCTCTTGCTAGCTAGGGGAAAGACTCTACACTACTCGTCCTCTTGAGCTGGCTCCTCGGGATCTTCCTCCTCATTTCGGCTACCTTCTGACTCTTCTTTGGGTGGGGAGGCTTTTGGTGGAGAAGTGCGACGACGCCTGATTGCTCGGCGATCCGGGGAGTCAGGAGTCCATGTATCACTCACGGTGACACACAGTTCATTCCCATCTCCTCTTTCTCTCGCCTTTAAGCAAGCTCGCAGCAACGCCTCCGTTTCCTTCAGGGTGTCTCGGACATCCTGAAGCTCTTGTTGACACTCCTGCAGTCGAGTGCTGAGCATAGCAGCATCCTCCAAGCACAAGTCCATGTGCTCATGGGAAGTCCCTTGCTGCACCGTGTGGGTACTTGTACTCCGTGGTACCACTCTCACGTTGGAGGACATACATGTACTCAGTTTTGTCCAAGTGGCGACGATAGATGCGACTCTGGCAGGTGATGGCCTCCCAGGTGACATCTTTCTCCGCGTCAACTTGTGTGGCTCGACAAGCTGGAGAGTGGTGAATCTTAAGCAGCTGATTCTCGTGTATAATCCTCATCTCCGAACTCCATTCTTCCCTCTTCTCACGGATGGTCCTGGTGGAGTTATAGTGGATGATTAGCTTGCCCGTGTTGCCGGCGGCTTCGAGCATACGTCGAAGACGGCGCAACAAATCTCCAACTGCCAATCCGTAGGAAAGGTACGTCACGGGACGACTCTCCTCTCTTTCGGCAAGGGCCACTACGGGAACTCTCCCTCCTGTGGACTTACGAGCGGTGCGAATCATGCGAACCATCTAAAACAAAAGAATTTAAAATTAGGTTAGATAAATTCTCAAACAAAAATCCTATTTTGAATGAAAGTTGGGGTAAGATGAAGAAAATGACTCCTTTAATAACACTTTTCCACCCACACCTTGGAAAATAGTTTTTACGAAAATAGGGCCCTTAAATACGTCCATTTCTACCTAGGTCCACGTTCCTACGGGCAACCTTGGCTCTGATACCACCTCTGTCACACCCGGTTTTTCCGAAGAACAACCAAGTGAATATCACATGTATGCCAGGATCATTTTCTCATACATGTGATGACAAATAGTGAAGCATCATTTATTACAAGCCAGGTGTCGAATATAAGTAAGTCTTACATAGTAAATGTCTCGATGGACAATAATAAGTTCCTCACAAGTAAATAAACTAGCAGCGGAATATTATTCTTTAGGGCTCCATCACAGGCGTTGCCCGAGGGTCTTCATGAACCTAAAATCCTTCCTCAGGTCCAAAATCTTGGTCATTATACACCACCTCATTATCTTGACCTGAGCAGCAATATAAACCAACAAATATGGAAGGTTGAGTACCAATGGTACTCAGCAAGTGTGGGAAAATTATATCATGCATGGCTAGAACAAGGAGAGGTTGAACTCATGGTTAAAGCACTACGCAATTAATACCTATCACCTTAGCTTATTAAGCACCTACATTACTACACAGGTGAAATGGTCCCAATCTCCCAGCCCATCCAATAACCATAACATCATTTCCAATGTTAAGCTCCCCGCTTAACTTCCAAAACCATCAATCCTCTAATCATGAATAAGTCCAGGCCGCTCTTAACCGTGAGCACGGCTGTCAAGACAGTTTTGACTCTGCAGAGTTTGTACCACTGTACCCACAAGTAGTGATTTCATCCCCCGTTGCCGGGTGGACTAAAAGAACCTCCATTATGCCAGTGGCTACGATCCACATTCACACTTCCCAGGTGTGTAGCCAGGAGATCACTACGAAGCCTTTACAAAGGGATTCCCGACGAGCGTGGGCCCACTGAGGTTTCACCCCTAACAACATACAAGAGGCTCCAACCCCGCTGCAGTGGCCCCCTCTTGAGCCTTGCGGTTCATATGGTAGTCCAGCTGACACCTACTCCCCGCACCATCCAGCACACCCATACTACGGCGGGGATACACCTAATTAATTGGCCAAGCTGCCCCATCTCAGCATGTGGTTGGCACTGTAAAGCCGGGTTACATGCTCCATGAACCGATCCTTAGGATCCAAGCAAGTACTAAACACAAACCCAAATCTCGTGCACCCAGCACACAACCAAAACATCTAACTTGCCTTGATCCCTACCTCTACATAATTCACAATGTCTCATTCAAGAGTATGGTAATATAAACTGATGATCTCATATCCCAAATATCCCATTCTAAGCATGGCTAAGCATATGCATGTAAAGAAATGACATGACAAAATAATATCCCAACCCAAGCTACAAGGAAACAAGGATAATGCAATTCTAGGGAAACTTTCCTAGCATGGGTTTCATGTTTCATTTGACAATGCAAATAATTCTATCTACACATCCTAGCATAGGATCAAAGTGGTCAAGGACACTTGCCTCCTTCTTGCTGCTCTTGAAATGGGTAGTCCTGATCTTGGAAAGGAATAACTTGCTCTTGAACAGGTTCTACTTCATACCATCACACATAGCAAAAGAAAAACAACAATCATAAGACATAGTTCACACTTCTACTTCATACAAACCACACATTCATATTTATAAAAGTTCTTTACCATTATATGTGTTGTGGTTACTTTATGTGTGTTAAGTTGTGGCTTGCATGCACTCTTAACCATGTATATATGATTCCTACTTTTGTGTCCACATTTATACTTACATACTATTTATATGGGTTTCCAATAAATTTCTTATATTCAACTACTACACCTTTTTACTACCAAGTATGTAAGAAAAGTATTTTTCTTCTCCATATGTGCCTTCATAATTTCTATCAACCCTAAACTGAATTCTTTGTATTTTAGAAACTCCATCTATCATTTACTATTTGCTATATTTTCAGATTTATATTCCTATGCATAATTGTGTATTTTATTATGAAATTAGTAATACACCTCATCTAAACAGTATAGGTTTTGGTCCTAAATAATTGAATAACATATTTTGACCTTGGCCTCTGATGTAAACTATTTCATAATTATTTTCCCTATTTTTCTAGAGCTATTCTTTCCTTAAAAATGTGTCCCTAAATGTGAATAATAAATTAAACAGATTCAATTCTGTCCAAAATATGTTTTTATCTTACTCCAAAATTTTCTAAACACTGAGAAAGTCTTTAACTTAATTTTGACAATATGTTTGTCCCACTTTTTAATTTTTAAACACTAGTTACATATTCAATTTCCTAAATTAAATACTAAACAGGGCTAAAATAATGAACTCACCCATTACAGGGTCTATAATATTATTTTCATAATTTCCAGGGGTCTAGCTACACTTATCAGAGGTGTTTTTCCTAATTTTTATTAAGTCCAGGGGCTAAAACTGATTTTTAAATGAATTTACATGATTTTCTGGAGTTCCAGGGGCTAGATCTGAAGTTTCTGGGGCTAGCTCTCAATTCCAGAGAACCCCAGTGGGTAGCACGTAAGAATTCCAGTCTTTATAATGCGGGGTTGACGTGGACCGTTCGATTTTAATCCGACGGCTGATATTATAACATCGAACCGGTACGCGGGGTTTTAAAGTCTACCGTGCGATTTAAAATAAACGGTGCACAAGCGGCCACGTCGCTCCGATCGAGCGCGGACGGTGCTGCCGGCGGCGCACGGCGGCGGGAAGCGGCGATCTCGCCGGAAAGTTTCGGATCCTCGAGAATTCTGCCTAGAACTGTGATCTTATGGCATAGATCGGTAGAGGGGATGTCAGGGATCTCACCTCGGGGGTTTTCTTGAGCTCGGGGGTCCTGGAGAGTGATCGGCGGCGAGGTCCGAGGCAAAACCACGGCGAAGCTCGTCGGTGCTGTGTTTACACCGTAAGTCTCCGAGTTTTCTGCACCTGCAAAGCTCCCCGGAGGCGGTGGATCAAGACCAGCGAGTTAGATCAGAGTTTCCGAGCTTAGATCGGCCAGAATTCACCGGCGAAGTCTCGGTGCTCACCGGAGTAAAAATCGGCGATCGCGTGGGAAAAACCGATCGGGGCTGGGGTTTTTATAGCCGGGGGAGGGCGGTGGGTCAGTTGTGATCGAGTTGGATTCTTCTGGGACCAGAATTCGGCTGAGGAACGCGGTTTTTCGATCGGTTAAGATCTCGCGCGCTCGGGGGGAAAAGTCCGGGCCGCAGACGCTCGGGGTTAGGGATGACAGGTGGGTCCCACCTGTCTGTGAGGGACAGCGCGGCGCGCGCGGGGGCGGGCTGGCGCTGGGAAACTGGGCCGGCTTGCGGGTTTCGGCCCACTGGCCGGTTTTTTTCCGTTTTCTCTTTTTCTTTTTCCATTTCTTTTCTGTTTTGAGTCTAATTTGAATTCCAGTTTGAATTTGAATTTTTGCAAAACATGCAACACGTACAAAAAATTTTAAATTCCCCTCTGAACATGGTTTAGAATTTTGAATCAAAATTTGGGGTGTTACAGTGTTTTACCTAGCTTAGCATGCAAGAAAACACGATTTGGGACATAACAAGCAGTTGCAATTGCGTCAGCCCAAAATTTTCTAGGAGTTTGATATTCGTCGAGCATAGTCCTAGCCATCTCAACTAAGGTTCTTTTCTTTCTCTCTACAATACCATTTTGTTGAGGTACATATGGTGAAAAAATTGATGATCTATTCCATTTTCAGCACAAAAGTGAACAAACGATTGATTTTTAAATTTAGTTCCGTTATCACTTTTAATTGCTTTTAAAGATCCTGGGTGATCAATGATAATATAAGAAATAAGGTTCTAAAATGACTAAAATTTTCATTCTCAGATGCCATAAAATAAACCTAATAGTATCTAGAATAGTCATCAACAATCATAAGAACATATCATTTAGCTCTAAAGGATTGAACACGTGAAGGTCCTACGATGTCAAGGTGCAAAAGTTGACCCGGTAAAGATGTCATGGTCATTGTGAGAGGAGCATGTGAACCTGCAACCATCTTGTCATGTCTACAAGAAGAGCACACAATTTCTTTGTCCCCTTTAGGCTTAGGCAGCGCACGTATGTGATCAAGAGCACTAACACGTGTGAGATGATCAAAGCATACGTGACCAAGTCTACGATGCAAAAAAATATAAGTCTTTTGAATCATTAGCAACTAGACATCTATTCTTAGAGGATGCCATATCAAAATCAGGTTTAAACACTCTTCCAAACCAAGACATATTAAAAATGAGTTCACTATTTGAATCTACAACCTTGCAACAATTTTTAGTGAAAATAATTTCCAGATTTTCATCTAGCAATTGTGAAACAAAAAGCAAGTTGTATTAAAAAATTTTAACAAGTGCCACATCTTTTAAAGTGTAGTGACTATTTACTCTACCGAACCCTTAGCAATTACAGGAGTTGAAGAATTATCGGCAAAAGTAACATTTTCTACATGTGACACAAAAGAGGGAGGAGAACCATTCTTTGTTATCGGTCATGTGGTGTGAGCATCCTGAACCCACAATCCAAATGTTCTCATTCCTCAAGCGTGTAACCTACATAGTAGTACAATACGTCAACGACTCAATACTGGGGTTAGTCAAAAGGCATTTAGGAATCCAGTACTGAGTCACATGACGTCCAGCAGAAGTAACACGCAAAGGCTGAGACAAAACAGCAGGTTTATGAGCCAAAGTTTGAGGATTTTTGTACCCAACTACTGACCTACGAGGTGTTACATGAGTAGCACTAAAAACAGTAGGTCCGGAAGCAAACTTTACATGTTTTTGACTCATTACAGCAGGTTGCATATTCCTAACATTCGGTTCAGCACACGCAACAGATTTTGCACAGTTGTTATGTGATCTAGCAATCATTCTTTCCTTTTTCTGTTGCTTAGCTAGTCTATAACAAAAATCTATGACATGACCTTCTCTACCACAGTAGGTACAATGAAATTTAACTTTATGTTCATGTCTAGATGAGCAGACAACATGTTTTTTTGAAACCGAATGAGACAACACTCCTGCAGATTTAAAAACCACTTCTTTTTGTTTAGGAATTGTTTTAATCAAACCACTTCCTAATGACTTTACAATTTTAGGTGGATGTGCTCTGAGCTGCTAGACAGCCACCTGAGGTCGCACTCCACCTCCCCAACGCCAGAAACCCCGAGCTCCGACCTCCTTTGCCCGAAAACGATCGCCACCGCGGCGACCTAGCCTCAGCCGAAGATCAGGCGCCCGCGGACAGCGTTCCACAGGCGTTTACACGGTCCAGCAAGAGAGGCAACAGGAGCACGCGACCACCGTGCTGCTCTCCTCCAAGTTTGGAAGCTAACCGTGAAGAATCCGCAGAGAATTTCCAGTTTTTGCTCCGGCGACCGTAAACCGAGCTTCCAGTACGGTTTCTTTAAATTCTCGCTCTATGATCTTTCAGAGGTCATCAAATCTTGCACATAGATGCTGGACTAGCCGGCAATAAAGTTCTTTTCTGCATCCGTAGCGTGAAACTGTCTAGGAGTGACGAATTTCGAGCTCGATCGAGGGCGGTCATGGCTGGCACGATCGGTCACACGGTGCCGACCGACTTACCGCCATCCCTAAACCCTTTTGACACCTTGTCGAGCTTCCTAGAGGTACACTGATGCTGTAGGGCCGTTTGTTCGAGGTGTTGGCGGGTTTAGAAACCACGGTCGACGGTGCCGAACCTCAACCGAGGCCGCGGCACGTCGCCGAGCTATTTCCGGTCACCCCCAGCCCGACCTGACACCACCGACGTGTTCCTCGACGTCGACAACCCCCCTGGCGGCGAGCTTCAGACCATGGCGAGCCGGCAAGCTCCGAGTCTGCTCCGGCGAGGTCAGCGGTGCGGGCGCGAGAGAACGGCGGGAGGAAGAAGAAGCCAGCTGGCCCACGTGTCAGCGGCTGAAGAATTTAAATCGGGATCGGGTGTGGCCGGGGATCGGCTGTGCTGGCGCGCAAATACCCTGTGAGCTCCGGTGTGCCGGACACCTCTGTGCTCGACATGTGTGGTATCCCCGGTGTGCCGGACACCCCCGTGCTCGACACGTGTCCCCACGGGCTCCGAGAGTTTAAACTTTTCCCCGATTTTCAGAATTCTTCCAAACTTCAAATCCTTATAACTTTGGCTAGAGAGCTCCAAATCGAGTGAACCAAATTTTGCTGGATTCAGCTCTCTGAGTACTTTCCAACAAATCAAGTTTCACTTCATGAAAATCCTTATTTCTCCAGCATTAATTCCTCAAAATTTAAACTGATTGGAATTTTAACTGGAGAATCCTTTGGAGGAAAATCCTGAAATTTTGCTGGGATGTTCACCAAAATATCCCTTAACTACCATAAAAATTTCAGACCCATTGGAGCACATTTTCAGCATTTTCTCTGAAATTGTTTAGCTCATATCTTTAGTTAGGAACTTCCAAATTAAGCAAGACCAACTCCATTAGAACCCTCTGAAAATCTAGTCTTCAGAAAGTCATAGTTTGTTTCATAAAAATCCTTAGAACACCCTAAGAGTTCCAATTAAGGTCAAGGACATAATTAATTGTGGAAGAGCTCAAATGAGCTTTGCTGCAACTAAAACTTGACCAAGTCTCTGTTTAGGTTGTAACCAAGCTACAGTAAAAGTTTCACAGTCATTAGGTCTGTCTAGCAAGGGTTATAGACTTTACAACTTCAAACTCAATACAAATGCATTTAAATTGATACATATATTGCTTCTATCATGTAGTCGCTAAGGTCGAGGAGGAACCCGAAGTCCTAGACTTCGTTACTCCGGAGGAACAGCTAGCCTACGACCAAGAGCAGCAAGGCAAGCTCCGGTTTGCATTAACCTTTTTACAAATTTTTATTGTTTTGGGCACATACTTGATTACTTTATTCTTTGCATTAGAGTCTTGTTTGGAAATCCAACTGCATAGCCAAGAAAACCACGGGTTGGGTTTAGGATTGCAAACCCCGTTAGCTACTGCATTGCTATGATAGGGTAGGATTCGGTACAAGTCGAGTAGTTGGAACTACTCGCGAGCATAGGCTAGAGGCACTCGACTCGGGTAGTGATAGCACATGAAACACATGGCAAGAAAATGAGACCAAGCGGAGGGTAAGGGCAGCAGGACTTTGGGGCCTGTGTGCTGTAGCTCCACTTGTGTCGATTGAGGACCGAGCCGTGTGCGGGCATGTTGAACAAGCTAGAACAGTACCGAAGACCTACCGGCTATATGGGAACCGGGAAACTGATGTAACTCGGGTAGCTCGGTATTGAGGCATTGCCCGTCGTTCAGAGGGTAGGTTGAGAGCTTGAGGTGTAAATCGGCTGGCGGCACTGAGATACGCGTGCAGAGACCTTTTGCTCGGGACGATGGGACCGGTTCAATATTTGGCTGACGGGTGAAAGGTGGTTGCGTACGGAGTCCGTGATGGTTGTTGTAGGCAACATCGAGTACGGGCGTACGTGACGGGTTGTTCGGGTAACCCTGCAGGTGTAAATCGATTATAATCGCCGTCCCTCGCGGTCAGTGAGTACCACTTGTTCACTGTACCGTGACGTAGAAAGAACAGGCTAGTTACATGTTAAAATGCTGCTGATTGAAAGATGGACTTTGCTTGTTAATGGTTTGTTGTAGTTTAGAGCTAACTAAAGTTCCTTTCAACTTTGGGCAAAGTACATGAGAGAAATGCGTTTCTTGTTTGTTTGCGGCTCTCTCATGTGCCTTAGCGTAAGGTTCTCCACAAACTGTTGCTAAAACTTGAAAGTAAGGTTCCACTAATTAGGCGAGTCCTTTGCAAATGATTTTTTTACCTCATGTAACCCATCACCCCTCATGTAGAAGTTCCATGTTTAGGTGAGACGGGTCAGACTTGCTGAGCCTTCGTGCTCACTGCTTGTGTTTGAAGCTTTTGCAGGGTCCTATGAGGAAGGGTCTCCCGAGGAAGAGACGGAACCCCAGGAGGGGAACCCCGTCGAGTGGGAGTCGTGCACGCCGCAGAGTTAGTGTGCGTGTGTGCTAGCAAGGACACGTTCAAGGGCTGAACGTGCACTTGATGCTTAGTCTACGCCCGCGAGTGTAGACTGAACTTATTTTGATGTAAACATGTTCATAACTTGTTTATGTAATAAAATTTTGTTTCCGCTTCGTACCTTTGACGTGTGTTATACAGTGCTGTGCAACGCAGCACCCCTCAGCGTGATCCTGGCTCGACAAGACCAATGGGGTCGTGTCAGTAATAGATAACATTCACAGATAAAATCCACAAGGAGTATTATAAGGTATTGAATCCATATGGAATGTGTGTGTAAATCTTCAAACTAGTTGATCCAAAGACAACAAGAATACTGGTAGGCTTAGGGTAGAGTATTGGGCATAGGCTTACCCCTGGTCCATCAGGCGACTCCGACAAAGTGGCGAATAATGTACTCGGACGTGGAGGATTACAATGGACAGATAGATGTGTCACCACGTATCACCTACCTCTACAACCTGTGGAGTACGAGGTAAACAAAGGTAATATCGAGTCTAGACACCCCATCTACGCTATCAACTATTAACTTAATCTCCGTACATGATGAGCCATGACTAAGTTCTCTATCTGAATAGAGCGATGAGCAAACAAGCAACTAAAGAAACTTACTTACTTAAATAAAGAAACTTAAATCAAAATAGATCACAAATACTTGAAAAGGAAGCATCCATTCAAGGTAAAAGTGTGAAGGAAACTCGACAAGCCCGGACCTCCTCCTCCCCACCATCGCTCTCTCACTATTTTCTAGGCACTATGGAGGCAGTGCTTAACCTTGGAGTGAGCCACTCCCTCTTATTTAAAGTCTCCATCAAGAGGTTTTGTGCGTGAGTCTTCCTAAGAATCAGACGCCACATCCATTAGGACGCCATTAGCAGCCAACACCTGGCGGCACGATGAAAATGGTGCCAGCACTGGTTCGACTAACCCTTGAGTTGATCGACCCAGTCTTGGCTCTGTTTGCACCGTATTTCAATTGGGAGACTAACAGGTGGCTCCTTGGCCTAGGTACGGGGTGTTTCAATGCAGCTAAGTTAATTTTCTTCCTCCGGTAGGCCCATGAATCCCGATGCTCTCTCCCAATTCATCCGAAACAGTATTTCTTTATTTAAGACATGTATTTTACTTTACTTTTGCGTAAAATCACTCGCATATATTTATTGACCAACACTTGCAGAAAATATAGTAATAAACTCCTACCACTATGTCAGTTATTCATTTTTAGGTTTTTATGCAAGGATTTAATAGTCAAACTTGGTACTTAAGGATTGTCAACATCATCCTATGACATGGTTAGTTTTGCCTCATTCCAAGTGGATTTTTCCACCTCCATGAGGAGATGAAAACCATTGTTCAAAGATCTTTTGAGAGGTATGACAATGTTGAGTCCCCATTGAGTGAAAGGCCATGCGAGGGGTATTGTCTTTAACTCGGTGGCTGGCACATGTTCACAGCGGGTAAAACATTGATAGCCGTTGCGCCGACAATCAATCTTCACAATGTATTAATGAGTAGTGAGAAAATAGAAATAGGCCGGAAAGGCCTTGGTGACTAGTGCCCGACTCAAGGTGTCATGCTTTTAAGTCTCTACATGGATGTATTCCAAGATTTCGTAGCCTTCTGCCTGCTATGCACTTCTGATAGGCTCCTGAAATACTTGTTTGTATAATACGGTCTCAAATGTTTTGAACACATTGGCACGATGGACGATGTGTCTTGACTAGGTCTCATCTATGAACAACTTTAGTCTTCTCGAGGTACGGTGATGTATGGTTGCGTCCGTACTGGTTCGGTGATCATGACTTTGTATGAATCAAGGTTTGTGTCTGGCCCCTTGAGTTTAGTATCTTTTGACTCTATGAGAGAGGATCTTGACTTGGTTATCTTTGTCTTTTGATTTCTTCGAGCCAACGTCACACCCCGTATATATAAAGAAACTGCTCTCCCATCGATCGCGTCTTTTCGCGCCCCACAACCGCCACCTCCATTTTTCATATTTAAACGGCCCAGGGCCCCAAATTTCCACCAGTAAGTGCCACTGCCAATCTCCATCACGCCGTCGAATTTCTTCGTCTTTTCCATATATGATCACCCCACCAACTTTGATTCACCTCAAAGAAATTCTGCGACAAGAATCCAAGGAATCATGATCCGAGCGCTACATCGAAGAAAACTGGCGATCACCACCGCCCCTCACCGTCACCAACACATTTCAGGGTTGTTCCTATCAAAGAAACCGCCCTAGGTGAGTTCCTCGTGTTTTTCTCCTCCAAATTTGTTAGAAAAAATTAAGAATTAGTGTGTTTAGATGAATATTCGCATTTTCTGACGAGTTCACCGCAGCATGTCGCCGTTCCTCACCGCCCCGCTATTTCCGGTGTTGTCCCCGTCATTCTAATCACCACTACATTTTCATGGTGATGTAGAGAAACTTGCAAGTAGGCAAAAGAGAAAGATTCATATCCCTAACGATGCCACATCAACGTTCGCCGTAGGTTGCCGTTGCCCGTCATCGCCGACCAACTTCCGAACCATCTCAGACTTGGAAACCACCCTAGAACCAGCCCCAAAACAAATTGTCTATCTTCAAAAGCAAGTTTTCGACATGTCTGAGCAGTAGGCAGAAGACAAGTGTCTTTGATCACATTGCTCATATTTTAGGAAATTAGTTAGATAACTTGTATGGTTTCTTCAATATTAATCCTATCATAGGATTATTTACCTAGTTTTCCATATTATTCCTTGAAGCCTTGGTTGGTATCACTTAGTATAGTTACTGTCATTGTGAATGCTTAGCCATGCTTAGATTCTAGAATGTGGTTGGGACATAGTTATTATTAGATACCTTGAACAATATGAGTTTATATATGAGTAGAGATAACAATATAGACAGGTTCGTTGTTTGGTATGGTGTTATGTGCACGAGACTCGGGATAGCGCTAGTGCTTGTCTTAGATTCTAAGGACCGGCTCATGGAACAGTTAACCTGTATTTACAGTGCCACCACAAGACTGATATGGGGCAGCTTGGCCAGTTAGTTAGGTGTTTTGCCAGTATAGTATGAGTATTTAGATGGTGCGAGGAATGGGAGTTAGTTGGACTTTCACGGTAACCGCAAGGCTCAAAAGAGAGCTTATGCAGGGGAGGGTGTACTCCTGGGCACTGCAGCGGTGAAACCTCAGAGGGCTTGTACTTGCCGGAAGACCCTTTGTAAAGGTCTCGTAGTGATCTCCTGACCGCACACCAAAAAAAGTGTGTAATGTGGCTTGCAACCATGGGTATTAGGGAGGTTTTAGTCCACCTGGCAACAGGTGACAAAAAAAAATGAATTGCGGGTAAAGTGGCATAATCTTTGTAGAGAATAAAACTGTCGTGACAATCGTGCTCACGGTCAAGAGCGGCTTGGACATGTTCATGATTAGAGGAAATTGAAATAGATTGGGTGGGATTTTCAGGTGGTGTAACTGTAGGATTGAAGAGCACGTGAAAAGCTACCATAGGGGGAGGGGGTGAATGGTAGATTAAAGCTTTTTATGCAAGCTACAAAAATCCCTCCGCAGAAAATCAATCTGATAAAGAAACCGTGTGTGCGACTGTTTTAGACGTGTTCAAACATGACTAAACTAGTGGAAATTATATAGAATCAAGTCACGAAGCCACTGCAACAAAAATCACGTGAAAACACTAAGTAGAACTTGAGTTATGATCAAAAGACTAGACGAAGGTCAATCTGTTCTACCCGATTTTAAAAACAGATCTGCAATGCTGCAAAGAAACTTGTGTAGATAAAAAACACAAATTCAATGACCGTGACATTTTCACATATGATAGATAATCAAGTTGTGAAGACAACCCTAAAAGAATCACGTCAATTGAATCTGTAAAACGCGAGTTATGATCGACATACCAAAGCAACATCGGTCTGTCCAGAAACTCGCCGAGGAAAAACTTGTCTGAAACAAGTCGAGAGACAAAGCACCAAAGCTCCTCTAAATTGCGAATTTTATTGGTTGAAACTTAAGAAAAGCAGCCACAAGTCATGCCCTCCACGAGACTTTGCCTCCCTTACTTATATAACCAGCACTAAGGCCAACCCAATTCAAACTAGGACTCCTACTCCTACTTTGATTCAAACTATAACTTTCCAAAACTGCTCAAGACTCTTCTATACGCAGATAGAAGAAATCTTAAGACCTCCAAACACCTTAGGAACCTCCCAAACATTCCTAAAACAACTCTACTTCGTGACTAACATGAAATCCTATTATAAACAACTCGAGACATTTCATAAACGAACCATAACCGCCTCAGCCGTAGCCTGAGCGCAAAATCCAGCCGTTTGAACCTTTTCAACCATATCTTCACTTTCATATCTCTTCACCACGCCTTAGAACAATGTAGACACATCCATGCACCCCTTGCATACGTCCAAATACTTTCCAAAACGTTCACAACACCTTCATATGCATTGTTCTTGACCCAAACATATTGCGTGACCTCCCGATCAGCTCAACCCCAATTCCTACGGAACTTGGTTGTTGAACCTCATCTTCTCCCTAAGACTAGTTCAAGGATCTCCATCACCAGTCATGTCTTGAACTCAAGCAACATCTGCACATGAACAAACATACACTTTTTTTAGCACAAGTCTGTGACTGTCGAAGTGTTTTCCTGCGACACTTCCCCCAGTCTGCTCGGTAGCAGCCCGGGAGGTTATTTTTTAGAGGGGCTAGTGGATCAAGAAGGTTGGAGCATGATGGTGAGGAGGAACACGGGGATTTACGTGGTTCGGGCCGCCAGAGCATAATACCCTACGTCCATGGGTGTGCTTGTAATATTACTTGCGCGTATGAGTGTGTGAGGGAGTCGGGGTTGAAAAGTTGTGAACCCTTTGCCTGGAGGCTGCCCCGGTCTTTTTATAGCCCAAGGCCTGGTCAGTTACAAGGTGGCCCGGGGCCCGATAGGTGGCCCCGTGACTATCTGTACCCTATTCATGAGCTAGGAATTTACGGCAATATGCATTGTCACTGTCGGTGGAGTTAAGGCGCGCCGCCTGTCCCTCTTGACGCATCTGACCGGGTTGCAGGTTGATGATGAAGCGTCCGTCTTGTATCCGCATCTCCTCAGTGCGGCGGGGCGGCACTGTCGCGCCATGACGCCTCGCCGCCCTGTCTTTCACCGTAATGGTGAACTGATGAAGGACGGATGCGTGCGCCACGTGCCATGCTTTCGGGGAAAGCGCGGACCTTGAATGTTCAGCCTAACAGCGCACCTTCCTCTTTATTGCTTGGGCATCTGCCCGTTGCTTGTTGACACGGCGCCCGGGTGGCTGGCACCCGAGACACACGTCTCTGCCGGAGCTGTCTTGTGGAGTAGTGAGGAGTCCGGAGTTGTTGGACACATGGCAGCACCGGAGCCTCCCATGCTGGAGGTCGGGTCCGGAGCCACAAGACACGTGGGACCTCCGGAGCTTTCCTTTGCGGGAAGGGCGCCTGGAGTCATTGCCCACTTGGCAGCACCAGAGCCCTCCCATGCTGGGGGTCGGTCCCGGAACCGTTGGACACGTGGCACCTCCGGAGCTCTCCTTGGCGGGAGGCACCACTCAGAAGTTCTGGTCACATGGCAGTGCCGGAGCCCTCCCTGGCGGAAGGTCGGGCCCGGCACCATTGGACAAATGGCAGTTCTGGAGCCCAAGCGCACGTGGCTGCCCCGGGGGCTCCCATGGGCCCCAGGGCAAATGGCCTATGCTGGGGCCCGCCTAAGCAAGAAGGCGGGGCCCGAGCTATCTTTTACACACTACGCGGGGGTAGCCGGTCTTGAGGGTACAGCTAGTGGCCCCCGGGCCCATCTCGGGGGAGGTATTGAGCCCGTGGGTGGGGCCCCCATCTTTCCCGCGTGATGACGATATTTTCGTGAAGTGAATGAGTGGCCGTACTGTGGGGAACCCCTTCCGGGATCCACACCCCAGGATACACATTGGGTGGTGCCGTGCGATGCGGCACCCAACAGCATACACGAAGAGAACCATAAAGTACAAAGTCTTTTATTTCTCAAAATATTGTCATTTACAAAATAATGTACCATGAGGGTACACGCAGCGGAATATACATACACACTTACTCTCGGTCCTAACTATGCAAAAGAGAATACGTCCAGCCCGCGGACGCTTCTTACTAGCTTCCACAAAGATAAGTGCAGCGGCAGGGTTTCCGGTGAGTCTCTGATGGCTCACCGAACAACCATCTTCATAGCAAATTTTATAACCTGCAAAACACTAATAATGCAACCGTGAGCACAATGGCTCAGCAAGACTTAACCGACACTCCTAAACATGGAACTCTACGTGCAGGGATTACTAGCATAGGAAAAGGTATGATGCAATAACGACACGCCTAAATGTTAATCCTTACTTTCAGTTTAATAGCAGCAGATTATTATGCCTTAGGCAGCCCTTACATCGGAAGTCCACAATCAAACAAGAAACGCTTTCCTCCAATGTGGTGATGCCCAAAGAGGAAAATAAACTTAATGAGCTCTACAACTACATCATACATGGTTGGCAATACAATGAATTTAAGAACTTCACATCAACAATGATTCATCACACTTTATCTGGAATTTATTACTACGTCACAACTCAGTGAACAAGTGGTACTCATATAACCGCGAGGGACGGTGATTGCAATCAGGACACACCCGGAATACGCGACACATACACCCGCCTCAAAAGACTCACGCGAGCTTTTTCTTACGTTGTATGCAGCAACCTTTCACCCATCACTCCGATGCCGAACCAGTTCCGCCGACCCATCAGAAGGGCCACTACACGGAACACGTCGAAGTTGCTCCGCTAGCGGGTTTACACCTCTGACACCAACCCCCAAAGGACGGCCGTATAAGTTTCGACACGAGAGTACCCGAGTTACATCGGTTTATCGGGTCCCATATATCCGACATGCATCCGGTACTGTTCAAACTTGCTCAGTAGGGCGGCATACGCATCGGTCCTTAACCGACACAAACAGAGCTACAACCACACAGGCCCAACGTCCTGATGCTCCTACTCTCTGCTCGGTCTCATTTTCCATTCCAGAACTTTCATTCTCTAGAATCATACCCCGCTGAACCAACATCCTAAACTCGCGAGTAGCTTCCAACTACCCGACTTGTACCGGATCCTATACAACTTAAGCCTAGCAGAATTTACACGAAGGTAACCTGTTCTACCCTGTACTCCAAGGGTTTTTGGGTCATGCAGTTGGAGTATCAATCACCTTGACCTAATGCACAATACATACTAGACCCATAAAAGTGATACAAAGTAAAATATAACTAAAAAGTTGTTAAATGCAAACCGGGGCTTGCCTTATGTGTCTGCAGGTTTATTTCTACTTTTAAGTCAGTATCTTGGCGACTAGTTAAGTCTCAACTTGCTGCTCCGAGTCAAGTTGCTCGTCGACCTCCTTCGTCGTATTTCCTACCGACATGAATATGCACAGTTTTATGTTGCAAGTAAAGACATTATAAAAAAATGTGTTTTAGGAACTAAGAATAATTTAGAATAACTCTAAAGTGAGTGAAGAGCTCTGTTATGGACAACAACAGAGAACTTTTGCTGGGCAGTAGATGTTTGTTGGAGTAAAGCTCAAAACGTGACATATAAGGAGCATAAGAAAGATATTGGAACAACCCAGCAGCAAACTGGAGAATATGATCTCAACTTGATCTGAAATTTTTACAGTGGTCCATAGATCATACAGAGGTATGGCTTGCAAAATTTCAGACAGAGTTGATGTAACAAGTGGCCTAGGGAATTTTCTTAACTCTTTGGCTTCTATGAATTCCTATGGCAATTATAGTGTCTTGTCATGCTCCAAATGTGGTTTTTCAGAAACTTGGGAGTCTCATGAGTCCATAGGACTTGGTTTAACCATTTTTGGAGCTTCCTATACAGAGATATGGAATTTAGAAGTTGGAGCTAAAAGCTGAAAAATCTTTCTCTTATTTTTCCTAATTTTCAGAGACATACAAGATTGAATCAACATTTGGCCAAGCAAATGAAGTACAATGCCTCTGAAATTTTTACTGGAGTTCAAGGATTTTTGGAAGAATGTCCTTCCCAAATTTGGGAATTTTCCAATAAACAGAACTCCTGCAAAAATTCCTACCAGATTCTTCTTAAATGCATTAATGAGCCAGATCCAGGGATTTTCATAAATATTGGGCTGTACCTTTGAATAGTACTCTTTGAGAGGAATCCAACAAAATTTATTTCACAATTTTTGGAGGTTCTGTGACGCCCTCAATTATGTGGGAAACCATGAAACCGAGAACTAATGCATATGTGTCCCCAGGACGTTCATCACACATACACATACGTTCCACAAACTGAATTCAGATTATATATTACCATGATTAACAGAGTTTATTACGATATCTCATGAGTCTTGGACTCATGTTCACAGCGGAAGTCTTATTTCTATGCAGCGGAAGTCTTTATTCTAATGCGGAAGCAATTTAACTAATGCGGAAACAAATCTAAGCAGAAGTGGCTCCATCTCTACACTCTCCACAGGCAAGGTTGAGAACAGATCACACGCTTTAATGCTCCACTTGGTCTTCATAGTAAGCTTCTCCTGCTGCTGATGATGAAATAATAATGCAAGTTTGAGTACAATGATGTACTCAGCAAGTGCGGGAAAAACACGATATGCAGCTCATAACAAGGTAGGTATAAAAAGGCTTATTTGCAGAAAAGCAGATTTATAAAACCATGGTAAAACAGCAACTTAACTTTAGATGAATGTAATCCCAGCATGTATTAAATTACCAACATACCTCCATCGCTTTCCATGTTCCACCCGAACATTAACCAATCTCATTTTTACTCACGAATACCTCCTCGTATTCGCTACCATCTCATGAATACCTTCACGTATTCGCTACCATCTCATCTCATAAACAACTGTCTCACACCGAGATCCATTTCGTTGCCATAACTCAACAGTCATGCAAGCATCTTATCACCCAGACTCAACAGTTCCAAAAACCAAACCATAACCAAAACCAATAACCATAACCGATAACCATCCCAATAACCATCCTAATAACCATCCCAACTAATCATGGCAGTTTAGCCAGGCGCTCATGACCGTAAGCTCGGCTATCATGATAGTTTTAGACTCTGCAGAGTTTGTACCTCTTTACCCACAAGTTTGTGATTCCGTCACCCGTCGGCGACTGCAGAACCTCCATTATACCAGTACACGAACATCGGTGTATGGTCAAGAGATCACAAAATAGCCTTTACAAAGGGGTTACTAGATGTATGGACTCACTAAGGTTTCACCGGCAGGCTAGAATCTCCATTCTCCCACCCACGGGCCCCCTCTTGTGCCATGCAGTTCCTATGGCAGTCCTCACTCGACTCCCATTCCCCGCGCCTTCCACAGTCCATAACACTCTAGCAACTTACCTAATTACTCAGCTAAGCTGCACCAATACTTGGCCTTGTGGTGGCACTGTTATCCTGGCATGTGCATGCATGAACCGGTCCTTAGATCTACAGCAAGTAAACCACCATCTCATGCTACCTCATTCACAAACCCAGTCTTGCCTAGATCTCCCTCCGATCCATGTCCATTATTAACATCAGTTTCTCATTATCATTACGAGTGCAGTTAGCTAGACACATCTATCTCGCTTCCCAATCCCATAGACTCAGCGAAGCATAAAGCAAAAACCATACCCGACTCATAAACTTCCCAGACGACAAGGGTGGTTCAACCAAAACTAGTAAACTCCTATAAAAAGGGTTTCCCATCATGTTTGACTCAGCACACACACCTTTTCGCAAAACAAAATAGTTTTACTCAAAACATAGGATCAACATGGTCAAGGAGCACTTGCCTTGTTCTTGCGGTTCCGGTTGTTCTTGGATCTCAAAACCTGGTTGCTGCAGTTCGTCGTAGACAGCTCCCTGAGATTGTCCTGCTAGGTAGGATCACGTGCATACAAGATTCACAGCAATCAATATCATGCACAAACCTTAAAATAGATGCGATGATGCATATGCATGCTATCCTATGATTTTTTATTAGACTGGTGTGTTCTTGCATGGCTTGCATGGACAGAGGTGTTCGGATCAAGGGTGGACGTGGCAATGATCTTGTCTTTAGATCAACCTGATCATCAAGTGATCTGTCCATGAGAAGGCTTCTGTTCGAAAGGAATCAAAGAACAGATGCAAAGAAAACACAACGATATCGTAAGGTGGTAGTGGGGCCTACCTTACGTTCCTCTCGGTCTTCGAGGTCCTCCTTAGACCGCTGGGCTTTCCTCCGGCGATCTTCCTTGCCGCGCTCCGGCGATGGCTTTCTCGGCGAGTTGGGGCTAGGGCTCTAAGTCGTCGGCTCAGGAGTTGGAAAAGAAGTTTGTGGTTTCGGCCAGAGCTTTTGGGTTCTATTTATAATCGGGAAGAGAAGAGTCCTAATCTGATTGTATCCTGAATAAGAGTCTTATTCAGATCATCGTTGGATCCTATCATCTTATCTTTAGTTGATTTGGTGCGGTAATGTTGTGGAATTCAGGTCGGTTTTCTTTACGTACCGGTATTCTTACACGTAACAGCCGCTCCAGAACTCGTTACCTTCGCGGCGATGAGCTCCGGAGGCTCCACGTGTCCTTCCGGGGCCTGGTATCTCCTTCTCCGCAGAGACGAGCTCCGGTTGTGCCGCGTGTCAATCGACCAAGACCTCCCCCTCCTTTGGAGGTGAGCTCCACGCACGCCACGTGTTGGCGACCGTCTTTCCTCTCTTCTTTCTTCAGGGACATGCTCCGAGGTCGACACGTGTCCAGCAGCGACAGAACTCCTGGAGATAAGCTCCGGTGGCGACACGTGTCCGATAGAACCGGACCTCTCGGAGGTGAGCTCCGAGACCGAACCGGACCTCTCGGAGGTGAGCTACGAGACCGACACGTATCCCGTGCGACTGGTCCTCTAATTTCCGTGACAACTAGCTCCGAAGGTGACATGTGTCCTGTGGAAATGCCTTTGCTTCTTCCACGGAGGAAAGCTCCGAGAGCAACACGTGTCCCCCAGGGTCGGACCACTTCCCTTTCGCGGAGATGAGTCCCGAACCTGCCATGTAGCTATTTTAGCGGCGGACCTTTCCCCACCTTGCAGGGACGAGCTCCGAACACGCCATGTGTCCAGAGGCCGCGGTAAGTTAGTGGAGAATCTCGCCCTCGAGATTCGTTAGTGGAGAATAGATGGGGAAATTCTGCCTTGATATCCTCTTCACGTTCCCATGTGGCTTCAGCTTCGGTGTGATGGCCCCATTGGACCTTGCACCATCGAATCACCTTGTTCCGGGTGACCCTTTCCTTTACGTCCAAGATTCGGACAGGGTGTTCCGCATAAGTCAGGTCCTTTTGAAGTTCAAGCTCTCCCATTGATACTTGTTCCTCTGGTACTCTCAAGCACTTCTTGAGCTGAGATACATGAAACACGTCATGTACGTCAGAGAGGTGGGTTGGGAGCTCTAGTTGATAGGCTACTTCTCCTCGCTTATCCAGAATCTTAAATGGTCCGATGTAGCGAGGTGCTAGCTTGCCTTTGACGTTAAAACATCGTTGGCCTCGGATAGGCGACACCTTAAGATATACGAAGTCTCCTACTTCGAAGGTCAACTTCCAACGCCTATTGTCCGCATAGCCTTTCTGTCATAACTGAGCAGCCTTTAAGTTCTCCCGTACCGTTTGGACTTGCTTTTCAGATTCTTGTAGCACTTCGGGTCCAAACACCTGGTTCTCTCCGGTCTCATTCCAAAACAGTGGCGTTCTACACCGTCTACCATATAATGCTTCGAAAGGCGACATCTTCAAACTAGCTTGATAGCTGTTGTTATAGGAGAACTCGGCATACGGTAAACTCCTATCCCAACTATGCCCACGTTTCAAGGCGCAAGCTCTCAACATGTCCTCCAGAATTTCGTTTGTCCTTTCGGTTTGCCCATCAGTTTGTGGGTGATAGGCGGAGCTAAAATCCAGTCGTGTACCCATGGCTTTCTGCATCTTCCTCCAGAACCTAGAGGTAAACTGAGAACCTCGATCTGAGACTATCCTCTTCGGGACTCCATGACGGCATACGATCTGTTCCATGTACAACTCGGCAAATTGTGCAACATTGTAACTGGCCTTTACAGGGAGAAAATGGGCGGTTTTCGTCAATCAGTCCACGATAACCCAGATGGAGTCGTATCCCGACTGAGTACGTGGCAATCCGACGATGAAATCCATACTGATGTCCTCCCACTTCCATTCGGGTATTTTCAAAGGTTGCAACAATCCAGCGGGTTTTTGATGTTCGGCCTTCACCCGTTGGCATGTGTCGCATAGGGACAACGTATTCGGCTATATCCCTCTTCATACCATCCCACCAATAACAAGTTTTCATGTCCTTGTACATTTTGGTGCTTCCGGGATGTATGGAATAGGGGGAATCATGTGCCTCCTTCAATATCATGTCGCGGAGGTGTCTTATGTTCGGCACACAAATCCTTTTTCCTAGCCATACCCTTTTCATCCTACTTGAAATCCTTCTCTATTCCTTGTCGGATTCTTTCCTTGATCTCTTTGATCTCATCGTCCGTTGCTTGGCCCTCTCTTATTTCTTGCTCCAATGAGGAGTGAATCTCTATTATTTCCATGTTATTCAAGAATCCGATGTGTAACCATTCAAACTCCTTACGTAGTTCGGGTGGTAGCTCCCGAACCGTGAGTTGGTGACATGCTCCCTTTCTGCTCAATGCATCAGCTACTACATTGGCCTTCCCGGGGTGGTAGTTGATTCCAACATCATAATCCTTGATAAGCTCTAACCATCGACGTTGCCTCAAATTCAAATCCGTTTGGGTAAATATGTACTTGAGGCTTTTATGATCCGTATAGATCTCACATCGATGACCAAGGATATAATGTCTCCAAATTTTCAATGCATGCACTACTGCTGCTAACTCCAAGTCATGTGTAGGATAATTAAGCTTGTGCTTCTTTAATTGTCGTGAGGCATAGGCTACCACCTGTCCTTCCTGCATGAGCACACATCCGAGCCCCTGTATGGATGCGTCACAATATATGTCAAAGCTCTTGCTTACGTCTGGCAATACCAGATCTGGTGCTGTGGTTAGCCTTTTTTTGAGTTCCTTGAAACTTTCTTGGCAGGCTGGTGTCCATTGAAAGACCTTTCCCTTCATTAGCAACTCCGTCATAGGTTTTGCTATCTTAGAGAAGTCTTTAATGAAGCGTCGATAGTATCCTTCCATCCCAAGGAATCTCCAAATATCCCTCACGCTCTTCGGTTGGTCCCACTTCAGAACATCTCTCACCTTTCCAGGATCAACCTATACCCCTTCCTCGGAGATAATGTGGCCTAGGAAAGATATTTCCCTTAGCCAAAATTGACACTTGTTGAGCTTGGCATACAATTGATGCTCACGCAACTTCTGCAAGGTCAATCTCAGATGTTCTTCATGCTCCTCCTCACTTTTTGAATACACCATAATGTCGTCGATGAAAACCACGATGAACTTGTCCATGTACTCAATGAAGACCTTGTTCATAAGGTACATGAAGTACGCGGGTGCATTTGTCAACCCAAACGACATAACGGTATATTCATACGAACCATACCGTGTCCGAAAGGCTGTCTTAGGTATATCGGAGGGCTTAATCTTCAGCTGGAAGTATCCCGACTGAAGATCAATCTTGGAGAACACTCGGGCTCCTTTCATTTGGTCGAACAGGTCCTCTATATGGGGCAGAGGGTATTTGTTCTTGATTGTTACCTCGTTGAGAGACCTATAGTCCACGCACATCCTTTGGGTTCCATCCTTCTTGTCTACGAAGAGCACCGGAGCTCCCCATGGTGATGAGCTTGGACGGATAAAACCCTTTTCCAACTGTTCTTGAATTTGCTTCTTGAGTTAACTAGCTCATTGACGGGCATCCTATAGGGTCTCTTGGCTATGGGTGCAGTTCCGGGTACCAAATCGATGGCAAACTCGATGTCCCGGTCAGGCGGCATACCTGGAAGCTCTTCCGGGAATACGTCCGAAAATTCCTGAACCACTGGAATGCTGTCCAATGTTGTTCCCTCGACCTTGTTCAAATTTGACCGTTTGGTTGTTTGCTGGGCTGACTCAAACTCGACACGAATACCGTGTGTGATGCCCTCAATTCTGTGGAAAAACCACGGAACCGAGAACTAATGCATATGTGTGCCCAGGATGTTCTTCACACATACACATACGTTCCACAAACTGAATTCAGATTATATATTACCATGAATAACGGAGTTTATTACAATACCTCATGAGTCTTGGGCTCATGCTTACAGCGGAAGTCTTATTTCTATGCAGCGGAAGTCCTTATTTAAATGCGGAAGCAAAAACAAATGCGGAAGCAAAACTAAGCAGAAGTGGCTCCATCTCTACTCCCTCCACAGGCAAGGTTGAGAACAGATCACACGCCATAATGTTCCACTTGATCTTCATAGTAGGCTTCTCCTGCTGCTGATGACGAAGTAATAATGCAAGGTTGAGTACATATGATATTCAGCAAGTGCGGGAAAACAAATGATATGCAGCTCATAAACAAGGTAGGTATAAAAAGGCTTATTTGCAGAAAAGCAATCTTGTAAAACCATGATAAAACAACAACTTTACTTTAGATGAATGTAATCCCAGCATGAATTAAATTACCAACATACCTCCATCACTTCCCGTGTTCCATCCAAACATTAACCAATCCTTTATTCATACTCACGAATACCTCCTCGTATTCGCTACCATCTCACTTCGTAAGACAACCTTGTCCCACACCGAGACCAATCTCATGTCATGTCCCAACAGTCATGCAACCATCTCATCATCCAGACACAATAGTTCCAAACCAATAACCATAACCAAGAACCTTCCCAATAACCATCCCAATAACCATCCCATCTAATCATGGCAGTTTAGCCAGGTGCTCGTGACCGTAAGCTCGGCTATCATGATAGTTTTAATAACTCTGCAGAATTTGCACCTCTTTACCCACAAGTTTGTGATTTTGTCACCCGTCGGTGACTGCAGAACCTCCATTATACCAGTACACTTCCGTCGGTGTATGGTCAAGAGATCACAAAATAGCCTTTACAAAGGGGTTACTAGATGTATGGACTCACTAAGGTTTCACCGGCAGGCTAGAATCTCCAATTCTCCCACCCACGGGCCCCCTCTTGTGCCATGCAGTTCCCAGGGCAGTCCTCACTCGACTCCCATTCCCAGCGCTTTCCACAGTCCATAACACTCTAGCAACTTACCTAATTACTCAGCTAAGCCGCACCCATACTTGGCCTTGTGGTGGCACTGTTATCCTGGCATGTGCATGCATGAACCGGTCCTTAGATCTACGGCAAGCAAAACCACCATCTCATGCTACCTCATTCACAAACCCAGGCTTGCCTAGATCTCCCTCCGATCCATGTTCATTAACCTCATCAGTTACTTATTATCAGTACGAGTGCAGTTAGCTAGACACATCTACCTCGCTTCCCAATCACATAGACATCAGCGAAGCATAAAACAAAAACCATACCCGACTCATAAACTTCCCTGGCGACAAGGGTGGTTTAACCAAAACTAGTAAACTCCTATAAAAGTGTTTCCCATCATGTTTGACTCAGTACACACACCTTTTCGTAAAACAAAACAGTTTTACCCAAAACATAGGATCAACATGGTCAAGGAGCACTTGCCTTGTTCTTGCGGTTCCGGTTGTTCTTGATTCTCAAAACCTTGTTGCTGCAGTTCGTTGTAGACAGCTCGCTGAGCTTGTCCTGCTAGGTAGGATCACGTGCATACAGGATTCACAGCAATCAATATTTATGCACAAACCTTAAACTAGATGCGATGATGCATATGCATGCTGTCTCATGATTAGTTTTATTAGATTGATCTGTATGTGTTCTTGCATGGCCTTGCATGGGCAGAGGTGTTCGGATCAAAGGTGGGCATGGCGATGATCTTGTCTTTAGATGAAACTGATCATCAAGTGATCTGCCCACGAGAAGGCTTCTGTTCAAAAGGAATTGAAGAACAGATGCAAAGAGATGAACACAATGATGTCGTAAGATGGTATCGAAGTCCTACCTCACGCTCTTCTTGTCTTCGAGGTCCTCCTCAGACCACTTGGTTCTCCTCCGATGATCTCCCTTGTTGCGCTTCAGCGATGTTTTGCTCGGCGAGTTAGGGCTAGGGCTCTAAGTCGTCGGCTCAGGAGTTGAAAGAGAAGTTTGTGGTTTCGGCCAGAGGTTTTGGGTTCTATTTATAATCGGGAAGAGAAGAGTCCTAATCTGATTGGATCGCAAATAAGAGTCTTATTCAGATCTTTGTTGGATCCTAACGTCTTATCTTTAGTAACATCGTGGAGTTTAGATTGGTTTCTGTTGCGTACCGGTATTCTTATGCGTAAAAACCGCTCCAGACTCGTTACCTCCGCGGTGATGAGCTCTGGAAGCTCCACGTGTCCTTCCGAGCCTGGTATCTCCTCTCCCGTAGAGACGAGCTCCGGTTGTGCCGCGTGTCACAAGCGAGACCTCCCTCTTCTTCGGAGGTGAGCTCCACGCACACCACGTGTTGGCGCCGGTCTTCCCCTTCTTCTTTCCTCAGGGACGTGCCCCACGGTCGACACGTGTCCAGCAGCGACAGACCTCCTGGAGATAAGCTCTGGTGGCGACACGTGTCCAATAGAACAGGACCTCTCGCAGGTGAGCTCCGAGATCGACACGTATCCCGCACGGCTGGTCCTCTGATTTCCATGAGGACTAGCTCCGAGGATGACACGTGTCTTGCGGAAGTGCCTTTGCTTCTGCTAGCTCCGTGGGCAACACGTGTCCCACAGGGTCGAACCTTTCTTTAATTGTGGAGGTGACCCCCGAGCCTGCCACGTAGCCAGCTTGGCGGCGGACCTCTCTTCACCTTGCAGGGACGAGCTCTGAATACGCCACGTGGCCGGTTGGCCGCGGAAGTTGCCTTCGGTGCTCTCTGAGAGCTTTATTGGCAATCCTTTTGATATTTGTCATTGTTCCATCTTTTCGTAAAATGATTTCTTCTTCATAACTCGTGAACATATGCTGACACCCGAGATGAGGGTGTCACACCGTGCTCGTTTGTCAACTGCACGCTCCTTTCAGCACATTGGATTACTCCGTCATGCTTGCTTAGCCAATCCATTCTGAGTATGATGTCAATCCCTTGGGAGTCCAAGACAATAAGGTTGGCAAGGAAGTCTACCCCCCTTATTTTAAGGCTTACTTTAGGACATACTATATTAGTCCTCATTTCTCCACCGGGAGAATTAACTAACATAGCACATTCTAAGTGGGATACGGGTAGATGATGTTTGGCAACGTATTTGGATGATATGAAGGAATGTGATGCTCCAGAATCAAATAAGATGGTGGCTGGGTTGGAGTTGGCAAGGAACATACCAATTACGACGTCCTCAGCCTGTTGTGCTTCCTCAGCAGCGACATGGTTCACGTTGCCGCGAGCATAGTTCTGCTGTCCACGGTTCCCTTGATTGTCTCCTCCGTTCGGTCGCGGGTTCTGCTTGGGCACGTTACCTTGCTGTCCAGGGCCTCTCCTCAGGCACTGGTTCGCAAAGTGGCCTACTTCCCCGCATGCAAAGCATGCCCTATTGCCTACGGCGGCAGGTGCGTTGCGGCGGGGGTTTTGAACATGGGCACCATTGTTAGGTCGGGGCGCAGGAGGCATGGGCACACGAGGTGCCGGTGCAACGAATTGTTGCTGTGGTGGCTGACCAGGGCGGTACGCAGGAGTGGTCGATCCAAACTGCGGTGCAGGGGGCATGTACCTAGGTCGTACGTTGCTCCCTTGGGGCTGGTATGGCATCTTCCTCTTGCACTCTCGCTCGATCTCTCGGATCTTGTTTTCAACCACTATGGCCTTGTCGACCAACTTCTGGAAGCTTACATAGTCATTGTTGAGGAGCTGAACCTGGATCTCATTGTTCAACCCTCTCATGAACAGGTACTGCTTCCTCTGATCTGAGTTGACATCTTTGGGGGCATACCTGGACAGTTGTATGAACTTGTTGAGATACTCATTCACACTTTTCTGCCCTTGGCGGAGACCTTCGAACTCCTGCCTTTTGAGCATCATTACACCAGCAGGGATGTAGTGAGAGCGGAAACAGTCCTTGAACTCAGTCCAAGTGATTGTCTCCGGGTTGGCATGAGCGTTGCTCAGGGCATCCCACCAGTCAGCAGCGGATCCCGTAAGTTGGTGCGACGCGAAGAGAACCTTCTCTCGGTCATTGCACTGAACAATGGCAAGCTTTTTCTCCATGGATTTTAACCAATCATCGGCCTCCATGGGATCACTAGCTTGAGCAAAGGTGGTTGGTCGAGTCCTCATGAACTCTCCCAACCTGTTATGAGCCGGCGGTGGTGGTGGCGGTGGTGTCGGAACGGGGTTTTGGTTGGCCTGCAACTGACCCAAAGTTTGGATCATGGTTTGCATAAGCTGGTTTTGCATGGCTATCAACCTTTCTAGATGGTTTTCGCCAGCTCCTGGGTTAGCAGGAACTTCATCATGGTTATCCTCCTGGATGTTCCTTTGGCCGGCGTTTCC
The DNA here is from genome assembly GCA_030760725.1 of Neostapfia colusana. Classification (NCBI taxonomy): domain Eukaryota; kingdom Viridiplantae; phylum Streptophyta; class Magnoliopsida; order Poales; family Poaceae; genus Neostapfia; species Neostapfia colusana. The sequence goes on from JASWHV010000003.1 coordinate 35,742,271, forward strand.
TCTCACCATCTGTGAGAGAGATCGAAATAGAATAGAATGTTAGAAGGTTAGCTAGATTCCCTCTAACTATATGCATCAAGGTGAGTTGGACTATGTATATATTAGCCCAGATGAGGATGTGAGCAAGTGCCGAAACATCTCACACCTCTTTCTTCTTACGTGTGGATATGGACAACGTTTTGAGACGTCCCACAACTCACACTAAGCACACAGTCACAAATAATCATCACAAGGGCCCACACAACTCCTATTCAAGGATGGTTCCCTATGCCAAGGTGGTTTCAAGGCCAATCTAAGCTATTCACCTAGGACGCTTCCTTTGTAAGTGTGGCTTAGCTACCTACGACTCCTATTTAGGGGTGTAACTTGCTGTTAACCCGTGGCTCTAATATCATTCTAAGGTTTCTTTCTAGGCGTGTAACCTACTATCAACCCGTGGCTCTGATACCAATCTGTGACGCCCTCAATTCTGTGGGAAACCACGGTACCGAGAACTAATGCATATGTGTGCCCATGACGTTTATCACACATACACATACGTTCCACAAACTGAATTCAGATTATATATTACCATGATTAACAGAGTTTATTACAATATCTCATGAGTCTTGGACTCATGTTCACAGCGGAAGTCTTATTTCTATGCAGCGGAAGTCTTTATTCTAATGCGGAAGCAATTTAACTAATGCAGAAACATATCTAAGCAGAAGTGGCTCCATCTCTACACTCTCCACAGGCAAGGTTGAGAACAGATCACACGCCTTAATGCTCCACTTGGTCTTCATAGTAAGCTTCTCCTGCTGCTGCTGATGATGAAATAATAATGCAAGTTTGAGTACAATGATGTACTCAGCAAATGCGGGAAAAACACGATATGCAGCTCATAACAAGGTAGGTATAAAACGGCTTATTTGCAGAAAAGCAGATTTATAAAACCATGATAAAACAGCAACTTAACTTTAGATGAATGTAATCCCAGCATGTATTAAATTACCAACATACCTCCATCGCTTTCCATGTTCCACCCGAACATTAACCAACCTCATTTTTACTCACGAATACCTCCTCGTATTCGCTACCATCTCACGAATACCTTCACGTATTCGCTACCATCTCATCTCATAAACAACTGTCTCACACTGAGATCCATTTCGTTGCCATGACGCAACAGTCATGCAACCATCTTATCACCCGGACTCAACAGTCCCAAAAACCAAACCATAACCAAAACCAATAACCATAACTGATAACCATCCCAACTAATCATGGCAGTTTAGCCAGGCGCTCGTGACCGTAAGCTCGGCTATCATGATAGTTTTAGACTCTGCAGAGTTTGCACCTCTTTACCCACAAGTTTGTAATTTCGTCACCCGTCGGCGACTGCAGAACCTCCATTATACCAGTACAGGACCATCGGTATATGGTCAAGAGATCACAAAATAGACTTTACAAAGGGGTTACTAGATGTATGGACTAACTAAGGTTTCACCGGCAGGCTAGAATCTCCAATTCTCCCACCCACGGGCCCCCTCTTGTGCCATGCAGTTCCCAGGGCAGTCCTCACTCGACTCCCATTCCCCGCGCCTTCCACAGTCCATAACACTCTGGCAACATACCTAATTACTCAGCTAAGCTGCACCCATACTTGGCCTTGTGGTGGCACTGTTATCCTGGCATGTGCATGCATGAACCGGTCCTTAGATCTACGGCAAGTAAACCACCATCTCATGCTACCTCATTCACAAACCCAGTCTTGCCTAGATCTCCCACCGATCCATGTCCATTATTAACATCAGTTTCTCATTATCATTACGAGTGCAGTTAGCTAGACACATCTATCTCGCTTCCCAATCCCATAGACTCAGTGAAGCATAAAGCAAAATCCATACCCGACTCATAAACTTCCCAGGCGACAAGGGTGGTTCAAGCAAAACTAGTAAAGTCCTATAAAAAGGGTTTCCCATCATGTTTGACTCAGCACACACACCTTTTCGCAAAACAAAATAGTTTTACTCAAAACATAGGATCAACATGGTCAAGGAGCACTTGCCTTGTTCTTGCGGTTCCGGTTGTTCTTGGATCTCAAAACCTGGTTGCTGCAGTTCGTCGTAGACAGCTCCCTGAGCTTGTCCTGCTAGGTAGGATCACGTGCATGCAAGATTCACAGCAATCAATATCATGCACAAACCTTAAACTAGATGCGATGATGCATATGCATGGTATCCTATGATTTTTTATTAGACTGGTGTGTTCTTGCATGGCTTGCATGGACAGAGGTGTTCGGATCAAGGGTGGACGTGGCAATGATCTTGTCTTTAGATCAACCTGATCATCAAGTGATCTGTCCACGAGAAGGCTTCTGTTCGAAAGGAATCAAAGAACAGATGCAAAGAAAACACAACGATATCGTAAGGTGGTATTGGGGCCTACCTTACGTTCCTCTCGGTCTTCGAGGTCCTCCTTAGACCGCTGGGCTTTCCTCCGGCGATGGCTTTCTCGGCGAGTTGGGGCTAGGGCTCTAAGTCGTCGGCTCAGGAGTTGGAAAAGGAGTTTGTGGTTTCGGCCAGAGGTTCTGGGTTCTATTTATAATCGGGAAGAGAAGAGTCCTAATCCGATTGTATCCCGAATAAGAGTCTTATTCAGATCGTCGTTGGATCCTATCATCTTATCTTTAGTTGATTTGGTGCGGTAACGTTGTGGAATTCAGGTCAGTTTCCTTTACGTACCGGTATTCTTACGCTTAACATCCGCTCCAGAACTTGTTACCTTCACGGCGATAAGCTCCGGAGGCTCCACGTGTCCTTCCGGGGCCTGGTATCTCCTTCTCCATAGAGACGAGCTCCGGTTGTGCCGCGTGTCAATCGACCGAGACCTCCCCCTCCTTTGGAGGTGAGCTCCACGCACACCACGTGTTGGCGCCGGTCTTTCCTGTCTTCTTTCTTCAGGGACATGCCCTGAGGTCGACACATGTCCAGCAGCGACAGACCTCCTGGAGATAAGCTCCGGTGGCGACACGTGTCCGATAGAACCGGACCTCTCGGAGGTGAGCTCTGAGACCGAACCGGACCTCTCGGAGGTGAGCTCCGAGACCGACACGTATCCCGTGCGACTGGTCCTCTGATTTCCGTGACAACTAGCTCCGAAGGTGACATGTGTCCTGCGGAAATGCCTTTGCTTCTTCCGCAGAGGAAAGCTCCGAGAGAAACACGTGTCCCCCAGGGTCGGACCTCTTCCCTTTCGCGGAGATGAGTCCTGAACCTGCCACGTAGCTATTTTAGCGGCGGACCTCTCCCCACCTTGCAGGGACGAGCTCCGAACACGCCACGTGGCCAGCGGCCACGGTAAGTTGTCTTCGGCGCTTTCTGAGAGTGTGATTCGGCTCTTATTGGCTATCCTTTTGAAATTTTTATCTGTTCCTTCTTTTCTTAAAATGTTTCCTCTTCATAAAACATGAACATATGCTGACACCTGAGATGAGGGTGTCACAGGTTCCTACACAAAATTATGGCTCTCTAAAGTTTGAACCGAATTAGAAAAATCTGGAAAAGTTTAAACACTGCCCGTGAGTTCCACCTGTCATCCCTAACCTTCAGCCTCGCGCCAAACAGGGCAGTGGCGGCTCCCTCCGGCGAGAGTCACCGGAAAGGACCTTCCCGGCCACCTCCAGTCCCCCTGCTGGCCGCCCCCCATTTTCCCCCACGCTGAACCTGTTGGTGAGGTCGCCGGCGGCTGAAACTCGCCGAAAAACAGGGTGCACCGGCAACAGCAAACCCTAGGCCTCCGGCGAGGTCGTGCACGGTGAATTATCCACCAAATGGTCGGTTCTTGGGCTCTAAAGCACCAGGGGTCGTGTAGAAGGTCGACATGGGGTTTAAACGAGCCAGGGAGCGCTCCAAACCTATCAGCACCGTGCGCCCGACATGGTCCAGCGATATTCTCTCGAAAAGAACTCAGATTTCTTGCTCTATACATAATTTCTCGGCCTAAAATCTATGGTGTAGGTGTGCTAGGCAGTTAAGAACTTGTGTGTGGAGTTTGGAACACATCCAACACGAATTGAGGACGAATTTTGCAATTTCTTACCTCGGGGTAAGTTTGTGCCGCCCGGGAGAAAATCTTGAAATTCTCCCTCTGTGATCAATGGCTAGGGCTGAGATTGGGAGAGGAGTAGCTCCAGTTGTGGGTACACCTATGAGTAAGCTCGTTTGAGCTTGAACTTGCTCGGGTTGAGCTGTCCACGGTGACACAACTCGGTTTTTCAGTGTTTACTCGAGAGCTGCAGAACCTTTGCTGTTTTCCGGTGCAAACAAGCTCGGGACCGTGGGGGAAAGGAGCCAGCTGGCTAGAGCACACGATGGCGCTGCTCTTTGCTGTGGAGAACTCGGGCAAAATAAATTTGGTTTGTGGCTCTTGATCGGGAGAAGAACAGAGCGTGGCGCTGTTTGCTTCGGTTCTGAGGAAGGCTGTGGAGGGGAAGGGGTGGCTCACGTGGGGAGGCAAGGTTCTGAAGATTTCACTCGGCGTCCTCAGCCACAGAGCAGGAGCTGGCGCTTGGCAACGTGGGTTGGCGCCAGCGAGCAGGAGCTGGCGCGTGCGTGAGTGAGGAGCAGAGTCGGTTGAAGCCTTTTGTGTATGACATGTGGGTCCACCTCTCCCCTTATCCCCCAATTCCGTTTAAAATAGGAAATGAGCTCCAAATTTGATCAAACTCGGAGGATAGGTCAAAAGAAATGTGAGAAACACAATGGTGCACTCAAATTTGAATTTTGGTGAAGTTGGAATTTAAAATTGAGATTTAAATTCAAATTCAAATTTTCTCCCATTTAAATTCCAACGAATAGGAAATCCTTTTCAAATGCTCCAAAAATTTGCCGGGCTACCCGTGGATGTGTGGAGAACCAAATGGCAGCTTTAGATTTCCATGTTCGGGAATTTTGCAAGTTCAAGTTTAGACTTGGAGCTCACACCTTTAAACTCAAAAGTGTAAATTCCTTCTCTTTTTCTCGGTGTGGATTGCAGCTCCACTTGTTAGAATTTTAGGATTTCACACGTACCTGGGAGACGAAGGGGTTGCTTGTCTTCTGTGTAGTGGGGGCACTTAGTCAAAGCGGCAGCGCACCGTCGTATTCACTCTGATTTGACCGGTCACCGCGAGGCAGCCGAGGGGTTGCCTCGGGGCAATTAACGCGACCGCCCGTGAACAGTAGGAGGACTGCACGGCTTTCCTCGGGAACCGCCGGATGCTGCTGAGTTTTACTCGCCTGACCTGCTAGTGCCTGACTGGTGGTCCCGGGCCCTACCTGTCATTGGCGAGCACTAGAGCGGCGCGCTCGAGGGGTCGCCATGGGTCATTTACTGCAGCAACCAATGAGTCGGTCGCACCGCTCTTCTTGGGAACCGCCGGACGTTCCTGAGGGTTTATTCTCCCGAACCCAGTGGTTGACGGGGTGGACCTGGGTCCAGCCCATCGCTGGGGAAGGCAAATAGCCCACGGCGTGCAGCGGTGGTGACCCAATCGCCGCTCCTGTCACACTGCCTCCAGCTATGGACGGGTATAAATGGAGGCCTTGTGGTGTAGGATGTCATACCTCCTCACCATGTGGCCTTTGTTCTCCTCTTGAGCGCTGGAAGTCGCTGCTTCCAGACGCTCTCGCCCACCAGATGCTTCCTCACCGGTAGTCGTCTTCATCCACTTCTGTGAGATGTTTGTGTATGTGCGGCCTTCGGTGAGGGTCTCTGACGCATCCCTCTCATTGACGGCCTTGGATAGAGGAACAAGCCATCCTGATGATGTGCCGGCGATAGGGGAGGCCATCGGGGACAGGGCCCTCGACTCACCGTGAACCCCTACACCAGCTTTGAGAGGGTCTGCCTGCCGGTACCGGAGCAAGGTTAGATCCAGAGTGATCAAGCCTTCCTCTAGGTACTGTGGTAGACAGCAAAATCTGCCATAGATGGTGATTTTGCCTACTTGACCCTGGACGTCACCGTTGCCTCGGTCCAGCGTGCATCTCTGTTGCCTTGGTCTAGAATGCATCGCTGCCGCCTCGGTCAAGCATGCATTGCTGTTGTCCTCGGTCTAACAGCAGGTGGTTGTCTTAGAGATCGACTCGGGGGACAACCAAGCAGGCCACGGAGCATAAGACTACCCGACTTGTAGCTGCTGAGTTCCTTAGTTGTCTTGTATCCCCTTTTGTACGCCAGGACTCTAATATCAATGAAAGTATCTCTGTTTCAAGTCTTTCATGTCTTGTATTTCTGTGTTGATGAATGAAAAAATCATTCTGTTGGTCTTCCATCCATCGGTCACTTGGCGCAGGGTCCGGTAGGAAGGACCACTTTTAACTTTCGTGAGGCCTCCTGGTCCTTGATGTCGCAAGGTCCGGAGGCTCTCTGAGTTGCCAAAGTGGTTGATGTTTCCTTGTTGCTTGCCGTTGATGTGCACCCGCTTCCTCTTGCGTGCTGCCGGGGTTCGGCCATCTTGCTTGGTTTGACCAGTCGTGATGACCCCCCGGAAGACGAGCGACAATGGAATACACAAGCTCCGGAGCCTTCGGGAGGCGCCAGCTTTGGGGGTCCGAGAGCGGCCCTCTAAGAAAGTCAGGGTTCCGGCCCCACGAACCGAATCCTTGTGGCCTGCACAAACACTAGAAGAAAGGGACAACCATGCCGTGTAGTTGCCTTTTCTCTGCTCGATGGCCCTATTATGGCTTGTGGTACTCTGCTAAGCTGCGGGACCTAGGTAATTCAGTGTAGTAGTGTCCGGACCCTTGTTACCATCCTTCCCAGGGCGGTATGCCATCCAGACCCCCGCACTTGGGTTCTGCGCTGGAAGAGGCAGGATGCGCACGCTTTAGAGCGCAGGGCCAGCCAAGCAGGCTACACACTCTAGACCTCCCGCTAGTCAGGCACTCTGAAGAAGGGAGGCATCCTTTTGGCGCCATAGGACCTGAGCAGGAAGATAATCAGAGGGTCCAGAGACAACACAGGTGCCTTAGGTATTTCCGCCTTGTAGCTGGACAGCATAACTTTGGCCAAGAGCGAGACAGAGAAACACAACTATGTACACGTCGAGGGGTGCGCAAAAATATACGCAAGCTTGAAAGGAAAGAACTTAGCTGACGTGGGTAGCACTTTGCCAATGTCCCAAGCTTGTTCCTCCGGGCCCTTAGCGGCGTAAGGACCCAGGACGTCCTGGCAGTGTGGCTACCGCTCCTTCTGGGTCCATGGTAGTGCAATGACCCAAGGGGAGTTCAACCCTTGTCTTCAGCTTGTCGTAGCTGGCGCTACGAGTCTTCTGCTCACTGCTGGAGTGGTCCGATGTCCTGCTTGCGTGGTTCACCGTGATGGCCCCCCAGGTAGATATGACCATTTAGTGGGGGCGCACCTACCAAGTAGACTTGATGAGGCAGGGCGTCAGTGTCGGACCTCCCGGGGGTCTGGGACGCCATGGACCTATTCGGACGGTCCTCAGCTGAACTACGGGGCTTGGGTAATCCGATGTGGTCATCCAGAATGTGGTTGAGACCTTGCTCAGGGGTATGAGCCACCTGATTCCCCGGCACTGAGTCGTAGCGCCAAGATGTCCAGCCCCCATACTGCGAATGGTCATCAGGGCGGGATCATCTGCGGTGTCTGCGCCGGTGTGTGGATCAGCTTGGCATGAAACTGATACGCCTTGCATCTCTTGACCAGCTTGATGGCGTCCAGGAGGGCTATTGGCTAGTAGAAGCCATACCGGAAGGCTTTACCGGCTAGCGTGCGGAACGAAGCATGGTCACCGCACGCGTCCCCATGGATCTCTTTGAATAACTCCCAGCCCTCCTCCCAGGTTATGCACCGCAACAGAACGCTGTTGGCGCCACGCCAGTAGAGATCTCCATCTAGTAGTATGTATCTCTTGGCCATACGAACAATCCATTCAGTAGTTACATGTTCATCGGGAAGGATGTTGTCATTCAAGTAGGTCCGGACCTCCGTGATCCATGCATCAGGACCTACTTGATCTTTTGGATCATGGGCGCCGGGTTGCATGGAGTCCTCAATGACGAATACGATCCTTGGAGAGCGCCATGGTTGTAGGGTCGCCGGGACTACCAGCTTCGAGGTGTTGGGCTCACCCCCTTCGCCTGGTTCGGTAGACCAGGCTGTATGACGCAGTGGCTTCCTTTCAAAGATGCCTTCGGGGACCGGACCCCATGCAGAGGCTTTTGTTGAAAGGTCGTCTGCCACCGCGTTGTTGGCGCAGGGGATATGTCACTACTTCAAAGCATGAAATTCCTTATCCATCTTATGCACACGGATAAGGTAGGCAGCTAGCTGTGGATCATTGCAGGAGTACTCACGCTTGACTTGTTTGATGATGAGCTGGGAGTCTCCTTTAACTAGTATCTGCCGCACGCCTAGAGAAAGGGCAGTACTCAACCCAAATATGAGGGCTTCATACTCTGCCGTGTTGTTAGTAGCCTTGAAGTCAGGGTGCACCATGTACCTGAACTGCTCTCCTGCCCACAAGATGAGCAGGACCCCCGCTCCGGCGCCTTGCTTGCGTGAGGAGCCGTCGAAGCAGAGTGTCTAGTGGGGTCCGGTGAACACCGGGTCTCTGGGCTCCGAGTCACCGTCGTATTGGCCCCCTAGGTGGCATGGAGATGGAGTCCATTCCGCCACAAATGTGTAGGACTAGTATATAGGACGGGCTCCGGACATACCATTTATAGTTGATATGCATGATCTAGCATAAACCGTAATAGAGTGCAGAGGGCAGGATACACTTTTTCTTATTTCTGACTTCCTTCGGGCGATAGGAGGCAACTGGCCGTGTAAGAAGGCAGCCGCCCCGGATAATCAAGGGTAAGTGGACCCTTCCGGGACTTTAGCTTTTCTAAGAACTGTTCCTAGTCTCTAAGACACCCTTACAAGAAAGAGAAAAAGAAAAAATATCCCACAACTACACTAAGTGTAGAACTTACAGGAGTGTCTTATGACCTGTGGTCTGGGTAGGGGTAGCCATCCCCTGCAGCAAGGTGGGTACACCTGGAGTGCCATGCTTGTACTGATCTGGAGGGACCCTCCCTGGTGGGGGGAAGGCTTGTCACTTCTCCTTGAGAAAGCATTGGCCGAGACACCAGGTAGCCCTCCCTTGAGCTGCCTACTCTTTGCCGTATGTCTGGGCGTTGGTGGGCCCTTGTCGCACGGTGAAGTGGGGAATGCCTGGTTAGGCATGGAGCGTCTTATGTCGCTCTCTATGGTCGGAGTCGGAGCTCTCACCTTGGTCATAGATGAGCTTCAACGCCCGCTTGGCGTCTTGGAACTCCATCTCCTGGTATGTGCTGACCTCCGGGTCAGCCTTTTGCTTGCTCTCCCGCTGGCGGAAGGGTGCATTATCCTGGTGCTGCTGTCGGAGCTCTCGGAAGCGCTCCGCCAGCCTCTGAATCTCCCAGCACTCGCTGGCGCTGTGCCGGTTGGTGTCGTGGACCGTGCACCTCTGTTCGCTGTTGTCGCTGCTGGACGGCTGTCTCGGGCGCTTGTCGGTGTGCGGCCCCAGCCCCCTGCAGCCACTGCAGTATGGATCCCGGCCAGCGGTTTGTCCTTGCCGCCGGCCTTCTTCTTCTTGCCGCCAGAGCTCTCCCTGGTGGGCTCACGCCCCTTGCTGGACGGTGTGTGCCAGTTGCGGCCCTCTACGGTCCTGGAACACTTGTCCGCCAAGCTGAAGAGCTTGGAGGCGTCCTGCACGTCATGCGTGGCCAACTTCTCTAGCATCTTCCTTTCGCGGACGCTCTGTCGGAAGGCCACGACGACGGAGGCATTGGAGATGTGGGGGATGGTGTTCCTAACCTGGGAGAAAGGCTGTATGAAGGAGCAAAGCGACTCTCCCGGTTGCTGATTCAGGGCGTGGAGGTTGGCCTCCGAGCCCGGTCGGGTGTAGAAACTCTCGAAGTTGGCCGTAAACTGACGGCACAACTCTTCCGAGGAGGTTACAGACTCCTGGGATAAGTTCATGAGCCATGACCGGGCTGACCCGGTCAAGGCTACGGGGAAGTAGTTGGCCATGATGGCCTCATCCCCTCCTGAAGCTAGGATGGCGGTCGAGTAGATCTGCAGGAACTCGACGGGGTGAACTGTCTCGTCGAAGTTCTCTGGCAAGTGCGGCCGGAACTTGCACGGCCACACCGCCATACGAAGGTGCGGTGCCTGAGCCATGCAGCCTCCCACCGAGCCTGGAGAGACGTGTGAGGGCCCGCCGTCTCTGAGGAACCCCTTCCGGGATCCACACTCCAGGATACACATTGGGTGGTGCCGTGCGATGCGGCACCCAATAGCATACACGAAAAGAACCATAAAGTACAAAGTCTTTTATTTCTCAAAATATTGTCATTTACAAAATAATGTACCACGAGGGTACACGCAGCGGAATATACATACACACTTAATCTCGGTCCTAACTATGCAAAAGAGAATACGTCCAGCCCGCGGACGCTTCTTACTAGCTTCCACAAAGATAAGTGCAGCGGCAGGGTTTCCGGTGAGTCTCTGATGGCTCACTGAACAACCATCTTCCACAAACACTAATAATGCAACCGTGAGCACAATGGCTCAGCAAGACTTAACCGACACTCCTAAACATGGAACTCTACATGCAGGGATTACTAGCATAGGAAAAGGTATGATGCAATAACGACACGCCTAAATGTTAATCCTTACTTTCAGTTTAATAGCAGCAGATTATTATGCCTTAGGCAGCCCTCACATCGGAAGTCAATCAAACAAGAAACGCTTTCATCCGATGTGGTGATGCCCAAAGAGGAAAATAAACTTAATGAGCTCTACAACTACAGCATACATTGTTGGCAATACAATGAATTTAAGAACTTCACATCAGCAATGATTCATCACACTTTATCTAGAATTTATTACTACATCACAACTCAGTGAACAAGTGGTACTCATATAACCGCGAGGGACGGTGATTGCAATCAGGACACACCCGGAATACACGACACATACACCCGCCTCGAAAGACTCACGCGAGCTCTTTCTTACGTTGTATGCAGCAACCTTTCACCCGTCACTCCAATGCCGAACCAGTTCTGCCGACCCATCAGAAGGGCCACTACACGGAACACGTCGAAGTTGCTCCGCTAGCGGGTTTACACCTCTGACACCAACCCCCAAAGGACGGCCGTATAAGTTTCGACACGAGAGTACCCGAGTTACATCGGTTTATCGGGTCCCATATATCCGACATGCATCCAGTACTGTTCAAACTTGCTCAGCAGGGCGGCATACGCATCGGTCCTTAACCGACACAAACAGAGCTACAGCCACACAGGCCCAACGTCCTGCTGCTCCTACTCTCTGCTCGGTCTCATTTTCCATTCCAGAACTTTCATTTTCTAGAATCATACCCCGCTGTACCCACATCCTAAACTCGCGGGTAGCTTCCAACTACCCGAGTTGTACCGGATCCTATACAACTTTAGCCTAGCAGAAACTACACGAAGGTAGCCTATTCTACCCTGTACTCCAAGGGGTTTGTGGGTCATGCATTTGGAGTATCAATCACCTTGACCTAATGCACAATACATGCTAGACCAATAGATGTGATACAAAGTAAAATATAACTAAAAGTTGTTAAATGCAAACCGGGGCTTGCCTTATGTTGCTGCAGGTTTAGTTCTACTTTATAGTCAGTATCTTGGCGATGAATAAACCTCAACTTGCTGCTCCGAGTCAAGTTGCTCGTCGACCTCCTTCGTCGTATTTCCTACCGACATGAAGATGCACAGTTTTATGTTGCAAGTAAAAACATTATAAACAAAAGTGTTTTATGACTTAAGAAGAGTTCAGACTATCTAATAATTGAGAATTTGGTTTGGCTATGTGCGGGAACAGAGAAAGGAACATTTTGAGTATTGGAGGTTTTTGGAACTAAAGTGCAAAGAACTATATAATGGACATAAGTATGAAGCTGGACATAATTGGCAGAAAACTAAAGAAGATTATCTCAACTTGCTCTGAAATTTTTAAAGTGGTCCATAGATCATACAGAGGTATGGCTTGCAAAATTTCAGACAAAGTTGATGGAATATGTGGCCTAGGGAATTTTCTTACTATTTGGCTTCTCTGAATTCTTATGACAATTATAGTATCTTGGCATACTCCAAATGTGGCTTTTCAGAAACTTAATAGTCTCATGAGTCCATAGGACTTGGTTTCACCATTTTTGGAGCTTCCTACGACGAGATATGAATTTTCCAAACTTGGTTAAAAGTCTGAAAATGTCTCTGTTCATTTTCCCATTTTTCACAGACATAGAGGATTCAAACAGCATTTGGCCAAGCAAATGGAGTCCAATGCCTCTGAAAATTTTACTGGAGTTCAAGGATTATTGCAAAAATGTCCTGCCCAAATTTGGGAATTTTCCAATGAACAAAACTCCTGTAAAAATTACTACAAGATTTTCTTTAAATGAATTAATGAGCCAAATCCAGGAATTTTCATAAATATTGGGCTGCACCACTGGATAGTACTATTTGAGAGGAATGAAACAAAATTTGTTTCACAATTTTTGGACATTCCTACACAAAGTTATGGCTCTCCAAAATTTGAACTGAAATGGGAAAACCTGGAAAATGTTTAAATGCTGACAGTGGGTCCCACTCGTCACCCTAACCTCCAGCCACGCGCCAAACAGACCAGGGGCGGCTCCCTCCAGCGAGGTCGCCGGAAATGACCTTCCCTGCCACCTCCAGACCCCCTGCTGGCCGCCCCCCCATTTTCCACCAGGCTGAATCATTGGTGAGGTCGGCGGCGGCTGAAACTCGCCGGAAAGCAGTGCGCACCGGCCACAGCTAACCCTAGGGCTCCTGCGAGGTCGTGTGCAGTGATTTCTCCACGAAATGGTCGGTTCTTGGGCTCTATAGCACCAGGGAATCATGGAGAAGACCGACATGAGGTCTAAACAGGCCGGGGAGAGCTCCAAACCTATCGGCACCGTGAACCCGACATGGTTCAGTGGTATACCCTCAAAAAGAACTCGAATTCCTCGCTCCACACTCAATTTCTTGGTCTAAAATCGATGGAGAAGGTGTGTTAGGCAGTTAAGAACTTGTGTGCGGAGTTTGAAACACAACCAACACGAATTGAGGACGAGTTTTGCAATTCCTTACCTTAAGGTCAGTTTCGGCCGCCCGGGAGAAAAACTTGAAATTCTCCCACTGTGATCAATGGCTTGGGCTGAGTTTTGGAGGTGAGCAACTAGGCTTGTAGGTGCACCTATAGGGTGGCTTGCTTGGGCGAGATCACTGCTGGTTTGGGCTGCCCACGGTGATCAGTTCGGTTCTTCAGCTTTTACCCGAGAGTTGCAGACCTTTGCTGTTTTCCGGTGCCAACGAGCTCGGGGCCGTGGGGGAAAGTTTCTGGCCGGCTAGAGCACCCTTGGGCGCAGCTCTTTGCTGTTGGGGGCTTGAGCAATCGGGCTCCAGTGCTTGCTGTGCGATGGGGAGAAGAAGAACGGCAGGGTTCTGCTCGGGAGGAAAAACAGAGAGCTGGAGCTCGGCTGAGAGAAGCAAAACGGTGTTGCTGCACTCCCTGTGATGATCAGAACAAGTAAAGGACGACCCAGCAGGAGGTGGCGCCCAAAACTTGCCCCCGAAGTCCCCTGCCGTGTGCTGTCGGAAGCTGGAGCGAGGGAGGAAAGATAGAGTCGGTTGAAGCCTTGTGTGTATGACATGTGGGGTCCACCTCTCCCTCTTATCCCCAATTCCTTTTTAAAATAGCAACGAGCTCCAAATTTGATAAAATTTGGAGGACAGGCCAAAAGAAATATGAGGAACACAGTGGTGCACTCAAATTTGAATTTCGGTGAAGTCGGAATTTGAAACTGAAATTTAAATTCAAATTTGAATTTTCTCCCATTTAAATTCCAACAAATAGGAAATCCTTTTGAAATGCTCTAAAAATTTGCCGGCCTATTATTGGATGTGTGGAGAACACAATGATAGCTTTAGATCTCCGTGTTCGGGAATTTTTGCAAGTTCAAGTTTCGACTTGGAACTCACACCATTAAATTCAAAAGTTTAAATTCCCTCTCGTTTTTTCGGTGTGACTTGTAGCTCCACTTGCTTGAGTTTTTGGGATTTCACATCCCTCCCCCCTTAAAAAGAATCTCGTCCCGAGATTCATAAGGAAGAGACGAAGCGGTAGAGAAGGAATTACCTTATATGAGCGGACAGCAAGTCCGGGTAGTTCGAACGGAGGTATTCTTCACTCTCCCATGTTACTTCGTCCGCGGTATGTTTGCTCCATAATAGCTTATAGAATTGGAGCGTTCGATTCCTTGTCGACCAAGACTTTTCATCAATAATTCGGATTGGATGCTCGGCATAAGAGAGATCCGGTTGCAATGTCCCGAGATCTTCATTGCGGACAGCAGTGGTATTCTTGAGACATTTCCGAAGCTGAGAGACGTGAAATATATTATGCAACCCAGCGAGATTCGTCGGTAGCTCAACTCGGTAAGCTACGCGTCCACATTTATCCGTGATAGAAAATGGACCGATAAACCGGGGAGCGAGCTTTCCTTTTACACCGAATCGGTGTACTCCCTTCATTGGAGATACGCGGAGATATACGTACTCTCCGACGTTGAAGTTCAGTGGTCGACGTCGCTTGTCTGCATAACTCTTCTGTCGAGATTGAGCAGCTTTTAAACTTGCTTGTATGACCCGAACTCGTTCTTCGGCATCATTGACAAGGTCAATCCCGAATGTCACTCTTTCACCGGATTCGCACCAATTCAGCGGTGTGCGACATCTGTGGCCGTAGAGAACCTCATACGGTGCCATCTTGATACTCGTTTGATAGCTGTTGTTGTACGAGAATTCCGCCAACGGTAGATAAGCATCCCAGTTCTTACCGTGGTGGATGGCACACGCTCTCAACATATCTTCCATGACTTGATTCACCCTCTCGGTTTGTCCATCAGTTTGAGGGTGATATGCGGAGCTTCTAAGCAATTTGGTTCCCAAAGATGCGTGCAGCTGTTCCCAGAAAAGATAAACGAACAGTGCACCACGATCTGAAACTATTGTTTTTCGAACTCCATGCTGGCATAAGATCCGTTCAATGTATAACTCCGCATATTTCTTGGCATTGAATCCCACATTCACCGGTATGAAGTGTGCTGACTTGGTTAATCGGTCAACGATTACCCAAACCGAATCATGCTTCCGAGATGTGAGTGGCAGTCCGACAATGAAATCCATACACACATCTTCCCACTTCCATGCCGGAATATGAAGGGGCTGCAGAAAACCAGGTTTCTTCATGTGATATGCTTTCACCCTTCGACACGTACCACACTCGGATACGTATTTAGCTATTTCCCGCTCCATCCGTGTCCACCAAAACTTGTTTCTCAAATCTTGGTACATCTTGTTGCTTCCTGGATGAATGGAAAATTTTGATAGATGAGATTCGTCTAATATCTTCTTAAGAAGCTTCATGTTCCTCGGTACGACTATACGGTCCATGAACCATAGCGTACCATTCTCATCTTTCCGGAAGCACTTAGCTTCTCCCGTGTCTATTCTCTTCCGGAGATGGGCCATGCCCTTATCTTTCTTTTGAGCTTCCACAATTTCATCACGAATTGTAGGAATGAGGGCAAGGTTAAACAATGACCCATAGGGAACCAAGCGCAGCCTCGGTTCTTCTTCTTCCATTGCAGCCATGGTTAGATTATGCACATGTGATTTCCGACTAAGTGCGTCGGCAACCACATTCGCTTTTCCAGGATAGTAATGAATCTCCAGTTCATAATCCTTGATTAACTCTAACCATCTTCGCTGCCTCATATTTAATTCCTTTTGTGTGAAGATGTATTTTAAACTCTTGTGGTCGGTGTAGAGGTGGACTAAGTTTCCAAGCAAATAGTGCCTCCACATCTTTAGAGCAAGAACCACAGCAGATAACTCGAGATCATGTGTCGGATAATTCTGCTCATGATTCCGAAGCTTCCTGGATCCATATGCGACCACTCGCCCTTCTTGCATAAGCACGCAGCCAAGGCCGATGCCGGATGCATCGCAATAGACATCAAAATCCTTAGTTGTATCAGGCTGCGCCAAGACTGGGGCTGTTGTGAGGTGCTTTACCAATGCTTTGAAGGCCTCCTCACATACTTCACTCCACACATATTTCTTGCCTTTCTTTAGAAGTTCCGTCATCGGTTTAGAGACCTTGGAGAAATTCGGAATGAATCTCCGGTAGTAACCCGCTAAACCGAGAAAACTACGGACTTAGTGAACTGATTTCGGTGAACTCCAATTCAGCACTTGGACGATCTTGCTCGGATCAACTCCGATGCCCTCTGCAGAAATAATGTGCCCAAGAAATGGCACTTGGTTGATCCAGAACTTGCACTTGCTGAATTTTGCATATAGTTTGTGATCCCGTAGGCGTTGGAGCACAATATGCAGATGTTCGGCGTGTTCTTCCTCCGACTTAGAATATACAAGAATATCGTCGATGAAGACCACGACGAACTTGTCCAGCTCTGGCATGAAGACTGAATTCATCAAGTACATAAAATGGGCCGGAGCATTTGTGAGCCCGAATGACATGACGAGATACTCATGTAACCTGTATCTTGTCGAGAATGCCGTCTTGGGTATGTCTTCCGCCCGGATTTTTATCTGGTGATATCTGGACCGAAGATCCATCTTCGAGAAAACCTTAGCACCCACTAGATGATCGAAAAGCATATTGATACGTGGTAGTGGATACTTGTTCTTGATAGTTACGGCATTTAGCGGCCGATAGTCCACACATAACCTCAGAGTCTCGTCCTTTTTCTTGACGAACAGCGCGGAGCATCCCCATGGTGATGAACTGGGGCGAATGAAGCCTTTGCTTAACAAATCGTTCAGCTGCTCCTTCAGCTCCGCGAGTTCCTTTGGTGCCATTTTATACGGCCTCCAAGAGATGGGTGTGGTTCCCGGTGCTAGTTCAATTTTGATCTCCACTTCACGTTCGGGCGGCATGCCCAGTAGATCATCGGGAAACACGTCCGGATATTCCCTGACCACTGGAATGTCCTCCAGTTTCTTAACTTCAACGGTGTGGACAGCAGTGACTTCCGGTGCAACATTTCACAGAATCAACGTGTGTTGCCCGTGCTTCTTTGAATTCAGCTGCACCGTTCGCGAACTAATATCAAAGATAGCTTGGTGATACGTCAACCAAGCCATTCCCAATATGATGTCAATCTGCAAGCCTTCTAGGATGATAAGAGTAGTAGGATATATCCGCCCATCCAAACATATAGGCGCTCGAGCAACAATTCTGCCCGCTGTCCTACTACCTCCCGGTGAATTAATATATATGATGCGGCCAAGGTCGTTGATGGTACTTGGTGCTTAACCACATAATCTTTGCTGATAAAATCATGTGTAGCACCTGAGTCAAACAACACGAGCGTGGGCTTATCACGTAGGCTGAACATGCCCGCCAACACGGGTTCTCCTACGGGAACGTCTTCAACTGCCATATAGTTTACGTTTCCCTCTTTCAGTGATGTTCTCCTTGACCGACCATAGAATTTCTTTGCAGCTTGAGATGACATGTGACTGCTGCTTTGCTGGGTCACTTGACCCTCCTGAGGAATATGCTCTACATCACTACAAGTGTTATACGATGCGAGCTCAGGATCTTCACCATATGGAAGTGGTTGATATTCTTGTGCACTTTGCTGAGGTGGGGGTGCACAAATACTCATTTGCTGCTGTTGCAGCAGTGGCTGAACCTCCATGGGTGAATATGGACAGTATTGGATCTGAGGTGGTCCATCAAAGGACTGAATTTCCACCCCGGATGGTAAGCAATATATCACCGGCTGTTCTTGATGATAATCATCCGTACTTGCCAGTGATAATTTTCTCTTCCTCTTACTTTCATTGTGCTCGAGTTCAGCTATTTCTTGAATCATAGCGGCATTGACTAACTCGCTATAATTCCCTTTATTGCATTGTGCCACTTTTGTCCGAAGCTTCACATCAAGGCCTCGCAAGATGTAATGACACTTCATTGCCTCATTATGCACATAAGAGGATGCATATTGTACTAATAGTTAAATTCCGTAAAGTACTTCATGACACTCATGCCTTCTTGTTTGAGTTCATAGAACTCTTCAATTCTTGTTTTGACAATACCCTCACAAATATGACGTGCACGGAAAGCCTCACGAAACTCCATCCACGTCACACGATGACCTTCAGCGATCTTAGCAAGATATTCAGACCACCAAGCCCCAGCGGATCCATGAAGTTGCTGAGCGGCAAATAAAGCCTTCTCATATTCATCACACTGGAGCATTCCCAGTTTAGATTCAATCACCCGGAGCCAATGATCTGCCTCCAAGGCTTCTTTAGCTTCAGAGAATACCGGTGGTTGTCTTGCTAGAAAATCCAGATACGTATTCAGTGTGGGGTTTTGCTGGGAGGTCTCCTGTCGGATGCCCTGCTGCACCAACATCTCAAGAGACTCAGCCATTCTTCCCAGCACCTCCGTCAGTCCGGTTGATGATGGCGTTGATCGTCGCTGCGACGAATCATTTCCATCCCGACTGGAACTACCAACCTCATACCCAAAATGAGTATGATCCATACTGCAAGAGTGAGCAATTTATGGTTAATATCCAAAAGTGTATTCAGCTTTAACTCGAAATTATTAACCACAAAAGAATCACATCAACTGTGCAGCATATATAAAGGAAACAAGGTTTTTGACAATTCTGAAATGTGACCAATGACTGTTAAAGTTTGTCAAGCACTTAAATCAACAGCAAGGATGATGAAAGATAACTAATGACTATGTTATGGAACTTAGAGAAGTATAAAAATCTTCATGTCCATAACAAGTCTCAAGTTACATGGGCAATGAACAATGCTCTGTTCAGAATGACCATTTGACCTAATTCCCAGAATTTGATTATGAAAATGGCAGTTTCATGTCTCAAGTTGAATATCAAAGTTATATGTAACTTCAATATCTTTCCAACGAGTACTTATTTACCTTCATATATGTACTGGATCAGAAGTTATGATATTTCAAAGTTGACAGAAATCTGGAACAATTTTGACAGCACCTCCTCTGAAAGTGTCTGTTTTGTCCTCAAGATTTCCTAAAGTTCTACACAAAATCTGTAGAAACTTTGAACGACAAAGTCGTAGAACATATAACAAGCTTTCCAACGGTGTCTTACATGACACTTAGGGATTTTTGTGCAAGAATTTATGGTCGAAATACAGAATATTCCAGAGAGCATTTTTGGTCTGCCCTGTTTTTAGACAGTTAACACTCATCTGAGATTTTCAGCCATTTGGAGGCGAATTCTGTTCTGGAGTTCTACATAAAAGATGTAGAAGACTTCATAAGCTTTCCAGAAATGTACCCATAACCTCCATTGGTTCAACCAATCAAAAGTTATGCCCTGACCAAATTCAGCAAAAATTCTGCTGAAAACAGGGGATGTTGTTTCTAATGGTTTGAAATGGAAACTATACTCCCAATTGACTCTTAGTTCAATATAGGAGTTAATTAACCCCTAATGGAATCCTAGACTCCAAAATTACTCTTTTCTTTAAAAACTTTCTTTTCCATGCAGTTAAGAACATTTCACGGTACTACGTTTCCTCACTAAATCAAAAATCCTAACCGGCGTTACACCGGCATATACGTCTCAAGGGGTGGCACTAAAATGATCACTCACACACGTGTTCTAAACGCAATGTTCTAACGTAGTTAAGGTACCTGCAGAAAAACAATAAATAGTGATGCACACAAAGGTTTTCCATTTCAGGCAGGTCCATATCATAGTAAAAACATACGCCCCGTATCATTGCCATACGGGCCGTCCTTGAGTCAAGTCACGTCTGAAGGTACATGGTCGCGTTTTCACACCACACGACGGGGAACCCGAGTAGAGCGTGAACGGTTTGTCACGGTTGGGAATTTTATCAACCCAACGGATACCACCTACTGCCTCATGACTGTTGAGGCACGCCGATGGCGAGCGCTGCGTATGGTCCTTTGAACATTGAATGTTCAAGAGTTGCATACTATCGTGTTGATTACCACACGATGGGGTATTCTCACTTTTGCCTAAAGAACGCTGGAGATCAGCGTTTTCATATGCTCTCCGAACCGTAGAGAGGTTCAGAGACTCATATTAACTACCATGCCAAGCCACGGTATACCATTCCATACTATTACTCGTATGGCGAGTTAGCACAATTGATCCACCTGTGGTGGCGTACCTTACCTCTTACCTCCACGTAGGTGCGTCGTTACAGAATTGAAATACTGAATATTAACACACTGTTAGCTTGCCACCTTAAGTAACTATGCTACTAATAGTCCTTATGTGTGCATACTACACGTTTCTCACTCGTGTACTTCGAAGTTTTCGAAAATAAGCTCTTTTCATGCGTGCTATTCCCAATGCGGCTCTGATACCACGCCTGTGAGGAACCCCTTCCGGGATCCACACTCCAGGATACACATTGGGTGGTGCCGTGCGATGCGGCACCCAATAGCATACACGAAAAGAACCATAAAGTACAAAGTCTTTTATTTCTCAAAATATTGTCATTTACAAAATAATGTACCATGAGGGTACACGAAGCGGAATATACATACACACTTACTCTCAGTCCTAACTATGCAAAAGATAATATGTCCAGCCCGCGGACGCTTCTTACTAGCTTCCACAAAGATAAGTGCAGCGGCAGGGTTTCCGGTGAGTCTCTGATGGCTCACCGAACAACCATCTTCATAGCAAATTTTATAACCTGCAAAACACTAATAATGCAACCGTGAGCACAATGGCTCAGCAAGACTTAACCGACACTCCTAAACATGGAACTCTACGTGCAGGGATTACTAGCATAGAAAAGGTATGATGCAATAACGACACGCCTAAATGTTAATCCTTACTTTCAGTTTAATAGCAGCAGATTATTATGCCTTAGGCAGCCCTTACATCGGAAGTCCACAATCAAGCAAGAAACGCTTTCCTCCGATGTGGTGATGCCCAAAGAGGAAAATAAACTTAATGAGCTCTACAACTACAGCATACATGGTTGGCAATACAATGAATTTAAGAACTTCACATCAGCAATGATTCATCACACTTTATCTGGAATTTATTACTACGTCACAACTCAGTGAACAAGTGGTACTCATATAACCGCGAGGGATGGTGATTGCAATCAGGACACACCCGGAATACGCGACACATACACCCGCCTCGAAAGACTCACGCGAGCTCTTTCTTACGTTGTATGCAGCAACCTTTCACCCGTCACCCCGATGCCGAACCAGTTCCGCCGACCCATCAGAAGGGCCACTACACGGAACACGTCAAAGTTGCTCCGCTAGCGGGTTTACACCTCTGACACCAACCCCCAAAGGACGGCCGTATAAGTTTCGACACGAGAGTACCCGAGTTATATCGGTTTATCGGGTCCCATATATCCGACATGCATCCGGTACTGTTCAAACTTGCTCAGTAGGGCGACATACGCATCGGTCCTTAACCTACACAAACAGAGCTACAACCACACAGGCCCAACGTCCTGCTGCTCCTACTCTCTGCTCGGTCTCATTTTCCATTCCAGAACATACATTTTCTAGAATCATACCCTGCTGTACCCACATCCTAAACTCGCGGGTAGCTTCCAACTACCTGACTTGTACCGGATCCTATACAACTTTAGCCTAGCATAAACTACACGAAGGTAGCCTATTCTACCCTGTACTCCAAGGGGTTTGTGGGTCATGCATTTGGAGTATCAATCACCTTGACCTAATGCACAATACATGCTAGACCAATAGAAGTGATACAAAGTAAAATATAACTAAAAGTTGTTAAATGCAAACCGGGGCTTGCCTTATGTTGCTGCAGGTTTAGTTCTACTTTATAGTCAGTATCTTGGCGATGAATAAACCTCAACTTGCTGCTCCGAGTCAAGTTGCTCGTCAACCTCCTTCGTCGTATTTCCTACCGACATGAAGATGCACAGTTTTATGTTGCAAGTAAAAACATTATAAAACAAAAGTGTTTTATGACTTAAGAAGAGTTCAGACTATCTAATATTTGAGAATTTGGTTTGGCTATGTGCGGGACAGAGAGAGGAACATTTTGAGTATTGGAGGTTTTTGGAACTAAAGTGCAAAGAACTATATAATGGACATAAGTATGAAGCTGGACATAATTGGAAGAAAACTAAATAAGATGATCTCAACTTGCTCTGAAATTTTTACAGTGGTCCATAGATCATAGAGAGGTATGGCTTGCAAAATTTCAGACAAAGTTGATGGAATATGTGGCCTAGGGAATTTTCTTACTATTTGGCTTCTCTGAATTCTTATGACAATTATAGTGTCTTGGCATACTCCAAATGTGGCTTTTAAGAAACTTAATAGTCTCATGAGTCCATAGGACTTGGTTTCACCATTTTTGGAGCTTCCTACACCGAGATATGAATTTTCCAAACTTGGTTAAAAGTCTGAAAATGTCTTTGTTCATTTTCCCATTTTTCAGAGACATAGAGGATTCAAACAACATTTGGACAAGCAAATGTAGTCCAATGCCTCTGAAAATTTTACTGGAGTTCAAAGATTATTGGAAGAATGTCCTGCCCAAATTTGGGAATTTTCCAATGAACACAACTCCTGTAAAAATTCCTACAATATTTTTTTAAATGAATTAATGAGCCAAATCCAGGAATTTTCATAAATATTGGGCTGCACCCCTGGATAGTACTCTTTGAGAGGAATCCAACAAAATTTGTTTCACAATTTTTGGACACTCCTACACAAAGTTATGGCTCTCCAAAGTTTGAACTGAAATGGGAAAACCTGGAAAATGTTTAAATGCTGACAGTGGGTCCCACTCGTCATCCCTAACCTCCAGCCACGCGCCAAACAGACCAGGGGCGGCTCCCTCCGGCGAGGTCGCCGGAAATGACCTTCCCTGCGACCTCCAGACCACCTGCTGGCCGCCCCCCCATTTTCCACCATGCTGAACTCATTGGTGAGGTCGGCGGCGGCTGAAACTCGCCGGAAAGCAGTGCGCACCGGCCACAGCTAACCCTAGGGCTCCGGCGAGGTCGTGTGCAGTGATTTCTCCACTAAATGGTCAGTTCTTGGGCTCTATAGCACCAGGGAATCATGGAGAAGACCGTCATGAGGTCTAAACAGGCCGGGGAGAGCTCCAAACCTATCGGCACCGTGCACCCGACATGGTTCAGTGGTATACCCTCAAAAAGAACTCGAATTCCTCGCTCCAAACTCAATTTCTTGGTCTAAAATCGATGGAGGAGGTGTGTTAGGCAGTTAAGAACTTGTGTGCGGAGTTTAAAACACAACCAACACGATTTGAGGACGAATTTTGCAATTCCTTACCTCAAGGTCAGTTTCGGCCGCCCTGGAGAAAAACTTGAAATTCTCCCTCTGTGATCAATGGCTTGGGCTGAGTTTTGGAGGTGAGCAACTAGGCTTGTAGGTGCACCTATAGGGTGGCTTGCTTGGGCGAGATCACTGCTGGTTTGGGCTGCCCACGGTGATCAGTTCGGTTCTTCAGCTTTTACCCGAGAGTTGCAGACCTTTGCTGTTTTCCGGTGCCAACGAGCTCGGGGCCGTGGGGGAAAGTTTCTGGCCGGCTAGAGCACCCTTGGGCGCCGCTCTTTGCTGTTGGGGGCTCGAGCAATCGGGCTCCATTGCTTGCTGTGCGATGGGGAGAAGAAGAACGGCAGGGTTCTGCTCGGGAGGAAAAACAGAGAGCTGGAGCTCGGCTGAGAGAAGCAAAACGGTGTTGCTGCACTCCCTGTGATGATCAGAACAAGTAAAGGACGACCCAGCAGGAGGTGGCGCCCAAAACTTGCCCCCGAAGTCCCCTGCCGTGTGCTGTCGGAAGCTGGAGCGAGGGAGGAAAGATGGAGTCGGTTGAAGCCTTGTGTGTATGACATGTGGGGTCCACCTCTCCCTCTTATCCCCAATTCCTTTTTAAAATAGCAACGAGCTCCAAATTTGATAAAATTTGGAGGACATGCCAAAAGAAATATGAGGAACACAATGGTGCACTCAAATTTGAATTTCGGTGAAGTCGGAATTTGAAACTGAAATTTAAATTCAAATTTGAATTTTCCCCCGTTTAAATTCCAACAAATAGGAAATCCTTTTGAAATGCTCTGAAAATTTGCCGGGCTATTATTGGATGTGTGGAGAACCCAATGATAGCTTTAGATCTCCGTGTTCGGGAATTTTGCAAGTTCAAGTTTCGACTTGGAGCTCACACCATTAAATTCAAAAGTTTAAATTCCCTCTCGTTTTCTCGGTGTGACTTGTAGCTCCACTTGCTTGAGTTTTTGGGATTTCACACCGTCCCGATCACTCACGAGGACGGGGCACCTCGCCCGAGAATCGCATTGGGTGGTGCCGTGCGATGCGGCACCCAACAGCACACATAATAAAGCATCATATTAGATAAATCAAGCGGGAGCTTACAAAGTGTTGATTTTACAAATACTTCTCAAAATATTCTACAGCGGAAGACTATTACAACTCACGTCTCATACCTATGCTAAGCAACAGAGAAGGTGTCCAGCCCGCGGACCCTTATCGCTAGCAACACTATCACAATAGCAGCGGCAGGGTTGCCATGAGTTCACCACTCGGAGAGCTCCGAGTCTCATCGGACACCCGTACATATTAGCGTACTGTTATTACCTGCAAAACAACTTATGCAGTATCTGTGAGCACGAAGCTCAGCAAGACTGACCCGTCACCCTAGTCATGAAACTCTACATGATGAAAATAGAGGGCTGATTATAGAAGGTTGCACAAACAATGAACTTGAGCTAAAGGAGGGTCCTTACTTCAAGTTTTAAGCAACTTTTATAGCCCTCGCGCAACTTACATCGAGACTCCACAATCAAACAAGAAACGCTTCATCTCGATGTCACTTGCCCGAGGTGAAAGTAACTTTAGTGAGCTATCCTAGACTCATACTGACCTTGCGCCATCAACGTCGAGACTCCACAATCAAACAAGAAACGCTTTGCCTCGACGCTGCTAGCTCAAGGTGGGAATTAAATTTACTGAAGTGTTGATCGTTCCTCATCTCCATTATGAGGATTACTCACGAAGCATATTAAACGTTTCCCAGTTTATTACTACGTCACGACTCAGTGTACAAGTATGCTCACTACCGCGAGCGACGGTGATTGCAATCAAAAACACCTGGCTGACACGACACGTACGCCTGTACTCGACGTTGCACACAGCAACCGTCACTGACGTCGTACGTGGCAACCTTTCACACGACACCCAAATGTCGAACCGGTCCCACCGACTGGGACTAAGTCTCTCTACGGCAAACCCTCTTAGAGCCGCCTTATATATCCTTTCAGTATCGGCATCAGACGGTGAGGTATGCCTCGACACCCAGGTTAACATGTTACATCGGTTTCCTGGGTCCCATATTGCTAGTATGCATCCGGTACACATCTCAAACTTGTCTCACAGGGCCGCACACGAGAACGGGTCTTAATTGACTCAGACATAGACTAGGTTCACAGGACCACGTCCTTGATCCTTCCATCCCCTGCCCGGTCTCCATCCCCAACTATGAGGATCAATTCCCAACTCTTCCGATTGATCCCCCTTAACCCCGTTTCACGAGTAGGAAACTGCCTACTCGAGTTTTGCTTCTTTTAATCCACTTTGTTAACTTGAGATCATCAGTTATAATCAATTTATAACCTACTCTACATTATACTCCAGGGTTTTCTGGGACATGCATTTGGAGTGTCATACCACCTAGACTTAATGCAATAAATAAAATGCTAGACGTATAAAGTGAATACAAATAAAAACTTGTAAGTTTTGATGCAAACCGGGGCTTTCCTTTGTTTTGCAGGGGACTTATATATATAAGAAGATTCAGTTAGTGAAGATCACTTGGCTTGATCAAGTGCTGTCCTCCTTCCTTGATCTCCACTCCAATGACTTCAAGTCCTTCACGTAGATGCTACACGTAATGAATATGCACATATGTTTATTTGTAAAGATTTTGCTACAAGTTCTAATGACAAGTTTACAAAAACTGGAACCCTGTTTAAGAATTTAAAATGACACTGGTGCTAGTGGTTTGGGTTTGGGTCTAAGTAACATGATCAAGTGCTAAGTGTTTTCCCCTCTTCTATATTGATCACCATAAGAGGTTGAACAGAACAGGGGTGACCTAGAGCTCCAATGGAGCTGAGAATTTTCATGTGAGTTCCTTGTCACAAGAAAACCCTCTGGACCAAAAATTAGCACTTTTCATTGAATGGTTTGTGCAGAACAATTTTCTAAGCAATTAAGCAAAGAAGAATTAATTCTGAGATCACATCCATGTTCATTCCAAACTTAGTGAACTAAAATATCAATTATAGCTCTTAGAGTTTGCATGAATTTTCCTAGCATTTGTGGAGCTAATATTTACCCAGAACTGAATTTCCATGTTTTGGAAATTCTCTGAAAATGTTTCTGTATTCAATTGAACACAGCCACTTCAACTCTGAATTTCCCTGATCAAATCAACTCCAAATGAGCTAAAACTTTTACAGGAGTTCACTAACTCCCTAAAGAATATTCGGGAAAAATGTGATGATTTTTGGATTAACCAAACTCCCTCTAAATTCTTTTGCAGAAAAGCTTTACAGAATTTTCCAGAATGAAATGATGAGTTTCATACAAATTGGGTTGCATATTTGGATAGATCTATTCAAGCTGAATCCAACCCAATTTGAATCACTAAATTTGGAGCTTCCTAGCAAAAGTTATGAGGTTCTAAAGTTTGGGGGAAATCTGAATTTGAATTCTGTTCTATTTTCCAATTTTCAGAGACATAAGAAATTAACACCCCATTTGGCCAAGCAAATGAGGTCCAATGTTTCTGAAAATTTTACTGGAGTCCAAGTATTTTTGGAAGAATCCCCTGCCCACATTTGGGGATTTTCAAATACACATAACTCCTGGAAAAATTCCCACAAGATTTTACTTCTATGAATTAATGAGCCAAAACCAGTGATTTTCATAAATATTGGGCTGTACCCCTGGATAGTAATATTTGAGAGGAATCCAACAAAATTTATCACACTATTTTTGGAGCTTTCTACACGGAGTTATGCATTTTCCAAGTTTGAACAGCTCTCTGTTTGATTTTAAACAGAACAGTCACACGTGGGGCCCATGGGTCAGGTGCTTCTTCAACCTCTCGCCAGAGCCCGCGGGTGCACACCGGCAGAAAGCGTGGTGCGGCTCGTTCTCTCTCATTTCTCCACCAAATAAGCTCCGGTTTTGCTCTACATGCTCCTTGGAATATGGCGCAGCTGCCGGGCAAGGTTTTCGCGCATGAAAACGGCCGAAAACAGATCAGCACCGGTGGGGCGGCTCGGGAGCTCGGCATCAACGCGTTCTGGCGCGTCCGAAGCTTCTCCCGGCGAGCTACCTTGCCCTGAAGCATCACCAGAGCTCGTGGAGCATGGAACGAACCTCAGTTCGTGCATAAATTGGCGGAAATAGGGCGGTCATCGGAGACCCGACCCGTTTTTGCCGCCGGCGACGAATTCTCGTTGTCCGGGGCCTGTGATGATCGGTTTTCTTTGGTTCTCGGCGTGGTAGGGTGCTACGGCATCTAGTTGCTGTGGTTTGAATTGTAGGAGGTATGATCAATCGTTTTGGGAGAATTTCAAGAATTAAACACGGTCTGTTCTATACGTGCGCCAGTGCCAAAAACCGAATTCCGGCGAGCCGGCATCGGGGGAGAGCAAAAGGGCGACAGGAGAAGGTTCACTACCTCATGGCAAACTTCTGTGGCCTCTTGAGCACGCCGGAGAAGCGCTGGACTGGCCGGGAGACGAGGAGCAGTGGAGGCGTCGTGGCTCTGGTTTGGCCGGAAGAAACCTGGCTCAGCAGCAGCGGGGAAAGGCCGGGGACGAGCTGAGCACACGTTGAGGACGTCGGGGAGACTTTGGCGCAGCTCTGGGATGGTCCAGCCGGCGTTCAACTCGTGGGAATGGCTCAGCGGCGATCGACCGAGGCGCAGCAGCGTGTTTGGGGTCGGGTGATCGCGTGAGGAAGAAAAACACTCGTGGCTGCCTCGGCTATGCGGGAAAATCATGTAGGGAGGGCACCGCCAACCCCCGTGCTGCCAGCAACCGGTGCAAAGAGCAGGAGGGGGCTCAGAGCAGCTCCCGTGGTGTCACCCGGGGAGTCTTCGGCTCTGTCACGGTGACCAGCGAGTAGAGAACTGAAGACTGCACACTGAGATCTTTTTGGCCATATGACAAGTGGGTCCCACTTTTCCCCTTATCCCCTCTCAACAGCTCTCAATTATCTCCACAGTTTGGCAAATAATCCATCCAAATTTTTGATGTTGCAAATTGAATTGCATTTGGAGAGTTGGGCAAATTTCATCCAAATTCAAATGTGTATTCGAATTCTCTGCACATTTAAGTCCTTTTGGGAGAAATGGATAGCAAATATTTTCAAAAATTGATGAAACTTTGCCTACCCCCTAATTTTGACCTAAGGAATCCAAATGTGAACTCTGATCTTCGATTTGGCTGCTGCAAATGAGGTTTTTAATACAACAGTTTGAAAACCCTTGTGTTACTCTCATTTGCATTTTTGAATGGAACAATTTGTTCTCAAAATCAAACTTTAGCTTCCTCAGACATATGGGAACTTCCCACCTTAGTTTTAGACCCCCTTGGGTTACAAGTCTTCAAACAAATATTTGAACTTGTTTGGGGAAAGCTCTCATGTGTATTATCACATGTGGAAAAGGTTTTAACAAGTCCCATTTTCCATACATGTGAAACCAACTTTGTGCAAACAAGAGTTTCTTTGTATGCATATTTTGGGACCTTTACAAGACGGGGTTCTGGCCCGCGTAGATGTGGGCATGGTAGCCGGGGTACCATACTCCTCCCCGAGGCTACGACGCCACTCGCGCTGCCGCTCGATGGTGACGCGGCCATCTTCTTTCTGACGGCGGTGGCGGTCCAGCTCGCCCATGAGGTCTGTGGTGGGCAGCCTGGACGTCGCCGTCGAGTGGGTTGTCGCCGCCCTGTAATCCCTTGTTAGGGCACGGGGCGAAAGCTGCACCGTTTATGTACGCCTTCTCCGGTGGCACGGCGAGTTAAGCGCGGCGACGACCAGGTGGTCGACGTCGTTGCACCACTGCTCAGCAGCAGACGGGGAAGCTCCCCGCTCAGGGGGCTGTGAAGGAGCGCACAGGCTTCTAACAGCACGCTCTGATCTGGGCTGTCTTCAGTCGGTGCTTGCGACGCCGTGGCCACCGAAGGCTGCCAGGAAGCAACAGGCACTGTCACCGTGGGGACAGGCGCCGGGGCAGAAGGTCCCGCTCTGGGACCAGAGGACACTTCCTGCTTGCTCTGCCGCTGGAGGCGCGAGGGGGGGGGGCGGGGAAAGAACCTCTGAAAGACTGGATGTTCACCATTGTGGGCTTCACGAACAGCTTCAAGAACCAAAAGCCCCCTACCTGGCACGTCAAATGTCGAAGTGTTTTCCTGCGACACTTCCCCCGGTCTGCTCGGAAGCAGCCCGCGGAGGTTCTTTTTTCGGAGGGGCTAGTGGATCAAGAAGGTCGGAGCATGATGGTGAGGAGGAACACGGGGATTTACATGGTTCGGGCCACCAGAGTGTAATACCCTACATCCACGGATGTGCTTATTATATTACTTGCACGTATGAGTGTGTGAGGGAGTTGGGGTTGCAAAGTTGCGGACCCTTTGCCCGGAGGCTGCCCCGGTCCTTTTATAGCCAAAGGCCGGGGCAGTTACAAGGTGGCTCGGGGCCTGACAGGTGGCCCCGTGACTATCTGTACCCTATTCATGAGCTAGGCATTTACAGCAATATGCATTGTCACTGTCGGTGGAGTTAAGGCGCGCCGCCTGTCCCACTCGACGCCTCTGACCGGGTTGCAAGTGATGGTGAAGTGTCCATCTTGTCACCGTGTCTCCTCAGCGCTGCGGGGCAGCACTGTCGCACCATCACGCCTAGCCGCCCTATGTTTCATCGTAATGGTGAACTGACGAAGGACGGTGGCGTGTGCCGCACGTCATGCTTCTGGGGAAGGGGCGAACCTTGAATGTTCGGCCTAACACCACACCTTCCTCTTTACTGCTTGGGCATCTGCCCGTTGCTTGTTGACGCAGTGCCCTGGTGGCTGGCTCCCGGGACACACGTCTCTGCCGGAGCTGTCTTGCGGAGTAGTGAGGAGTCCGGAGTTGTTAGACATATGGCAGCACCGGAGCCCTCCCTTGCCGGAGGTCGGGCCCGGAGCCGCAGGACACGCGGGACCTCTGGAGCTTTCCTTGGCGGGAAGGGCACCTGGATTCGTCGCCCACTTGGCAGCACAGGAGCCCTACCATGCTGGAGGTCGGGCCCGAAACCGTAGGACACGTGGCACCTCTGGAGCTCTCCTTGGCGCGAGGCATGACTCGGAGGTTCCGGTCACGTGGCGGCGCCGGAGCCCTCCCTGGCAGGAGGTCAGGCCCGGTACCGTTGGACACATGGCGGTTCTGGAGCCCAAGCGCACGTGGCTGTCCCGGCGGCTCCCATGGGCCCCAGGGCACATGGCTTATGCTGGGGCCCGCCTAAGCTGGAAGGCGGGGCCCGAGCTGTCTTTTACATACTACGTGGGGGTACCCGGTCTTGAGGGTACCGATAGTGGCCCCCGGGCCCATCTCGGGGGAGGTATTGAGCCCGCAGGTAGGGCCTCCATCTTTCCCGCATGGTGACGATATTTTCGTGAAGTGAATGAGTGGCCGTGCCTGGGAGACGAAGGGGTTGCTTGTATTCGGTGTAGTGGGCGCACTTTGTCAAAGCGGCAGCGCACCGTCGTGTTCACTCTGATTTGACTGGTCACGGTGAGGCAGCCGAGGGGTTGCCTCGGGGCAATTACCGCGACCGCCGGTGAACTGTAGGAGGACTGTGCGACTTTCCTCGGGAACTGCCGGACGCCCCCGAGTTTTACTCGCCTGACCTGCTAGTGATTGACTGGTGGTCTTGGGCCCTACCTGTCATTGGCAAGCACTAGAGCGGCGCGCTCAAGGGGTCCCTCTAGGTCATTTACTGCGGCAACCGATGAGTCAGTCGCACCGCTCTTCTCGGGAACCGTCGGACGTTCCCGAGGTGTTATCCTCCTGACCCCTAGTGGCTGACGGGTGGACCTAGGTCCAGCCCATCGCTGGGAAGACGAATAGCCCACGGCGTGCAGCGGTGGCGACCCAATCGCCACGTGAAAGTGCATCTAGGCATTCCCTTGTGGGTTTTGGAGGATTTATGATAAACAAATTGAGATCCTAACGAATTCATTGAGATGAATGTAGGTCTCAAAGACTAGAACTTACGGTGCACTAAAAAAGGTGAAAAATGAGGAGTGAGAAAAGGAAAAGCCCAAATGATCACAGAAGCGCAAAGTAGATATCAATGTATAGGATGTGTGTTAGAGACACATTCCAAGAGCTTATATCCGTGCGTAAAAGGTAAGGGCTAAAATCAATTAATTAAGCAATACACTGAAGCACCGGACTAGTCTGTTCACCAACTGACTAGTCCGATCGACTTACTGTTCTCACACGGACAAGTCCGGAACAGAACCGGACCAGTCCGTTCAACTCACTGACTGCACTCGGACAAGTCCGGACACATGCCAGACAAGTCCGTTCAACCTTCTGATATTCACTCAACACATATACCCTGCACCGGAGTCCGATTGAGTCTCTGGACTCATCACGGCCTAGTCCGGATTACCCTCTGTTCCAATACGGACAAGTCTGGTACACCTCACACAAATTAGGGTTTCAGGTGTGCTGCACAATTCACGCAAAATTTACACAGCACACCGGACTAGTCCGGTTCCCAGAGCGGACTAGTCCGGCAGTTGGGATCCCTAACGGTAGTTTGTTTTTGGAAACACTATAAATAGGTGAGAAACATGCACAACTAAGAACACATGAACCCTAGCACCACCATTCGTCCCAAGAGCACAAAAATAACTCTCCCTGCACATCTAAAGCCCTTAAAAGCTAAATCATGTAAAATCCCACGTTCAACATGTTCAGCTCCCTAGTAGAATTTAAATTTGCGGGATCAAAATTGAATTCTAACTATGGTTTCAAATTTGAAATTCGGCTACATGGAATAAAGGAAACCTAGCCGTAAAGGAATCGAATCACGACATTTCAAATTTTAGCACAAGCGAGGTTTAATTCCCCACTATTCAAATTCAGTTCGTAGAACATGCTGCAAAAATTTGAATTCAAATTTTTGAAACCCATGTTGTTTAGTGGGGGAGACCTCGGTGGGACCTGCATGTCAGTGAACAGAGTCACCAACTAATTTTCTTCTCTATGAACATGACACCGAGGGGGGGGGAGCTCCACCGAGCTGTGTGGTTGCTCCCCGAGGCGGTCACTTCTTTGCTCACATCTTCTCACTAAATATCACGGAGGCACGATCAAATTGTTGTTTCTCTTGCTCAATAGCTCACGTTACACCGAAGAAGAACACCAGCTCTCGACCACTCAAACCAAAGAAAGCACACACCGCGCGCGTCTCTGCTGTCTCGATGCTGATCACGTTCCAGCCGAGTTAGCACCCGGCTAAACCACCTAGGAGCTGCACCGGCAACTTCCCGATGTTTTCCAACAAACATCAGGCCGTGGCCGGCCGTCTACAACTGGTGCCCAGCCGTTCTTCTCCGGGAAAACAAAGCACGTCACGCCCTTCTCGGTTCCATGTCGTCCGGGCGATTCAGAGCCTCTCCGGCGTGCTCAAAAGCTCACAGAGGTGCGCCACAATGTCTTGATCCTCCTCCCATGGTCCTTTTTCCCTTTACCACCGCCGGCTAGCCGGAATTTGTGAATTACCGCCGGTACACGTGAAGAACCCCCCAAAAACTAAATCGAGAAATTTGTTCCAAGCGTTTGATCATCGTTTCTTCGGTCCGAGCCACAGAAACTAGCTACCCTAGTGCCCTCCCATGCCGAAGCCTGAAGCCATCCGTACCTCCGCCACCCCGGGCGACGAGAATTTGTCGCCGCCGCCCAAAACGGCTCGGTTCACCGCTGAGCTCCCATTTGCGGACGTTTTCGGCTCGGGTTAGGGGTAGCATCTTGTTCTACGTGCTCTAGGGATGGTATACCGCACCTTAGCTCACCGGCAGAAGCTTGGACGGGCCGCCCCTCATCGACGCCGCACAACCAAGCCGCCCCGTTGGTGCTGATGGTCTTCCCGGCATTTTCATGCTGCAAGACCTTGCCTGGCTGCTAGCCCGTGGTCCGAGGGTGGTGTAGCACGAACCCTCATCGAGAATTGTTGAGAAACGAGCGAGAACAGCGCGCACCATGATAGGCCACTGTGTGCGCGGGGTCTCTGACTCAAGGTTGAAGAAAGACCTGACGAGGGGCCCCACCCGTCAGTGTGTAAAGGAGTTATTTGTGAAAAACAAAAACAGAAGGTTGTTCGAACTTGAAAAACCTATAACTCTGGGTAGACTGCTCCAAAATTTGTGAGGCAACTTTTGTTGGATTCCTCATAAGAAGTACTTTGCAGAGAAACAAAGTGCTAGCTATGAAAATGCCTAGGGATTTCTGTAGAATTCTTTTTATTTATTCTTTTAGGGAATAATTCCAGGAACAATTCTTCATGAAACACTCCCAATTTTGGGAAGCAAATCTTTCTCCTATTTACTGAGCTTCAGTAAAAATCTTAGGATTTTGGAGATGATTAAGATGGCTTAATCAGTAGGTTTTCTCAGGGCTATTTAAATGGGCTGAAAAATCACAGAAACAAATTCCAGAAAATAGAATTAAAATTCACCAAGCCATTCTGACCAGCAAAAAGGCTTAGAAAATTATGTAACAATTTTTTCTAGGGACCTTAGGTCCAAGCCTATTAGGATATCAAATTTATCCATATGACCAAGTCTAATTAAATTCCTATAAATCATTGAAAGTTAATGGTTCCAAGAATTTTTGTGGCCATCTCCTTCCTCAAAAGTTTCTAAAATTTTTACCATACTCCTATCATGAGTTTAGAAAGCTTCTGTAAAAATTGCAACTCCAAAATCCTCTGTTTGCATGTAGTTTGCTTCTGTATTTTGATTTGGCACATTATTTCGTAATGTGACACATTTCTTTAATTGATCATTTCGATAGCAATACATCTCGATAAGACTTTGGAGGCTGCTGACTTGAATCCTGTTGACAGAAACTTTAGTCGGGATCAACACTAGGGCAAGCCCTGTGGGGACTACCCCGTGGTTCACCCACTCCGGGATCGCAGAGGGTGGTGCCGTGCGATGCGGCACCCAACAGCACACACGAAAAGATTGAAGAACAACATACAAACTTTTATTTGATATAAAACAGTGGAAGTCTTTTACAAAACATAATTATACAGCGGAAGTATTCTTTATCCACACTCTGCAAAAATGTAGCTGTCCAGCCCGGGGACGTTACACACTAGCAGCATGGAACCGGAGATCACGCCGGCGTGCGGGGCTCCAGCTCGGCCGTTTACCCCGACGGGGGCATCGCCTTGTCCTCGGACCCCTCCTCATAGCTCTCACCTGCATACAACTAAAATATTGCAACTGTGAGCACGATGGCTCTGCAAGGATTAACCGACTAGCCTAGGCATAGAACTCTACATGCAGAGATGTGTAAGATAGGAAAAAGGACTTTGCAACAAAGACACACCTATAAGTTTATCCTTACTTTCAGTTTTATAGCAGCAGATTCATGTGCCTCAGGAAGCCCTCACATCGAAAGTCCACAATCAAACAAGAAACGCTTTCCTCCGATGTGGTGATGCCCAAAGCGGAAAATAAACTTAATTAGCTCTACATCTACAGCAGACATGGTTTACAAAACATTAATATATCATCACAGAATATTATCATTCATTTGGCTTACTTTGCTTCTTACTACGTCACAGAACAATGAACAAGCGGTACTCAAATAACCGCGAGGGACGGTGATTGCAATCAGGAGACACCCGGACAACACGTTGCATACACCCACTTTCAGAAGCGTGATTTCATACCCCTTCCTACTCTGTTGTATGCAACAACCTTTCAAAGGCAACCCAAATGCTGAACAAGTCCATCCGTAATGGGCAGGAGGTCCCCGCGTGGGGCGTGACTTTGCACACCGGCAGATTTACACCTTGCTACCCTCATCCCACACCTATTTACGGTTGGGTAAGCCTCGACACCCAGGTTAACCAATTACATCGGTTTCCTGCTTATGTCAGTATTCCATCCGGTACTGTTCAATACTTGTTCAGAAGGCCCGCACATGACTCGGCTATGCACGTGAGACCTCCGCTCACTGCTTCCTATCCCTCCTTCTGGGTCTCATTTTCATCACGCTTTAGCCATTTTCTATTCTGACCAAACCGTGTGATAAAACCTGACCTCGCGGGTAGATTCCAACTACTCGATTTCTACCGAGATCCTAAGCATATTAGCAGGGCCTTGTCTATTCATCGGGTCTGTAAGCTACCCAACCCTCCATAGGATTTAAAAGGTTATGCAAGTGAGGTTTCAATCCCCATTACTCTAATGAAAGAATTCACCCTAGACATAAGTGATACAAACAAAGAATTTGCAAAAGTACTTAATTGCAAACCGGGGCTTGCCTGGTTGCGAGTCAGGGGAGAAGTTAGCTTCGGGTGGGAGGACGTCCAAGGGCTCCGGTGCGTCCTCAACTTCGGTCACTATTATGAAATGTAACAAAATATATATGTAAGTATAAAGGACTTATAAGAAGTAAACTTCTATTCATAGCTACTGCTATTTAGGATCCTTAATTGGCTTTGGGATTTTTACAGTGGAAACTAGACTCTCTAAGGATGATCTGAGCAAAATTTGGAGAAAATGTTATTGCACATTGTGGTCTCCCAAAATTCCCACAAGCATAAGGCTTCTCTGAATTTTGAGCCCAAATCAGGAGCTTTGACATAGCTAACAATGGAAGATATGATTAGGGTAAGTCTCCATGGTTCTAACAAAATTTGTTTCACCACTTTTGGAGCTACCAACAGAGATATATGAATTATTGAAGTTGGATAGAAGTTCTAAAAAAGTTTCTGTTTAAATTTGAATTTCCAATTAAGGGCTGAACTTTGGAAGGAAATTTAGCCTAGCAAATGAACTCCAATGAATCTTAATTTTTTACTGGGTATCAGTTACTATAAAATTGATTTGCTGCCAAAATTTGGGTAGGTTTCATAAATAATTGCTCCTGTAATAAATCTCTAAAGGATTTAATAAAAACAATTCTACAGAAATTCCTGGGCATTTTCATAGCAAGCAATTTGTTCCTCTTTGAAGTACTCCTCCTGAGGATTCCAACAAAATTGGTCTCAAACCTTTTGGAGTTTTGTACACAAAGTTATGGATTTTTCAAACTTGAATAACTTTCTGTTTAAAATCTACACAGAGACTCAAGGGGGGCCCACTGGTCAGATGCTTCTTCCACCTCTCAACAGGCCCCGCGGGCACGCCAAACCCGACGATGGGATGCTGTTTTCTCGCCCGTTTCTCCACCATTCTCTCTACGGTTTCGTGCTACACCACTCTCGGATCACAGCCAAGCAGCCAGGCAAGGTTTCGGGTTATGAAAACGCCGGGAAACTCATCGACGACGGTGAGGCGGCGCGGTGGCGCGGTGCCGGCGATGACCGCACGTCCCAAGCCTCAACCGATGATCCAAGGGGCCATACACCATCCCTGGAGCACGTAGAACATGATGCTACCCCTAGCTGGAGCTGAAAACGCCCGCAAATAGGAGCTCGACGGTGAACAGAGCCGTTTCAGCCGGCGGCGATGGATTCTCGTCTCTAGGGTTGTAGAAAAGATGATATGCGTCGTGCTTCAGCAGGGGAGGGTGCTAGGGGATCTAGTAGCTGTGTCTAAGGCCGGAGACCCAATGATTGAACGTGTGTGAAGAATTTCCCGAAGTTGTCTCGATCGGTCCTCCATGTGCACCGTCGGAAATCTCCAAATTCCGGCTAACCGGCGGTGGTAAAGTACAAAAGAACGTCGGTGTGAGAAACTAGACTCCATGACGCACCTCTGGGTGGTTTTCCTCGTGCTGGGGAGGTCGGAGTCGGCCGGGAGACGTGGAACCGAGGCGGCGGTGTCGTGCTCTGTTTTCTTCGGAGCAGAACAGCTCGGCGCCGGTGTAGACGGTCAGCCACGGGCCGAGGACGGGTGGAAAACGTTGAGGAGGCTCCGGCGGATCTGGCGGGTGCCTCAGCTAGGTGCTGGTGTCGCCGGAAGACGATCAACAGCGGGAACCCGAGCCGATCAGTGGAGCTCGGTGGTTTTGCTCGTGCGCTCGGGCAGAGGGCTGGGAAGCACGTCGTTTGAGTACCGAGAGGGCAAGGGAAAATGTGCTGCGGCTGTGGCACGGACGGATGATCATGTAGACGGAAGAATCAGGTGGTGTCGCAGTGGTCCTCGGGCACGGGTTGCAAGTGGGAGCTGTCGAGCTCTCGTTTTTCGACCGAAGTTGGCAGAGGCGGCAGCCCCTTTGTGAGGCTGACCCCTGGGTCCCACTTCCTCCTTTTTAATCAAATTTTTCACATGATATTTCTCTCCCAGCTACTCAACATTTAAGGCTATACTTTCACACCAAGTCATGGTTTAAACTTGCTGAATTCAAATGATTTGAATTCTGGTGTGAAGTTTGAATTGTGTTTGGTCATTTGAATTTGAAATAGAATTTGAATTCTCCTTTTTGCACTGCTCCAAAAACTTAGCAAACCAAGTCCAAAGTTTCTGATTTTTGGCATGGCTGCTAATTCAATTGTGGAGATCACATTTGTGGAACCAAATTTGCAAATTCAGGAAATTGGGATTTGAAACTGAATTTGAAATTCAGATTAGAGGGCTTCCTCTTTTAATTCCCAAACAAATATTAAAACTCCTCCAAATGAGCTGAAATTTGGAAGGTGGAATATTGGGAATATGGAAATCCAAGTTATGCATTTAGATCTCCATGTTTGCAAGTTTTTGGAAAGTCTAAATCCTCACTTTGAACCTACACCGTTATAATTCAAAGTTTTAATTCCCCTCATCTTTCCTAAGTGTACATGAGCTGAAAATTCTTGCTACCATTTTTTTGGGGATTTTACATCCCTCCCCCCTTAAAAATAATCTCGTCCTGAGATTCCAAAAGAAATGCAAAGTGGGGAAACATTACCAGGTATATGATGATAGCAAGTCCGGATAATTAGTTCTTAGATATTTCTCACTTTCCCATATCGCCTCATCAGCGGTATGGTTACTCCACAAGACCTTGAAGAACCATAAAGTCCGGTTCCTTGTGGGGCGAGTCTTTTCATCGATAATCCGGATTGGGTATTCCGTGTATGTGAGGTCCGGTTGAAGAACTTCTATGTCTTCAGTGCGGATTTGAGCCGAAGGTTTGAGGCACTTCCTCAGCTGAGAGATGTGGAAGACATTGTGAATCCCTGCGAGCGACGCCGGTAAATCCAAGCGATAGGCCATGGGTCCACATTTTTTAATGACGGCGAACGGACCAATGAATCGCGGCGCGAGTTTATGCTTCACTCCTAAACAATGAACTCCCTTCATCGGAGATACACAGACATAAACCTGGTCCCCGACGTCGAAGTGGAGAGGGCGGCGTCTTTTATCCGCATAGCTCTTCTGACGAGATTGAGCAGCCTTGAGATTGGCTTGTATTACTCGCACTCATTCTTCAGCCTCATTCACAAGTTCAATGCCGTAGATAACTCGTTCGCCGGACTCGCACCAGTTGAGAGGTGTGCGACATTTCCGGCCGTAGAGAGCTTCATACAGCGCCATCTTGATGCTAGCTTGATAGCCATTGTTGTAAGAAAATTCCGCCAACAGCAAATGATCGTCCCAATTCCTGCCATGGTGGATGGCACAAGCGCGTAGCATGTCTTCAAGCACTAGATTCACCCGTTCAGTTTGACCATCCGTCTGTGGGTGATACGCGGAGCTTCGGATCAGTTTGGTCCACAATGATGCGTGCAGCTGTTCCCAAAACCGAGTGACGAACAGCGCACCGCGATCCGAAATAATGGAGCGGGGAACACCGTGCAAGCACAAGATCCTTGCAATATACAGCTACGCATATTGCTTGGCCATGTAGTTTGTATGTACTGGAATAAAATGAGCCGACTTGGTTAGTCGATCGACTATCACCCAAATCGAATCATGCTTGTGAGATGTGAGAGGTAAACCAACAATGAAGTCCATGCTGATATCCTCCCACTTCCACGCCAGAATGTTCAATGGCTGCAGCTGTCCGGCTTTACACATATGGTCGGCTTTCACCCGCCGACACGTATCACAATCGGATACGTACTTTGCGATTTCTCTTTTCATCCGTGTTCACCAAAACCAGGTTTTCAGATCCTGGTACATCTTGTTGCTGCCCGGATGAATAGAATATTTGGACAAATGAGCCCCGTCCAAGATTTTCTTCCAAAGATTCATGTCGCGAGGTACCACTATACGGTCTTTAAACCATTGAGTGCCGTTATCATCTCTTTGGAAGCATTTCATTTCGCCATTCTTCATTCTTCTCCGAATGTGCGACATTCCCATGTCTTTCTTCTGAGCTTCCATAATCTCTTCTCATATGGTAGGGACGAGAGCAAGATTATATAATGCCCCATATGGAACCAAGCACAGACTCGGCTCCTCCTATTTAGGTGGGTTGATGGATAGATTGTTGACATGAGATTTGCGGCTTAAGGCATCGGTAACCACGTTTGCCTTACCGGGATGATAGTGAATCTCGATCTCATAGTCTTTGATCAGTTCTAGCCATCTTCGTTGCCGCATATTTAACTCCTTTTGAGTGAATATATACTTTAGACTTTTGTGGTTAGTGTAGAGGTGCACTAAGTTTCCAAGCAAATAGTGCCTCCACATTTTCAATGCCAACACCACAGCAGCAAGCTCAAGATCATGAGTCGGATAGTGCTGCTCGTGGTTACGGAGTTGACAAGAGCCATAGGAGACCACTCTCCCTCCTTGCATCAATACACCGCCAGGCCCGATGCCAGATGCATCACAATATATGTCAAAGGGCTTGGTTGTATCCAGTTGAGCTAACACCGCGGCTGTTGTAAGATGCTTCACTAACGATTGGAAACCTTCTTCACAAGCTGAGATCCAAACATATTTGGTCACCTTCTTCAATAGTTCAGTCATCGGCTTAGCAAGCTTGGAAAAGTTCGGTATGAATCTCCGATAATATCCTGCTAACCCGAGGAAACTCCTGACTTCATGGACTTATGTGGGGGACTTCCATTTCAGCACTTGTTCGATTTTGCTTGGATCAATTGCAATGCCTTCTGCATAAATAATAAGACCAAGGAATGGCACTTGGCTGATCCAAAACTTGCACTTGCTTAACTTGGCATAAAGCTTATGGTATCGCAATCGTTGAAGCACAATATGCAAGTGTTTGGCGTGTTCTTCTTCAGACTTGGAGTAAACCAAGATGTCATCTATGAACACCAGAACAAACTTGTCCAACTCCGGCATGAACACTGAGTTCATGAGATACATGAAGTGTGCCGGGGCGTTGGTGATACCATAGGACATCACGAGGTATTCATACAACCCATATCTCGTGGAGACGGCTGTCTTCAGAATATCCTCCGCTTGGAAATTGATTTGGTGATATCTAGAGCGAAGATCCATCTTTGAAAATACACTCGCCCCCACAAGTTGATCGAATAAGATGTCGATGCGGGGCAGTGGATATTTATTCTTGATGGTGACGGCATTGAGAGGTCGGTAGTCCACACACAACCTCAAGGTTTCATCCTTTTTCTTCACAAACAGCGCCGAGCATCCCCATGGCGAGGAACTCGGTCAAATGAAACCCTTCTTCATTAAATTATTGAGCTGCTCTTTTAATTCCGCTAGCTCATTCGGAGCCATCTTGTACGGTCTCCGTGATATTGGCGTCGTCCCAGGTACAAGTTCAATCTTGAACTCGACATCTCTTTCGGGTGGCATGCCTGGAAGATCATCCGGAAAGACATACGGGTATTCACGGACCACACGAATATCCTCAAGTTTTGTGGCTTCCGTGTTATATGTGGCTGGAGCTTCTTTAACCGAACGTTCAAGAATAAGAACA
The DNA here is from genome assembly GCA_030760725.1 of Neostapfia colusana. NCBI lineage: Eukaryota > Viridiplantae > Streptophyta > Magnoliopsida > Poales > Poaceae > Neostapfia > Neostapfia colusana. The sequence continues at coordinate 35,783,580 of JASWHV010000003.1, forward strand.
TGTGGTTCATGAAGTGGAGAGTTTAGACGAACCACATGTGGAATGATGTCAAGAACAGCACCATGGCGATGTATCCATGACATTCCTAAAATAACATCAAGTTTTTGACTCTCTAACATGATTAGAGAAGTCGGGTATAGATTCCCACCCAATTGTAATGGTACTCTATAGACCATCCTATCAGCTGTTATTTTCCCACCCGGGGAGCATATCAAGTATGAACTATTTGTGGGAATGATAGGCAATTGATATCTAATAACATAAGACTGACTTATGAAATTATGTGTGGCACCGGAGTCAAAAAGTATGACTACGGGATGATCTAAGTAAGAAAACGTACCCACGAGGACGGTTTCGCCTTCCGGCACGTCTTCTGTGGCTAAGTGGTGGACATTGCCGGGTTTTGGTGCTGGTTTCTTGGGCTGATTACAGGGCTGACTAGCACCCTGATACGGTGCTGCACCCCTGCCCTGTCGCGGATCGGGGCAGTTCCTCAAAATATGCCCGACACGGCCACACGTGAAGCATGTGTAAGGTGTCGAGGTCCCTCCGACTTGAGGACGGAATCCCGGTGCACGCTGTTGATACTGAGGCGCACGCGAGACCATCCTTTGCTTCTGCTGTTGCTGTGGTGGATACATCGGTCGGAAGCCCGGCGCATTATATTACCGACCGCGGAACTGAGGCGGTCGTGCCGGTGGCTGCCATCTCTGACCGGATGGTGAGCGATACACCACATGATATTTTTGTGGCGTCCCACCACTGCTGCTCGTCAGCACGCTGTGTTTCCTCTTATCAGAACCGCGCTCGCGCTGAGCATTCTCTTGTAAAATCGCGGCATTAACAAGGTCGTTGAATGTGCCACGATTGCTTTGGGCGAGATGGACCTTCATCTTTGAATTCAGGCCCCGGAAGACCGCGTTGCGCTTGTCGCCTTCCGTTCCCACAAATCCTGGCGCATACTGCGCCAGTCGGTTGAACAACCTGGAGTACTCATGAGCACTCCTCTCGCCTTGTCGTAGTGCCAGGAACTCCTGGAGCTTCCTTTCCATAACCCCGGGAGGTATGTGATAGGCGCGAACGCCTCCCGGAACTCCGTACATGTGACGGCATGGCCAGCCGGTAAGGAGGCGGTGTAGTTCGCCCACCAGGTACCGGCTTCTCCTTGTAGCTGTTGCGCTGCATACAGCGCCTTCTGGTATTTGGTGCATCGTAGCAGCCCGAACTTCGCCTCTAGAGTGCGGATAAAGCTGTCCGCCTCCAAAGGCTCTTCGGCCTCCGTGAAGACCGGTGGATGGGTCGCCAGAAAGTCTGAATATGAACTTTGTTGGGGCTGGCGTTTCCCATTATCTTGGCGTCCTCCCTTGGGATGCATTCTGCTGGACTAGCATCCACAGCAACTTGGTTTGTTCGTCGCGCGAGCCGAGCACTGCGGCGAGAACCTCCGCCAGGTTTCTTGGAAGTTCTGGCGGTGGAGGAGGTGGTTTCTGCTGTGTTGTGGTCTGCTCCGGAGGTGGAGAATCATCACCACGAACCTGACTCGGACCTCCCTCCTCTTGCGTGGACCGTGTACGCACCATTCTGCATTCATACCATTCAAACGATCAGCACATGTTGGTTTATCTTATCCAGTCTATACAATAGTTGCGAGAATGGAATAAATAATGCGCATAACAATCACACATATGGATAAAGTATAAACTTTATACAACATATACATCCCCTGACCATGTCACACGATCGAGTTTCCAAAGTGTTGAACTTTATGGATTAAAAGTTCATTTCGACCACCGTGGGTCGCCACGGGATGTTAAGTGTGTTAGCATGCGTAATTCCTCGCTATTGTACTGGACCCGAACATGCACTAGCTCGAAGTGATATGTCGAATTCGTAAACTTTTTGACTCCAACTCGCTGTTTTACAACCGCCACTGGACGTCGAATTATGAAACTAAGTGTTTTGGTTGAAACACTTCAACATAGTGTTCACTGTCCAGCTTCTGGTCCAGCTGACCAGTCTGGATAATTCAACAGTTTCGACCACCTTAGAGGCACAATCAGGACTAGAGTTCAACAACAAAGTTGTAGTGGACTCAACAAGGAATCCAGATTGTATTTATTTGCCTCCATGGCCTCCCTAGTTTAGCAGTTATTATCCCTAGAATTTGACAGAATTGTCTTAGGAATTTTAACAGCACCTCCTTTGCAAGTTGCTGTTTTGTTCACAAAATTCCATCTATTTCTGCCCTCCAATTAGGAAAACACTGAACTACAAAGTTGTAGCACATGTCCTATACATTTCAAAGATGTCTTACTTGACTCTTAGAAACTTTTCTACACAAAGTTGTTGTTGAAATACAGAAAATTCCAGAGAGCATTTTGGTCTGCCCTGTTTCTTGACCGTACCTGCTCATCTGAGATTTTCATCCCTTTGTAGGGAGATTTTGTTCTGGAGCTCTACAGAAAAGTTGTAGAGGACTTCAAAAACTTTCCGGAATGGCATAACACACCTCCATTGGTTCAACCAATCCCAAGTTATGCCCTGTTTAACTTCAGCAAAGTTTCTGCCGAAAACAGGGGATGTTGTTCCTACGTTTTTGAGATTGAATCTATACTTCCAATTGACTCTTAGTTCAATATGGAAGTTCAATAACCCCTAAATGGAATCCTAAACTACATTTTGACTCTTTTATTTGAAAAATATCCTTTTATACAGTCTCGGTACTACGTTTCCTAACCAAAGAAAAATCCTAAACCGGTATTCTGGCATATACGTGTCAAATGGTGGAACTAAGAACGTCACTCACAAACGGTTGCTAATCATCATGCACTAACTTGGTTAGTGTACCTGCAGAAAAAACACACAATAATTGTGCACACAAGGGGTTTTGACATTTCAGTCAGTTCCATATTATAATAAAAACACACCCTCCGTATCCTTGACATACGGATCGTCCTTGAGTCAAGCCATGTCTCAAGGTACATGGTCGTGTTTTCACACCACATGATGGGGATCCCGAGTAGAGCGCGAACGGGTCGTCACGGTTGGGAATTTTATCAACCCAACGAATACCACCTACTGCCTCATGACCGTTGAGGCACGCCGATGACGAGTGTTGCGTATGGCCCTTTGAACATTGAATGTTCAAGAGTTGCATACTATCGTGTTGCTTACCACACGATGGGGTATTCTCACTTTTGCCTAAAGCATGTTGGAGATTAGCGTTTTCATATGCTCTCAGAACCATAGAAAGGTTGAAAGACTCATATTCACTACCGTGCCAAGCCACGGTATATCCTTCCATACTATTACTTGTATGGTGAGTTACCGCAATTGATCCGCTTGTGGCGGTGTACCTTACCTCTTACCTGACGTCGTAGCGTCGTTACAGAATGTATAACAAATAGGTTAGCATTTCCACCATAATATCTACTACTATCATAGACCTTATGTGGGCATAGTGACTCATCCTCACTCAACTACTTCTAAATTTTCAAAATGGGCTCTTTTTGAACGTGCTATTCCCAATGCGGCTCTGATACCACGTCTGTGGGGACCACCCCGTGGTTCACTCACTCCAGGATCACAGAGTGTGGTGTCGTGCGATGCGGCACCCAACAGCACACACAAAAAGATTAAAGAACAACATACAAACTTTTATATGATATAAAACAGCGGAAGTCTTTTACAAAACATAATTATACAGCGGAAGTATTCTTTATCCACACTCTCTCATTCTAACTAAGAAAAAATGTAGCTGTCCAGCCCGGGGACGCTACACACTAGCAGCATGGAACTGGAGATCATGGCGGCGTGCAGGGCTCCAGCTCATCCGTGTACCCCGATGGGGACATCGCCTCGTCCTCGGACCCCTCCGCATAGCTCTCACCTGCATACAGCTCAAATATTGCAACCGTGAGCACGATGGCTCAGCAAGGCTTAAACTACTAGCCTAGGCATGGAATTCTACATGCACGGATGTGTAAGATAAGAAAAAGGACTTTGCAACAAAGACACACCTATAAGTTGATCCTTACTTTCAGTTTTATAGCAGAAGATTCATGTGCCTCAGGCAGCCCTCACATCGAAAGTCCACAATCAAACAAGAAATGCTTTCCTCCAATGTGGTGATGCCCAAAGAGGAAAATAAACTTAATTAGCTATACATCTACAGCATACATGGTTTCAAAACATTAATATATCATCACAGCATATTATCATTCATCTGGCTTACTTCGCTTCTTACTACGTCACAAAACAGTGAACAAGCGGTACCCAAATAACCGTGAGGGATGGTGATTGCAATCAGGAGTCACCCGGACAACACGTTGCATACACCCACTTTCAGAAGCATGATTCCACACCCCTTCCTACTCTGTTGTATGCAACAACCTTTCAAAGGCAACCCTAATGCCGAACCGGTCCATCCATAACGGGCAGGAGGTCCCCGCGTGGGGCGTGACTGTACCCACCAGCAGATTTACACCTTGCTACCCTCAGCCCACTCCTATTTACGGTTGGGTAAGCCTCGACACCCAGGTTAACCAATTATATCGGTTTCCTGCTTATGTCAGTATGCCATCCGGAACTGTTCGATACTTGTTCAGCAGGACCGCACATGAGTCGGTCCTCAATCAACACCAACAGGGCTACGCACGTGAGACCTCCGCTCACTGCTTCCTATCCCCCTGCTCGGTCTCATTTTCACCACTCTTAAGCCATTTTCTATTCTGACCAAACCGTGTGATAAAACCTTACCTCGCGAGTAGATTCCAACTACTCGACTTCTACCGAGATCCGAAGCATATTAGCAGGGCCTTATCTACTCGTCCGGTCTGTAAGCTACCCAACCCTCCATAGGATTTAAAAGGTTATGCAAGTGAGGTTTCCTATCACGCTAACTCTAATGCAAGCATTCACCCTAGACATAAGTGATACAAATAAAGAATTTGCAAAAGTACTTAATTGCAAACCAGGGCTTGTCTGGTTGCGAGTCAGAGGAGAAGTTAGCTTTGGGTGGGAGGACGTCCAAGGGCTCCGGTGCGTCCTCAACTTCGGTCACTATTATGAAATGTAACAAAATATATGTGTAAGTATTAAGGACTTATAAGAAGTAAACTTCTATTCATAGCTACTGCTATTTAGGATCCTTAATTGGCTTTGAGATTTTTACAGTGGAGACTAGACTCTCTAAGGATGGTCTGAGCAAAATTTGGAGAAATGCTATTGCACATTGTGGTCTCCCAAAATTCCCACAAGCACAAGGCTTCTCTGAATTTTGAGCCCAAATCAGGAGCTTTGACATAGCTAACAATGGAAGATCTGATTAGGGTAAGTCTCCATGGTTCTAACAAAATTTGTTTCACCACTTTTGGAGCTACCAGCATAGAGATATGAATTTTTGAAGTTGGATAGAAGTTCTAAAAAAGTTTCTGTTTAAATTTGAATTTCCAATTAAGGGCTGAACTTTGGAAGGCAATTTAGCCTAGCAAATGAACTCCAGTGAAGCTCAAATTTTTACTGGAGATCAGTTTATAAAAATTATTTGCTGCCCCAAATTTGGGAAGGTTTCATAAAGAATTGCTCCTGTAATAAATCTCCAAAGGATTTAATAAAAACAATTCTACAGAAATTCCTGGGCATTTTCATAGCAAGCAATTTATTCCTCTGTGAAGTACTCCTCCTGAGGATTCCAACAAAATTGGTCTCACCCTTTCTGGAGTTTTTTTTACACAAAGTCATGGATTTTTCAAACTTGAATAACTTTCAGTTTAAAATCTACACAGAGACTCAAGGGGGGGCCCACTGGTCAGATGCTTCATCCACCTCTCGACAGGCCCCGCGCGAGCACGCCGAACCCGATGATGGCGCACCGTTTGCTCGCCCGTTTCTCCACCATTCTCTCAACGGTTTCGTGCTACACCACTCTCGGATCACAGCCAAGCAGCCGGGCAAGGTTTCGGGTTATGAAAACGCCAGGAAACTCATCGGCGACGGCGAGGCGGCTCGGTGGCGCAGCGCTGGCGATGAACCGCACGTCCCAAGCCTCAACCGATGATCCAAGGGGCCGTTCACCATCCCTGGAGCACGTGGAACATGATGCTACCCCTAGCCGGAGCTGAAAACGCCCGCAAATAGGAGCTCGACGGTGAACCGAGCCGTTTCAGCCGGCGGCGACAGATTCTCGTTGCTAGGGTTGTAGAAAAGATGATATGCGTCGTGCTTCAGCGTGGGAGGGCGCTAGGGGATCTAGTAGCTGTGTATAATGTCAGAGACCCGATGATCGAACGGTTGTGAAGAATTTCCCGAAGTTGTCTCGATCGGTCCTCCACGTGCACCGTCAGAAATCTCAAAATTCCGGCTAACCGGCGGTGGTAAAGTACAAAAGAACATCGGTGTGAGAAACTAGACTCCATGACGCACCTCTGGGTGGTTTTCCTCGTGCTGGGGAGGTCGGAGTCGGCCGGGAGACGTGGAACCGAGGCGGCGGCGTCATGCTCTGTTTTCTTCGGAACAGAGAACAGCTCGGCGCCGGTGTAGACGGTCAGCCACGGGCCGAGGACGGGTGGAAAACGTCGAGGAGGCTCCAGGGGAGCTGGTGGGTGGCTCAGCTAGGCGCTGGTGTCACCGGAAGACGATCAACCGCGGGAACCCGAGCCGATCAGTGGAGCTCGGTTGTTTTTGCTCGTGCGCTCGAGCAGATGGCTGGGAAGCACGTCGGTTGAGTACCGAGAGGGCAAGGGAAAATGTGCTGCTGCTGTGGCACGGACGGATGATCATGTAGCCGGAAGAATCAGGAGGTAGCACGGTGCTCCTCGGGCGCGGGTTGCAAGCGGGAGCTGTCGAGCTCTCGCTGTTCGACCGAAGTCAGCAGAGGCGGCAGCCCCTTTGTGAGGCTGACCCCTGGGTCCCACTTCCTCCTTTTTAATCAAATTTTTCACTGATATTTATCTCCCAGCTACTCAACATTTAAGGCTATACTTTGACACCAAGTCATGGTTTAAACTTGCTGAATTCAAATGATTTGAATTCTGGTGTGAAGTTTGAATTGTGTTTGTTCATTTGAATTTGAAATAGAATTTGAATTCTCCTTTTTGCATTGCTCCAAAAACCTAGCAAACCAAGTCCAAAGTTTCTGATTTTTGGCATGGCTGCTAATTCAAATGTGGAGATCACATTTGTGGAACCAAATTTGCAAATTGCGGAAATTGGGATTTGAAACTGAATTTGAAATTCAGATTAGAGTGCTTCCTCTTTTAATTCCCAAACAAATATTAAAACTCCTCCAAATGAGCTCAAATTTGGAAGGTGGAATATTTGGAATATGGATAGCCAAGTTATGCATTTAGATCTCCATGTTTGGAAGTTTTTGGGAAGTCTAAATCCTCACTTTGAACCTACACCGTTATAATTCAAAGTTTTAATTCCCCTCATTTTTCCTAAGTGTACATGAGCTGAAAATTCTTGCTACCATTTCTTTGGGGATTTTACAAGCCCCAGTTTGCATAAAAATTTACAAGTTTATTTTTTTACTCACTTTATAATGTCTAGCATTTTGATTATTGCACTAAGTCTAGTTTGTATGACACTCTACATGCATGACTCAATAAATCCCAGGAGTTTGATTTAGAGTAGGTTTTTACTTGATTATAACTGATGTTATCAAGTGAAGAAAAGTGGATCAAAAGAGGCATAACTCGAGTAGACCGTTTTCTACTCTTGAACCGGTATTAAGGGGGATCAATCGGAAGAGTTGGGATTTGATCCTCTTAGTTGAGAATGGAGACCGGACAGTATGGAAGGATCAAGAATGTGGTCCTGTGAGCCTAGTCTCTTTCTGAGTCGATTAAGGCCCGTTCTCGTGTGCGGCCCCGCTGGACAAGTTTGAGTTGTGTACCCGATGCATGCTGGCAATATGGGACCTAGGAAACCAATGTAACATGTTAACCTGAGTGTCGAGGCAATCCTTACCGTCTTATGCAGATGCTGAACAGAGAGAGAAGTCGGCTCTACGAGATTTTGCCGTTGTGACACCCGGTTCCAAAAATAGAACCAAGTGAATGCATATGTGTGCCCAGGATGTTCATCACACATAAACATGTAATCCACAAACTGAATTTAGAATATAACCACGAATAAATAGTGTTTAAGTACTTTATTACAATGACTCAATGTCTCACTCATGAATCTCTAACTTATTCCTGCAGCAAAAGTCTCTAAACGACAGCGGAAATAACTAAACAGCGGGCTCCAGTCTTCAACTCCACAGGCATGTTGACGGTAGTTCGCAAGCCTATTACTCCACATGGTCCTCGAAGTACTCATCTCCTGTAGCTGATGTTTATGTGGTAATGCAAGGGTGAGTACATGTCGTACTCAGCAAGTGCGGGAAAAGTATGACATGTAGCTTACAACAAGGTTGGATATAAAAAGGCTCATTGCAGCAAGCAAGTTTTATTTCATAAACATGCTAAAAACAGCAACTATTTCTAGGTAAATTAAATCCCAACATAACCAAGTAATTCAGCAACATTCTCTCACCATAATTCACCATTTATCAAGTCCCAATCAGCCATTAATCTTTCTCAAGTTCATCTCATGCTCATAAATATTCATAACCATCTCATATTCATATAACCGAAACCAAAATCATTGTTATGACTCAAGACAGTCCCAAAACCAATCCCAATGACCATACCCAAATATCCATCCCAAGTTTTGCCTCTAATCATAGAAGTTGGCCAGGTGCTTGCGACCGGAAGCACGGCTATCATGATAGTTCTACACTCTGCCGATGTGGCACCAATTTACCCACAAGTTCGTGATTTAGTCACCCGTCGGCGACTGCAGAACCTCCATTATACCAGTACACAACAGTCGGTGTATGGCCAAGATATCACAAAATAACCTTTACAAAGGGGCTAACCCACTAAGGTTTCACCGGCAGGCTCGAATCACCATTCTCCCACCCACGGGCCCCCTCTTGTGCCATGCAGTTCCAAGGGAAGTCCTCCTCGACTCCCATTCCCCGCGCCATCCAACGGTCCATAACAAGCTAGCAACACACCTAATTAGTCAGCTAAGCCACACCCATATTTGGCCTTGTGGTGGCACTGTTTTCCTGGCATGTGCTGGCATGAACCGGTCCTTAGATCTACGTCAAGTAAACCACCATCTCGTTGAGCAACATCCACGAACCAATCTTGCCTACATCTCCCTGATTCCATGCTCATCAACATCATCAAGTTATCATCATGTTTATTCTCATGAGTGCAGTAGCGAACCATGTTTTAATTTAGCTTCCTTTATCCCGTAAATTAAGTGAAGCAAAAAGGAAAATCGACCATACCCGACTCATCAACTTTCCTGGCGACAAGGATGGTTAACAAAACTAGTAAACTCCTATAAAAGGATGTTCCATCAAGTGGACTCAAGCATACGAGTTTTCGCAAACAAAACAGTTTCGAAACATGGGATCAATATGGTCAAGGGGCACTTGCCTTGCTCCCGTGGTTCATGTTGCTCAAGCGACTCAAAGTCTTGGTGTTGTAGTTCCTCGTAGATGGCCTATTGAGCTTGTCCTTCTACTCACGACCACACACATACAAAATTTACAGCAATCAATCATCATGCACAAACTTTACTCAAGATGCAATGGAGTAGATGAATGCAAATCCTATGGTGCTGTTTTATTAAACCGGTTTGTACGTGTCCTTGAATGTTTTAACGGGCTTTCATGGGGTTTTATGATGAACAAGGCTGCTGGGATAAAGTGTGTACGTGGTGATGATCTTGACTCAAGATCTAGATCAATTCCACCGTCAAAAACCGATCAAAACACGATCTGTCCACACGTAAAAGTTTCTGCTCGAAGGGGGTGAAGAAAACGGATGCGTAGAAACAGCGGCGACGTCATAAGATGGGTAATGGATACCTACCTCACTTCCTTTTGGTTGTAGGACTTTCCTCCTAGCAATGGAAGCAGCGGGTAATTTTTCTATTGAAGATTAGGGTAGGACAGATCGTCGGCTTCTTTTCCAGCGATGGCGAGGCGTGACGGGGTTCGTCGGCGGGTCTCGACGATGGGGATTTACGACGGGGATCAAAGGCGGGGCTCGACGGCGGAGCTCGTCGGCGGGGCTCACCGGCGCGGCTCACCGGCGACCAAACTCCGGAGGGGGAGGGGGAGGGGGAGGCTGCGGCCAAAAAAGGGGGTGGCTGGGGTTGTATTTATAAGGGGGGGAAGGGAGGAGTCCTACTCCAATTGGAACTCAACCAGGAGTCCTAGTCAATTTGGAACTCAACCAACTTTTCCCCTTTCAATTGGGTGCGGCAGCATTGGGGATTAAATTCCCCCAAATGTGGGGAAAATCCCCGTTTTGTGGAATTGGGGAATTTGGAAATTTTGGGGAAAATTTGGGAATGCTCATTTCAGCTATCTTTTTTTTCATTTCTCACCATTTCTATGTCCCCGTTTCCATTTATACATTCCCCTCTCCATTTCTATGTCCCATTCTCCATTTCTATGTCCCATTCTCCATTTCTATATTCCCTTCTCCATTTATATGGCTCTTCCTCCATTTCTATGGTTCTTTCTCCATTTCTATGGTTCTTTCTCCATTTCTATGGTTCATTCTTCCATTTCTATGGTTCATTCTCCATTTCTATAGTTCTTTCTCTATTTCTAGGGTTCTTTCTCCATTTCTACTTATTTTACAGTGCTTCTCTACATGAAAAATGTATGCAATGCATGGTAATGAATTTGAGGGTGTTACAAATCTACCCTCTTAAACTGAATCTCGCCCTCGAGATTCGATAGAGTGTAGAATAGATGAGGTAATTCTGCCTTGAGATCTTCCTCACGCTCCCAAGTGGTTTCGGCTTCCGTGTGATGGCTCCATTGTTCCTCGTAACCCTTTCCTTCACGTCCAAAATTTTGACAGGGTGCTCCACATAGGTCAGATCCTCTTGAAGTTCGAGCTCATCCATTGGTACTTGTTCTTCTGGTACTCTCAAGCACTTCTTGAGTTGGGATACATGAAACACGTCGTGCACGTCAGAGAGGTGCGTTGGCAGCTCTAGTTGATAGGCTACCTCTCCTCGCTTGCTCAAAATCTTGAATGGACCGATATAGCGAGGTGCTAACTTGCCTTTGATGTTGAACCGTCCTTGGCCTCAGATAGGCGATACTTTCAGATACATGAAGTCTCCCACTTTGAAGGTCAATCGTCTTCGCCTACTATCTGCATAACCCTTTTGTCGTGACTGAGCGGCCTTCAAGTTTTCTCGTATCGTTGGGACTTGTTTTTCGGTGTCTTGCAGCACTTAGGGTCCAAACACTTGGCTTTCTCCAGTCTCATTCCAGAACAGCGGCGTTCTACAACGTCTACCATACAATGCTTCGAAAGGTGACATCTTCAAGCTGGCTTGGTAGCTGTTGTTGTATAACAATTCAGCATATGGCAAGCTCTTATCCCAACTACGCCCATGTTTCAAGGTGCAAGCTCTCAACATGTCTTCCAAAATCTGTTGTCCTCTCGGTTTACCCGTCGATTTGCGAACGATATGCGGAGCTAAAATTCAACCGCTTACCCATGGCTTCATGCAGCTTCTTCCAGAATCTAGAGGTAAATTGAGAACCTCGATCTGAAACTATCCTCTTCGGAACTCCATGACGACACATGATTTGCTCCATGTACAGCTTGGCTAGTTGTGCCATGGTGTACTTGGTTCTAACAGGAAGGAAGTGGGCTGTTTTCGTCAATCGGTCCCCGATAACCCAGATGGAGTCGTAGCCGGACTGAGTACGTGGCAATCCGACTATGAAATCCATGCTGATGTCTTCCCACTTCCACTCGGGTACTTTCAATGGCTGCAACAATCCAGCGGGTCTTTGATGTTCGGCCTTCACTCGTTGGCACGTGTCGCATAAGGCAACATATTCAGCAATATCCCTTTTCATACCATCTCACCAATAGCATGTTTGCAGGTCCTTGTACATCTTTGTACAGCCGGGATGTATGGAATAAGGTGAGTCATGTGCCTCCTTTAGTACCGTGTCGCGGATGTGCTTCACGTTGGTCACACAAATCCTTTTCTCTAACCAAAGCGTGCCGTTCTCGTCTTCCTTGAAATCCTTTTCTATGCCTTGTCGGATTCTTTTCTTGATTTCCATGATTTCCTCATCCGTTGCTTGGCCATCTCGTATCTCTTGTTCCAGCGTTGAGTTTAGTTTGATCACCTCTGTCTCGTTCAAGAATCCGAGATGCGACCGTTCAAACTCCTTACGCAGCTCGGGTGGCAGCTCTCGAACCGTGAGTTGATAACATGCTCCCTTTCGACTCAACGCATCAGCTACTACATTGGCCTTTCCGGGGTAATAGTTGATTCCAACATCATAATCCTTGATGAGTTCCAACCATCGACGTTGCCTCAAATTCAGATCCATTTGCGTGAATATATACTTGAGGCTTTTATGATCCGTATAGATCTCACATTGATGACCAAGGATATAATGCCTCCAAATCTTCAAGGCATGTACCACGGATGCAAGTTCCAGGTCATTTGTGGGGTAATTCAGCTCATGTTTCTTTAATTGCCTCGATGCATAGGCTACCACTTGGCCTCCTTGCATGAGCACACATCCAAGCCCTTGTCTTGATGCATCACAATATATATCAAAACTCTTGCTCACGTCCGGCAATACCAAAACCGGCGCTGTTGTTAATCTCTTCTTTAGCTCCTCAAATCTGTCTTGACATGCTTGTGTCCACTAAAATGCTTTCCCCTTCATCAACAATTCCGTCATAGGCTTTGCTATTTTGGAGAAATTCTTGATGAACCGGCGGTAATATCCAGCCGTCCCAAGGAAACTCCGAATATCCCTCACATTCTGCGGTTGGTTCCACTTCAAAACATCTCTCACTTTTCTGGGATCAAATGACACTCCTCCTTCGGATATGATATGGCCTAGGAACGATATATCCTTTAGCCAAAATTGACACTTGCTGAACTTAGCATACAATTGATGGTCCCGCAGTTTCTGCAATGTCAATCTCATGTGTTCTTCATGTTCTTCCTCGCTTTTCGAATACATCATCATGTCGTCGATGAAAACTACGACGAACTTGTCCAAGTACTCCATGAAGACCTTATTCATGAGCTACATAAAGTATGCGGGTGCATTCGTTAACCCAAAAAACATAACGGTATACTAATACGAACCATACCGTGTTCAAAATGCAGTCTTGGGTATGTCGGAGGGCTTAATTTTCAGCTGGAAGTATCCCGACCGAAGATCAATCTTGGAGAAAATTCGGGCACCTTTCATTTGATAGAACAGGTCCTCTATGCGGGGCAGCGGGTATTTATTCTTGATCGTCACCTCGTTGAGAGACCTATAGTCCACACACATCCTTTGGGTCCCATCTTTCTTGTCCATGAAGAGCACGGGGGCTCCCCACGGTGATGAGCTTGGGCATATAAAACCCTTTTCTAGCTGCTCCTGAATTTGCTTCTTGAGCTCTACTAATTCATTAGCAGGCATCCTATATGGCTTCTTCGCTATAGGTGCAGTTCTGAGTACTAAATCAATGGCAAATTCAATGTCCCGGTCAGGTGGCATACCTGGAAGTTCTTCCGGGAACACATCTGAATATTTATGAACCACCGGAACACTTTCCAATGTCGCTTCTTTGATGTGGTTCAGCACTGCTTTCTCCGTTATAGGTTAGGCTGCCTCGAACTCGATATGAGTACCGTGCTCACTTGTCAACTGCACGATCCTCTGAGCACATTGAATCACTCCGTTATGCTTGCTTAACCAATCCATTCCAAGTATTATGTCAATCTCTTGGGAATCCAAGACAATAAGGTTGGCAAGAAAGTCTACCCCCTTATTTTAATGCTTACCCTCGGAATAGAATTCAGAATTGAAAGAAGTGATTTCCCAACTATATGCATCAAGGTGTATGAACTAAGAAACTTCTTTTATTAATTTCAGCCTATATGAGGATGTGAACACATGCCGAAGCATCTCACATCTCTCTACTATGTGTGGATATGGACATTCGCCGAAGCGTCCCACAACTCACATCAGCACACAAACACAAGCAATCATCACAAAAATTCAGCACACCACTCTTATTCAAGTTACTACGATCTTAACGTTCCTATTACAGCTTTATTCAATGGAAACCTAAGCTTAATCATGAGAACTGGTGCTGTTCTCGCCGTGTGACGGGGGTGGTCCATACATGGGCGCACGCCATGGTGAGTCGGCAGTCCTTGTAGGGTTAGATGACGCTGGTGCTCCATTTGCTCCCGCATTGGCACGAGTCTCCTCTTGTTTCTCCAGCAAATACAGCTTCTTGCGGAGGTAACGGATCTCTTCTTGTGCGCTTGCGTAGCGGTTTCCTAACTCCACGAGCAACCTATGAGACTTATCAGCAGCTTGTGGGTTGGAAAGAGCTGTTACATGGGGTCCAATGATCTCCCTTGTACCACTCTTCCGATACGGGTGCAGCTCAAAAGTTGTGTCCTCAAGCTGCTCATGGAAGGTGTAGCACAGTCCGGCGAGTGCTTCCCATGCAGCATCATCGATAGCTTCTGCCCTTGTAGCTCTCCATGTGGGCGTGAAGTGCCGGGTGACAACCCTACCGTTAGATATTATGGTTACGTCAGCCTTCTACTCTTCATGTCCGAGATGAGGGACTTTCTTGAGAACATATTCTGGATATAAGCTGCAGCAATCCAGAAATTCTTTGAGCTCCCTAGATATGTGTCCTCCTTCCATTCCGTTGGACTGAAAATCTTGAACTCAATGGTTGGTCCATTCACCACCTTCATTATTGGTCTCAGCAAGGGGTGGCTCCTCCTTGGGTTCATTCCTCCTGTCATAGCTTCATGAGTCTCCACGGGGTGTAAGCCCGCGTGAAACTTCTCCTGATGTGCGTACCAATGCCGTTCTTGTGGATCATCTTCCATATCATCTTCGAATGGTTCCACCTATTCTGTGTCCTCTTCCTCATGCATGGAGCTATTGACTTCCTCTTCATCATGAGGTTCCGTCTTCACCTCCTCCCAATATGGTCCATCGGACACCTCAATGGGGTTCAGTGCACTCCCACGTGGTGGTGGACGAGTACTTATGCGTGCCGTGCTCCTGATCACCGGCATCTATAAATAGGACATGAGAAACTTTAGAGAAGGAAGAAAATAATCAAACCTTTAGAAGCTATGAAGCAAGAAAGCAAAAGTGTTGCTGTCCAAAAGAAGAGAAAAAGAGGGGCTGAAAATAGCACTTTGTGGTGGCTGAATTGACAAGTAAAGTGCAGAAGCAAGCAATTTTCGAAAATAATAGTTTAGAGGGGTGTTCCTATGTGTTTTAGAGTGTCCATTCTACCTAGGCTTGCGTCCTACGGTCAACGTGGCTCTGATGCCAATCTGTGACACCCGGTTCCGAAAATATAACCAAGTCAATGCATATGTGTGCCTAGGATGTTCATCACACATACACATGTAATCCACAAACTGAATTCAGAATATAACCATGAATAAATAGTATTTAAGTACTTTATTACAATGACTCAATGTCTCACTCATGAAGGAAATACCTAAACAGCAGGCTCCAGTCTTCAACTCCACAGGCATGTTGACGGTAGTTCGCACGCCTAGTACTCCACATGGTCCTCGAAGTACTCATCTTATGTAGCGGATGTTTATGTGGTAATGCAAGGGTGAGTATATGTCGTACTAAGCAAGTGGGGGAAAAGTATGACATGTAGCTTACAACAAGGTAGGAAATAAAAAGGCTCATTGCAGCAAGCAAGTTTTATTTCATAAACATGCTAAAAACAGAACTATTTCTAGGTAAATTAAATCCCAACATAACAAAGTAATTCAGCAACATTCTGTCACCATAATTCACCATTTATCAAGTCTCAACCAGCCATTAATCTTTCTCAAGTTCATCTCATGCTCATAAATATTCATAACCATCTCATATTCATATAACCGGAACCAAACTCATTGTTATGACTCAAAACAGTCCCAAAACCAATCCGAATGACCATACCAAAATATCCATCCCAAGTTTTGCCTCTAATCATAGAAGTTGGCCAGGTGCTTGTGACCGGAAGCACGGTTATCATGATAGTTCTACACTCTGCAGCGGTGGCACCACTTTACCCAAAAGTTCGTGATTTCGTGACCCGTCGGCGACTGCAGAACCTCCATTATAGCAGTACACAACCGTCGGTGTATGGAAAAGAGATCACAAAATAGCCATTACAAAGGGGCTACGAGGATGTCCGGACCAACTGAGGTTTCACCGGCAGGCTCGAATCACCATTCTCCCACCCACGGGCCCCCTCTTGTGCCATGCAGTTCCCGGGGCAGTCCTCCTAGACTCCCATTCCCTGCGCCATCCAACGATCCATAACAATCTAGCAACACACCTAATTAATCAGCTAAGCCGCAACCATATTTGGCCTTGTGGTGGCACTGTTTTCCTAGCATGTGCTGGCATGAACCGGTCCTTAGAGCTACGGCAAGTAAACAACCATCTCGTTCAGCAACATACACGAACCAATCTTGCCTATATCTCCCCAATTCCATGCTCATCAACATCATCAAGTTATCATCATCTTTATTCTCATGAGTGCAGTAGCGAACCATGTTTTAATTCAGCTTCCCGTATCCAGTAAATTAAGCGAAGCAAAAAGGAGAATCGACCATACCCGACTCATCAACTTTGCTGGCAACAAGGATGGTTAACAAAACTAGTAAACTCCTATAAAAGTATGTCCCATTAAGTTGACTCAAGCATACAAGTTTCCACAAACAAATCAGTTTCGAAACATGGGATCAATATGGTTAAGGGGCACTTTCCTTGCTCCTGTGGCTCTTGTTGCTCAAGCGTCTCGAAGTCTTGGTGCTGTAGTTCCTTGTAGATGGCCTCTTGAGCATGTCCTTCTACTCACGACCACACACATACAAAATTTACAGCAATCAACCATCATGCACAAACTTTACTCAAGATGCAATGGGGTAGATGAATGCAAATCCAATGGTGCTGTTTTATTAAACCAGTTTGTACGTGTTCTTGCAAGTTTTAATGTGCTTTCATGGTGTTTTATGATGAACAAGGGTGCTGGGATCAAGTGTGGACATGGTGATGATCTTGACTCAAGATCTAGATCAATTCCACCATCAAAAACCGATAAAAACACGATCTGTCCACACGTAAAAGTTTCTGCTCGAAGCGGGCAAAGAAAACGGATGCATAGAAATAGCGGTGACATCGTAAGATGGGTAATGGAGACCTACCTCACTTCCTGTTGGTGGTAGGGCCTTCCTCCTAGCAATGGCAGCAGCGGGGAATTTTTCTATGGAAGATTAGGGTAGGACAGATCATTGGCTTCTTTTCCAGCGATGGCGAGGCGTGACGGGGCTCGTCGGCGGATCTCGACGACGGGGCTCGACGACGGGGCTCGACGACGGGGCTCGACGGCGGGGCTCGACGGCGGGGCTTGTAAGCGGGGCTCACCGGTGGGGCTCACCAGCGACCAAACTCCGGCGGGGGGTGCCAACTTAGCGACTTGGAGGGGGAGGGGCTCCAAGTCGGTGACTTGGGGAGGGGGAGGGGGAGGCTGCGACCAAAAAGGAGGGCTGGGGTTGTATTTATAAGGGGGATAAGGGAGGAGTCCTACTCCAATTGGAACTCAACCAAGAGTCCTAGTCAATTTAGAACTCAACCAACTTTTCCCCTTTAAATTGGGTGCGACAGCATTGGGGATTAAATTCCCCCAAATGTGGGGAAAATTCCCCTTTTGTGGAATTGGGGAATTTGGAAATTTTAGGGAAAATTTGGGAATGCTCATTTCAGCTATCTTTTTTCCATTTCTCACCATTTCTATGTCCCCTTTTCCATTTCTACATTCCCCTGTCCATTTCTATGTCCTATTCTCCATTTCTGTCCCATTCTCCATTTCTATATTCCCTTCTCCATTTCTATGGTTCTTTCTCCATTTCTATGGTTCTTTCTCCATTTCTATGGTTCTTTCTCCATTTCTATGGTTCATTCTTCCATTTCTATGGTTCATTCTCCATTTCTAAAGTTCTTTCTCCATTTCTAGGGTTCTTTCTCTATTTCTACTTCTTTTACAATGCTTCTCTACATGAAAAATGTATGCAATGCACGGTAATGAATTTGAGGGTGTTACAGCCGTAGTGAGACTTATTCCAAGTCGGTGGGACCAGTTTGATATTTGGGTGTCATGTGAAAGGTTGCCACATACGACGTTGAGGGGACTGGTTAATCACCGGTCTCGGAAGGGCATATATGTCGTGTCAGCCAGGTGTTTTTGATTCGAATCACCGTCGCTCGTGGTAGTGAGCATACTTGTACACTGAGTCGTGACGTAGTAAGAAACTGGGAAAAATTAATATGCTTCGTGAGTATTCCTCATAATAGAGATGATGAATGATCAACACCATCACTAAATTTACTTTCTACCTTTGGCTAGTAGCATCGAGACAAATCGTTTCTTGTTTGATTGTGGAGTCTCGGCGTTGATGGCGCAAGGTATGTATTGATATAGGGTAGTTAACTAAATTTACTTTCTTCTCGGGCAAGTGGCATCGAGATGAAGCATTTCTTGTTTGATTGTGGAGTCTCGATGTAAATTGTGCGAGGGTTATAAAAGTTGCTAAAAACTTGAAGTAAGGACTCTCCCTTAGCTCAAGTTCATTGTTTGTGCAAACTTCTCTATTAAGCCCTCTATTTTCAGCATTTAGAGTTCCATGTGTAGTTTTTCGGTTAAGTCTTGCTGAGTATAAGCACACAGTTTGTTGATCCATTATTTTGCAGGTAACGTTGCATAAGGCAATGTTAGGGAGGAAGGAAGATCCAACTGGGGCAGCACCCAACGAGGGGTGTGAGTCTCACTTTGGAATCCTGCGCGCCGCCGGGTTTTGATGTGGTGCTAGTGTGAAGCATCCGCGGGCAGGATGGCTTCATTTTGCTTAGCGTAGGCTATAGTGCGTGAGTGTATTCTTATCGTCCGCTGCAATATACACTTGTACATTATTTGTAAAATGAGGCAATAATATGTATGACAGACATATATTGTTGTTTATTTTTGATTTTTGGATGTGTGCTGTTGGGTGCCGCATCGCATGGCACCACCCAATGCAATTCCTATACTGTCAGGGCGGGGGTCCCCACAGGCGTAGTATCATAACCGCATTGGGAATAGCGCACCTGAAAAGACACATATTTTCAAAACTTAGAGTTTACGAGTGAGGATTCGGTACTATGCCCACATAAGGTCTGTTAGTAGCATAAGTGATGTTTGGTGGCTAACTAACATACTTGTTACCATTTTCTGTAATGACGCACCGCCGACCAGGTAAGAGGTAAGGTACGCCACCGAAAGCGGATCAAATTTGGTTAGCTCCCCTGGCGAGGAAAGTGGTTCAGGGTATAGGTCTAACAGCTCTGTGTGAGACGTCAATATGAAACTCTTGAACTCTTCATGTTCCTGAGCTCATATGAAACGCTGATCCCTGGCGTGCATTAGGCAAGAAAGTGGAAACCCCATCATGTGGTCGGTAACGCGATAGTGTGTTCTTCTGGAAATAGCCTAGGAGGACATACGCAGCGCTTGCTATCGGTGTGCCCTGCAGGGCAGTAGGTGGTATCCGTTGGGATGATAAAATTCTCAACCGTGACGACCCATTCGCTCTCTACTTAGATTCCTTCTCGTGTGGTGTGAAAATGCAACCATGTACCTTGAGACGTGACTTGACTCAAGGACGGTCCATATGGAAATGATACGGGACGTATGTTTTTATTATGATATGGATCTGCCTGAAATGAAAAACCCTATGTGTGCATCATTATTGAGTGGTTTTCTACAGGTACACTAACCACGTATCCGTATTACAAGTAGAACACGTTTGCAAGTGAACGCTTCTAGTGCCACTAATAGAACGTATATGCCGGATGTAATCCGCTTAGGATTTTCTATTTTGTGTGGAACGTAGTATGGGCATTATCATGGAAATTGCAGGAACACCTCGCTTATCTCATAAACTTGAAGATTCTGTAGAATTTGCATGAAGACAGATCAAAGTGATTATTTAAAACTCATTTAGGAATCCACTCAAGAATATGTGAGTGTAGATAGATCTAAAAATAGAGTCCCCTGTGTTTGGCAGTGTTTCTGCTGAAACTTGTACAGGGTGTTACTCATTGTAGAAAAGACCAATGGTAGTGTGTGATACAGTTTTGGAAAGTTGTAGAAGTCCTTTAAAACCTTTCTATAAACCTCCAGGACAGAAACACATTAAAGTTGGTCAAAAACCTTAGAAACCAAAAACTGGTATAAATGTGTAGAACCAAAACAGAGTCTCTGTAATTCCACCATAATTCTCGGTGGAAAAATCTCAAGGGTATTGTGATATATTTCTGGAAAGGGCATGAGATATTCTACAACTTTGTAATTCAAAGTTTTGCCAAAACTGGAGAAGAATTAACTGGAATTATGGATTGAAACTCGGTACCTCTGAGGAGGTGCTATCAAAATCCTGCCAGAAATTCTTTTAACTTTGAACCATCATATGTTTTGATCCAGGAATGCAAATGAGGGGGCCCGACCTCCATTACGGGGCCGTGCCACCTCGCCTGGGAATCGCATTGGGTGGTGCCGTGTTATGCGGCACCCAACAGCACACATATAAGGAACCCTGTATTACATAAATCAAGACGGAAGCGTACAACTGTTCTTTGTAAATACTTTACATAAAGTAGCTACAGCGGAAGTCAGTAACATCTCACGTCAGAAGCACCGAGAAAGGGGTCCAGCCCGCGGACTCCTCTCGCTAGCAACACGAAGACACGGCAGCGGCTAGGTTCTCCAAGTGTGACATGACTCGGAAGTTCCCGAGTCTCACCGGACAACCTTCTTTATATCGTCGAGGTTTACCTGCAAAACCACTTATATAGGAAGAGTGAGCACAAAGGCTCAGCAAGACTTAACCGTCTCTCCTAAAACATGCAACTGTACATGAGGGGAACTTCAGACCTAAACATGTAATTTGCAAAAAGACTCGCCTATGAGTTTATCCTTAACTTTCAGATTTTAGCCATAATAGTAGTGACCTTGCGCCCAGTAACATTGGAACTCCACAATCAAACAAGAAACACTTCATTCCAATGTTACTCGTCCCAAGGTGGAAAATAACTTTAGTTCGCTCTATCTCTACTTCAAACATGGTTTTCATGCAATTTACAATTATCACAACAGCATTTAAAACTTTGCAAACTATTTCCACACAACTTGATTAACTACGTCACAACACAGGGAGCAAGCGGTAATCAATAACCGCGATGGACGGTGATTCGAATCAAACACTACCCGGATAACTCGACACATACGCCCGCCTCTGAAGACCCAACTCTGGCGTCCTTCATTACGTCGTATGTGGCAACCTTTCTCAGGACACTAGACTGTAGAACCGGTCGCGCCGTCTCGGGCTCATAGGTCTAACGAGACGATGTGGTATGCCTCTACAACCCAGTGAACCTGGTACATCGGTTTCCTGATTCCCATATGTCGGTAAGCATCCGGTACACAACTCAATACCTGCTCCTGGGTGCTGCACACGCATCGGTCCTCAACCGACACAGGCAGAGCTACTCGACCAAGACCTCGTCTTGTCGCTGCCTACCCATCCTGTCCGGTCTCATCTTTGGAAATGTAAACTTTAGTTTGCCCTCTTTTTCCATCTACACCCAGGTACTCCCGTCTATAGCTCGCGAGTAGATTCCACTACTCGTCTTCTACCGGATGCCCTAGTCTATTTAGCATGGCCTTATTTTACAACGATGACACCATTCTAACCTCGACCTCAGGGTTCATTTTTGGTTATGCAAGTGGGGTATAAAACAACCTTGACCTAATGCACATACAACTATGACCAATAGTAGTGAACAAAGGAAAACTTTAAAAACAGCTTAAATGCAAACCGGGGCTTGCCTTGGTTTTGCAGGTGACTTAAGTCAGATAAGATGAAGTTAGTTGCTGATGATGACTTGAGGCTTAAATCTCTGCCTTCTTGCTCCTTGATCCAAGCTCAACTTTTTCTTTACTTATCCACGTTTAATCACTACACGTTATGAAGATGCATACATGTTCAATTATAAAACTTTTTGCTAACAAATGCTAAAGACAAGTTTGAAACTGTAACTTTGTTTAAGAATTTAAAATGAAACTGGTGTGGTGGTTTAGGTGTGTGTTTGAGCACTATCATCAAGTGAGAAGTGAGGTTCATCACTTGGGTGGGGGATCAACTAATGGTTGAACAGAACACTAATGATCCAGGGCTCCAATGGAGCTGGAAATTTTCTTGTGAGTTCCTTGTCATAAGAAAGTCCTGTGGACCAAAATTCAGAATATTTCACCAAGTAGATCACCCAGAACAATTCCCTGAGCAGTTAGGAATAAAGTAATTAATTCTAAATAAATTTGCACTTTCATGCAAATTCAAGTGAACTACAATTTCAAGCATAGTTCATAGACTATGCCTGAATTTTCCTAGGATTTTTGGAGCTAAGGAATGCCCAGAACTGAATTTCCAAGTTTTGGAAATCCTCTGAAATTGTTTCTGTATTTATTTGAATACAGAAACTTGGAATTATAATTACCCTAACTAAATCAACTCCAAATGAGCTGAAACTTTTATAGGAGTCTCCTAATATCCTAAAGAATATCCTGGCAAAATTTGGGGAATTTTGGATGAAGCAAACTCCCTCTAAAATTCTTTTGCTGAAAAGCTTTAAAAGAATTCTCCAGAATTTTCTATTGGTTTTCCTGCAAATTGGGTTGCATATTTGGATGGCCTTTTTCATACTAAATGCAACCCAATTTGAATCACTAAATTTGGAGCTTCCTAGCAAAAGTTATGAGGTTCTAAAATTTGAACTAAATCTGGAATTCAAATTAATTCGGGAAATTTTCAAACTCTGACGGTGGGTCCACCCTACACGTGTCAGCCGCTGGAATCACGCCACACGGGGCCACAGGACCCTTCCCGCGCCACCACACCGGATCCCGGGGCTGCAGCGGATCGAAGATTTAGAATATCGCCACTGACAGGTGGGACCGACCGGTCGTCTTCAACCTCGGGCCGTTCTCTTTTTCCCCGCGCCGCCCCCTCGCCGGAAGTTCGTCGGGGCTCGCTGGAGTCAGCTTTCCGGCCGTCTCCTGGCTCGGTACTCGCCGCCTGGGGGTTTTCAGGGGCGAGCAACTCATCTACAGGGTCAGCACAAGCTAACGGCGCTCGGAACTAGGTCGGCGACGTGCGCACCCTTCGGTGAAGCTTCGGTGCCGTGGTCCGAGCACACTAGCCCGCCAAAAGCTCGGGGAATTTTCTCTAAAGCACCAGTGAAGGTCAGGCAAGATCGGCATGGCCTCAAACTGGCTAGGAAATGGCGGCAACTCGGTTGTCACCGTGCGCCCGAGGGTCCCCGCCATGATCGCCGCTCGGAAAGCTTCGAATTCGTCGCTAACCTGAGTTTTCTAGATAGGGTTGTGAAGGGGACTTAAACGCTAGCCAGTCGAGTGCTCATGTGCACGATTTGGTGGCCTAAAAACAACAATTACGATTGAATTTTGAGGATTTCTTACCTGGGGTCTCTTCGTACGTGCCGAGAGCAAATCGCCAAATTCTTGCTCAGGAGGTCATGGCTCGAGTGGAGGTTTGGCGAGGAGCAGCAGGGAACTCCGGCGCTCCTATGGGTGTCCCAGCTCGGCCGTGAAAGCCTCTTGGTGGCGCTGTCCACGTGAGTCCGACGTCGGTTTCCAACGTTTACCCCTCGGCTTCGGCGCTGATCCTCAGATTACGGCCAACAGCAGCCCCGAACGCCGGAGCTGAGCTGGGGAACCTCTTGTGCACTCGCTGGCGCTCCCTTTTCGTGTGGACGGCTCGAGCAACCGGGCGCGCGAGCTGGTGGACAATGGAAAGAAACAGAGGCGTCGCCGGTGGCTGCTTTTCGGGCGCGGGAGCAGAAGAAAACCGCGAGCACGAGTGAAGAACTTCGTGTTTGCCTCGGTGGGAAGGATAGGCGCCGGGTGAACCGCCTCTGGCGCCCGCGCGTGGGGGGGGGGCAGCTCGAGCAGGAGGTGGCTGTGGCTGCTGCCTCGGTGGCGCCGGGAGCTCAGTCTAACCCGAGAGCAAAGACTTAGGTGGTAAGTTTTTCCTCCTCTTCTATGACAATTGGGCCCCACCAAGTTTCTTTCTCAAATATCTCCAGATTTTTGGCACATTGCAAATTTAACTGTGAGGGATCCAAATTCAAAGGCCATGTTGCCATTTGACAATTTGTGCCACAGTTTAAAGTTTAAATTCAAATTTGAGTCAAATTTACAAGTCCTTTGGATATTTCTATCCAAGCCCCTCCAAATTTGCTCAAAACTTGGTTTCCTCATAATTTGGACTTGATGAATTCAAATATGTCCTCTGATCTTTGAGTTGGCTATTGCAATTACACTTTTTCAAACAACAGCTTGAATTCCCTCTTTTTTTGAAAATGGTCTTCATCTTTTTAAAGTGACCCTATTAGTTCAAACTGAATTCAATGTTTTATTGCACAAGCCAACCCTTTCATGAGTATACAAAAGTTTTTGTAAGTCCCATTTCTTGTATTCAAACTGAACTTTATTCATAGCTCAAGTTTTCTATTTACAAGTTTTGGGACTTTTACATTCCTCCCCCCTTAAAAAGAATCTCGTCCCGAGATTCATGATTAAGGACAATGTGGAGAGGACAGTTACTCAACATACGCCTCTAACAACTCCGGATGATTGTGTTACAAATACTCCTCGCTTTCCCATGTAGCTTCGTCGGACGTGTGATTTTCCCATAGCACCTTGAAAAATCGCAGCGTCCGATTTCTGGTTTCGCGAGTCTTTTCATCAATTATCCGGGTTGGATGCTCAACATACGTAAGGTCCGGCTTCAGATCTGCTATGCCTTCCGTGAGAATCTTCGGTGGAACTTTCAAACACTTCCGCAATTGAGATATGTGGAAGACGTTATGAACTCCGGCTAAGGCTGCCGGCAGATCCAAACGGTATGCCGCGGGTCCACATGTTTCAATGATGGCAAAAGGACCGATAAAGCGCGGAGCTAATTTTCCTTTCACTCAGAATCTGTGAATGCCCTTCATAGGAGATACGCGGAGATACACGTGGTCCCCAACTTTAAATTCCAGAGGACGACGCCTCTTATCCGCATAGCTCTTTTGTCTTGACTGAGCGGCTTTAAGATTTTCCTGAATAAGCCTCACCCGCTCTTCTGCTTCATTTACGAGATTCACACCAGTTCAAGGGTGTGCGGCATTTCCGTCCGTAGAGAGCTTCATAAGGCGCCATTTTGATACTTGATTGATACCCGTTGTTATATGAGAATTCTGCCAACGGTAAGTGATCATCCCAGCTCTTACCGTGGTGGATGGCACATGCTCTCAGCATATCTTCAAGTATTTGATTCACCCTCTCTGTTTGCCCATCAGTTTGTGTAAAGGTCCCAAAATATGCATACAAAGAAACTCTTGTTTGCACAAAGTTGGTTTCACATGTATGAAAAATGGGACTCGTTAAAACTTTTCTTTCCACATGTGATAATACACATGAGAGCCTTCTTCACACAAGTTCAACTATTTATTTGGAGACTTGGAACCCAAGAGAGATCTAAAACTAAGGTGGGGAGTTTCCATATGAGTGAGGAAGCTAAAGTTTGATTTTGAGAACAAATTGTTCCAATCAAAAATGCAAATGAGAGTAACAAAAGGGTTTTCAAACTGTTGTATTAAAAACCTCATTTGCAGCAGCCAAATCAATGATCAGAGTTCACATTTGGATTCCTTAGGTCCAAATTAGGGGGTAGGCAAACTTTCATCAATTTTTGAAAAGATTTGCTATCCATTTCTCCCAAAAGGACTTAAATGTGCAAAGAATTCAAATACACATTTGAATTTGGATGAAATTTGCCCAACTCTCCAAATGCAATTCAATTTGCAACTTCAAACATTTGGATGGATTATTTGCCAAACTGTGGAGATATTTGTGAGAAAAATGAGATGGGATAAGAAGGGGCAGTGGGACCCACATGTCATAGTGATATTAGACTTACACACCAAGTCTCCTTTCTGTCTTTCACTCCACCGAGGAAATTTCTCCCCGGGCGACACTGAGCAGCTCGGGCCACGGTCACCGACGCCAGCTCCTGCTGTTCCGAGACTCACCTCGCCCTTATCTCTCACGCGTGTGGCACAACACAAATTCTTCTCTTCACCGTAGCTTGCATCGCTCTGTTCTTTCGCCCTCCCGCAAGCAACGGCGCCCGATCGGTTCTCCCGATCGCACACCACCGCCGATTGCCGTTGGGTCGTGAGCTCCACAGCAAAAAGCTTTGTACAAGCATGCTCTAGATCGCTAGCAGTTTCTCCCCACAGCCCCATGCTCGTGTCTACCGAAAACCGGCAATATGTCGTTGCTCCCGTGTTGAACGGTGATGAACACGAGCTCGGTTGCCGTGGACAGCCTGAACCGAGGCAGGTCAAGCCCAAGCGAGCTTACTCAGCGGCGCGCCGGTGATCCTAGCTACTCCTCCCCGAAGCTCAGCCCTAGCCATTGCTCCTCGGAGGATAATTTCGGAAATTACTCTCGGGCGGCCAAAACGACCCCGAGGTAAGCATTTGCGCAATTCGGCGTTGATTCTTGATGGTTGTGCTTCACACTTCGCACAGAAGTTCTCCTATAGCTAGAGAACCTCCTCCCCCGATCCTAGGTTGAGAAATTAAGGGTAGGGTGAGAATTCCACGTTTTTGCCACGGGAAAACTTCCGGGCCAAGTCGGCCGCACGGTGCCAACGGGGTTAGAGTGCTCGCTGATGGTTTTGGGGGCCAAGTCTAGCGCCTACACGTTCCCCTGGTGCTCTAGAGACAAAGAATCGATCATTTGGTGGACAATTCGCCTTGCACCGGCTCGCCGGAACCCTAATCGTTGCTGCCCCCGGTGCGCAAGGTTTTCCGGCGATCCATGGCTGCCGGAGAACCTCTCAACGTGTTCAGCAGGCCAAGTTATGGTGGGCGGAGAGCAGGGGGTCGGGAGAGGGCCGGTAAGACCGTTCCGGCGACGCTCGCCGGAGGGCGCCGCCGCGGCCTCTGTTTGGCCGAAGGTTGAAGACGAACCCAGCGGGTCCCGCCTGTCAGCGACCGGGAGTTGGATTTCTGATTGGCTGTGGCGTGGGGATCGCGTGTGGCGGCACGGGAAATACTCAGTAGCCCCGTGTGGCTTGCCCCGACGCGTGACACATGTCACCTGGACCCACTGCCAGCATTTGAACATTTTGGAGAATTTCAGTTTTCAGTTCAAACTTTGAATAGCTAAAACTTTGGGTAGGAGAATCCAAAAATTGTGAAACAAATTTTGTTGGATTCCTCTGATAGAGTATTATCCAAATATGAAACCCAATTTGTATGAAACCCTTTATTTAATTCTGTAAAATTCTTTAAACTTTCTACCAAAAGAATTTTAGAGGGAGTTTGGTTA
The DNA here is from genome assembly GCA_030760725.1 of Neostapfia colusana. NCBI lineage: Eukaryota > Viridiplantae > Streptophyta > Magnoliopsida > Poales > Poaceae > Neostapfia > Neostapfia colusana. The sequence goes on from JASWHV010000003.1 coordinate 35,811,200, forward strand.
ATCCAAAAATCCTCAAATTTTGACAGAATAGTCTTTAGGGTATTAGTGAACAATTGTAAAATTATCAACTAATTTGGAGTTGATTTAGTTTGGTTAATTCTGATTTTAAGTTTCTGTATTCAAATGAATACAGAAACAATTTCAGAGAATTTCTAAAACTTGGAAATTCAGTTCTAGCCATTCCTTAGCTCCAAAAATGCTAGGAAAATTCATGCAAACTCTATTAGCTATAATTGAAATTGTAGTTCACTAATTTTTGCATGGACATGGGTGTGACCTCAGAATTAATTCTTCTTTGCTTAATTGCTTAGAAAATTATTCTGAACAAACCACTCGATGAAAAGTGCCAATTTTTGGTCCAGAGGATTTTCTTGTGACAAGGAACTCACATGAAAATTCTCAGCTCCATTGGAGCCTTGGATCACCCCTGTTCTTTTTAACCTCTTTAGGTGATCAATATAAAAGAGGGGGAAAACCACTTAGCACTTAATCAAGTGTTTAGATACAAACCCAAACCACTAGCACCAGTTTCATTTTAAATTCTTAAACAGAGTTCCAGTTTTGAAACTTGTTTTTAGAACTTGTAGCAAAGTCTTTACAATTAAACAATATGCATATTCTTCACGTGTAGTATCTACGTGGAGGAGTTGAAATCATCGGAGTAGAAATCAAGGAAGGAGGAAAGAGGTTGATCAAGCACCAAGTGATCTTCACTAACTGCATATATATATAAGTCACCTGCAAAACTAAGGCAAGCCCCGGTTTGCATCAAATTTACAAGTTTTTATTTGTATTCACTTCATACATCTAGCATTTTATTTATTGCATTACGTCTAGATGATATGAAACTCCAAATGCATGAACCAGAAAACCCGGGAGTTTAATGTAGGATATATTATGTTATCAATTAATTATAACTACTGATCTCAACAAAAAGTGGATTAAAAGAGGCATAACTCGAGTAGGCAGATTCCTACTCGTGAAACGGGGTTTAAGGGGGATCAATCGGAAGAGTTGGGAATTGATCCTCATAGTTGGGAATGGAGACCGGGCAGTGGATGGATGGTCAAGGACGTGGTCCTGTGAGCCTAGTCTATGTCTGATTCGATTAAGGCCCGTTCTCGTGTGCGGCCCAGCTGGACAAGTTTGAGATGTGTACCGGATGCATACTAGCAATATGGGTCCCAGGAAACCAATGTAACATGTTAACCTGGGTGTCGAGGCATACCTCACCGTCTGATGCCGATGCTGAAAGGATAGAGAAGTCAGCTCTACGAGGGTTTGCCGTAGAGAGACTTAATCCCAGTCGGTGGGACCGGTTCGACATTTGGGTGTCGTGTGAAAGGTTGCCACGTACGACGTCAGTGACGGTTGCTGTGTGCAATGTCGAGTACGGGCGTACGTGTCGTGTCATACGGGTGTTTTTGATTGCAATCACCGTCGCTCGTGGTAGTGAGCATACTTGTACAGTGAGTCGTGACGTAGTAATAAACGGGGAAACATTTAATATGCTTCGTGGGTAATCCTCATAATGGAGATGAGGAACGAGCAACACTTCACTAAATTTAATTTCCACCTTGGGCTAGTAGCGTCGAGGCAAAGCGTTTCTTGTTTGATTGGGGAGTCTCGACGTTAATGGCGCAAGGTCAGTTTGAGTCTAGGACAGCTCACTAAAGTTACTTTCACCTCGGGCAAGTGACATCGAGATGAAGCGTTTCTTGTTTGATTGTGGAGTCTCGATGTAAGTTGCGCGAGGGCTATAAAAGTTGCTTAAAACTTGAAGTAAGGACTCTCCTTTAGCTAAAGTTCATCGTTTGTGCAAACTTCTATAATCAGCCCTCTATTTGCATCATGTAGAGTTTCATGACTAGGGTGACGGGTCAGTCTTGCTGAGCTTCGTGCTCACAGATACTGCACAAGTTGTTTTGCAGGTAATAACTGTACGCTGTGATGTACGGGTACCTGATGAGACTCGGAGCTCTCCGAGTGATGAACTCTGGGTAACCCCTGCCGCTGCTATTATGACAGTGTTGCTAGCGAGAAGAGTCTGCGGGCTGGACACCTTCTCTGTTGCTTAGCATAGGTATGAGACGTGAGTTGTAATAGACTTCCGCTGTAGTTTATTTTGAGAAGTATTTGTGAAATCAACACTTTGTAAGCTTCCGCTTGTTTTATGTAATATGATGCTTTATTATGTGTGCTGTTGGGTGCCGCATCGCACGACACCACCTAATGCGATTCCCGGGCGAGGTGTCCCGTCCCCGTGAGTGATCGGGACGGCAGGGTCCTCACATCGTGCTATCAGAGCCGCATTGGTAATAGCACACGGAATAAGGATTGTATTACGACAAAAACTTAGGATACGGTGAGGAAACGATAATAGGCCCACATAAGGACTATAGTAGTATAGTTACTTAAAGTGGCATAACTAACTTATGTGTTATAATTCTGAATTTTGATTCTGTAACGACGCACCTACGTTCTGGTAAGAATGGTAAGGAACGCCACCGAAAGCGGTTCAATTTCGGTTAGCTCCCCTGACGAGGAAAGTGGTTCAGGGCTAGGTCTCACAGCTTGGTGTGAGACGTTAATATGAACTCTTGGACTCTTCATGTCCCTGAGCTCATATGAAACGCTGATCCCTAGCGTGCATTAGGCAAGTAAGTGGAGACCCCGTCGCGTTGTCAGTAACGCGATAGTGTGTTCGTCTGGAAATAGCCAAGGAGGACATACGCAGCGCTTGCCATCGGCGTGCCCTGCAGGGCAGTAGGTGGTATCCGTTGGGTTGATAACATTCCCAACCCTGACGACCCGTTCATGATATACTCGGGTTCCCCATCGTGTGGTGTTGAAACACGATCACGTGCCTTGAGACGTGACTTAACTCAAGGACGTCCGTATGACAATGATACGGGCGTTTGTATTTACTTTCAACTATAGAACTGCCTGGAATTAAACGACCCTTGAGTGCACCACTATTGAGTGTCTTCTGCAGGTACTAACCACGTACGTATCCCGTGTAGTACACGTGTGTGAGAGACCGTTTAGTGCCACTGATTATACGTATATACCGGTATAATCCGGTTTAGGATTTTCTTTTGGGGAGGCAACGTAGTACCGACATGTTTCTTACGGTGCATCGACACCGTACTACACATAGTAACCTCTTCCCTATGAAGAAATGATTCATGAGCTAACTTTCAACTAAAAATGGAAGTCTGAAACAAATATTAGTTACTGAACTCTTATTTTGAAATTCAAATAAGAAAATGTCTAGGTATCAAAGATTTCAAAAACAGAGTGCTCTGTTTCTAGCAGAAATTTTTGCTGGACTTTAACAGAGCAGAACTCTGAGTAGCTTTAACCAATTAAGGTGTATGATACAGTTCTGGAAAGCTTTTCAAGTGCTCTACAACTCTCTTGTAGACCTCCAGAGCAAAAATCACAAATTAAGTTGGTGAAAAGTCCAGATGATGGCAAACTGTTCAGGACCAGGACAGTACCCAAAAACCTCTCTGGACCTTTCTGTTTTTAAGCCATAACGTCCTGTAGAAAAATCCCTAGGGAGCCTGTGCTACACTGTTGGAAAGGTTATGAGATATCAAACATTGTTGTAGTTCAAAGGTTGTTCAGATTCTTGTTGTATTTTCATATACAACAGTGATAAAGTCAGCCACATACAAAGGAGATGGCGGCAAATTTTATCCAGAAAGTCTGTCAATTCTGCGAACTCATAACTTTTGATCCAGAAGTGATATGGAGGCATTTGAATACTCGTTGGAAAGATATTGAAGTTAAATTTAACTTTGATATTCAACCTGAGTTATGAAAATGCTTCTAAATGAATCAAAATCTGGGTTAGGACAGAAGAGTCTGTTCTTCACAGCAAAGAGAACGGTTGAAGGAGCAACTAAGTGAACTCATGAGTAAATGAGTTATACGACCATGCTCATGATCTTGGGGTTGCTCCGCGCTGTTCGTTAAGAAGAACTATGAGACACTAAGGTTAAGTGTTGATTTTCGTTCACTCAGTGCTGTCACTATAAAGGGCACTGAGGGTACTCTATGGTTTAAAGACCATATAGTTATACCTCGTATGATGAAGCTCTATACTGCCGGAAATGTCGCACACCACTGAAGTGGTGTGAGTACGGCAGAAGAGTACTGATCGGGGTTGGTTAGTCAACAGAGACAATGTCCGAGTTCGAGTGGGAGAAGCGAACTTGGAGGCTGTTCAATCCCGAAAGAAAAGTCACGAGGGTCAAAGGCATTGACCGTTGCATTTCGACGGTGGAGAACACGTTGTCTTTGCGTGTCTCCAATGGAAGGAATTCACCGGTCCGATGTAAAGGGGGAATTTTTCTCCCCGAGCTATAGACCCACTTGCTATCACGGAGGTGTATAGACAGTGGGGAAACTGAAATAATCCCGGAAAGGCGGAAACGGCGTCCTGCAGTTTAAGAACAGAATCGTCGTACCCCGTAAATTAGAGTCGAGAGAGAAGGATTGTTGACGAGGCTCATTTGTCATAATTTCTATCCATCTCGATTCGTTGGTCCATTCCAGGTTATGGAAAGATGTGAACCCGTTGCATACCGGCTAGAAGTATCACCGGTGTGTAGGACATCTTTCACATTTCTCAGCTGAGGAAGTGTCTCAAGTGTTCAATCACCATTTAGCTGGGGAATATCGAGGGACAGAAGCCGGATCTCACACATCAGGAGGGACTGGCTCATTTCATCGACATAATGAACCGAACCACACGTGACCGTACGTTGTAGTTCTATAAAGTTTTAGGGAGTGATTAGTCCAAGGTTGAAGAGACAGGGGAGAGCGAAGGATTTCTTCGCACCAATTATCCCAATTCTTGACGTCGCACGTTAGTTAATTTTCCACCATCCTTCCTCTCGTTTTTACCTTATAATCTCGGGACGAGATTCTTTTAAGGGGGGAGGATTGTAAAGGTCCCAAAATATGCATACAAAGAAACTCTTGTTTGCACAAAGTTGGTTTCACATGTATGAAAAATGGGACTCGTTAAAACTTTTCTTTCCACATGTGATAATACACATGAGAGCCTTCTTCACACAAGTTCAAATATTTATTTGAAGACTTGGAACCCAAGAGGAATCTAAAACTAAGGTGGGGAGTTATCATTTGAGTGAGGAAGCTAAAGTTTGATTTTGAGAACAAATTGTTCCAATCAAAAATGCAAATGAGAGTAACACAAGGGTTTTCAAACTGTTGTACTAAAAACCTCATTTGCAGCAGCCAAATCAATGATCAGAGTTCACATTTGGATTCCTTAGGTCCAAATTAGGGGGTAGGCAAAGTTTCATCAATTTTTGAAAAGATTTGCTATCCGTTTCTCCCAAAAGGCTTAAATGTGCAAAGAATTCAAATACACATTTGAATTTGGATGAAATTTGCCCAACTCTCCAAATGCAATTCAATTTGCAACTTCAAACATTTGGATGGATTATTTGCCAAACTGTGGAGATATTTGTGAGAAAAATGAGATGGGATAAGAAGGGGCAGTGGGACCCACATGTCATAGTGATATTAGACTTACACACCAAGTCTCCTTTCTGTCTTTCACTCCACCGAGGAAATTTCTCCCCGGGCGACACTGAGCAGCTCGGGCCACGGTCACCGACGCCAGCTCCTGCTGTTCCGAGACTCACCTCGCCCTTATCTCTCACGCGTGTGGCACAACACAAATTCTTCTCTTCACCGTAGCTTGCATCGCTCTGTTCTTTCGCCCTCCCGCAAGCAACGGCGCCCGATCGGTTCTCCCGATCGCACACCACCGCCGATTGCCGTTGGGTCGTGAGCTCCACAGCAAAAAGCTTTGTACAAGCATGCTCTAGATCGCTAGCAGTTTCTCCCCACAGCCCCATGCTCGTGTCTACCGAAAACCGGCAATATGTCGTTGCTCCCGTGTTGAACGGTGATGAACACGAGCTCGGTTGCCGTGGACAGCCTGAACCGAGGCAGGTCAAGCCCAAGCGAGCTTACTCAGCGGCGCGCCGGTGATCCTAGCTACTCCTCCCCGAAGCTCAGCCCTAGCCATTGCTCCTCGGAGGATAATTTCGGAAATTACTCTCGGGCGGCCAAAACGACCCCGAGGTAAGCATTTGCGCAATTCGGCGTTGATTCTTGATGGTTGTGCTTCACACTTCGCACAGAAGTTCTCCTATAGCTAGAGAACCTCCTCCCCCGATCCTAGGTTGAGAAATTAAGGGTAGGGTGAGAATTCCACGTTTTTGCCACGGGAAAACTTCCGGGCCAAGTCGGCCGCACGGTGCCAACGGGGTTAGAGTGCTCGCTGATGGTTTTGGGGGCCAAGTCTAGCGCCTACACGTTCCCCTGGTGCTCTAGAGACAAAGAATCGATCATTTGGTGGACAATTCGCCTTGCACCGGCTCGCCGGAACCCTAATCGTTGCTGCCCCCGGTGCGCAAGGTTTTCCGGCGATCCATGGCTGCCGGAGAACCTCTCAACGTGTTCAGCAGGCCAAGTTATGGTGGGCGGAGAGCAGGGGGTCGGGAGAGGGCCGGTAAGACCGTTCCGGCGACGCTCGCCGGAGGGCGCCGCCGCGGCCTCTGTTTGGCCGAAGGTTGAAGACGAACCCAGCGGGTCCCGCCTGTCAGCGACCGGGAGTTGGATTTCTGATTGGCTGTGGCGTGGGGATCGCGTGTGGCGGCACGGGAAATACTCAGTAGCCCCGTGTGGCTTGCCCCGACGCGTGACACATGTCACCTGGACCCACTGCCAGCATTTGAACATTTTGGAGAATTTCAGTTTTCAGTTCAAACTTTGAATAGCTAAAACTTTGGGTAGGAGAATCCAAAAATTGTGAAACAAATTTTGTTGGATTCCTCTGATAGAGTATTATCCAAATATGAAACCCAATTTGTATGAAACCCTTTATTTAATTCTGTAAAATTCTTTAAACTTTCTACCAAAAGAATTTTAGAGGGAGTTTGGTTAATCCAAAAATCCTCAAATTTTGACAGAATAGTCTTTAGGGTATTAGTGAACAATTGTAAAATTATCAACTAATTTGGAGTTGATTTAGTTTGGTTAATTCTGATTTTAAGTTTCTGTATTCAAATGAATACAGAAACAATTTCAGAGAATTTCTAAAACTTGGAAATTCAGTTCTAGCCATTCCTTAGCTCCAAAAATGCTAGGAAAATTCATGCAAACTCTATTAGCTATAATTGAAATTGTAGTTCACTAATTTTTGCATGGACATGGGTGTGACCTCAGAATTAATTCTTCTTTGCTTAATTGCTTAGAAAATTATTCTGAACAAACCACTCGATGAAAAGTGCCAATTTTTGGTCCAGAGGATTTTCTTGTGACAAGGAACTCACATGAAAATTCTCAGCTCCATTGGAGCCTTGGATCACCCCTGTTCTTTTTAACCTCTTTAGGTGATCAATATAAAAGAGGGGGAAAACCACTTAGCACTTAATCAAGTGTTTAGATACAAACCCAAACCACTAGCACCAGTTTCATTTTAAATTCTTAAACAGAGTTCCAGTTTTGAAACTTGTTTTTAGAACTTGTAGCAAAGTCTTTACAATTAAACAATATGCATATTCTTCACGTGTAGTATCTACGTGGAGGAGTTGAAATCATCGGAGTAGAAATCAAGGAAGGAGGAAAGAGGTTGATCAAGCACCAAGTGATCTTCACTAACTGCATATATATATAAGTCACCTGCAAAACTAAGGCAAGCCCCGGTTTGCATCAAATTTACAAGTTTTTATTTGTATTCACTTCATACATCTAGCATTTTATTTATTGCATTACGTCTAGATGATATGAAACTCCAAATGCATGAACCAGAAAACCCGGGAGTTTAATGTAGGATATATTATGTTATCAATTAATTATAACTACTGATCTCAACAAAAAGTGGATTAAAAGAGGCATAACTCGAGTAGGCAGATTCCTACTCGTGAAACGGGGTTTAAGGGGGATCAATCGGAAGAGTTGGGAATTGATCCTCATAGTTGGGAATGGAGACCGGGCAGTGGATGGATGGTCAAGGACGTGGTCCTGTGAGCCTAGTCTATGTCTGATTCGATTAAGGCCCGTTCTCGTGTGCGGCCCAGCTGGACAAGTTTGAGATGTGTACCAGATGCATACTAGCAATATGGGTCCCAGGAAACCAATGTAACATGTTAACCTGGGTGTCGAGGCATACCTCACCGTCTGATGCCGATGCTGAAAAGATAGAGAAGTCAGCTCTACGAGGGTTTGCCGTAGAGAGACTTAATCCCAGTCGGTGGGACCGGTTCGACATTTGGGTGTCGTGTGAAAGGTTGCCACGTACGACGTCAGTGACGGTTGCTGTGTGCAATGTCGAGTACGGGCGTACGTGTCGTGTCATACGGGTGTTTTTGATTGCAATCACCGTCGCTCGTGGTAGTGAGCATACTTGTACAGTGAGTCGTGACGTAGTAATAAACGGGGAAACATTTAATATGCTTCGTGGGTAATCCTCATAATGGAGATGAGGAACGAGCAACACTTCACTAAATTTAATTTCCACCTTGGGCTAGTAGCGTCGAGGCAAAGCGTTTCTTGTTTGATTGGGGAGTCTCGACGTTAATGGCGCAAGGTCAGTTTGAGTCTAGGACAGCTCACTAAAGTTACTTTCACCTCGGGCAAGTGACATCGAGATGAAGCGTTTCTTGTTTGATTGTGGAGTCTCGATGTAAGTTGCGCGAGGGCTATAAAAGTTGCTTAAAACTTGAAGTAAGGACTCTCCTTTAGCTAAAGTTCATCGTTTGTGCAAACTTCTATAATCAGCCCTCTATTTGCATCATGTAGAGTTTCATGACTAGGGTGACGGGTCAGTCTTGCTGAGCTTCGTGCTCACAGATACTGCACAAGTTGTTTTGCAGGTAATAACTGTACGCTGTGATGTACGGGTACCTGATGAGACTCGGAGCTCTCCGAGTGATGAACTCTGGGTAACCCCTGCCGCTGCTATTATGACAGTGTTGCTAGCGAGAAGAGTCTGCGGGCTGGACACCTTCTCTGTTGCTTAGCATAGGTATGAGACGTGAGTTGTAATAGACTTCCGCTGTAGTTTATTTTGAGAAGTATTTGTGAAATCAACACTTTGTAAGCTTCCGCTTGTTTTATGTAATATGATGCTTTATTATGTGTGCTGTTGGGTGCCGCATCGCACGACACCACCTAATGCGATTCCCGGGCGAGGTGTCCCGTCCCCGTGAGTGATCGGGACGGCAGGGTCCTCACATCGTGCTATCAGAGCCGCATTGGTAATAGCACACGGAATAAGGATTGTATTACGACAAAAACTTAGGATACGGTGAGGAAACGATAATAGGCCCACATAAGGACTATAGTAGTATAGTTACTTAAAGTGGCATAACTAACTTATGTGTTATAATTCTGAATTTTGATTCTGTAACGACGCACCTACGTTCTGGTAAGAATGGTAAGGAACGCCACCGAAAGCGGTTCAATTTCGGTTAGCTCCCCTGACGAGGAAAGTGGTTCAGGGCTAGGTCTCACAGCTTGGTGTGAGACGTTAATATGAACTCTTGGACTCTTCATGTCCCTGAGCTCATATGAAACGCTGATCCCTAGCGTGCATTAGGCAAGTAAGTGGAGACCCCGTCGCGTTGTCAGTAACGCGATAGTGTGTTCGTCTGGAAATAGCCAAGGAGGACATACGCAGCGCTTGCCATCGGCGTGCCCTGCAGGGCAGTAGGTGGTATCCGTTGGGTTGATAACATTCCCAACCCTGACGACCCGTTCATGATATACTCGGGTTCCCCATCGTGTGGTGTTGAAACACGATCACGTGCCTTGAGACGTGACTTAACTCAAGGACGTCCGTATGACAATGATACGGGCGTTTGTATTTACTTTCAACTATAGAACTGCCTGGAATTAAACGACCCTTGAGTGCACCACTATTGAGTGTCTTCTGCAGGTACTAACCACGTACGTATCCCGTGTAGTACACGTGTGTGAGAGACCGTTTAGTGCCACTGATTATACGTATATACCGGTATAATCCGGTTTAGGATTTTCTTTTGGGGAGGCAACGTAGTACCGACATGTTTCTTACGGTGCATCGACACCGTACTACACATAGTAACCTCTTCCCTATGAAGAAATGATTCATGAGCTAACTTTCAACTAAAAATGGAAGTCTGAAACAAATATTAGTTACTGAACTCTTATTTTGAAATTCAAATAAGAAAATGTCTAGGTATCAAAGATTTCAAAAACAGAGTGCTCTGTTTCTAGCAGAAATTTTTGCTGGACTTTAACAGAGCAGAACTCTGAGTAGCTTTAACCAATTAAGGTGTATGATACAGTTCTGGAAAGCTTTTCAAGTGCTCTACAACTCTCTTGTAGACCTCCAGAGCAAAAATCACAAATTAAGTTGGTGAAAAGTCCAGATGATGGCAAACTGTTCAGGACCAGGACAGTACCCAAAAACCTCTCTGGACCTTTCTGTTTTTAAGCCATAACGTCCTGTAGAAAAATCCCTAGGGAGCCTGTGCTACACTGTTGGAAAGGTTATGAGATATCAAACATTGTTGTAGTTCAAAGGTTGTTCAGATTCTTGTTGTATTTTCATATACAACAGTGATAAAGTCAGCCACATACAAAGGAGATGGCGGCAAATTTTATCCAGAAAGTCTGTCAGTTCTGCGAACTCATAACTTTTGATCCAGAAGTGATATGGAGGCATTTGAATACTCGTTGGAAAGATATTGAAGTTAAATTTAACTTTGATATTCAACCTGAGTTATGAAAATGCTTCTAAATGAATCAAAATCTGGGTTAGGACAGAAGAGTCTGTTCTTCACAGCAAAGAGAACGGTTGAAGGAGCAACTAAGTGAACTCATGAGTAAATGAGTTATACGACCATGCTCATGATCTTGGGGTTGCTCCGCGCTGTTCGTTAAGAAGAACGATGAGACACTAAGGTTAAGTGTTGATTTTCGTTCACTCAGTGCTGTCACTATAAAGGGCACTGAGGGTACTCTATGGTTTAAAGACCATATAGTTATACCTCGTATGATGAAGCTCTATACTGCCGGAAATGTCGCACACCACTGAAGTGGTGTGAGTACGGCAGAAGAGTACTGATCGGGGTTGGTTAGTCAACAGAGACAATGTCCGAGTTCGAGTGGGAGAAGCGAACTTGGAGGCTGTTCAATCCCGAAAGAAAAGTCACGAGGGTCAAAGGCATTGACCGTTGCATTTCGACGGTGGAGAACACGTTGTCTTTGCGTGTCTCCAATGGAAGGAATTCACCGGTCCGATGTAAAGGGGGAATTTTTCTCCCCGAGCTATAGACCCACTTGCTATCACGGAGGTGTATAGACAGTGGGGAAACTGAAGTAATCCCGGAAAGGCGGAAACGGCGTCCTGCAGTTTAAGAACAGAATCGTCGTACCCCGTAAATTAGAGTCGAGAGAGAAGGATTGTTGACGAGGCTCATTTGTCATAATTTCTATCCATCTCGATTCGTTGGTCCATTCCAGGTTATGGAAAGATGTGAACCCGTTGCATACCGGCTGGAAGTATCACCGGTGTGTAGGACATCTTTCACATTTCTCAGCTGAGGAAGTGTCTCAAGTGTTCAATCACCATTTAGCTGGGGAATATCGAGGGACAGAAGCCGGATCTCACACATCAGGAGGGACTGGCTCATTTCATCGACATAATGAACCGAACCACACGTGACCGTACGTTGTAGTTCTATAAAGTTTTAGGGAGTGATTAGTCCAAGGTTGAAGAGACAGGGGAGAGCGAAGGATTTCTTCGCACCAATTATCCCAATTCTTGACGTCGCACGTTAGTTAATTTTCCACCATCCTTCCTCTCGTTTTTACCTTATAATCTCGGGACGAGATTCTTTTAAGGGGGGAGGATTGTAAAGGTCCCAAAATATGCATACAAAGAAACTCTTGTTTGCACAAAGTTGGTTTCACATGTATGAAAAATGGGACTCGTTAAAACTTTTCTTTCCACATGTGATAATACACATGAGAGCCTTCTTCACACAAGTTCAAATATTTATTTGAAGACTTGGAACCCAAGAGGAATCTAAAACTAAGGTGGGGAGTTATCATTTGAGTGAGGAAGCTAAAGTTTGATTTTGAGAACAAATTGTTCCAATCAAAAATGCAAATGAGAGTAACACAAGGGTTTTCAAACTGTTGTACTAAAAACCTCATTTGCAGCAGCCAAATCAATGATCAGAGTTCACATTTGGATTCCTTAGGTCCAAATTAGGGGGTAGGCAAAGTTTCATCAATTTTTGAAAAGATTTGCTATCCGTTTCTCCCAAAAGGCTTAAATGTGCAAAGAATTCAAATACACATTTGAATTTGGATGAAATTTGCCCAACTCTCCAAATGCAATTCAATTTGCAACTTCAAACATTTGGATGGATTATTTGCCAAACTGTGGAGATATTTGTGAGAAAAATGAGATGGGATAAGAAGGGGGCAGTAGGACCCACATGTCATAGTGATATTAGACTTACACACTAAGTCTCCTTTCTATCTTTCACTCCACCGAGGAAATTTCTCCCCAGGCGACACCGAGCAGCTCGGGCCACGGTCACCGCCGCCAGCTCCTGCTGTTCCGAGACTCACCTCACCCTTATCTCTCACGCGTGTGGTACAACACGAATTCTTCTCTTCACCGTAGCTTGCATCGCTCTGTTCTTTCGCCCTCCCGCAAGCAACGGCGCCCGCTCGGTTCTCCCGATCGCACACCACCGCCGATTGCCGTTGGGTCGTGAGCTCCACAGCAAAAAGCTTTGTACAAGCATGCTCAAGATCTCTAGCAGTTTCTCCCCACAGCCCCATGCTCGTGTCTACCGAAAACCGGCAATATGTAGTTGCTCCCATGTTGAACGGTGATGAACACAAGCTCGGTTGCCGTGGACAGCGTGAACCGAGGCAGGTCAAGCCCAAGCGAGCTTACTCAGCGGCGCACCGGTGATCCTAGCTACTCCTCCCCGAAGCTCAGCCCTAACCGTTGCTCCTCGGAGGATAATTTTGGAAATTACTCTTGGGCGGCCAAAACGACCCCGAGGTAAGCATTTGTGCAATTCGGCGTTGATTCTTGATGGTTGTGCTTCACACTTCGCACAGAAGTTCCCCTATAGCTAGAGCACCTCCTCCCGCGATCCTAGGTTGAGAAATTAAGGGTAGGGTGAGAATTCCACGTTTTTGCCACGGGAAAACTTCCGGGCCAAGTCGACCACACGGTGCCAACGGGGTTAGAGTGCTCTCTGATGGTTTTGGGGGCCAAGTCTAGCGCCTACACGTTCCCCTGGTGCTATAGAGACAAAGAATCGATCATTTGGTGGACAATTCGCCTTGCACCGGCTCGCCGGAACCCTAATCGTTGCTGCCCCCGGCGCGCAAGGTTTTCCGGCGATCCATGGCTGCCGGAGAACCTCTCAACGTGTTCAGCAGGCCAAGTTATGGTGGGGCGGCGAGCAGGTGGTCGGGAGAGGGCCGGTAAGACCGTTCCGGCGACGCTCGCCGGAGGGCGCCGCCGCGGTCTCTGTTTGGCCGAAGGTTGAAGACGAACCCGGCGGGTCCCGCCTGTCAGCGACCGGGAGTCGGAGTTCTGATCGGCTGTGGCATGGGGATCGCGTGTGGCGGCGCGGGAAATACTCAGTAGCTCCGTGTGGCTTGTCCCGACGCGTGACACCTACCCTGGACCCACTGCCAGCATTTGAACATTTTGGAGAATTTCAGTTTTCAGTTCAAACTTTGAATAGCTAAAACTTTGGGTAGGAGAATCCAAAAATTGTGAAACAAATTTTGTTGGATTCCTCTGATAGAGTACTATCCAAATATGAAACCTAATTTGTATGAAACCCTTTATTTAATTCTGTAAAATTCTTTAAAGCTTTCTAGCAAAAGAATTTTAGAGGGAGTTTGGTTAATCCAAAAATCCTCAAATTTTGACAGAATAGTGTTTAGGGTATTAGTGAACAATTGTAAAATTCTAAACGCATTTGGAGTTGATTTAGTTAGGTTAATTCTGATTTTAAGTTTCTGTATTCAAATGAATACAGAAACAATTTCAGAGAATTCCCAAAACTTGGAAATTCAGTTCTAGCCATTCCTTAGCTCCAAAAATGCTAGGAAAATTCATGCAAACTCTATGAGCTATAATTGAAATTGTAGTTCACTAATTTTTGCATGGACATGGGTGTGACCTCATAATTAATTCTTCTTTGCTTAATTGCTTAGAAAATTATTCTGAACAAACCACTCGATGAAAAGTGCCAATTTTTGGTCCAGAGGATTTTCTTGTGACAAGGAACTCACATGAAAATTCTCAGCTCCATTGGAGCCTTGGATCACCCCTGTTCTTTTTAACCTCTTTAGGTGATCAATATAAAAGAGGGGGAAAACCACTTAGCACGTAATCAAGTGTTTAGATACAAACCCAAACCACTAGGACCAGTTTCATTTTAAATTCTTAAACAGAGTTCCAGTTTTGAAACTTGTTGTTGGAACTTGTAGCAAAGTCCTTACAATTAAACAATATGCATATTCTTCACGTGTAGTATCTACGTGGAGGAGTTGAAATCATTGGAGTAGAAATCAAGGAAGGAGGAAAGAGGTTGATCAAGCACCAAATGATCTTCACTAACTGCATATATATATAAGTCACATGCAAAACTAAGGCAAGCCCCGGTTTGCATCAAATTTACAAGTTTTTATTTGTATTCACTTCATACGTCTAGCATTTTATTTATTGCATTACGTCTAGATGGTATGAAACTCCAAATGCATGAACCAGAAAACCCGGGAGTTTAATGTAGGATATATTATGTTATCAATTAATTATAACTACTGATCTCAACAAAAAGTGGATTAAAAGAGGCATAACTCGAGTAGGCAGATTCCTACTCGTGAAACGGGGTTTAAGGGGGATCAACCGGAAGAGTTGGGAATTGATCCTCATAGTTGGGAATGGAGACCGGGCAGTGGATGGAAGGTCAAGGACGTGGTCCTGTGAGCCTAGTCTATGTCTGAGTCGATTAAGGCCCGTTCTCGTGTGTGGCCCCGCTGGACAAGTTTGAGATATGTACCGGATGCATACTGGCAATATGGGACCCAGGAAACCGATGTAACATGTTAACCTGGGTGTCGAGGCATACCTCACCGTCTGATGCCGATGCTGAAAGGATAGAGAAGTCGGCTCTACGAGGGTTTGCCGTAGAGAGACTTAATCCCAGTCGGTGGGACCGGTTCAACATTTGGGTGTCGTGTGAAAGGTTGCCACGTACGACGTCAGTGACGGTTGCTGTGTGCAACGTCGAGTACGGGCGTACGTGTCGTGTCAGCCGGGTGTTTTTGATTGCAATCACCGTCGCTGGTGGTAGTGAGCATACTTGTACACTGAGTCGCGACGTAGTAATAAACGGGGAAACGTTTAATATGCTTCGTGGGTAATCCTCATAATGGAGATGAGGAACGAGCAACACTTCACTAAATTTAATTTTCACCTTGGGCTAGTAGCGTCGAGGCAAAGCGTTTCTTGTTTGATTGAGGAGTCTCGACGTTAATGGCGCAAGGTCAGTTTGAGTCTAGGATAGCTCACTAAAGTTACTTTCACCTCGGGCAAGTGACATCGAGATGAAGCGTTTCTTGTTTGATTGTGGAGTCTCGATGTAAGTTGCGCGAGGGCTATGAAAGTTGCTTAAAACTTGAAGTAAGGACTCTCCTTTAGCTCAAGTTCATCGTTTGTGCATACTTCTATAATCAGCCCTCTATTTGCATCATGTAGAGTTTCATGACTAGGGTGACGGGTCAGTCTTGCTGAGCTTCGTGCTCACAGATACTGCACAAGTTGTTTTGCAGGTAATAACTGTACGCTGTGATGTACGGGTACCTGATGAGACTCGGAGCTCTCTGAGTGATGAACTCTGGGTAACCCCTGCCGCTGCTATTATGACAGTGTTGCTAGCGAGAAGAGTCCGCGGGCTGGACACCTTCTCTGTTGCTTAGCATAGGTATGAGACGTGAGTTGTAATAGACTTCCGCTGTAGTTTATTTTGAGAATTATTTGTGAAATCAACACTTTGTAAGCTTCCGCTTGTTTTATGTAATATGATGCTTTAATATGTGTGCTGTTGGGTGCCGCATCGCACGGCACCACCCAATGCGATTCCCGGGCGAGGTGTCCCGTCCCCGTGAGTGATCGGGACGGCGGGGTCCTCACAGTTGAGGGTGATACGCGGAGCTTCGAATCAATCTGGTTCCCAAGGATGCGTGTAGCTGCTCCCAGAAACGAGCAACAAACAACGCGCCTCGATCAGAGATGATCGTCCAGGGAACTCCATGTAGGCACAAGATCCGTGCTATGTATAACTCCGCATACTGTTTGGCGGTGTATCTGGTATTCCCAGGGATGAAGCGTGCCGATTTGGTCAACCGGTCTACGATTACCCAAATCGAGTCATGGTGGTGGGAGGTCATCGGCAACCCAACGATGAAATCTATACTCAAGTCTTCCCACTTCCATGCCGGTATTTGTAGCGGTTGCAGCAGGCCCGCCTTCTTCACATGGTCGGCCTTAATTCTTCGACACGTATCATATTCTGAAACGTATTTTGCAACTTCACATTTCATACGTGTCCATCAAAATTTTTTCCGGAGGTCTTGGTACGTTTTATTGCTGCCCGGGTGAATAGAAAATTTGGATAAGTGAGCCTCCTCCAAAATTTTGTTCCGCAGCCTCATATCACGGGGTATGATTATCCGGTTCCTGAACCATAGGGTGTCTTCATCATCTAACCGGAAACATTTCATCTCCCCGTCTTTCAACCTCCTTCTGATATGAGCCATGCCCTTGTCTTTATTTTAAGTTGCCATAACCTCCTCTTTTATTGTGGGTATGAGAGCTAGGTTATGCAG
The DNA here is from genome assembly GCA_030760725.1 of Neostapfia colusana. Taxonomy (NCBI): domain Eukaryota; kingdom Viridiplantae; phylum Streptophyta; class Magnoliopsida; order Poales; family Poaceae; genus Neostapfia; species Neostapfia colusana. The sequence goes on from JASWHV010000003.1 coordinate 35,828,174, forward strand.
ATCTCCATATGGAACCAAGTAGAGACTTGGTTTTCCCTCTTCTAGCGGCGTAATGGTCAGGTTATGAATATGAGACTTCCAGCTGAGTGCATCGGCAACCACATTTGCCTTGCCCGGATGATAATGAATTTCAATCTCATAGTCCTTGATCAGCTCCAACCATTGCCGTTGTCGCATATTCAACTCTTTCTGAGTGAATATGTACTTCAAACTTTTGTGGTCGGTGTAGAGATGAACCAGATTTCCCAATAGGTAATGTCTCCACATATTCAAAGCTAGTAGCACGGAAGCAAGCTCGAGATCATGAGTTGGATAATGTTGCTCATGATTCCGTAATTGCCGCGATCCATAAGCGACCACACGTCCTCGTTGCATGAGTACACAACCAAGCCCGATGCCCGACGCATCACAATAAACATCAAAAGGCTTGGTTGTATCCGGTTGAGCTAGAACCGGGGCTGTTGTGAGGTGTTTCACCAACGCTTGAAAACCTTCCTCACATGGCTTGCTCCAATCATATTTGATGCCCTTTTTCAGTAGCTCAGTCATAGGTTTGGAGATTTTTGAGAAGCTTGGGATGAACCTCCGGTAATATCCCGCCAAACCCACGAAGCTACGAACTTCATGGACTGATGTTGGAGACTTCCACTTCAGCACTTGTTCAATCTTGCTTGGATCAACAGCAATGCCTTCTGCTGAAATAATGTGTCCAAGAAACGGCACTTGGTTGATCCAGAATTCACATTTACTAAACTTTGCATAGAGCTTGTGATCTCTCAGTCGTTGGAGCACAATATGCAAATGTTTAGTGTGTTCCTATTCAGATTTGGAATAGACCAAGATGTCGTCGATGAATACCACGACGAACTGATCCAGCTCCGGCATGAACACCGAGTTCATAAGATACATAATGTGGGCCGGAGCATTGGTCAACCCAAATGACATGACAAGATACTCATAGAGTCCGTATCTTGTCGAGAATGCTGTTTTCGGGACATCTTCCGCTCGAATCTTGATTTGATGATATACCGACCTTAAGTCCATCTTAGAAAAGACTTTAGCACCCACTAGCTGATCGAAGAGGATATCAATTCTTGGTAGTGGATACTTGTTCTTTATGGTCACGGCATTCAAGGGACGACAATCGACGCATAGCCTCAGCGTCTCATCCTTCTTCTTCACAAATAAAGCTGAGCAACCCCATGGTGATGAACTTGGACGAATAAACCCCTTGTCCATCAGATCTTTGAGTTGCTCCTTCAACTCGTCTAATTCATTCAGAGCCATTTTGTATGGTCTCCGAGAGATTGGCGTGGTTCCCGGTATCAAATCTATTTTGAACTCCACCTCGCGCTCAGGTGGTAGGCCTGGAAGATCTTCAGGAAAAACGTCCGGATATTCACGGGCTATCAGAATGTCTTCTAACTTGCAAGCCTCGGCATTACATACTTCCGGGTCTTTAGAAACCGCTTCGCCGAGGTACAATGTTTGACGTCCGTGAAGTGGAGAGTCCAAGTGAACACTCCTGTTCTCGATGTCCAGAACAGCCTTATGGAAGGTCAACCATGATATTCCCAATATGGCATCGATTCCTTGGTCTTCGAGAATTATGAGGGTGGTAGGATAAATCTTTCCACCCATACAAAGTGGTGCTCGAGAGACGACTTCATTAGTGGATATGTCTCCACCTGGCGAATGAATAAGGTATGAGCCTTTGGTGATAGTGGTGGATATCTGGTCCCGGATGACCGTCGCCCTGCTAATGAAGTTGTGTGTCGCACCAGAGTCGAATAAAATGACAACCGGCTTGTCATTTAAGGTGAATCTGCCGGCAAGAGCAGGTCCTCCCTTTGGCAGATCATCGACTGACACATAATTAACCGTCCCCACTTTGGACATAGCTTTTCTTTGCTGTCCAAGATCACTTTTTAGAACTGGACCCGCAGACATAACGTTGCTGTTCGGTTCAGTTGCTTCATTGACGTTGAGTTCATTGTCAATATGGAGGGGGACAGCACTCGGTTCAGCTGAGAAATCACCTTGATCATCTTCAACCTCTTGAGGGAAAAAGTATTCTGGTGCACCTTGTTGATACTGAGGTGCATAAGAAATAAGTTGCTGCTGCGGTGGAGGTGAATAAGACCTCTGTGGAGTATAATAGTCATCACACTCCCAGAATGATTGCACCTCTTGTGGAATCTCTCGACCGGAAGGTGAACGGATCACCAACCGATACTTCTGAGGTAGACGATTGTATTCATCTTGTGATGAGTCCCTCTCCCTCTTTTCTTTGAGGTAGAGGTTGGAATAATATTCTTGAGCGATAGCACAGCTCACAAACTCATCAAAATTCTCTTGGCTAACTTGAGCCAATTCACATCGCGGCCTAGCAGTCAGCCCTCCATAAAAATGATAACACCTCATGGATGGTAATTTCACATAGTCAGGGACATATTGAGCTAAGCAATTGAATTCCTTCGCATACTCAATAACACTCATGTCCCCTTGCTTCAGACTCCAGAACTCATCCAGACTGGTTTGCATTATGCCCGCAGGAATGAAACGAGCACGAAATGCAGCCTGGAATTCCACCCATGTGACACGATGCCCTGCTGGTTGGACAGCAAGGTACTCTGCCCACCATGCTCCAGAAAAGCCGTGAAGCTGTTGAGCGGCATATAGAGTCTTCAAGAATTCATCACATTGGATCAACCCAAACTTGGACTCGATGACACGTAACCAGTGATTTGCTTCACAATGGTCAGCCGCCTCGGAGAATACCGGCGGTTGTGTCGCCAAGAAATCCAGATACGTGCTCTAGGTGGGCATGTGACGTTGAACTTCTCGATCTATGACTTGCTGAACTAGAGTTTGGAGAGTTTCATTCATCTTCGCCATAATTTCAGCCAATCCGGTTGGCAATGGCTCTTGTGATGAAGTCGAGTCATTCCCACCTCGACTTGAACCTCCAATCTCCCTTTGAGGATGTGTGCGTACCATACTGCACGAAACAAAATTTTGAGTCAATCAAAATTCTATCTCAGTAGTAAGTAAAGATAAGTAAAACATGAACATGTCATGAACTTTATGAAAGCATAACCACATTCATGTTTAAACAAATCTTATGTACGCTAAGCTAATCAGCGGGACTACCCTGACCAGCTCACACAAACTCCAAACTTTACTCAAGTTATGAACAGATCTTGACTTGAGTTCAACACCCAAGTTTTAGCAAACTTCAGTATCTTTCCAACGAGTACTTATAGGCTTCTTAAAGATTTTTCTACAGGAAGTTATGGCTAAAAAACAGAAAGGTCCAGAGAGGTTTTTGCTACTGTCCTGGTTTGAACAGTTTGCCTTCAACTGGACATTTCACCAACTTAAAGTGTGATTTTGCTCTGGAGGTCTACAACGAAATTGTAGACCACTTGAAAATCTTTCCAAAACTGTATCATACACCTTAATTGGGTCAATCTACTCAGAGTTATACTCTGTTAAAGTCCAGAAAGAATTTCTGCCAGAAACAGGGCACTCTGTTTTTGAAAACTTTGATACCTAGTTATACTCTCATTTGAATCTTAGCTCAAAATAAGAGTTCAGTAGCTAATACTTGTTTCAAACTTCCATTTTTAGTTTAAAGTTAGTTCATGAATCATTTCTTCATAGGGAAGAGGTTATTAAGTGTAGTACGGTGTCGATGCACCGTAAGAAACATGTCGGTACTACGTAGGCTCTCCAAAAGAAAAATCCTGACCGGATTACACCGGCATATACATATTATCAGTGGCACTAAGACGGTCTCTCGCACACGTGTACTACACGGGATACGTACGGGGTTAGTACCTGCAGAATATCACTCAATAGTGGTGCACTCAAGGGTTGTTTCATTTCAGGGAGTTCTATAATTGAAAGTAAATACACACGCCCGTATCATTGTCATACGGCCGTCCTTGAGTTAAGTCACGTCTCAAGGTACGTGATCGTGTTTCAACACCACACGACAGGGAACCCGAGTATGTCATGAACGGGTCGTCACGGTTGCGAATGTTATCAACCCAACGGATACCACCTACTGCCCTGCAGGGCACGCCGATGGCAAGCGCTGCGTATGTCCTCCTGGGCTACTTCCAGAAGACCACACTATCGCGTTACTGACCACACAATGGGGTCTCCACTTACTTGCCTAATGCACGCTAGGGATCAGCGTTTCATATGAACTCAGGAACATGAAGAGTCCAAGAGTTTCATATTAACATCTCACACCAAGCTGTGAGATCTAACCCTGAACCACTTTCCTCGTCAGGGGAGCTAACCGAAATTGAACCGCTTTCGGTGGCGTTACTTACCATGCTTACCAGAACGTAGGTGCGTCGTTACATAATGAAAATTCAGAATTAAAACACATATGTTAGTCTTGCCGCTTTAAGTAACTATACTACTATAGTCCTTATGTGGGCCTAATATCGTTTCCTCACCGTATCCTAAGTTTTTGTCATAATACGCTCCTTATTCCGTGCGCTATTACCAATGTGGCTCTGATACCACGCTGAGGGGGCCCGACCTCCATTACGGGGCCGTGCCGCCTCGCCCGGGGATCGCATTGGGTGGTGCCGTGTTATGCGGCACCCAACAGCACACATATAAGGAACCCTGTATTACATAAATCAAAACGTCGAATATCTAAGAAGCACCGAGAAAGTGGTCCAGCCCGCGGACTCCTCTCGCTAGCAACACGAAGACACGGCAGCGGCTAGGTTCTCCAAGTGTGACATGACTCGGAAGTTCCCGAGTCTCACCAGACAACCTTCTTTATAGCGTCGAGGTTTACCTGCAAAACCACTTATATAGCAAGAGTGAGCACAAAGGCTCAGCAAGACTTAACCGTCTCTCCTAAAACATGCAACTCAACATGAGGGGAACTTCAGACCTAAACCTGTAATTTGCAAAAAGATCGCCTACGAGTTTATCCTTAACTTTCAGATTTTAGCCATAATAGTAGTGACCTTGCGCCCAGCAACATTGGAACTCCACAATCAAACAAGAAACACTTCATTCCAATGTTACTCGTCCCAAGGTGGAAAATAACTTTAGTTCACTCTATCTCTACTTAAACATGGTTTTCATGCAATTTACAATTATCATAACAGCATTTTAAACTTTGCAAACTATTTCCACACAACTTGATTAACTACGTCACAACACAGGGAGCAAGCGGTAATCAATAACCGTGATGGACGGTGATTCGAATCAAACACTACCCGGATAACTCGACACATATGCCCGCCTCTGAAGACCCAACTCTGGCGTCCTTCATTACGTCCTATGTGGCAACCTTTCTCAGGACACTAGACTGTAGAACCGGTCGCGCCGTCTCGGGCTCATAGATCTAACGAGACGATGTGGTATGCCTCTACAGCCCAGTGAACCTGGTACATCAGTTTCCTGATTCCCATATGTCAGTAAGCATCCGGTACACAACTCAATACCTGCTCCTGGGTGCCGCACACGCATCGGTCCTCAACCGACACAGGCAGAGCTACTCGACCAAGACCTCGTCTTGTCCCTGCCTACCCATCCTGCCCGGTCTCATCTTTGGAAATGTAAACTTTAGTTTGCCCTCGTTTTCCATCTACACCCAGGTACTCCCGTCTATAGCTCGCGAGTAGATTCCACTACTCGTACCGGATGCCCTAGTCTATTTAGCATGGCCTTATTTTACAACGATGACACCATTCTAACCTCGACCTCAGGGTTCATTTTTGGTTATGCAAGTGGGGTATAAAACAACCTTGACCTAATGCACATACAACTATGACCAATAGTAGTGAACAAAGGAAAACTTTAAAAACATCTTAAATGCAAACCGGGGATTGCCTTGGTTTTGCAGGTGACTTAAGTCAGATAAGATGAAGTTAGTTGCTGATGATGACTTGAGGCTTAAATCTCTGCCTTCTTGCTCCTTGATCCAAGCTCAACTTCTTCTTTACTTATCCACGTTTAATCACTACACGTTATGAAGATGCATACATGTTCAATTATAAAACTTTTTGCTAACAAATGCTAAATACAAGTTTGAAACTGGAACTTTGTTTAAGAATTTAAAATGAAACTGGTGTGGTGGTTTAGGTGTGTGTTTGAGCACTATCATCAAGTGAGATGTAAGGTTCATCACTTGGGTGGGGGATCAACTAATGGTTGAACAGAACACTAATGATCCAGGGCTCCAATGGAGCTGGAAATTTTCCTGTGAGTTCCTTGTCACAAGAAAGTCCTCTGGACCAAAATTCAGAATATTTCACTAAGTAGATCACCCAGAACAATTCCCTAAGAAGTTAGGCATAAAGGAATTAATTCTGAATAAATTTGCACTTTCATGCAAATTCAAGTGAACTACAATTTCAAGCATAGTTCAGAGAGTATGCCTGAATGTTTCTAGGATTTTTGGAGCTAAGGAATGCCCAGAACTGAATTTCCAAGTTTTGGAAATCCTCTGAAATTGTTTCTGTATTTATTTGAATACAGAAACTTGGAATTAGAATTACCTTAACTAAATGAACTCCAAATGAGCTGAAACCTTTACAGGAGTCCCCTAATATCCTAAAGAATATCCTGGCAAAATTTGGGGAATTTTGGATGAACCAAACTCCCTCTAAAATTCTTTTTCTGAAAAGCTTTAAAAGAATTCTCCAGAATTTTCTATTGGTTTTCCTGCAAATTGGGTTGCATATTTGGATGGAGTTTTTCATCCTGAATCCAACCCAATTTGAATCACTAAATTTGGAGCTTCCTAACAAAAGTTATGAGGTTCTAAAGTTTGAACTAAATCTGGAATTCAAATTAATTTGGGAAATATTCAAACTCTGACGATGGGTCCACCCTACATGTGTCAGCCGCTGGAATCACGCCACACGGGGCCACATGACCCTTCCCGCGCCACCACACCGGATCCCGGGGCCGCAGCAGATGGAAGATTTAAAATATCGCCACTGACAGGTGGGACCGGCCGGTCGTCTTCAACCTCGGGCCGTTCTCTTTTTCCCCGCGCCGCCCCCTCGCCCGAAGTTCGTCAGAGCTCTCCGGACTTGGCTTTCCGGCCGTCTCCCGGCACGGTACTCGCCGCCTGGGGGTTTTTAGGGGCGAGCAACTCATCTACTGGGTCAGCACAAGCTAACGGCGCTCGGAACTAGGTCGGCGACGTGCGCACCCTTCGGTGAAGCTTCGGCACCGTGGTCCGAGCACACTAGCCCACCAAAAGCTCGGGAATTTGCTCTAAAGCACCAGTGAAGGTCAGGCAAGCTCGGCATGGCCTCAAACTGGCTAGGAAATGGCGGCAACTCGGTTGTCACCGTGCGCCCGAGGGTCCCCGCCATGATCGCCGCTCGGAAAGCTTGGAATTCGTCGCTAACCTGAGTTTTCTAGATAGGGTTGTGAAGGGGACTTAACCGCTAGCCAGTCTAGTGCTCATGTGCACGATTTGGTGGCCTAAAACAACAATTACGATTGAATTTTGAGGATTTCTTACCCGGGGTCTCTTCGCACGTGCCGAGAGCAAATCGCCAAATTCTTGCTCAGGAGGTCATGGCTCGAGTGGAGGTTTTGCGAGGAGCAGCAGGGAACTCCGGCGCTCCTCTGGGTGTCCCAGCTCGGCCGTGAAAGCCTCTTGGTGGCGCTGTTCACGTGAGTCCGGCGTCGGTTTCCAACGTTTACCCCTCGGCTTCGGCGCTGATCCTCAGATTACGGCCAACAGCAGCCCCGAACGCCGGAGCTGAGCTGGGAACCTCTTGTGCACTCGCTGGCGCTCCCTTTTCATGTGGACAGCTCGAGCAACCGGGCGCGCGAGCTGGTGGACAATGGAAAGAAACAGAGGCATCGCTGGCGGCTGCTTTTCGGGCGCGGCAGCAGAAGAAAACCGCGAGCACGAGTGAAGAACTTCTTGTTTGCCTCGGTGGGAAGGATAGGCGCCGGGTGAACCGCCTCTGGCGCCCGCGCGTGGGGGGGGGGGGGGGCAGCTCGAGCAGGAGGTGGCTGTGGCTGCTGCCTCGGTGGCGCCGGGAGCTCGGTCTAACCCGAGAGCAAAGACTTAGGTGCTAAGTTTTTCCTCCTCTTCTATGACAATTGGGCCCCACCAAGTTTCTTTCTCAAATTTCTCCAGATTTTTGGCACATTGCAAATTTAACTGTGAGGGATCCAAATTCAAAGGCCATGTTGCCATTTGACAATTTGTGCCACAGTTTAAAGTTTAAATTCAAATTTGAGTGAAATTTACAAGTCCTTTGGATATTTCTATCCAAGCCCCTCCAAATTTGCTCAAAACTTGGTTTCCTCATAATTTGGACTTGATGAATGCAAATATGTCCTCTGATCTTTGAGTTGGCTATTGCAATTACACTTTTTCAACACAACAGTTTGAATTCCCTCTTTTTTTTGAAAATGGCCTTCATCTTTTTAAAGTGACCCTATTAGTTCAAACTGAATTCAAAGTTTTATTGCACAAGCCAACCCTTTCATGAGTATACAAAAGTTTTTGTAAGTCCCATTTCTTGTATTCAAACTCAACTTTATTCATAGCTCAAGTTTTCTATTTACAAGTTTTGGGTCTTTTACAGCAAAGGGGTAATATAAATACATTTTTGAAATCTTGGGAAGTTCTTTACAATGTTTCTGTTCAACCTCAGGGCAGAATCCTCCTGTAAAGGGGTGAAATCCGCAGTACAAATGAAACTGTCCAGAGTACCCAAAGGCTGTGCATAGTTTATGTACTGATTTGGATTTTACTTATAACTTCCTGTATAAGGATTGTAAAATGTGAAATCTTACAATTCTGGAAATCTTACGAATCGTGTTTCAACATTGTAATTATGAGTTGGGTCTATATACGTTTCTAACTGTATGGAAAGTTGACTCAATGGAGCTCATACAGGGGAGGGTGCTGCTGAAATTACTCCAGAATTTCTGTCAACCTTGGAAGCTCATAACTTTCAATCTAGAACATAGTTAGACGCAAATGATTATTTTCTTGAAAGGTACTGAAGTTATCTACAACTTTGGTGTTTAACCCAAGCCATGAAACTGTTGTTTGGACAACAGAAATCTGGTTTGTTTGAGACCGGTAAATCTGACACAGAGTGACCATAACTGTGACTATTCCAGTTACTCTTTAAATCCTTGCTGTTAGTTGAATTGGTTTGCGCATAAATCATTTTGCTTACATGTTAAGACTTCATTATCAGTGTTTCACTATTTTGTTCATGGAATAAATCAAGTGATAGTGTTAAGATGATAATGAACTCTTGCAATTGCAGAATGGTGCGAACTCTTTCTATGGGTGAAGTGGGTGGTTCCAGTGGCGGTGGTGGGGATAACTCTCCACAGCAGGAGCAGCGAGCTCCGCAACAGCAGCAGCCACCAGGACCTTCACCTACGGTCACAATGGCAGACATTTTGGCTGCCATGATGGGTGCAAGGGATGAGCGAACCGACTTGCTCCGCACCATGGTGATGAATACATCCTGTCAAGGGGGATGTCAAGATGAAGACTTTCGCCAACCTCAAATGAGTTCCTACGTTGAGTTCTTGGCAACTCAGCCACCGGTATTCATTGAAGCCGAGGATCCTCTCATGGTGGATAGCTGGATCTGTACCATTGAATCTAAGTTCGGGTTGCTCCAATGCACCGAACATCAGAAAGTCTTATACGCGGCGCAAAAACTTCATGGGTTCGCCAGCACATGGTGGCAAATCAATTCGCCTCCCTACCAGTTTGACATCATTTCACATTGACAGAATTCCGGAAGGCATTTCTTGCTTATCATGTTCCTTCCGGAATGATTCAACGGAAACTCGAGGAGTTTCTAGTCTTAAAACAAAGAGGGAGGGATGCATACACACATTCGCAGGTGTTCAACAAATTGGCACAGTATGCGCCGGAATATGTCAACACTGAGGCCAGAAAATGCGAATGGTTCTTTCGCAGCCTCAATCCCAAGTTAATGGAAAGGCTGGTCTTAGCAGATAGAAGTAAATTCAACGAGTTGATGAGCGCTGCCATCTTGGTTGAATATGCTCAGCGAGAAGTGCAAGCTGAGAAAAGAATGAACAGTACACCACCAGATAGTAGCAATATTGCTCCTCAGAAATACCGGGTGGTAGACAGTACCTTGAACTGTCAGCTGATGCAGCCAGCTAGACGACTCCAACAATATTCGAGTCATTCATCTAAATATTCTGAATTCAGACAGCTGCAACAACGGTATATGCAGCCGCAATATTATGTTCCTCAAGCGTTCGTGCCGCAACAGAATGCACCCAGTGTCGGTACTCAGAGTAACATAGAACCAGCTGAGAAACTGTGCTTCACATGCGGTTATTTGGGTCACATCAGCAAGAGGTGTCCAGAAAGGATACGGCACCAGGGAAATACACCAGACCAGGGTATAAATAAATCCCGTGCTAAGCTCCAAGGAACAGCAGCAAAGTCCGGGTGTATCTATTATACAGCTCTAGAGGATGTGCCGGAAGGTGCACCTGTGCTAGCGGGAACGTTCACACTCAATGAACTACCTGTAGTGATTTTATTTGACTCTGGAGCCACACACAATTTCATCGGCAGATTATTTGTGTGCAAAGCTGAGCTCTCCACCACTACACCGAAAGATCACTACCTTATCAGTTCACCCGGTGGAAATATAGCTGCTAATGAAGTAGTGACAAAGCAACCCTGTGATTAGGTGGAAAATTATACCCCATAATCCTCATTGTGTTAGAGGGGCAGAAGATCGATGTGATACTAGGAATGGCGTGGATGAAATACCACGGGGCTGTTCTTGACATCGGTCCACGGATTATTCAATTGGACTCTCCGTTCTACGGTCTTCAAACACTCATACTTGAAGACGTGGATTCTAAAAATCCAGTTGTGTACCACAGTGTGACCATGAAACTCAAGGATATTCCAGTTGTCCGTGAGTACCCAGATGTGTTTCCCGACGATCTTCCAGGGATGCCGTGACACGACCCCCCGGTCTTGTCGAGCCAGGATCACGCTGAGGGGTACTGCGTTGCACAGCACCGGATAACACACATCAAAGGTACAAAGTGGAAGCGAAATTTTATTACATAAACGAGTTTATGAACATGTTTACATCAAAATAAGTCCAGTCTACACTCACGGGCGTAGACTACGTATCAAGTTCACATTCAGCCCTTGAACGTGTCCTTGCTAGCACACACGCACACTAACTCTGCGGCGTGCATGACTCCCATTCGACGGGATTCCCCTCCTGGGGTTCCGTCTCCTCTTCGGGAGTCCCTCCCTCATAGAACCCTGCAAAATCTTCAAACACAAGCAGTGAGCATGAAGGCTCAGCAAGTCTGACCCGTCTCGCCTAAACATGGAACTTCTACATGAGGGGTGATGGGTACATGAGGTAAAATCATTTGCAAAGGACTCGCCTAATTAGTGGAACCTTACTTTCAAGTTTTAGCAGCAGGTTGTGGAGAACCTTACGCTAAGGCACATGAGAGAGCCACAATCAAACAAGAAACGCATTTCTCCCATGTACTTTGCCCAAAGTTGAAAAGAACTTTAGTTAGCTCTAGACTACAGCAAATCATTAACAATCAAGTCCATCTTTCAATCAGCAACATTTTAACATGCAACTAGCCTGTTCTTTCTACGTCACGGTACAGTGAACAAGTGGTACTCACTGACCGCGAGGGACAACGATTATAATCGATTTACACCTGCAGGGTTACCCGAATAACCCGTCACGTACGCCCGTACTCGATGTTGCCTACAACAACCATCACGGACGCCGTACGCAACTACCTTTCACCCGTCAGCCAAATATTGAACCGGTCCCATCGTCCCGAGCAAGAGGTCTCTGCACGGGCATCTCCGTGCCGCCAGCCGATTTACACCTCAAGCTCTCAACCTACCCTCTGAACGACGGGCAATGCCTCAATACCCAGCTACCTGAGTTACATCGGTTTCCCGGTTCCCATATAGCCGGTAGGTCTTCGGTACTGTTCTAGCTTGTTCAACAGGCCCGCACACGGCTCAGTCCTCAATCGACACAAGCGGAGATATAGCACACAGGCCCCAAAGTCCTGCTGCCCTTACTCTCCGCTCGGTCTCATTTTTCTTGCCATGTGTATCATGTGCTATGTCTACCCGAGTCGAGTGCCTCTAGCCTATGCTGGCGAGTAGTTCCAACTACTCGACTTGTACCGAATCCTACACTATCTTAGCATTGCAGTAGCTAATGGGGTTTGCAATCCTAAACCCAACCCATGGTTTTCTTGGCTATGCAGTTGGGTTTCCAAACAAGACTCTAATGCAAAGAATAAAGTAATCAAGTATGTACTCAAAACAATAAAAACTTGACAAAAGGTTAATGCAAACCGGAGCTTGCCTTGCTAATCTTGGTCGTAGGCTAGCTGCTCCTCCGGAGTAACGAAGTCTAGGACTTCGGGTTCCTCCTCGACCTTAGCGACTACATGATAGAAGAAGTATATGTATCAATTTAAATGCATTTGTATTAAGTTTGAACTTGTGAATCTTATAAGTCCCACTAGACAGATTGAATGACTATGAAACTTTTACTGTGGCTTGGTTACAACCTAAACAGAGACTTGGTCAAGATTTAGTTGCAGCAAAGCTCATTGGAGCCCTCCACAATTAATTATGTCCTTGACCTTAATTGGAACTCTTAGTGTGTTCTAAGGACTTTCATGAAACAAACTATGACTTTATGATAACTAGATATTCAGAGGGTCATAATGGAGTTTGTCTCACTTAATTTGAAGGTTCCTAGCTAAGGATATGAGCTAAACAATTTCAGAGAAAATTCTGAAAATGTTTCTGAACATTTTCTATTTTCTCTGGAATAGTTTCACTAATCACACCATTAGGTGGATCAAATAGCTCAAATGGATCTGAAATTTTTATGGTAGTTCAGGGATATTTTTGTGAACATCCCAGTAAAATTTCAGGATTTTCCTCCAAAGGATTCTCAAGTTAAAATTCCAAACAGTTTAAACTTTGAGGAATTAATTCTGGAGAAATAAGGATTTTCATGAAGTGAAACTTGATTTTCTGGAAAGTACTCAGAGAGCTAAATCCAACAAAATTAGTGTCACTCGATTTGGAGCTTTCTAGCTAAAGTTATGAGGATTTGAAATTTGAATGAAATCTGAAAATCGGGGAAAAAGTTTAAATCTGCCGGGGCCCGCGGGGACACGTGTTAAGCGCGGAGCCGACAGCACACTGAGGCCCACAGGGTTTTTGCACGCCAGAACACCCGATCCCGGCAGCAGCCCGATCCCGATTTAAAATATCTCCCGCTGACAGCTGGGGTCCACCCCCTTCGTCAACCTCCCGCCGCCCGCGCTCTGCCGCCAGGGAACCTCGCCGGAGAGCTCGCCGGCAGCTTCTGTGGAGCTTCAAACATCACGATCTTGGCCACCCCTGCCTAGTTTCACTCGGGGACAGGATTCTGGGGTCAGCTCTTCATGACAATGGCCGGTGCATGGTCGGCGACGAGCCGCTGCCTCGGAAAGACTTCGGCGATGTCGGCTGACTTCCCTAGCACCTCAACTACGCGAGCAACCGGTCGGGAAGCATCAGTGGACCTCAGGGAAGGTCGACATGAGCTTGAGGCAGCTCGGGGAAGGCCTGAAGTAGGTCCTCACCGTGCGCCCGATACCTCCCGCTTGCTCCGCCGTTGGTAAACCTCGAAATACGCCGGTTGCAGAGGTTTTCCAGCCAAAGGTTGTGAAGGCCACTTGTGCGTTACCGTGTCTAGTTTGTGTGAGAGCGGGTTGAGGCCCTCTAATTCTTTCTAGAGTACGAATTCGACGGAACCGCACCCGAAGGTCGTTCTGCACACAGAAACGGGAAAACTGGAAATTCGCCGCCGGTGAGCAAACACTCGGGCTCTGGCTCGGGGGTGAGCAGCACCGGTCACCAGCGCGTCCAAGGGTGGCTTGGCTCGGGCGTGACAACGCCCCGGTTGGGCTGTCCACGGGAGCCCGAGGTGCGGCGGTTTTAAGTCACCGAATTGATCTTTCGGTATAGCCGAGATCAATGGGTTTCAGCTGAGTTTTATCATCGGGGAGGAAGGAGAAGAGTTCCTAGTACCTTGCCGTTGCTCTGAGGGGAACGGTAAGGCTGTGATCGGTGCTCCCAATCGGTTCCAAGCTGCGGAAGGAGTTTGCCGGCGCTGAGTTCTTGCGGGGGAAGAAACTGGCGAGGCTTCAGCCGAGGAGGGGGAAGACACCTTAAGAAGGCTCTGAACCGCATCACGCCCGCGCATGGCCAAGCAGCTGCTGGCGCGGCGGCTCCCCTCGGTGGCGATCGCAGCGGCGGCTCGGCGACCCGAGTGAGAAAAGTCTCAGTTGGTTGAATCTTTTCTGTGGCTGACATGTGGGACCCACACGGGGTTTTAACCTCTGAAATTTACTCCTAATCACTGTTGTAAACAGTGAGCCCCAAAATACCCATGGTGATTCAAATTATTCACCCATGAGCCATTTGAATTGGTTAGAATTCAAATTGGGTTTGGTTTGAATGAATTTCAGCACAAGTTCAGTTTGAAATTCAAATAAAGTTTGAATTTGCCCCACTTGGCTCATGTGAAGATCAACTCCAAATGGAGTGAAAATTGGTGTGTGGGCTCACAAAAATGTGCTGACTAAGAATATGCCTACCACTTTTGAATTCATGGGATAAAAACAGTTTGAATTTGAATATGGTTTCAAACTGCCCTCTTCCTAACTATACCCAAAATGAGCTTAAAAAGGTTTTGAATTTGGGTGAAACTTGGCATGGACATCCTTAGCAATGTGTAGGAGTTTTCATATGTCCAGCCCCTCTATATCACATGTGGGAAATACCACTTTTGCAATATGTGAGTTTGTTCTCTAATGAGCATGTTGATGGTGGTTACTTGCTCTTCATTTGTGTTCATCAACTTTCCTTAAATGAGGTGTGTGGTGTATGGTGATGAACACCTCAAATATGTGTCAAAAACTGAGGCCCTTACATTCCACTCCCCTTAAAATAATCTCGTCCCGAGATTATAAGGTGAAAATGAGAAAGAGGACGGTGGAAAATTACCGGATATGCGACGTGAAAAAGTCAGGGTAGTTGGTGCGAAGAATTTCTTCGCTCTCCCATGTGGCTTCATCCACGGAGTGATCACACCATAGAACCTTGTAGAACCACAACGTACGGTGGCGTATGGTTCGGGCCTTTTCATCAATAATCTGCACCGGTTCCTCCCGATAGGTGAGATCCGGTTGCAGTTCTTCAATATCTTCCAGCTGAACGGTAGTTGATAGCTTAAGACACTTCCTCAGCTGGGCAATGTGAAAGATGTCGTGCACACCGGAAAGTGCTTCTGGTAATTGTAGCCGGTATGCCACTGATCCACATCTTTCGATAATCTGAAATGGACCGATGAATCGGGGTGCTAACTTTCCTCTCACCCCAAATCTGTTTACGCCCTTCATTGGAGACACACGTAGGTATACGTGATCCCCCACTTCGAATTGTAATGGGCGTCTTCTTCGGTCCACATACTGTTTCTGATGGGATTGGGCGGCTTTTAGGTTTTCTTGAATCAGTCGAACCTTTTCTTCCGCGTTGTTGAAAAGGTCAATCCCGAAGGTGACCCTTTTGCTAGACTCACACCAGTTCAATGGTGTGCGACATTTCCTTCCGTATAGCGCCTCGTAGGGCGTCATCTTTATGCTGGCTTGGTACCCATTGTTGTACAAGAACTCGGCTAACGGCAAGTGATCATCCAAATTCTTGCCGTGGTTGATAGCGCAAGCTCGTAGCATGTCTTCTAAGATTTGATTTACCCGCTCGGTTTGCCCATCCGTCTGCGGGTGGTACACTGAACTATGGATCAGCTTCCTCCCCAAGGCAGCGTGCAGCTGCTCCCCAAAACGGGACACAAATAAAGTGCCCTGATCCGATATGATGGTACGGGGTATGCCGTACAAGCATAGGATCCGTGAGATGTATAGTTCAGCGTACTTCTTGGCGTTGTAGTTTGTGTTGACCGGGATGAAATGGGCAACTTTGGTGAGCCGGTCGATGATCACCCACACAGAATCATGCTTTTGAAGAGTGGTGGGTAAACCGATGATGAAATACATGCTCACGTCCTCCCACTTCCAGGCAGGAATGCCCAGTGGTTGCAGCAGTCCCAGTTTCCGCATATGGTCTGCTTTCACCCTTCGGCATGTATCACACTCGGACACGTATTTTACAGTCTCACGCTTCATCCGTGTCCACCAAAACTTGCTCCTGAGTTCTTGATACATTTTGTTGCTGCCGGGGTGAATAGAAAATTTTGACAAGTGAGCCTCATCAAAGATTTTCTTCCGTAATTCCAGGTTACGGGGTACGACGATTCGGTCCTTGAACCATAGGACGCCGTCTCCGTCCTTCCGGAAACATTTCAACTCCCCACTGTCTACACGTTTCCGCAAATGTGACATGCCCTTGTCATTTCTCTGAGCTGCCGCTATTTCTTCACGGATGGTGGGGATCAAAGCTAGGTTGTAGAGAGCTCCGTGTGGAATCACATGTAGTGGTGGTTCGCTCTCTTCCAACGGTGTGATGGTCAGATTGCTGACGTGTGACTTGCGGCTCAGCGCATCTGCCACTACGTTTGCCTTGCCCGGATGATAATGGATCTCTATTTCGTAATCCTTCATCAATTCTAACCATCTTCACTGCCTCATGTTCAGCTCCTTCTGAGTGAATATGTACTTGAGGCTTTTGTGGTCGGTATACAAATGTACGAGGTTACCGAGTAGGTAGTGCCTCCACATTTTTAGTGCAAGTACCACGGCAGCGAGCTCCAAGTCGTGGGTTGGATAATTCTGCTCATGGTTTCTAAGCTGACGTGATCCATACGTGACCACTCTTCGGTCTTGCATCAGCACACATCCGAGCCCAATGCCGGATGCATCGCAGTACACATCGAACGGTTTTGTTGTGTCTGGCTGCGCCAAAACCGGTGCTGACGTCAGGTGCTTTACTAAAGCCTTGAATGCTGCTTCACATGTTGGACTCCAAACATATTTGGTATCCTTCTTCAGCAGATCTGTCATTGGCTTGGCAATCTTCGAGAAGTTTGGAATGAACCTCCAATAATACCCCGCGAGTCCGAGGAAACTCCGTACCTCATGAACAGTTCTCGGGGATTTCCAATTCAGCACTTGAGTGATCTTGCTCGGGTCCACAGCGATACCCTCCACTGAGATGATATGCCCGAGAAAAGGCACTTGCAATATCCAAAACTCGCATTTGCTGAACTTCGCATATAACTTGTGATCCCGCAGCCGTTGCAAGACTATACACAGATGCTTCTTGTGATCTTCTTCCGACTTGGAATATACCAGGATGTCGTCGATGAAGACCATGACAAACTTGTCCAGCTCCGGCATGAATACCGAGTTCATCAAGTACATGAAGTCAGCTAGAGCATTGGTGAGGCCGAAGGACATGACCAGGTACTCAGAAAGTCCGTACCTTGTCGAGAAAGCTGTATTTGGAATGTCCTCCGCCCTTATCTTAATCTGATGGTACCCGGATCTTAAGTCCATCTTGGAAAAGATCTTCGCTTCGACCAACTGATCAAATAACATGTCGATCCGTGGCAACGGGTACTTGTTCTTGATGGTTACGACATTTAATGGACGATAATCCACGCAAAGCCGCAATGTCTCGTCCTTCTTCTTTACAAATAATGCCGAACAGCCCCATGGCGAGGAGCTCGGCCTAATAAAACCCTTCTCCAGAAGGCCCGTGAGCTGAGTCTTCAGTTCAGCCAACTCCTTGGGCGCCATCTTGTACGGCCTTCGGGATATCGGCATGGTTCCCGGTGCAAGTTCGATCTTGAAGTCCACCTCTTTATCGGGTGACATCCCTGGCAAATCATCCGGGAACACGTCAGGGAACTCTCGGACCACTGGAATATCTTCCAATCTGGTAGTTGTGGACTGATAGACACTTGGACGTTTTATTTCTGGACTGTCCAGAAACAAGAAGTGAGACCCGTGCACTTCTGAGTTTAAGTGCATGACTCGAAGGACGGTGTCCATAACAGCGCCGTGGCGGGTTAACCACGACATCCCTAGGATGACATCGATCTTTTGTCCCTCTAAGATTATGAGACACATAGGGTAGACTCTACGCGCTAAGCATAATGGTGCTTTGGAAACCATTACGCTTGCTGAAATCTTCCCACCCGGTGAACAAATTAAATATGGACTATCGGTGGGTAGTATTGGAAAGCTGTGTTTAGCAATGAAAGCTTGGCTAATAAAATTATGCGTGGCGCCTGAATAAAACAGTACTATAGTGGGATGCTGGTAGAGTTGGAACATACCCGCAAGGATTGGCTCGCCCTCCGGCACGTCCTCTATGGCAAGCTGGTGGACGGTGCCGGGCCTAGCGTTTGCCCGCCGCGCATTAGTAGGGTTCCGGGGTTGATTCCTCCCCGGAAACTGCGGTGCCACTCCGCCGCCTTGCCTCTCCGGGCAACTGCTCGCGAAGTGTCCTGGACGACCACACTTGTAACATGTGGCCGCTGCTGGTGTAGTGCTCGGGGAACGAAAGCCCGGCATGCGTTGCTGAGGTGCATACGCACGCGGCATCGCCCGCTGCTGCTTTTGTTGTTGTGGAGGTGGTGCTGGCAGTGCCGGCCGGAATGCCGGTGAAGAGTACGGCCGACTGCGGAAAGGCATCGACCGCTGTGCTGGCTACCAGCGTGGACCTGATGGTGGGCGATTCACCATCCGAAACTTCTGAGAAGGACCGCCTCCTTCTCCGCTGCTCTGCGGTGTGCTTCGCTTTCTATCCGCCGCCGCTAACTCCTTGCCGGAGTCCTCCTGAACAATCGCAGCATCAATGATGTTGTTTAGGCTGACGCGATTGAACATCGCCAACTTGTCCTTCAAGAGCGGGTTAAGCCCCTGGTAAAAGTGGTCCCGCCGCTTCTCGTCAGTATCTGCGTGATGCGAAGCGTAGAGCGCGAGATCGTTGAACGCTCTGGAGTATTCCAGCGCGTTCCGGCTCCCTTGTTGCAGGTGTAAGAACTCCTGGGTCTTCCTCTTCATCAAACCTGGCGGTATATGATAGGCCCTGAAGGCCGTCCGGAATTCCCTCCAGGTCATCACTCAGTCGGTGGGCTGTGAAGCACAGAAGTTGGCCCACCACGCGCTCGCGGATCCTTGGAGCTGCTGGACCGTGAACTGAGTCTTGCGCTGCTCACTTATCGGGAGCAGCCCGAACTTCATCTCTATCGCACGGAGCCAGTTGTCCGCGTCAAGAGGTTCATCCGCCCTTGAGAATACCGGGGGATGAGTCGCCAGGAAGTCGGAGTAGGAGCTCTGTTAACGATCCTCACGATCTTGACGTCTCTCTGGGCGAGACGTATTGGCGATAAGCGTTTGCAGCAACTCCGTGTGCTGCTGATGTGAACCCGCCATTGCCACGACGATGTCGGCTAATGTAACCGTTGGCAGTGGCGGTGGCGGTGTTTGCTGTTGCTGTTGCTGCTGCTGCTGCTGCTGTCCCGAGGAGTCCTCGGGAGGCTGTTGGGAGGTCTCTCCCCCTTGGCTAGTACCCCAAACGTCAGGGTTGGCACGAGTACGCGTCATTCTGAGATTCAAAACAGCAGCGATTAGCACATGTCTTACTTAAAATTCTATATGTAACAGTAGGTATTGAAGTGACACATGATTAATTTGCACAACATTCACATATATTGATAAAGCATAATCTTTATACAAGATACATTATTCTCGGGTCTCCGAGAAGTCGTGCTCATGTCGTCACTACCTATACATACGCTACTGTCTACACGACATGTCACCGATTACAAAATTTGGGCTACTCTACCCTAGCTGCCCTACATGGCAACTGTAACCCCCTACTCGGAGTATAACTCGACCTCCTGTGAGTCGTCCTCCTCCGGTACCTCTGCTGGTGGATCTGGATCTACCACCTCTTCTCTCATCTTGGGTTCTCCCATTGCTGGAAGGCCCAAGACCACCGGTATGTCCAATACCGGAGGTACGAGGTCCTGCAAAGCATGCACCTCGTCCATAGCCTGGTTGTAGTCCTCTTCCCAGCCTTGGCCTTCCTCAATAGCGTCGTCCCACTCTTGAGCAAGATCCTCCTTCTGCTGGGTCATATTCTGTACCAGTTCTTGCAACGCCGCGATGTCAACACGGCTCTTCTTCTTTGCCTTCTTCAGACGACGCAACTGATTCTGTTGTTCATTCAGTCGCTTGATCATCGGAAGGAGCACATTGCGGAGTGCGCTGTGAGCACTCTCGAAATGGTCTCCACGGCTCGTTCTCTCCTTGAGCTTCGTGGCGAGATGCTCCGTATGAATAGCTTGGCTGTTCATCACGGCATTTCCCGCCCTCATCTGGAGGCTAAGGTTTGCCTCCGCGGGGTTGTACCTTGGGCAACCCAGATCTGTTGCCTCCCGGTTCCTCTCTTCCCACACATGCTGAGCCCGTCCCTCCACCAGAACGAGCGCGTATGGAGTGCCCTCCATAGCCTGCACGTGTAGTTGGCAGAAACATGACATAGTGTCACGGGCTGCCACTTGCCACATCCCTTCCGGTTGTCTTCCTCTCACCGTGACGGTGAACGGCACCCAACCGGGTGGCATAGGTCCTGCAGGGACTTCGACATGGATTATCCACATCTTGTTCCACTCTTCGCCTTCTTCCTTGGCGAAGTACTGCGGCATCGGTTGTACCCAAAATATTGAAGCATACGCCTCAATGCTTCCGGATAGCCGCTACGGTGAGAACAGTGGGACACCACCCACCCGTTCTCCAACTGTTTATCTGCTGTCATCTGTAAAAATATATTTGAGAAATGTCAAATGTTTATTTAAACAGTAAACCACTGAGTTATAACATATGCCATTGAACCCATAAAACTTGGAAATAGAGTTCAAATTTTTAAACAAATTTGACTGCTGATCTGCTGTTCAACATGACAGCCCTGACCAGTTTCCATTTCAACCTGATTTAGGCCATGTTAAAAGCAAAACTAGTTCTGGAGCTCAACATCAAGGTTAAATCTAACTTCAGTAGCTTTCCAGAAAGTATTTGCTTGGACTAAGATCTGTCCTGGTTCAAAAGTAATGAGATGTAAAAGTTAACAGAATTTCTGGAGAAAATTGGACAGCACCTCCCTGCTTTAGGTACTGATTTGATCCAAGAATTCCAGTTAATTCTGTTCCTAATCTGACAAAACTTTCTGTTACAAATTTGTAACCCATATCATAAGCTTTCCATAACTACCTAATTTTCTATTTTTGGATTTTTAAGCAGGAAGTTATGCTTAATTTACAGAGAGTTTACAGAGAGTCTTTACTCTGTCCTGTTTTCTGGACAGTTTCAACTCTACTGCATTTTTCGAGTGGTTAAGGGATGAAACACCTCTGGACCTCAACAGAAGAGTTGTAAAGCTCTTCCAAAGCTTTCCAGAAATGTACCATATGACCCCAACCTCGAAAGAACTCAACCTCTAACCTCTGATCAACTTCAGCCCTAATTCAGCTGAAACCAGAGTACTCTGTCCTTAACAACCTATAAGTTGAAAGCTTGTTTACTTTGAATATCCTGATTAAGGGAAGAGGTTACAGAAAAGTTTTACTGCTTTGGATCAAAACCTTCAAGTTTTTATAATGAAGTTGTTCATTTAGTTGGGTGTGACATCGATGCGTCACCAGAGCATGTCGGTACTACGTCCTCACAAAGAAAAACCTATACCGGACTTAGCCGGCTTTGTTAATTCAGTGGCACTAAACGTCACTCGCACATGGATGCTACACGTCTACCATTTCGTGGTCAGGCTACCTGCAGGAAACTCAAGCAATCGTCAGACTCGGCTGCACACCGAGCCCGGAATCCATACAGTTCGTACACCCGGCCGTCATCACTCGCCCGGATGTTCTCAAGCCAAACACGCCTTGAGTTACGTGTTCACGTTTCAGACCACGTGACGGGGTCTCCCAAATTGCACCACGCACGCCAGGGACAGACGTTGATCGAATACCCCAAACGACATGAAGAGTCGCAGAGGATATCAAAGCGGGTCGGGTTACCTGCCACCCGTGGGGCTCCACCCTTCAGCTTGTGCGCACAGGTGGACAGCGCTTACGTGCACCCCCCAAGACATAAACGTCCCGAGATGCACGATTTTCTGACATAGACAAATAGGTTAGTATGCCACTTTCTATATGCTAATAACATCCTTATACGGGCTACTAACTCGTTCCTCACTGGATTTTTGAAAAAGATGACCTTTGTAGTGCCTTAAACCTCAAGCGAGCTCTGATACCAGCGCTGACACGACCCCCAGTCTTGTCGAGCCAGGATCACGCTGAGGGGTACTGCGTTGCACAGCACCGGATAACACACATCAAAGGTACAAAGCGGAAGCGAAATTTTATTACATAAACGAGTTTGTGAACATGTTTACATCAAAATAAGTCCAGTCTACACTCACGGGCGTAGACTACGCATCAAGTTCACGTTCAGCCCTTGAACGTGTTCTTGCTAGCACACAAGCACACTAACTCTGCGGCGTGCACGACTCCCATTCGACGGGATTCCCCTCCTGGGATTCCGTCTCCTCTTCGGGAGTCCCTTCCTCATAGAACCCTGCAAAAGCTTCAAACACAAGCAGTGAGCACGAAGGCTCAGCAAGTCTGACCCGTCTCACCTAAACATGGAACTTCTACATGAGGGGTGATGGGTACATGAGATAAAATCATTTGCAAAGGACTCGACTAATTAGTGGAACCTTACTTTCAAGTTTTAGCAGCAGGTTGTGGACAACCTTACGCTAAGGCACATGAGAGAGCCGCAATCAAACAAGAAACGCATTTCTCTCATGTACTTTGCCCAAAGTTGAAAAGAACTTTAGTTAGCTCTAGACTACAGCAAATCATTAACAATCAAGTCCATCTTTCAATCAGCAACATTTTAACATGCAACTAGCCTATTCTTTCTACGTCATGGTACAGTGAACAAGTGGTACTCACTGACCGTGAGGGACAGCGATTATAATCGATTTACACCTGCAGGGTTACCCGAATAACCCGTCACGTATGCCCGTACTCGATGTTGCCTACAACAACCATCACGGACGCCGTACGCAACTACCTTTCACCCGTCAGCCAAATATTGAACCGGTCCCATCGTCCTGAGCAATGGTCTCTGCACGCGCATCTCCGTGCCGCCAGCCGATTTACACCTCAAGCTTTCAACCTACCCTCTGAACGACGGGCAACGCCTCAATACCCAGCTACTCGAGTTACATCGGTTTCCCGGTTCCCATATAGCCGGTAGGTCTTCGGTACTGTTCTAGCTTGTTCAACAGGCTGTCACACGGCTCGGTCCTCAATCGACACAAGCGGAGCTATAGCACACAGGCCCCAAAGTCCTGCTTCCCTTACTCTCCGCTCGGTCTCATTTTTCTTGCCATGTGTATCATGTGCTATCTCTACCCGAGTCGAGTGCCTCTAGCCTATGCTCGCGAGTAGTTCCAACTACTCGACTTGTACCGAATCCTACACTATCTTAGCATTGCAGTAGCTAACGGGATTTGCAATCCTAAACCCAACCCATGGTTTTCTTGGATATGCAGTTGGGTTTCCAAACAGGACTCTAATGCAAAGAATAAAGTAATCAAGTATGTGCTCAAAACAATAAAAACTTGTAAAAAGGTTAATGCAAACTGGAGCTTGCCTTGCTACTCTTGGTCGTAGGCTAGCTGCTCCTCTGGAGTAACGAAGTCTAGGACTTCGGGTTCCTCCTCGACCTTAGCGACTACATGATAGAAGAAGTACATGTATCAATTTAAATGCATTTCTATTAAGTTTGAACTTGTGAATCTTATAAGTCCCACTAGACAGATTCAATGACTATGAAAATTTTACTGTGGCTTGGTTACAACCTAAACAGAGACTTGGTCAAGTTTTAGTTGCAGCAAAGCTCATTGGAGCCCTCCATAATTAATTATCTCCTTGACCTTAATTGGAACTCTTAGTGTGTTCTAAGGACTTTCATGAAACAAACTATGACTTTCTGAAAACTAGATTTTCAGAGGGTCCTAATGGAGTTGGTCTCACTTAATTTGAAGGTTCCTAGCTAAGGATATGAGCTAAACAATTTCAGAGAAAATTCTGAAAATGTTTCTGAACATTTTCTATTTTCTCTGGAACAGTTTCACTAATCACACCATTAGGTGGATCAAATGAGCTCAAATGGATCTGAAATGTTTATGGTAGTTCAGGTATATTATGGTGAACATCCCAGCAAAATTTCAGGATTTTCCTCCAAAGGATTCTCCAGTTAAAATTCCAAACATTTTAAATTTTGATGAATTAATTCTGGAGAAATAAGGATTTTCATGAAGTGAAACTTGATTTGCTGGAAAGTACTCAGAGAGCTGAATCCAACAAAATTTGTTTCACTCGATTTGGAGCTTTCTAGCTAAAGTTATGAGGATTTGAAGTTTGAATGAAATCTGAAAATCGGGGAAAAAGTTTAAATCTGCCGGGGCCCGCGGGGACACGTGTTAAGCGCGGAGCCGACAGCACACTGAGGCCCACAGGGTTTTTGCGCGCCAGCACACCCGATCCCGGCCGAAGCCCGATCCCGATTTAAAATATCTCCCGCTGACAGCTGGGGTCCACCCCCTTCGTCAACCTCCCGCCGCCCGCGCCCTGCCGCCGGAGAGCTTGCCGGCAGCTTCTGTGGAGCTTCAAACTTCACGATCTTGGCGGCCCCTTGCTACTTTCACTCGGGGAACAGGATT
Organism: Neostapfia colusana; assembly: GCA_030760725.1. Lineage (NCBI taxonomy): Eukaryota > Viridiplantae > Streptophyta > Magnoliopsida > Poales > Poaceae > Neostapfia > Neostapfia colusana. The sequence continues at coordinate 35,853,051 of JASWHV010000003.1, forward strand.
CTGGGGTCAGCTCGTCATGACAATGGCCGTTGCATGGTCGGCGACGAGCCGCCGCCTCGGAAAGACTTCGGCCATGTCGGCTGAGTTCCCTAGCACCTCAACTACGCGAGCAACCGGTCGGAAGAATCAGTGGACCTCAGGGAAGGTCGACATGAGCTTGAGGCAGCTCGGGGAAGGCCTGAAGTAGGTCCTCACCGTGCGCCCGATATCTCCCACTTGCTCCGCCGTTGGTAAACCTCAAAATACGCCGGTTGCAGAGTTTTTCCGGCCAAAGGTTGTGAAGGCAAATTGTGCGTTACCGTGTCTAATTTATGTGAGAGCGGATTGAGGCCCTCTAATCCTTTCTAGAGTACAAATTCGACGGAACCGCACCCGAAGGTCGTTCTGCACACAGAAAGGGGAAAACTGGAAATTCACCGCCGGTGAGCAAACACTCGGGCTGTGGCTCGGGGGTGAGCAGCACCGGTCACCAGCGCGTCCAAGGGTGCCTTGGCTCGGGCGTGACAACACCCCGGTTGGGCTGTCCACGGGAGCCCGAGGTGCGGCGGTTTTAAGTCACCGAATTGATCTTTCGGTATAGCCGAGATCAATCGGTTTCAGCTGAGTTTTAGCAAGGGGGAGGAAGGAGAAGAGTTCCTAGTACCTTGCCGTAGCTCTGGGGGGAACGGGAAGGCTGTGATCGGCGCTCCCGATCATTCCAAGCTGCGGAAGGAGTTTGCCAGCACTGAGTTCTTTCGGGGGAAGAAACTGGCGAGGCTTCGGCCGAGGAGGGGGAAGACGCCTTAAGAAGGCTCTGAACCGCCTCACGCCCATGTGTGGCCAAGCAGCTGCTGGCGCGGCGGCTCCCCTCGGTGGCGATCGCAGCGGCGGCTCGGCGACCTGAGTGAGAAAAGTCTCAGTCGTTTGAATCTTCTCTATGGCTGACATGTGGGACCCACCCAGGGTTTTAACCTCTGAAATTTACTCCTAATCACTGTTGTAAACAGTGAGCCCCAAAATACCCATGGTGATTCAAATTATTCACCCATGAGCCATTTGAATTTGTTAGAATTCAAATTGGGTTTGGTTTGAATGAATTTCAGCACAAGTTCAGTTTGAAATTCAAATAAAGTTTGAATTTGCCCCACTTAGCTCATGTCAAGATCAACTCCAAATGGAGTGAAAATTGGTGTGTGAGCTCACAAAAATGTGCTGACTAAGAATATACCTCCCACTTTTGAATTCATGGGATAAAAACAGTTTGAATTTGAATATGGTTTCAAACTGCCCCCTTCCTAACTATACCCAAAATGACCTCAAAAAGGTTTTGAATTTGGGTGAAACTTGGCATGGACATCCTTAGCAATGTGTAGGAGTTTTCATATGTCCAGCCCCTCTATATCACATGTGGGAAATACCACTTTTGCAATATGTGAGTTTGTTCTCTAATGAGCATGTTGATGGTGGTTACTTGCTCTTCATTTGTGTTCATCAACTTTCCTCAAATGAGGTGTGTAGTGTATGGTGATGAACACCTCAAATATGTGTCAAAAACTGAGGCCCTTACATGCCGCCTGAAAGAGACATGGTATTCAAGATCGAGTTAGCACCGGGAACCACACCGATATCTCGAAGGCCATACAAAATGTCTCCAAAAGAATTAGCTGAACTGAAAGAGCATCTAAAGGACTTAATGGATAAAGGGTTCATCAGGCCATGCTCATCACCATGGGGCTGTTCAGCCCTCTTTGTGAAGAAAAAGGATGAATCACTACGGTTATATGTGGATTATCGGCCTCTGAATGCAGTGAAGATCAAAAATAAATATCCACTGCCGCAGATCAATATATTATTTGATCATCTAGTGGGTGCCAAAGTATTCTTCAAGATGGACTTGAGGCCCGGTTATCATCAGATAAAAATCAGAGCGGAGGATATACCAAAGACAGCCTTCTCGACTAGATACGGGCTCTTTGAGTATCTAGTCATGTCTTTCGGTCTGACAAATGCATCCGTACATTTCATGTACCTCATAAATTCTGTATTCATGCCAGAGTTGGATCAGTTCGTCGTGGTATTCATCGACAACATTCTCGTATACTCAAATCAGAGGAAGAGCACGCTAAACATCTCCATATTGTGCCCCAACGATTGCAAGAACATAAGCTGTATGCCAAATTCAGCAAGTGTGAATTTTGGATCAGCAAAGTACCATTCTTAGGCCACATTATTTCAGTAGAGGGTGTGGCCGTAGATCCAACCAAAGTTGAGCAAGTCTTGAAGTGGGAGTCTCCGGCATCCGTTCTTCAAATCCGCAGTTTTCTAAGACTAGCGGGCTACTATCGGAGATTTCTTCCCAGCTTCTCAAAGGTTGCTAAGCCCATGACAGAATTATTGAAAAAGAGCAGCAAGTATGTATGGACGGAGGCCTGTGAAGAGGCATTTCAAACTCCGAAGAAACATCTCACAACGGCACCGGTTTTAGCCCAACCGGATACAACAATGCCATTCGATGTTTATTGTGATGCCTCGGGCATTGGACTTGGCTGCGTATTAATGCAAGATAGACGCGTGATCGCGTATGGATCTCTTCAACTCAGCAACCACGAGCAACATTACCCCACTCATGACCAAGAACTCGCTGCAGTGGTGCTTGTGTTGAAAATGTGGAGGCACTACTTACTCGGAAATTTAGTGCACCTCTACACCGACCATAAGAGCCTCAAGTATATATTCACTCAGAAGGATATCAATATGGGGCAGTGGAGATGGTTGGAGTTAATCAAAGATTATGAACTTGAAATCCATTACCATCCAGGCAAAGCTAACATGGTGGCTGATGCACTCAGTCGTAAGTCTCACGTAAATAACTTGTCAGTTATTCCAGACGAGGAAGAGGAACCAAGCTTGAGGGTGATTCCGTATGGGGCGTTGTACAATCTTGCTCTTGTGCCTACCATTAGAGAGGAGATTGTACGAGCTCAAAAGAGAGATAAGGGAATACGTAATATCCGGGCAAGAATTAGAAAGGATAAAATGAAATGCTTCCGGGAAGATGATCAAGGGATGTTATGGTTTAACAACCGTATGGTGGTACCCCGGAACATGAAGCTAAGAAATAAAATCTTGGATGAAGCGCATATGTCCAAGTACTCGATACATCCAGGAAGCAATAAGATGTATCAAGACCTCAAAACAAGATTTTGGTGGACTCGGATGAAGCGAGAAATTGTCAAATATGTATCCGAGTGTGATACATGTCGGCGAGTCAAAGCTGATCATATAAAGAAAGCAGGAATGCTGCAACGATTAAGTATTCCGGCATGGAAGTGGGAGGACATCAGTATGGACTTTATCGTCGGACTGCCTCCCACGTTCAAAAAGCATGACTCCATTTGGGTGATTGTTGATCGGTTAACAAAATCAGCCCACTTCATCCCATTGAATACGGGATTCCATACTAAGAAATATGCAGAGTTGTATCTCTCTAGAATTGTGTGCTTACGTGGAGTTTCCAGAACCATCATATCCGACCGAGGTTCCATATTTGTTGCTCGTTTCTAGGAGCAACTGCATGAGTCTATGGGAACAAGGTTACTTCGAAGCTCAGCATACCACCCTCAGACCGACGGTCAGACGGAGAGGGTGAATCAGATTCTAGAAGATATGCTGAGAGCATGTGCCATAGAGCATGGAAAGAATTGGGATGAACATTTGCCGGGTGTCGTATCAGCCGGGTGTCGTATCAGCCGGGTGTTTTTTATTCGAATCACCGTCGCTCGTGGTAGTGAGCATACTTGTACACTGAGTCGTGACATAGTAAGAAACTAGGAAAAATTAATATGCTTCGTGAGTAATCCTCATAATAGAGATGAGGAATGATCAACACCATCAATAAATTTACTTTCAACCTTGGGTAGTAGCGCCGAGACAAAGCATTTCTTGTTTGATTGTGGAGTCTCGGCGTTGATGGCGCAAGGTATGTATGGATATAGTATAGTTCACTAAATTTACTTTCTCCTCGGGCAAGTGGCATCGAGATGAAGCGTTTCTTGTTTGATTGTGGAGTCTCGATGTAAATTGTGCGAGGGTTACAAAAGTTGCTAAAAACTTGAAGTAAGGACTCTCCCTTAGCTCAAGTTCATCGTTTATGCAAACTTCTCTATTCAGCCCTCTATTTTCAGCATTTAGAGTTCCATGTGTAGGGTTTCAGATAGGTCTTGCTGAGCATAAGCTCACGGTTTGTTGATCCATTGTTTTGCAGGTAACGTTGCATAAGGAAACGTTAGGGAGGAAGGGAGATCCGAGCGAGGCAGCGCCCAATGAGGGGTGTGAGTCTCACTTTGGAACCCTGCGCGCCGCCGGGTTTTGATGTGGTGCTAGTGTGAAGCATCCGGGGGCAGGATGGCTTCATTTTGCTTAGCGTAGGCCATAATCCGTGAGTGTATTCTTCTCTTCTGCTGCAATGTACACTTGTACATTATTTGTAAAATGAGACAATAATATGTATGACAGACATATATTGTTGTGTATGTGTTTTTTCGGATGTGTGCTGTTAGGTGCCGCATCGCACGGCACCACCCAATGCGATGTAAAATCCCCAAAAGTGGTAGCAAGAAAATTCAGCTCATATACACTTATGAAAAATGAGGGGAATTAAAACTTTGAACTATAATAAGTGTGAGTTCAAAGTGAGGGTTTAGACTTCCCAAAAACTTCCAAACATGGAGATCTAAATGCACAACTTGGATCTTCATAGTCTAAATATTCAACCTCCCAAATTTCAGCTCATTTGGAGGAGTTTTAATATTTGTTTGGGATTAAAAGGAAGAGCCCTCCAATCTGAATTTCAAATTCAGTTTCTAATTCCAATTCCCTCAATTTGAAAATTTGGTTTGACAAATGTGTTCTCCACCTTTTAATAAGCAGCCATGCCAAAAATTGGAAACTTTGGAGCTGGTTTGCTATATTTTTGAGGCAATATAAAGTGGAGAATTCAAACACTTTTTCAAATTCAAATGATCAATCCACATCCAATTTTCACACCCGAATTCAAACTATTTGAATTCAACAAATTCAAACTATGACTTGGGGTTGAAGTCAAGCCTTAAATGTTGAGTTGCTGGTGGGAAAATATCAGAAAAAGTTGATTAATCAAAGAGGGGAGGTGGGGCCCATTTGTCAGCCACCCACAGGAGCTACCGCCTTTGCTCCATTCGGTCGAACAGCAGGGGCGCGACAGCTCCCGTCTCCGACCCACACCCGAGGTGTGCCGCGCCACCTCCTGTTTCTGCCGCCTACTTGATCGTCCGCGCGTGCCACAGTCCCAGCACAACCCCCCTTGCTCTCTCGGCCGTTCACCGACGTGTTTTCCCTGTTCCCTGCTCAGTTCGCTTAGCCTCGGCCGCCGCTCTGTTGATCCGCGTCGCCGTCCATCATCGACACCACTCTGACGTTGTCACGACCGGTTGAGGTCGTAGGAAGGTGCGCAAGGCCCTCTAGTTCCTCTCTGACGACAGCCCCTGTCGTTCATTCGAGCTGGTCCCGAGAACTGAGCCTAAGTTCCTCGTTCCACTTTCCAGCTTGCCGCCAAGACGCCGCACCGTCGACCGGCCACCTCCGGCTCGTTCACGCTCATCCAACCGGTGTTCTAGGTGCGTTGTCGACCTTTCTTGCTGTCCTCCCAGTTTGGAGCTAGGTCATAGTCTAGGTTGGCCGGAATTCGAGGTTTGTCACCGGCGGTTCCTCGGAACCTAGTTGAAAGAAAACGGGAAATTCCAGGGACATATTGGGTTGGGGCTCACAAGAGTCTAGGCATAGGTTCTCCAAGCCATGACGACCCTTCTCGAGCAAACGGCAAGCAAATCCATGCAGAGTCCGAAGAGTTCTCTGTGTTTTTCCTCACGGCGGGGAAGAACCATTTCGGTCGCACGGTGAGCTCATGTTTCCAGCCGTTTTCCGAGGGATCAGGGTAGTGTTCCGAGCTCCCCAGGTCACGGTGGTGCTGTAGGACCCAACTGCGGTCAGTTTCCGGGCTTGCCGGGTGAACACCACGTCGCCGGAGTCGCCCGAGTTACTTCCACCGTCGGGAAGGTATTTCCGGCGAGTTAGCGCTGCCACCGAGCTCACCAAAGTGTTCCTCATCGGGTTTTAGGCATAGGCGGCGAGGGTTAAGCCGTTTGAGGCATGGGACAGCCGTTCCGACGAGGCACGGTCGTTTCTCCGGCGAGGAGGCCGGCCGGGCGCGAGGTTGAAGAAGGTGGGGGCCTGCCCCACCTGTCAGTAGCACCAGGAAGGCGCCGTATCGGTTTGTGGCGCCGGATCCAGTGCGGCTGCGCGGGAATAACCCCGTAGCCGCCGGTGTTGCTAAGATCTGACTGGTCCGAATTAAACCAGTGGGCCCAGCCCAATTATTTGAAGTTTCTATTAGAGAAATAATTCCAGAATTTGCAAGCCCATAACTATGTGTAGAAAACTCCAAAAAGAGTGAGACCAATTTTGTTGGATTCCTCATGAGGAGTACTTCACAGAGAAACCAATTTTTGGCTATGAAATGCCCAGAAATTTCTGTAGAATTGTTTTTAGTACATCCTTTAGGGATTTATTACAGGAGCAATTCTTTATGAAATATTCCAAAATTTGAGTAGCAAATCCTCTTCATAGATACTGATCTCCAGTAAAAATTTGGGCTTCATTGGAGGTCATTTGCTAGGACAAATTGCCTTCCCAAGTTCAGTCTTTATTTGAAAATTCAAATTTAAACAGAAGCTTTTTCAGAACTCCTGTCTAAGTTCAAAAATTCATATCTCTCTGATGGTGGCTCCAAAAATGGTGAAACAAATTTTGTTAGAACCATTGAGACTTACCCTAATCAGATCTTCCACTATTAGCTATGTCAAAGCTCCTGATTTGGGCTCAAAATTCAGAGAAGCATTGTACTTGTATGAATTTTAAATACTACATTATGCAATGACATGTCTCCAAATTTGGCTCAAATCATCCTTAGAGAGTCTAGTATCCACTGTAAAATTCCCAAAGTCAATTAAGGATTTTAAATAGAAGTAGCTATGAGTAGAAGTCCAATTCTTATAAATCCTTAATACTTATACATGTATTTTATTACATTTCATAATAGTGACCGAAGTTGAGGACGCACCGGAGCCTTTGGACGTCCTCCCACCAGAAGTTGACTTTCCATTTAACTCGCAACCAGGCAAGCCCCGGTTTGCACTTAAGTACCTTTTATAAAGTTTTCATTTGTATCATTTATGTCTAGGTTGAATGTTTGCATTAGAGTTAGGGTGATTAAAACCCCACTTGCATAGCCTCTTTAAATCCTATGGAGGGTTGGGTAGTTTATAAACTCGACGAGTAGAGAATGCCATGCTAATGTTTAGGATCTCGGTAGAAGTCGAGTGGTTGGAAGCTACTCGCGAGATAGTACTTATTGCACGGGATGAAAAGAGGTAGATAATGGCTTGAGTTGTATGAAAATGAGATCCAGCAGGGGGGATAGGATGCAGTGAGCAGAGGTCTCACGTGCGTAGCCCTGCTGGTGTCGGTTGAGGACCGTCCGTGTGTGGCCCTGCTGGACAAGTATCGAACAGTACCGGATGCATACTGGCATATGGGAACCAGGAAACCGATGTAATTGGTTAACCTGGGTGTCGAGGATTACCCAACCGTAAATAGGAGTGGGTTGAGGGTAGCAAGGTGTAAATCTGCCGGTGGGCACAGTCACGCTCCACGCGGGGACCTCCTGCCCGTTACGGATGGACCGGTTCGGCATTTGGGTTGCCTTTGAAAGGTTGTCGCATACAACAGAGTAGGAAGGGGTGTGGAATCACGCTTTTGAAAGTGGGTGTATGTGACGTGTTATCCGGGTGTGTCTTGATTGCAATCACTGTCCCTCGCGGTTATTTGAGTACCCGCTTGTTCACTGCGCTGTGACGTAGTAAGAAGTGAAATAAGCCAACTAAAAATGCTGTATTGCTCTTAATGTCTTGAATACCTTGATTGCTGTAGATATAGAGCTAATTAAGTTTATATTCCACTTTGGGCATCACCACATCGGAGGAAAGTTTTTCTTGTTTGATTGTGGACATCCGATGTGAGGGCTGCCTAAGGCACATGAATCTGCTGCTATAAAACTGAAAGTAAGGACCAACTTATAGGCATGTCTTTGTCGGAAATTCCTTTTCCCATCTTACATATCATTGCACGTAGAGTTCCATGCCTAGGGTTGACGGTTAAGACTTGCTGAGCCTTCGTGCTCACGGCTGCAATATTTGAGCTGTGTGCAGGTGAGAGTTATGAGGAAGGTTCCGAGGACGAGGCGATGCCCCCGTCGGGGTACACGGCCGAGCTAGAGCCATGCACGCCGCCGTGATCTCCGGTTCCATGCTGCTAGTGTATAGCGTCCCCGGGCGGGACGGCTGCACTTTTGCTTAGTTAGGGTTTGAGAGCAACTATGTATATAACTTCCGCTGTTAATTAGGTTTTGTAAAAGACTTCCGCTGTTTTATATCAAATAAAAGTTTGTATGTTATCCTTTATTCTTTTCGTGTGTGCTGTTGGGTGCCGCATCGCACTGCACCACCCTATGCGATCCTGGAGTGGGTGAACCACGGGGTGGTCCCCACAGACGTGGTATCAGAGCCGCATTGGGGATAGCACGCTCGAAAAGGCCCTATTTTTGAAAAAAACTTAGAAGTAGTCGAGTGAGGATTAGTCATTAAGCCCACATAAGGTCTTTTATAGTAGTAATTACTAAGGTGGAAAAGCTAACATATTTGTTATACATTCTGTAACGACGCTCTGACGTCAGGTAAGAGGTAAGGTACGCCACTGCAGGCGGATCAATTGTGGTAACTCTCCATACGAGTAATAGTATGGAATGATATACCGTGGCTTGGCACGGTAGTGATTATGAGTCTCTGGACCTCTCTATGGTTCTGAGAGCATATGAAAACGCTGATCTCCAGCGTGCTTTAGGCAAAAGTGAGAATACCCCATCGTGTGGTAAGCAACACGATAGTATGCAACTCTTGAACGTTCAATGTTCAAAGGGCCATACGCAGCGCTCGCCATCGGCGTGCCTCAACGGTCATGAGGCAGTAGGTGGTATCCGTTGGGTTGATAAAATTCCCAACCGTGACGACCCGTTCCCGCTCTACTCGGGTTCCCCGTCGTGTGGTGTGAAAACACGACCATGTACCTTGAGACGTGGCTTGACTCAAGGACGATCCGTATGGCAATGATACGGACCGTATGTTTTTACTATGATATGGAACTGCCTGCAATGTTAAAACCTTTGTGTGCATCATTATTGTGTGTTTTTCTGCAGGTACACTAACCACGTTAGTGCATGACGTTTAGAAACCGTTTGTGAGTGACGTTCTTAGTTCCACCATTAGACACGTATATGCCGGAATACCGGTTTAGGATTTTTCTTTGGTGAGGAAACGTACTACCGATTGCATAAAAGTTTATTTTCTAAGGAAAGTGTCAAAATGAAGTTTAGGATTTCATTTAGAGGTTAGTAAACTCCTATATTGAACTAAGAGTCAATTGGGAGTATAGGTTCAATCTCAATAGCTTAGGAATAATCTCCCCTGTTTTTGGCAGAAATTTTGCTGAATTTGAACAGGGCATAACTTAATATTGGTTGAACCAATGGAGGTGTGGGATACTATTCTCGAAAGGTTTAGAAGTCCTCTACAATTTTTCTGTAGAGCTCCAGAACAAAATCTCCCTCCAATGGGATGAAAATCTCAGATGAGTGGGCACTGTCCAGAAACAGGGCAGACCAAATGCTCTCTGGAATTTTCTGTATTTCAACCAAAACACTTAGTTTCACCGTTTGACGTCCAGTGGCTGTTGTAACACAGCGAGTTGGAGTCGAAGGGTTTATGCATTTGACATATCACTTCGAGTTAGTACATGTTTGGGTCCAATACAATAGCGAGGAAGTACGCATGCTAACACACTTAACATCCCGTGGTGACCCCGATGGTCGAAATGAACTTTAACCCATAAAGTTCAATACTTTGGAACTCGATCGTATGACACGGTCCAGGGATGTATATGGTGCATAAAGTTTATACTTTATCCATATGTGTGATTGTTATGCGCGTTGTTTATCCCATTCTCGCATTACTATTGTATAGACTGGATGAGCTAAACCGACATGTGCTGATCATTTGAGTGGTATGAATGCAGAATGGTGCGGACACGTTCAACGCAAGAGGAGGGAGGTCCGAGTCAAGTTCGTGGTGATGAATCTCCACCTCCGGAACAGACCACGACGCAGCAGCAACCACCTCCTCCACTGCCAGAACTTCCAAGAAATCTTGCGGAGGTTCTCGCCGCAGTGCTCGGCTCGCGCGACGAGCAAACCGAGTTACTGCGGATGTTGGTGCAGCAGAATGCGTCCCATCAGGGATGACGCCAAGACAATGGGCAACGCCAGCCCCAACAAAGCTCGTATTCGGAATTCATGGCGACCCATCCACCGGTCTTCACGGAGGCCAAAGAACCTTTGGAGGCGGACAGCTTTATCCGCACTCTAGAGGCAAAGTTTGGGCTGCTACGATGCACCGAACATCAGAAGGCGCTGTACGCAGCGCAACAGCTTCAAGGAGAAGCCGGTACCTGGTGGGCGAACTACACCGCCTCCTTACCGGCTGGCCATGCCGTCACATGGACGGAGTTCCGGGAGGCGTTCCGCGCCTATCACATACCTCCCGGTGTGATGGAAATGAAGCTCCAGGAGTTCCTGGCGCTACGACAGGGCGAGAGGAGTGCTCATGAGTACTCCAGGTTATTCAACCGGCTGGCGCAGTATGCGCCAGGATTTGTGGGCACGGAAGACAACAAGCGCAATGCGTTCTTCCGGGGCCTGAACTCGAAGATGAAGGTCCATCTTGCCCAGAGCAATCACGGCACATTCAACGACCTAGTTAATGCCGCGGTTCTACAGGAGAATGCTCAGCGCGAGCGCGGTTCTGACAAGAGGAAACGCAGCGCGCTGACAAGCAGCAGTGGTGGAACGCCACAGAAATACCGTGTGGTATATCGTTCACCATCTGGTCAGAGATGGCAGAGACCGGCGCGACCGCCTCAGTTTCGCGGTCGGCAATATAATGCGCCGGGTTTTCGACCGACGTATCCCCCACAGCAACAGCAGCAGCAAAGGATGGTTCCGCGTGCACCTCAGTTTCAACAGCGTGCACCAGGATTTCATCTTCAAGTCGGCGGGACCCCGACACCTTACACGTGCTACACGTGTGGCCGTGTCGGGCACATTTCAAGAGACTGCCCCGAGCCGCGACAGGGCAGGGGTGCAGCACCATATCAGGGTGCTAATCAGCCCCGCAACCAGCCCAAGAAACCAGCACCAAAACCTGGCAACGTCCACCACTTAGCCATCGAAGACGTGCCGGAAGGCAAACCCGTCCTCGCGGGTACGTTCTCTTACCTAGATCACCCAGTAGTCATACTTTTTGACTCCGGTGCCACCCATAATTTCATAAGTCAGTCTTATGTTATTAAATATCAACTGCCTATCATTCCCACAAATAATTCATATTTGATATGTTCTCCGGGTGGGAAAATAACAGCTGATAGAATGGTCTATAGAGCACCATTACAGTTGGGTGGAAATCTATACCCGACTTCTCTAATCATGTTAGAAAGTCCAAAACTTGATGTCATTTTAGGAATGTCATGGCTACATTGCTATGGTGCTGTTCTTGACATCATTCCACGTGTGGTTCGTTTAGACTCTCCACTTCATGAACCACATGTTCTTATTCTTGACCGTTCGGTTCAAGACGCTCCAGCCACCTATAACACGGAAGCCATGAAACTTGAGGATATTCGAGTGGTCCGTGAATACCCGGATGTCTTTCCGGATGATCTTCCGGGTATGCCACCCGAAAGAGATGTCGAGTTCAAGATTGAACTTGTACCTGGAACGACACCAATCTCACGGAGACCATATAAGATGGCTCCGAATGAGCTGGCTGAACTAAAGGAGCAGCTCAACGATTTGATGAAGAAGGGTTTCATTCGACCGAGTTCCTCGCCATGGGGATGCTCAGCGTTGTTTGTGAAGAAGAAGGATGAAACCTTGAGGTTGTGTGTGGACTACCGACCTCTCAACGCCGTCACCATCAAGAATAAATATCCATTACCCCGCATCTATATCTTATTCGATCAACTTGTGGGTGCAAGTGTGTTTTCAAAGATGGATGTTCGCTCCGGATATCATCAAATCAAGATCCGAGCGGAGGATATCCCAAAGATGGCCTTCTCGACGAGATATGGGTTGTATGAATACCTCGTCATGTCCTTTGGTCTCACCAACGCCCCGGCACACTTCATGTATCTCATGAACTCAGTGTTCATGCCGGAGTTGGACAAGTTTGTGGTGGTGTTCATAGACGACATCTTGGTTTACTCCAAGACTGAAGAAGAACACGCCAAACACTTGCATATCGTGCTTCAACAATTAAGAGACCATAAGCTTTATGCTAAGTTCAGCAAGTGCGAGTTTTGGATCAGCCAAGTGCCATTCCTTGGTCACATTATTTCGGCAGAAGGTATTGCAGTTGATCCAAGCAAAATCGAACAAGTGCTGAAATGGAAATCCCCCACATCAGTCCCTGAAGTCAGGAGTTTCCTCGGGTTAACAGGATATTATCGGAGATTCATACCAAATTTCTCCAAGCTTGCTAAGCCGATGACTGAACTGTTGAAGAAGGGGATCAAATATGTTTGGAGCTCAGCTTGTGAAGAAGCTTTCCAGGCATTAGTGAAGCATCTTACAACAGCCCCGGTGTTAGCTCAACCAGATACAACCAAGCCCTTTGACGTATATTGTGATGCGTCTGGCATTGGGCTTGGCTGTGTATTGATGCAAGGAGGAAGAGTGGTCGCCTATGGCTCACGTCAACTTCGTAACCACGAGCAGCACTATCCGACTCATGATCTTGAGCTCGCTGCTGTGGTGTTGGCATTGAAGATGTGGAGGCACTACATACTTGGAAACTTAGTGCACCTCTACACCGAACACAAAAGTCTGAAATATATATTCACTCAAAAGGAGTTGAATATGCGGCAACGGAGATGGCTAGAACTGATCAAAGACTATGAGATCGAGATTCACTACCATCCCGGGAAGGCAAACGTGATTGCCGATGCCTTAAGCGGCAAATCCCATGTCAACAGTCTGTCCATCACCCCACTTGAAGAGGAGGAGCCGAGTCTGTACTTGGTTCCATATGGGGCATTGTATAATCTTGCTCTCGTCCCTACAATATGAGAAGAGATTATGGAAGTGCAGAAGAAAGACGTGGGAATGTCGCACATTCGGAGAAGGATGGAGAATGGTGAAATGAAATGCTTCCGAAGAGATGAACACAACACTCTATGGTTTAAAGACCGTATAGTAGTACCCCGTGACATGAAGCTTCGGAAGAAAATCTTGGACGAGGCTCATTTGTCCAAATATTCTATTCATCCGGGCAGCAACAAGATGTACCAAGATCTGAAAACAAGGTTTTGGTGGACGCGGATGAAAAGAGAAATCGCAAAGTACGTATCCGAATGTGATACGTGTCGGCGGGTGAAAGCCGACCATATGCGTAAAGCCGGACAGATGCAACCGTTGGACATTCCGTCGAGGGAGGATATCAGCATGGACTTCATAGTCGGGTTACCTCTCACGTCTCACAAGCATGACTCGATTTGGGTGATAGTCGATCGACTAACCAAGTCGGCTCATTTTATCCCCGTACATACAAAGTACGTGGCCAAGCAATATGTGGAGCTGTACATTGCAAGGATCTTGTGTTTGCACGGTGTTCCCCGCTCCATTATTTCAGATCGCGGTGCGCTGTTTGTTTCTCGGTTTTGGGAACAGTTGCATGCATCATTGGGGACCAAACTGATCCGAAGCTCCGCGTATCACCCACAAACGGATGGTCAAACTGAACGGGTGAATCAAGTTCTTGAGGACATGCTACGCGCTTGTGCCATCCACCACGGCATGAATTGGGACGATCATTTTCCGTTGGCGGAGTTTTCTTACAACAATGGCTATCAAGCTAGCATCAAGATGGCACGGTATGAAGCTCTCTACGGCCGGAAATGCCGCACACCTCTCAACTGGTGCGAGTCTGGCGAGCGAGTTATCTACGGCATTGAACTTGTGAATGAAGCTGAAGAACGAGTGCGAGTAATAAAAGCCAATCTTAAGGCTGCTCAATCTCGTCAGAAAAGCTATGCGGATAAAAGACGCCGACCTCCCCACTTCGACATCGGGGACCATGTTTATGTCCGTGTGTCTCCGATGAAGGGAGTTCATCGTTTCGGAGTGAAGGGTAAACTTGCGCTGCGGTTCATTGGTCCGTTCACCGTCATTGAAAGATGCGGACCCGTGGCCTATCGCCTAGAGTTACCAGCGTCGCTCGCAGGCATTCACAACGTCTTCCACATCTCTCAGCTGCGGAAGTGCCTCAAGCCCTCTGCTGAAATTCGCACTGAAGACATAGAAGTCCTTCAACCGGACCTCACGTACACGGAGTATCCGATCCGGATTATCGATGAAAAGACTCATGCCACAAGAAACCGGACCTTATGGTTCTACAAGGTCTTGTGGAGTAACCATACCGCTGATGAGGCGACATGGGAAAGCGAGGATTATCTACGCACGTATTATCCGGACTTGCTATCATCATATACCAGGTAAAGTTTTCCCCACTTTGCTTTTCCTTTGGAATCTCGGGACGAGATTCTTTTTAAGGGGGGAGGGATGTAAAATCCCCAAAAGTGGTAGCAAGAAAATTCAGCTCATATACACTTATGAAAAATGAGGGGAATTAAAACTTTGAATTATAATAAGTGTGAGTTCAAAGTGAGGGTTTAGACTTCCCAAAATCTTCCAAACATGGAGATCTAAATGCACAACTTGGATCTTCATAGTCTAAATATTCAACCTCCCAAATTTCAGCTCATTTGGAGGAGTTTTAATATTTGTTTGGGATTAAAAGGAAGAGCCCTCTAATCTGAATTTCAAATTCAGTTTCAAATTCCAATTCCCTCAATTTGAAAATTTGGTTTCACAAATGTGTTCTCCACCTTTTAATAAGCAGCCATGCCAAAAATTGGAAACTTTGGAGCTGGTTTGCTATATTTTTGAGGCAATATAAAGTGGAGAATTCAAACTCTTTTTCAAATTCAAATGATCAATCCACATCCAATTTTCACACCCGAATTCAAACTATTTGAATTCAGCAAATTCAAACTATGACTTGGGGTTGAAGTCAAGCCTTAAATGTTGAGTTGCTGGTGGGAAAATATTAGAAAAAGTTGATTAATCAAAGAGGGGAGGTGGGGCCCATTTGTCAGCCACCCACCGGAGCTACCGCCATTGCTCCATTCGGTCGAATAGCAGGGGCGCGACAGCTCCCGTCTCCGACCCACGCCCGAGGTGTGCCGCGCCACCTCCTGTTTCTGCCGCCTACTTGATCGTCCGCGCGTGCCACAGTCCCAGCACAACCCCCCTTGCTCTCGCGGCCGTTCACCGACGTGTTTTCCCTGTTCCCTGCTCAGTTCGAGTAGCCTCGGCCGCTGCTCGGTTGATCCGCGTCGCCGTCCGTCATCGACACCACTCCGACGTTGTCACGACCGGTTGAGGTCGTAGGAAGGTGCGCAAGGCCCTCTAGTTCCACTCTGACGACAGCCCCTGTCGTTCCTTCGAGCTGGTCCCGAGAACTGAGCCTAAGTTCCTCGTTCCACTTTCCAGCTTGCCGCCAAGACGCCGCACCGTCGACCGGCCACCTCCGGCTCATTCACGCTCATCCAACCAGTGTTCTAGGTGCGTTGTCGACCTTTCTTGCTGTCCTCCCAGTTTGGAGCTAGGTCATAGTCTAGGTTGGCCGGAATTCGAGGTTTGTCACCGGCGGTTCCTCGGAACCTAGTTGAAAGAAAACGGGAAATTCCAGGGCCATATTAGGTTGGGGCTCACAAGAGTCTAGGCATAGGTTCTCCAAGCCATGACGACCCTTCTCAAGCAAACGGCAAGCAAATCCATGCAGAGTCCGAAGAGTTCTCCGTATTTTTCCTCACGGCGGGGAAGAACCATTTCGGTCGCACGGTGAGCTCATGTTTCCAGCCGTTTTCCAAGGGATCAGGGTAGTGTTCCGAGCTCCCTAGGTCACGGTGGTGCTGTAGGACCCAACTGCGGTCGGTTTCCGGGCTTGCCGGGTGAACACCACGTCGCCGGAGTCGCCCGAGTTACTGCCACCGTCGGGGAGGTATTTCCGGCGAGTTAGCGCTGCCACCGAGCTCACCAAAGTGTTCCTCATCGGGTTTTAGGCACAGGCGGCGAGGGTTAAGCCGTTTGAGGCACGGGACAGCCGTTCCGACGAGGCACGGTCGTTTCTCCGGCGAGGAGGCCGGCCGGGCGCGAGGTTGAAGAAGGTGGGGGCCTGCCCCACCTGTCAGTAGCACCAGGAAGGCGCCGGATCGGTTTGTGGCGCCGGATCCAGTGTGGCTGCACGGGAATAACCCCGTAGCCGCCGGTGTTGCTAAGATCTGACTGGTCCGAATTAAACCAGTGGGCCCAGCCCAATTATTTGAAGTTTCTATTAGAGAAATAATTCCAGAATTTAGCTGATCTTTGCAAGCCCATAACTCTGTGTAGAAAACTCCAAAAAGAGTGAGACCAATTTTGATGGATTCCTCATGATGAGTACTTCACAGAGAAACCAATTTTTGGCTATGAAAATGCCCAGGGATTTCTGTAGAATTGTTTTTAGTACATCCTTTAGGGATTTATTACAGGAGCAATTCTTTATGAAATATTCCCAAATTTGGGTAGAAAATCCTCTTCATAGATACTGATCTTCAGTAAAAATTTGGGCTTCATTGGAGGTCATTTGCTAGGACAAATTGCCTTCCCAAGTTCAGCCTTTATTTGAAAATTCAAATTTAAACAGAAGCTTTTTCAGAACTCCTGTCTAAGTTCAAAAATTCATATCTCTCTGATGGTGGCTCCAAAATGGTGAAACAAATTTTGTTAGAACCATTGAGACTTACCCTAATCAGATCTTCCACTATTAGCTATGTCAAAGCTCCTGATTTGGGCTCAAAATTCAGAGAAGCATTGTACTTGTAGGAATTTTAAATACTACATTATGCAATGACATGTCTCCAAATTTGGCTCAAATCATCCTTAGAGAGTCTAGTATCCACTGTAAAATTCCCAAAGCCAATTAAGGATTTTAAATAGCAGTAGCTATGAGTAGAAGTCCAATTCTTATAAATCCTTAATACTTATACATGTATTTTATTACATTTCATAATAGTGACCGAAGTTGAGGACGCACCAGAGCCCTTGGACGTCCTCCCACCAGAAGTTGACTTTCCATTTAACTCGCAACCTGGCAAGCCCCGGTTTGCACTTAAGTACCTTTTATAAAGTTTTCATTTGTATCATTTATGTCTAGGTTGAATGTTTGCATTAGAGTTAGGGTGATTGAAACCCCACTTGCATAGCCTCTTTAAATCCTATGGAGGGTTGGGTAGTTTATAAACTCGACGAGTAGAGAATGCCATGCTAATGTTTAGGATCTCGGTAGAAGTCGAGTGGTTGGAAGCTACTCGCGAGATAGTACTTATTGCACGGGATGAAAAGAGGTAGATAATGGCTTGAGTTGTATGAAAATGAGACCCAGCAGGGGGGATAGGATGCAGTGAGCAGAGGTCTCACGTGCGTAGCCCTGCTGGTGTCGGTTGAGGACCGTCCGTGTGCGGCATTGCTGGACAAGTATCGAACAGTACCAGATGCATACTGGCATATGGGAACCAGGAAACCAATGTAATTGGTTAACCTGGGTGTCGAGGATTACCCAACCGTAAATAGGAGTGGGTTGAGGGTAGCAAGGTGTAAATCTGCCGGTGGACACAGTCATGCTCCACGCGGGGACCTCCTGCCCGTTACGGATGGACCGGTTCGGCATTTGGGTTGCCTTTGAAAGGTTGTCGCATACAACAGAGTAGGAAGGGGTGTGGAATCACGCTTCTGAAAGTGGGTGTATGTGACGTGTTATCCGGGTGTGTCTTGATTGCAATCACCGTCCCTCGCGGTTATTTGAGTACCCGCTTGTTCACTGCGCTGTGACGTAGTAAGAAGTGAAATAAGCCATCTAAAAATGCTGTATTGCTCTTAATGTCTTGAATACCTTGATTGCTGTAGATATAGAGCTAATTAAGTTTATATTCCACTTTGGGCATCACCACATCGGAGGAAAGTATTTCTTGTTTGATTGTGGACTTCCGATGTGAGGGCTGCCTAAGGCACATGAATCTGCTGCTATAAAACTGAAAGTAAGGACCAACTTATAGGCGTATCTTTGTCGCAAATTCCTTTTCCCATCTTACATATCCTTGCACGTAGAGTTCCATGCCTAGGGTTGACGGTTAAGACTTGCTGAGCCTTCGTGCTCACGGTTGCAATATTTGAGCTGTGTGCAGGTGAGAGTTATGAGGAAGGTTCCGAGGACAAGGCGATGCCCCCGTCGGGGTACACGGCCGAGCTGGAGCCATGCACGCCGCCGTGATCTCCGGTTCCATGCTGCTAGTGTGTAGCGTCCCCGGGCTGGACGGCTGCACTTTTGCTTAGTTAGGGTTTGAGAGCAACTATGTATATAACTTCCGCTGTTAATTAGGTTTAGTAAAAAGAGTTCCGCTGTTTTATATCAAATAAAAATTTGTATGTTATCCTTTATTCTTTTCGTGTGTGCTGTTGGGTGCCGCATCGCACGGCACCACCCTATGCGATCCTGGAGTGGGTGAACCACGGGGTGGTCCCCACATGCGATTCCTGGACTGTCAGGCGGGGGTCCCCACAAATCCTCTGGGAATGAAGATTTGGGATAGAGAGATCGTCTTCTACGCATTGCCAAGCTCTTGGGGTTTGATCTCTCATACACTCTTACGTTTGTTGTAAATTTTTCGAGTGTGTTTGATCGTTTTTCTCTCTGTAACTTTGTGGGGGCCCTCAATGTGTGAGGTTGCCCCACCGACTTGGTGATTTTCCCCTTGATAGTGGAACTCAAGTTGGCCTTCGTGGTAACTTGAAGAGGTTAAGGGTATATTGAGACCCGGCTCTGTGTGAGCTTCTCAACGAGGACGTAGATATCTTTGGTGAGATCGAACCTCGGTAAAAATCCTTGTCTCTTGTATTCTTGTCATTTACTATTACAATCATTTTGGGCATAGGGTTGATTAATCTTGCAACAAATATTAATCTTGTATTCCTCGTTCAAATTAATCATCCTAATACCTACACAGGTTGTTAGGTTAATTTACATATTTCTGCTGCTATAACATTTGAGGAGAATACATTAAATAATCTATCTTTTTGTTGATATAACTAGCACAACGGACTAGTCTGTACCTATACCGGACTAGTCCGGTCCCTCCTGTATTTGACGAATTTGCTAAGTGTTGCAGGAAAAGTTTTCAACGCTTATTCACCCCCTCTAGGCCACATTCAATTGGTACCAGAGCTAGGCTCTCCCTTTACGAGGCTCACCGCTCGGAGAGATAAATGGCCACCGACAAGAACAATGAGATCTCAGAAGCGCCCATTATTGGAGACGAATAAGACTCCAAGGCATTATAAAAGTCCCAAAAATGTGTATGAATAAAAAAAAAGGTTTGAGTTCATATGTGTGGTAAAGACATGAAAAATGGGACTTGCTAAAACTTTTCTTCATGCAAAGTAATACATGGATGACCATCCAAAATGAGGCTCACCTTTCATTTAAAAGTGTTGAACCAATAAGGAGTTAAATACTCTTTGCATGTAAGTTTAAAAATCAAATTTGAGATTCAAAGTTCACACATGTGGTGACCAAGAACTTTGAATAAACATGCAGCCTATAGTTGGGTTTATAGGGAAAAGTTTTATCACCAACTTTTCATTTGTAGGGTGGGCTCAAAAAGGAGTTAGAGAGAAGAATTTGCAAACTTCAACCAAATTCAAATTTGGCAAGCAAATTCAAACTGAATATGGAGAATTCAAATTCTAGCCACCCTTTTAAACTCAGAATTTTAGGGAATTAAGAGGATCAGCATGTGAAGATATTTGGGAAAACAATGTGGAGTGGGACCCACATGTCATAGAGCTAGAGAGCTGCCTTGCACACTAAGTCTATGCCTCGGTGGGAGATTGCACCGAACAGCTCGCGTGAGCCACGAGCAGCTCCCACCGTGGAGGCACTGGGGGCTCGGCAGCGCCACCAGCTGCTCCAATCCCCCACGCTCGGGAGCCCAGAGGCGGTTCTGTCGGCGTTATCACCTCCTCAGCCGAGCGAAGACCGGATTGTTTTCCTCTCCTCGCGAGCACGCGCACTGAACTGAGCCGTTCCTCCCCTCCGCTGCTCGGTCGATCGGAAGAACAGCAAAGACAACTGCGCCATCCCTCCCCCGAGCCACTGAACATCGCCACGAGCTCGGCCTCTACCTCCCTGAACCGAAAGCAAGAAAGCTACGACCTCCGTTGCTGAGAACAAACGCCACCGCGGCGACCTACCTCAAGAACATGATCGGGCGCTCGTGGACAGCCCTACACAGGGGGTTTCATGGCCAAGCGATCACATCTACGGACGCGCGCTGGTTCGGTGCTGCTCTCAGCCAAAGCTCCGGCCGTTCCGTGAAGCATCGACAGCCAATTTGAAGAACTTGTCCCGATGGCTTCACAGCGAGCTCCCGGTACCGTTCCTCAAAATTCCCCCTCCACAATCCTCCGCAGGTCATCAAACGTTGCACGTAGCATCTGGATTAGCCGGCAATCACTTTCCCTTTTGCATCCATAGCATGAAAACGCCTCAGACCGACGGAATTCGAGCTCTTCTTGGGTTGTTCATGGCGGACCCATTCGGTCGCACGACGACAACCCATTTACAGCCACCCGAGCTAATTTAAGGTCGTGCCGACCATCCTAGAGGTGCGCGGGTGCTGTAGGGCTCATCGGCACAGGTTTTGGAGGGCTAGAGACCTCGGGCGACGCTGCCGAACCACCACAGAGGCAGTTACACGTCACCGGCCATTTTCCGGGCACTGGCAGCCCAAGCAGACCCCACCACCGTGTTCCTCTGTGCCCTAAACCCCCTGGCGGCGAGTCCAGGTTCAGAGAGTGGACGGGAATGCCGGTCCGGCGAGTTTCCGGTTGATCCGGCGAGGGGGAGCGCGCGGGCACGAGAGAGGAGCCGGAGGAAGAAGACGAAGCTTGGGCCCCGGCTGTCAGCAGCTCAAAATTCAAATCTGGGATTGGGTGTGGCCGGGATCCCATGTGCTGGCGCGCAAAAACCCCGTGGCCCCGGTGTGGCTTCGTTTCTATTGGCTGGGATTCAAAACAGTGAGTCCAGCCGGAATTTCTGTAGGAAAACAATTCCAGAGTTGGCTCAATCTTTGGAAATTCATATCTCCTGGTAGAAAACTCCAAATTGAGTGATTCCAATTGAGTTGGGTTCATCTTTCTGAGTTCTATCCAAATATGAACTCAGTTTTGTATGAAAGTCAACATTATATTTCTGGAAAATTCTTTGAAGTTTTTCTGAAAAAGAATTATTGAGGGAGTTTGGTTTATCCAAAAATCCTCAAAGTTTGCCAGAATATTCTTTAGCATAGTATTGACCTTATAGCAAAATTTCAGATCATTTGAGGCACATTTGTATAGGAATTTGCTAAATATAAACTACTGTGTTCATAAGAGTCCAGAAACATTTTCAGAAAATGTTTCCCACTTCAAAAATCTATTCTGAGCAGTTCATAGTTCCAAAAATCATAGTAAAATTTAGGCAAGCTCTCTGAGACATACTTGGAATTGTAGTTCACTTAATTGGGCATGAAAATGCACATTACTTCAGAATTAAGTCTTTAGGGTACAAATGCTTAATGAATTGTTCTGGGAGGACTACCCAAGTAGAAGAGCTGAATTTTGGACCAGATTACTTTCATGTGACCAAGAACTCACATGTAAATTATCAGCCCAGGTTGAACTGTAGAACTCCCTGTTCTTATTCTCCATACTTATGTATATGTGAAAATACATAAGAGACACTATGAGAATTATGAAGAACACAATATGACTCTATATTAGCTGCAATTTGGCAAGCTAAATACTTAGGTAGTATAGAACCTGCTGTAAAAGTTTTGAGGCCATTGGAGTTCTTGTTCCTCAGTTGCACTTAAATCTTTTCAGCTTATCTATTATGTTCATTAGGGAAAATGGTTAGTTTATAGCTAAGGCCTTAAGGTCAATTTAGTTTAGATCTGTTTCTTTGCACAACAGAGGCAAACCAAGCCATTCTTAGCTTTTCCACACTACCTCTGTTCCAAAAAAATGAATTCTATAACTTCTTTCCATTACAGTCTATAAAACATATGCATATGCATTTCAATAGGAATCACAACGAAGGGGATTCAAGGGAGTGATTCATTGAAGTGGATCAAGCTCCCGAGAATCAAGGGTGGATCAGCAAGGACACTAACTGTTTATATACGACTACCCTGCAAAACAGGCAAGCTCCGGTTTGCATTTAACAGCTGTTAAGTTTTTGTTTTGTATTCACTTTCGGTCAGGATATGAATTGTGCACTAGGTCTAGTGTTTGATACTCCTCTTGCATAGCCAAATGACCCATGGAGTATTGGGTAGGTGTCTTTCACCGTGTAGAACTGCCATGCTTAAGTATGGTTCGGTAGAAGTCGAGTGGTGAGATGCTACTCGCATTCTCAGGAACAACAGGGGCATACGGGATTGGTTCATAAATGAATTAGCAAGTTAAAGTTGAGACCAGAAGGTTGTAGGAGCAGCAGCACATAGGGGCCTGGGTGCTATAGACCTGTTCGTGTCGGTCAAGGACCGATCTGTATGCGGCCGTGTTGAACAAGTTTGAGTTGTGTACTGGACTCATGCTGGCTATATGGGAGCCAGTAAACCGATGTACCTCGGGAAGCTGTCGTTGGGACGTTTCGGGTCGCCTCAGGCGGACGGCCGGTGTGCAGTATGTGGGGAACATTCTCATGACATCTCACGTCGGCAGGTGCACCATGAGAGTGGCTACTGTACGGGGAGACTTGATCGATTCAGCGGGGGTGAAACGGGGGAAAGGCTGCCACGTACGACGTCAGTGATGGTTGTTGTAGGAAACGTCGAGTACGGGCGTACGTGTCATGTAGTCCGGGTGTTATTGATTCGAATCACCGTCGCTCGCGGAATGGACAGAGCATACTTGTTCTCACAGTCGTGACATAGTAAGAACTTGCATGAGAAAGGAACTAATCGTATTGATATGAAGTATTATACTAGCTTTGTATTGGATCTTGATGAATAGGCTAGTGCAAACTTGATTATTTTATGCCATGAGCAATTTACATCGGGGGAAAGCGTTTCTTGTTTGATTGTGGACTCCCGATGTGGCGTGCCCAGGGTTACTTAAAATGCTGCAATTAATACCTGAAAGTAAGGATTCACTTTTAGGCGAATTTAATTATGCTTATGCCATCCTACTTTAGGTTCATAACCTCACATAGAGTTTCATGTTTAGGGTGACGGTTAAGTCTTGCTGAGCGTTATGCTCACGGATGCTATCCGAGTTGTTTTGCAGGTAATTGACTCGATGCTTATGAGAAGGGATGCCGATGAGACTCAGGAACCTCCGAGTGCTTACTCAAAGAGCATCCTCGCCACTGCAGATTGTTCTTCGTGTTGCTAGGAAGAAACGTCCATGGGCTGGACTCTCTCTTTGTTGCTAGTTCACATATGAGTCGTGAGAGTGATAGTATTCCGCTGTAGTTTACTCTGATATAACTATTTGTAAAACAATCTTGTACGCTTCCGCAAACTCTTTATGTAATATGATGTGTGTTCGTCGACCCGTGTGCTGTTGGGTGCCGCATAACATGGCACACCCAACGAGGTTCTGTGGTCCCTCACAGCGTGGCATCAGAGCTGTTACTCATGGTATCAGAGCTGCGTTAGGAACAGACCACGGATTGAGCATCATATTATGTCAAAAACTTAGGATACGGTTAGATAACGGTACTAGGCCCACATAAGGACTATTATTAGCATATAATGAAGGTGGCAAGCTAACTTATGTGTTATGTCAGAAAACCGTGCATCTCGGGACGTCTATGTCTTGGGGAGTGCACGTATGCGCTGTCCACCAGTGCGCACAAGCTGAAGGGTGGAGCCTTACGGGTGGCAGGTAACCTGACCCGCTTTAGTATCCTCTACGACTCTTCATGTCGTTTGGGGTATTCGAGCAACGTCTGTCCCAGGCGTGCGTGGTGCAATTTGGGAGACCCCGTCACGTGGTCAGTAACGTGAACACGTAGCTCAAGGCATGTTTGGCTTGAGAACACCTGGGCGAGTGATGACGGCCGGGTCTACAAACTGTATAGATACCGGGTTCGGTGTGCAGCCGGGCCTGATGATTGAGTGTGTTTTATGCAGGAACTAACCACGAAAACCTTAGTGCATGTAGAACACGTTTGCGAGTGACCGTTTTAGTGCCACGTAATGATACGTATATGCCGGTGTAATCCGGTTAGGTTTTTCTTTGGTGAGGCAACGTAGTACCGTCATATGTCTTATGGTGCATCGTCACCGTACTACACTGGATAGTATTCTTACCTATGAAGAAATCATTTGTGACTAACTTCCAAACTAAAAATGGATGTGATAAAGCACATATTATTTACTGAGCTCTTCATTTGAACTAAGTTTCAAAGAAGAGACTTGTTAGGCTTCTTTTGATCTCAAAGGCAGAGTGCTCTGTTCAGACAGAAATTTTTCTGGGTTTTAACAGAGCGTAAATCTGATTAGCTTGACCCAATGGAGGTGTTTGATACAGTTTTGGAAAGGTTTTTATGTGCTCTACAGCTTTTCTGTAGAACTCCAGAGCCAAATCAGTCACCAAATTGGTTAAATGTCCAGTTGAATGCGAACTGTTTAAAAACAGAACAGCTGCAACCCTCTCTGGATGTTTCTGTAAATTAGCCGTCACAGTCTGTAGAAAAATTTCTAAGGGTCATATGATACACCGTTGGAAAGATTAGGAAATTTGCAACAATTTTGTAGTTCATAGTGAGTTCAGAATTGTACTTCATTTGTATGTAAAACTGTGATGAAAACAGCCACATACAAAGGAGATGCTGGCAAATTTTTTCCAGAAATTTTTTTCAACTTTGAACAGTCATAGCTATTGATCCAGAGATGATCTAGGGGCATAAGAGTACTCGTTGGAAATACTGAAGTAAACTTTAACTTTGGTATTCAACCGGAGTTATGAAAATGTTTCTAACCGGATCAAAATCTGGGTTAAGTACAGAAAGGGAGGTTCTGTACAGAATATGGGGATTGTTTATGTTGGCTTTGGAAGAATGTGTAAACATGAAGTATTGTTATGCTTTCATAAAGTTTTAGCATGTTCATGTTTTACATACTTTCACATACTGCTGAGATCAAGTTTTGACTCCCCTAAAAAATTATGCTTTTGCAGTATGGTGCGTACTCATTCTCCGAGTAGGACTGAAGGTTCTCGCCGAGACAATAATGACTCGACTCCACCACGGGCACCGCCATCAACGGTATAGGTGGATGTCATGGCTCAGATGGTCGAGTCAAGTCAAGAGAACACAAGACTACTCCAAGCCTTGGTACAACAGGGCTTACTCCAACACGCGCAACAGGACGTTCCACCTCGGAACGCCAATTTGGATTTCTTGGCGACACAACCGCCAATCTTCACGGAAGCCAATGAACCAGTAAAAGCTGATCAGTGGCTTCGAGTTATGGAGTCCAAGTTTGGAGTGTTTGAGTGCGACGAATATCAGAAGACATTATTTGCAGCTCAACAGCTCCATGGAGCCGCCGGAAATTGGTGGTTCGCTTATCTTGCCACCGTTCCGGAAGGCCATCAAGTGGAATGGACGGAATTTCGTGAAGCATTCCGTGCTCGTCACATTCCTATGGGTTTTATCAAGGCCCAACAGCAAGAATTCAGAAACTTAAATCAGGGGGACATAAGTGCCCTCGATTATGTCAAACGATTCAACCTTCTGGCACAATATGCTCCTGCTTACGCGACGAGCGAAGCTGCAATGTGTGACTACTTTTTCTATGGCTTGAGTGCCATACTAAAAGAGAAGTTAGCTTTGTTCAATCAAGGCAGTTACACCGAGTTGATCAGTGCTGCTCTGCTGCAAGAACAAGCGACACTTGAGTGTCAAGCAGAGAAGAGGGACCGGGAGGATGTGCAAGAAGACACACCAGTTGTTCCTCGTAAATACCGTGTGGTGTATCACACACCATCCGATGAGATATGGCAAGCACCAGGGAGATCAACTCCGTACAGATTTCCTGCTCAAGAATCATGTCTTGAAGCAACACCTTTGCCGCAGCAACGAATGACGCCTGTTACATCATTGCTGCAACAGAGTACATCAACTTCTCAACCACAAGTGAACGAAGAACCGGGGAAACCTCCGTGTTCTTATTGCCACCGTTCAGGGCATTTTAGGCAGGAATGCCGGGAGAAGTTGTTGAACAGTAGACAACCATCATCATCAGGTGGTATGCCGCCACCTGCTCAAGTCAACATAACAGCATTGCAATCCGGGAGTGTGCAACATCTTGCTATTGAGGATGTCCCGGAGGGAGCACCGGTGTTAGCGGGCATGTTCACTCTCAAAGACATGCCCGTGCTCATACTTTTTGATTCCGGTGCAACGCACAATTTTATCAGCAAAACATGCGTGGATCAGCACCAATTATCCACCAATACTCCCACAACGAGTTTTCTTATACGTTCACCGGGAGGAAATATCTCTGCCAATAAGATTGTGTCCCGAGCAGCTTTGTATTTGGGCGGAAAAATATACCCAACATCGCTGATTATGTTGGATAGGCAGAAGATAGACATTATATTGGGGATGTCTTGGTTAAATCGTCACGGTGCCGTTGTCAATATCGGTAACCGGACTGTCCAGATTGACTCGCCGATTCACGGACAGCACACCCTGTTTTTAGGCAGCGAAGATCCAGATACTGTAGAGGCCTACCACACGGAAGCACTTAAACTTGAAGATATTCCTGTGGTACGTGATTATCCCGACGTATTTCCCGATGACTTACCGGGCATGCCACCCGAATGGGACGTCGAGTTTAAGATTGAACTGGCGCCGGGAACGACGCCTATCTCACAAAGGCCTTACAAGATGGCACCTAACGAGCTAGCAGAGTTGAAAGAGCAACTGAATGAACTTATGAGCAAGGGTTTCATACGACCAAGTTCTTCACATTGGGGTTGCTCAGCGCTGTTCGTTAAGAAGAAGGACGAAACACTATGGCTATGTGTTGATTATCGTCCTCTAAATGCTGTCACGATAAAGAACAAGTATCCTTTGCCTCGCATCGACATCCTGTTCGATCAACTTGTGGGTGCAAAGGTATTTTCGAAGATGGATCTTCGGTCGGGGTATCATCAAATCAAGATCCGACTGGAGGACATACCGAAGACAGCTTTCTTGACGAGATATGGACTCTATGAGTACCTCGTCATGTCATTTGGGTTAACCAACGCTCCGGCACACTTCATGTACTTGATGAATTCAGTGTTCATGCCAGAGTTAGACAAGTTCATCGTGGTATTCATCGACGACATATTGGTTTACTCCAAATCTGAAGAAGAGCACGCTGAACATCTGCGTATCGTGCTACAACGGTTGCGGGAGCACCAATTATATGCCAAGTTCAGCAAGTGTGAATTTTGGATTGATCAAGTGCCTTTCCGAGGCCATATTATTTCAGCAGAGGGCATTGCCGTGGACCCCAGCAAAATTGAACAAGTGCTGAAGTGGGAATCTCCCAAATCTGTCCACGAGGTCCGAAGTTTCCTAGGTTTAGCGGGGTATTATCGGAGGTTCATTCGGAGCTTTTCAAAAATTGATAAACCAATGACGGAGCTGCTGAAGAAGGGCACTAAATACATGTGGAATGCAGCATGTGAAGCCGCATTCAAAACTTTGGTGAAACATCTCACAACAGCTCCAGTTCTTGCTCAGCCGGACACGACGAAGCCATTTGATGTATACTGTGATGCATCCGGCATCGGTCTTGGCTGTGTTCTGATGCAAGAAGGGCGTGTAGTCGCCTATGGGTCTCGTCAACTGCGAAACCACGAGCAGCATTATCCAACTCACGATCTCGAGCTTGCTGCTGTGGTGTTGGCGTTAAAGATGTGGAGGCATTACCTACTTGGTAATCTTGTTCACCTCTACACCGACCATAAAAGCTTAAAGTATATCTTCACGCAGAAGGAGCTGAATATGAGACAACGGAGATGGCTGGAGCTCATAAAAGATTATGAAATTGAGATCCACTATCATCCGGGAAAAGCAAACGTGGTTGCCGACGCGCTTAGTCGGAAAGCCCACGTTCACAACTTAGCGGCTGCTGAGTTGGATGATGAAGAACCAAGTCTCCGTGTCATTCCGTATGGCGCGCTTTATAATCTCGCACTCATTCCAACAATCCGTGAAGAGATTGTCGAGGCTCAAAGAAGAGACAGGGGTATGTCTCACATACGGAGAAGACTAGACAACGGAGAGGTGAAATGTTTCCGGAAGGATGAGAACGGTACAATAGGGTTCAACGATCGTATAGTTGTACCGCGTAATATGAAACTCCGGAAGAAAATATTGGATGAAGTCCACCTGTCGAAGTTTTCCATTCATCCCGGAAGTAACAAGATGTACCAAGATTTGAAACAGAAATTTTGGTGGACAAGGATGAAGAGGTAGATTGCCAAATACGTATCCGAATGCGATACGTGTAGACGGGTCAAGGCTGATCATATGCGGAAAGCCGGACCGCTACAACCTTTGAAGATACCGGCATGGAAATGGGAGGATGTGAGTATGGACTTCATCGTCGGATTACCGCTCACATCCAGGAAGCATGACTCGATATGGGTGATCGTCGACCGGTTGTCAAAGTCGGCTCATTTCATACTAGTGAACACTCATTATCGAGAAAGGCAATATGCGGAGTTATTCATCTCCAGAATTATATGCTCACATAGTGTCCCGAAGACCATCATTTTAGATCGAGGTGCGATGTTTGTTTCTCGTTTTTGGGAGCAGCTGCATGCCTCGTTGGGCACCAAACTGATTAGAAGCTCCGCATATCACCCTCAAACCGATGGACAAACTGAGAGGTTGAATCAAGTGCTTGAGGATATGTTGAGAGCGTGTGCCATCCACCACGATAGGAATTGGGACGATCACCTACCGCTGGCGGAGTTTTCATACAACAACGGTTATCAAGCGAGCATTAAAATGGCACCGTATGAAGCTCTCTACGGCCGGAAGTGTCACACACCGTTGAATTGGTGTGAGTCCGGCGAAAGAGTTCCGTTTGGGATTGATCTTGTGAACGAAGCCGAAGACCGAGTTCGTTTGATACAGGAGAACTTGAAGGCTGCACAATCCCGACAGAAGAGCTACGCTGATCAAAGGCGTAGGCCATTACATTTTGATGTCGGAGAGCACGTGTATCTTCGTGTTTCTCCGATGAAGGGAATTCACCAGTTCGGTGTAAAGGGGAAACTCACTCCCCCTTTTATTGGTCTTTTTGCTATCATGGAGAAGTGCGGAACCGTAGCCTACCGGCTGGAATTACCGGCAAGTCTAGCGGGTGTTCATGATGTATTTCATGTTTCACAGCTGCAGAAGTGCCTCAAATTCACCGCTGCGGTTCGCACCAAGGACATCGACGAATTGAAACGGGACCTGACCTACACCGAGCGACCGGTTCAGATTTTGGATGAAAAGGCCCGGGTAACCCGGAACCGGACGATGGGATTTTTCAAGGTGCTGTGGAGTAATCACACCGCGGAAGAGGTGACGTGGGAAAGTGAAGATTATCTCCGCACCAACTATCCGGAACTTTTAGCTTTGTATAGTTTGTAATTACCTCTCCCGTCTTGTTCCTATTTTGTAATCTCGGGACGAGATTCTTTTAAGGGGGAGGAATGTAAAAGTCCCAAAAATGTGTATGAATAAAAACAAAGGTTTGAGTTCATATGTGTGGCAAAGACATGAAAAATGGGACTTGCTAAAACTTTTCTTCATGCAAACTAATACATGGATGACCATCCAAAATGAGGCTCACCTATTATTTAAAAGTGTTTAACCAATAAGGAGTTAAATACTCTTTGCATGTACGTTTAAAAATCAGATTTGAGATTCAAAGTTCACACATGTGGTGACCAAGAACTTTGAATAAACATGCATCCTTATAGTTGGGTTTATAGGGAAAAGTTTTATCACCAACTTTTCATTTGTAGGGTGGGCTCAAAAAGGAGTTAGAGAGAAGAATTTGCAAACTTCAACCAAATTCAAATTTGGCAAGCAAATTCAAACTGATTTTGGAGAATTCAAATTCTAGCCACCCTTTTAAACTCAGAATTTTAGGGAATTAAGAGGATCAGCATGAGAAGATATTTGGGAAAAAATGTGGAGTGGGACCCACATGTCATAGAGCTAAAGAGCTGCCTTGCACACTAAGTCTATGACTCGGTGGGAGATTGCACCGAACAGCTCGCGTGAGCCACGAGCAGCTCCCACCGTGGAGGCACTGGGGGCTCGGCAGCGCCACCAGCTGCTCCAATTCCCCACGCTCGGGAGCCCAGAGGCGGTTCTGTCGGCGTTATCACCTCCTCAGCCGAGCGAAGACCGGATGGTTTTCCTCTCCTCGCGAGCACGCGCACTGAACTGAGCCGTTCCTCCGCTCCGCTGCTCGTTTGATCGGAAGAACGGCAAAGGCAACTGCGCCATCCCTCCCCAGAGCTACTGAACATCGCCACGAGCTCGACCTCTACCTCCCCGAACCGAAGGCAAGAAAGCTATGGCCTCCTTTGCTGAGAACAAACGCCGCCGCGATGACCTAGCTCAAGAACGTGATCGGGCGCTCGTGGACAGCCCTACACAGGGGGTTTCACGGCCGAGCGATCACAGCTACGGACGCGCGCTGGTTCGGTGCTGCTCTCAGCCAAAGCTCCGGCCGTTCCGTGAAGCATCGACGGCCAATTTGAAGAACTTGTCCCGACGGCTTCACAGCGAGCTCCCAGTACCGTTCCTCAAAATTCCCCCTCTCCAATCCTCTGCAGGTCATCAAAATTTGCACGTAGCATCTGGATTAGCCGGCGATCACTTTCCCTTTTGCATCCATAGCACGAAAACGCCTCAGACCGACGGAATTCTAGCTCTTCTTGGGTTGTTCATGGCAGACACATTCGGTCGCACGATGACAACCCATTTACAGCCATTCCCGAGCTACTTTAAGGTTGTGCCGACCTTCCTAGAGGTGCGCTGGTGCTGTAGGGCTCGTCCGCACAGGTTTTGGAGGGCTAGAGACCTCGGGCGACGCTGCCGAACCACAACAGAGGCAGTTACACGTCGCCGGCCATTTTCCGGCCGCCGACAGCCCAAGCAGACCCCACCACCGTGTTCCTCGGTGCCCTAAACCCCCTGGCGGCGAGTCCAGATTCGGAGAGTGGCCGGGAATGCCGGTCCGGCGAGTTTCCGGTTGCTCCGGTGTCACACCCGGTTTCTCCGAAGAACAACCGAGTGAATATCACATGTATGCCAGGATCATTTTCTCATACATGTGATGACAAATAGTGAAGCATCATTTATTACAAGCCAGGTGTCGAATATAAATAAATCTTACATAGCATATGTCTGGATGGACGATAATGAGTTCATAACATGTAAATAAAATACCAGCGGAATATTATTCTTGGGGGCTCCGTCACAGGCATTGCCCGGGGACTCCATGAACCTAGAATCCTTCTTCGGGTCTGAAGTCTTGGTCATTGAACACCACATCATCCCCTTGACCTGAGCAGCAATTTAAACCAACAAATATGCAAGTTTGAGTACCGTTGGTACTCAGCAAGTGTGGGAAAGTTATGTCATGCATGGCTAGAACAAGGAGAGGTTGAACTCATGCTACGCAATTAATACCTATTACCTTAGCTTAATAAGCACCTACATTACTACACAGGTGAAATGGTCCCAATCTCCCAACCCATCATCAAAATCAAGTAAACATCGTCTCATTTCCAATGTTAAGCTCCCCGCTTAACATCCTCAACTTCCAAAGTCATCATCCTCTAATCATGAATAAGTCCAAGCCGCTCTTGACCGTGAGCACGGCTGTCATGACAGTTTTGACTCTGCAGAGTTTGCACCACTGTACCCACATGTAGTGATTTCAACCCCCGTTGCTGGGTGGACTAAAAGAACCTCCATTATGCCAGTGGCTACGAACCACATTCACACTTCCCAGGTGTGTAGCCAGGAGAGCACTACGAAGCCTTTACAAAGGGACTCCCGACAAGCGTGGGTCCACTAAGGTTTCATCCCTAACAGCATACAAGAGGCTCCAACCCCGCTGCAGTGGCCCCCTCTTGTGCCTTGCGGTTCATATGGTAGTCCAGTTGACACCTATTCCCCGCACCATCCAACACACCCATACTACGCCGGGGATACACCTAATTAATTGGCCAAGCTGCCCCATATCAGCATGTGGTTGGCACGGTAAAGCCAGGTTACATGCTCCATGAACCGGTCCTTAGGATCCAGGCAAGTACTAAACACAAACCCGAGTCTCGTGCACCCAGCACCAACCAAATCGTCCAACTTGCCTCAATCCCTACCTCTACATAACTCATAATATCTCATTCAAGACTAAGGTAAATAAATTGATGATCTCATATCCCACTTATCCCATTCTAAGCATGGCTAAGCATAAGTAATATGAATGAATGACATGATAAAATAAATCCAACCCAAGCTACAAGGAAACAAGGTAATGAAATTCTAGGGAAACTTCCTAGCATGGGCTTCATATTTCAATTGACAATGCAAATAATTCTATCTACACATCCTAGCATAGGATCAAAGTGGTCAAGGACACTTGACTTCTTCCTGCTGCTCTGGGAATGGAAAGTCTTGGTCTTGGAAGGGGAGAACTTGCTCTGGGGCAGGTTCTATTAATGCCAATACACATAGCAAAAGAAAACACAATCCATAAGACATAGTTCACACTTTCACTTCATGCAAAACACACATACATACCTATGAAAGTCATTCTCATTTCTAAGTGTTGGGGTTACTGTACATGTGTTGATTTTTGGCCTACATGCACTTTTAAACATATGTATATGATTTCTAACTTTTGTATTCAGATTTTTATTTGCACACTATATATATATGAATTTCAATTCTAAACAAATTCTTTATATTCAATTAACACACTCTTTAGCTACCAAGTTTGCATGGAAGGTAATTTCCTATTCCAAGTGGGTTTTTAAACCTTCGACCAAATCCCAAACTGAAATCTTTGGATTTGGAGACTTCATTTATCATTTTCTAATTATGCATACCTATTTTCCCTTTATTTTCCAGATTTATTTTCTATGACTAAAAGTGAGTTTTAAATATTAAATAGTAGGGCATAACATCTAAACAGAAAAGGTTCTGATCTAATATATTAAATAATATGTTTTTGAACTTCTCCTCTGATGTGAACTAATTTAAATTTATTTTTCCCGTTTTCTGAATTATTTATTTACCTAAAAATGTGTTCCTAGAACAAATAAATATGAACCACACCCAAACAGATTTCATTTCAGCCTAAAATTTACTTTTAGTTCATTCTAAAGTTTTCCAAGTGTTAGTAGAGTTTAAACTTGAATTAGCACTTATGTTTGCCTTTCCTTTTAAATTTAAATCCTAGTCACACATTCAAATTTCTAAATTTAATACCATAGTGGGTCAAAAAGGTAAATTCACCCTACTACAGGGTCTAATTTATTATTTTACAAATTTCCAGGGGCCTAACTATGCATAACAGTGGGGTTTTGCTATTTTTTATTAAGTCCAGGGGCTAAAACTGATTTTTAATTGAATTTACATGAATTTCTGAAGTTCCAGGGGCTAGATCAGAAGTTTCCGGGGCTAGCTCGTATTTTCCGAGATCCCCAGGGGGTAGTGCGTAAGAATCCTGGCCTTTATAATGCGGGGCCGACGTGGACCGTTCGATTTAAAACAGACGACTGAGATTATAACGTCGAACCGGTACGCGGGGGTTTCAATTCTACCGTGCGATTTAAAATAGACGGCGCACAAGCGACCACGTCGCCCTGGCCGTAGCCAGCCCGCGCTGCCCGGTGGCGCGCGGCGGCGGGAGGCGGCGATCTCGCCGGGAAACTTTGGATCTTTGTCTATTCCTCCTAAAACTGGGATTTCATGGCATAGATCGGTAGAGGGGAGGTCGGGGATCTCACCTCAGGGTTTTTCTTGAGCTCGGAGGCCCTGGAAGGCGGTCGACGACGAGGTCCGAGATGGAATCACGGCGATGCTCGTCGGAGCTGTGTCTAGGGCGCAATTGTAAAAGTCCCAAAAATATGTATGAGTAAAAACCAAAATTTGAATTCATATGTGTGGCAAAGACATGAAAAATGGGACTTGCTAAAACTTTTCTTCATGCAAGGAAATACATGGATGAACATCCAACATGAGGTTCACCTTTTTATTTAAAAGTGTTGAACCAATAAGGAGTTAAATACCTCTTTGCATGTAAGTTTAAAAATCAGATTTGAAATTCAAAGTTCACACATGTAGTGACAAAAAACTTTGAATAAACATGCAGCCCTATAGTTGGAATTATAGGGAAAAGTTTGCTCACCAACTTTCCATTTGTAGGGTGGGCTCAAAAGAGAGCTAAAAAAGATATTGCAAATTCTAAACCAAATTCAGATTTAGTCTTGCAAATTCAAACTGAATTTGAGGAATTCAAATTCTAGCCCACCTTTTTAAACTTAGAATTCTGGGGATTAAAGAGATCAGCTTGAACAGATATTTGGGAGGTATATGTGGAGTGGGACTCACATGTCATAGTGCTAAAGGAGGAGACTTACTAAGTTTTGCTCTCGGTGGGAGATTTTCCTGAGCAGCTCGCGAGCGCCACAGAGGAGCTTGCCGCGCCAGCTCCTGCTGCCGGTCTCCATGCGCTGGCGCCCCGAGTTCGGTCCTGACCGCGTCTTCAACATGATCACGTGCCCCCTGGCCGAAGCAAAGCCAGTTGCCTTCTTCTCTCGCGAGCACACCGAGCAACCCGAGCTTCTCCCCCTCCGCTCTCGGTCCGATCAAAATATAGGCAAAAACCACCGCGCCTCCTCCTCCCCCGAGCTGCTAAACACTCCCACGAGATCAACCTCCACCTCCCTGACCCACGGGCAAGTAAGCTGCGGCCTCCGGTGCCCGAGAACGACCTCCGCCGCGGCGACCTAGCTCAAAGCGTGATTGGGCACTCGTGGACAGCCCTCCACAGCGGGTTTCATGGCCAAACGATCACACCTACGGACACACACAGGTGCGGTGCTGCTCTCAGCCCAAGCTCAGGCCATACCGTGAAGCATCGCCGGCGAATTTTAAAGTTTTGCTCCAGCGACCTCAGTCCAAGCTTCCGGTATGATTCTTTCAAATTCTTGCCCTCTGATCCTCCTTAAGTCATCAAAATCAGCACATAGACGCTGGATTAGCCGGCTGTCATTTCTCCTTTAGGATCCAGCGCATGAAAACGCCTCACCACGATGGAATTCGAGCTCGACTAGAGGTGTTCATGGCGGACCCATTCGGTCGCACGGCGACAACCTAATTACAGCCACTCCCGAGCCATTTTGAGGTCGTTCTGATCTTCCTAGAGCTGCGCTGGTGCTGTAGGGCGCGTCGGCGCAGGTTTTGGCGGGCTGGAAACCCTAGGCAACGCTACCGAACCCCCACAGTAGCTGTCGCACGTCGCCGGCCATGTTCCAGTCGTTGGCAGCCCTAGCAAACCCCACAACCGTGTTCCTCGGTGTCACAAACTCCCTGGCGGAAAGTTTCAGCTCAGGCAGTGGCCGGAAACGGCGGGCCGGCGAGCTCCCGCGTCGGGCCGGCGAGGGGCAGCGCGGGCGCGGGGAGAGAGCTGGAGGAAGAAGACGAAGCGTGGGCCCCGCCTGTCAGCAGCTCAAAATTTAAACCCGGGATCGGGTGTGGCCGGGATCCCGTGTGTTGGCGCGCAGAAGCGCTGTGCCCCGGTGTGGCTTCGTTTCTATTGGCTGGAATTCAAAACAGTGGGTCCAGCCGGGTTTTCTGTAGGAAAATAATTCCAGACTTAGCTCAATCTTTGGAAATTCATATCTTCCTGTAGAAAACTCCAATTTGAGTGATTCCACTTGGGTTGGATTCATATTTCAGAGTTCTATCCAAATATGAACTCAGATTTGTATGAAAGTTAATATTATATTCTGGAAAATTCGTGGATGATTTTCTGAAAAAGAATTATTGAGGGAGTTTGGTTCATCCAAAAATCCCCAAATTTTGCCAGAATATTCTTTAGCATGGTTTTGACCTACTAGAAAAGTTTCAGCTCATTTGAAGATCATTTGTGTAGGAAATTGCTAAATGCAAACTACTGTATTCAAAAGAGTCCAGAAACATTTTCAGAAAATGTTTCCCACTTCAAAAATCTGTTCTAAGCAATCCATAGCTCCTAAAATCATAGGAAAATTTAGGAAAGATCTCTGAGACATACTGGGAATTGTAGTTCACTTAATTGGGCATGAAAAATGCACATTACTACAGAATTAATTCTTTTGAATACAAATGCTTAAAGAATTGTTCTGGGAGAACTACTCAAGAAAAAGGGCTGAATTTTGGACCAGGTTACTCTCATGTGATCAAGAACTCATATGTAAATTATCAGCCCAAAATGAGTCCTTCAACTCCCTGTTCTTATTCTCCCTACTCATGTATAGGGAAAAATACATAAGAGACATTGTGAGAATTATGGAGGACATAATATGACTCCACATTAGCTGCAATTTGGCAAGCTAAATCCTTAGGTAGTATAGAACCTGCTGTAAAAGTTTTGAGGCAATTGGAGTTCATGTTCTTCAGTTGCACTTAAATCTTTTCAGCTTCTCTATTATGTTCCTTAGGGAAAAAATGATTAGTGTATAGCTAAGGCCTTAAGGTCAATTTAGTTTATTTCTGTTCTTTGCACAACAGAGGCAAAGCAAGCCATGCTTGTCTTTTCCACACAACCTCTGCTCCTAAGAGATTAATTCTATAACTTCTTTCCATTACATTCTATAAAACATATGCATATGCATTTCAATAGGAACCACAACGAAGGGGACTCAAAGGAGTGATTTATCGAAGTGGATCAAGCTCCGGAGAGTCAAGGGTGGATCTGCAAGGACACTAACTGTTATATACGACTACCCTGCAAAACAGGCAAGCTCCGGTTTGCATTTAACAGCTGTTAAGTTTTTGTTTTGTATTCACTTTCGGTCAGGATATGAATTATGCATTTGGTCTAGTGTTTGATACTCCTCTTGCATAGCCAAATGACCCATGGAGTATTGGGTTGGTGTCTTTCACCGTGTAGAACTGCGATGCTTAAGTACGGTTCAGTAGAAGTCTTGTGGTGAGATGCTACTCGCAGTTTCAGGAACAACGGGGGCATACGGGATTGGTTCATGAATGAATTAGCAAGTTAAAGTTGAGACCGGAAGGTTGTAGGGGCAGCAGGACATAGGGGCCTGGGTGCTGTAGACCTGTCCGTGTCGGTCAAGGACCGATCCGTATGCGGCCCTGTTGAACAAGTTTGAGTTGTGTACCGGACTCATGCTGGCTATATGGGACCCAGTAAACCGATGTACCTCGGGAAGCTGTCGTTGGGACTTTTCGGGTCGCCTCAGGCGGACGGCCGGTGTGCAGTATGTGGGGAATATTCTCATGACATCTCACGTCAGAAGGTGCACCATGAGAGTAGCTACTGTACGGGGCGACTTGATCGATTCAGCGGGGGTGAAACGGGGGCAAGGCTGCCACGTACGACGTCAGTGATGGTTGTTGTAGGCAACGTCGAGTACGGGCGTACGTGTCGTGTAGTCCGGGTGTTATTGATTCGAATCACCGTCGCTCGCGGAATGGACCGAGCATACTTGTTCTCACAGTCGTGGCGTAGTAAGAACTTGCATGAGAAAGGAACTAATCATTTTGATGTGAAGTATTGTCCTACCTTTGTATTGGATCTTGATGAATAGGCTAGTGCAAACTCGATTCTTTTATGCCATGAGCAATTTAAATCGGGGGAAAGCGTTTCTTGTTTGATTGTGGACTCCCGATGTGGCATTCCCAAGGTTACTTAAAATACTACAATTAATACTGAAAGTAAGGATTCACTTTTAGGCGAGTTTAATTATGCTTATGCCATCCTATGTTAGGTTCATAACCTCACTTAGAGTTTCATGTTTAGGGTGACGGTTAAGTCTTGCTGAGCGTTATGCTCACGGATGCTATCCGAGTTGTTTTGCAGGTAATTGACTCGATGCTTATGAGAAGGGATGCCAATAAGATTCGGGAACCTCCGAGTGCTTACTCTAAGAGTATCCTCGCCGCTGCAGATTGTCTTCGTGTTGCTAGTAAGAAACGTCCGCGGGCTGGACCGTTTCTTTGTTGCTAGTTTAGATATGAGTCGTGAGAGTGATAGTCTTCCGCTGTAGTTTACTCTGATATAAATTATTTGTAAAACATTCTTGTACGTTTCTGCTAAACTATTTATGTAATATCATGTGTTTCTGCAACCCGTGTACTGTGAGTGCCGCATAACACGGCACCACCCGACAAGGTCCCGTGGGGCCGTCTCAGCTGGTATCAGAGCTGCGTTGGGAACAGAGCACGGATTGAGCATCATATTATGTCAAAAACTTAGGATACGATGAGATAACGGTACTAGGCCCACATAAGGGCTACTATTAGCATATTATGAAGGTGGCAAGCTAACCTATTTGTTATGTCAGAAAATCGTGCATCTCGGGACGGTTTATGTCTTGTGGGGTGCATGTATGCGCTGTCCACCAGTGCGCACAAGCTGAAGGGTGGAGCCCCACGGGTGGCAGGTAACCCGACCCGCTTTAGTAACCTCTACGACTCTTCATGTCGTTTGGGGTATTCGAGCAACGTCTTCCCTGGCGTGCGTGGTGCAATTTGGGAGACCCCGTCACGTGGTCAGTAACGTGAACACGTAGCTCAAGGCGTGTTTGGCTTGAGAACACCTGGGCGAGTGATGGCGGCTGGGTGTACAAACTGTTATGGATACCGGGTTCGGTGTGCAGCCAGATCTGATGTTTGAGTGTGGCTTATGTAGGTACTAACCACGAAAACCTTAGTGCGATTAGAACACGTTTGCGAGTGGCCGTTTTAGTGCCACCTAAGTATACGTATATGCCGGTGTAATCCGGTTAGGTTTTTCTTTGATGAGGAGATGTAGTACCGCCATATGTCTTACGGTGCATCGTCACCGTACTACACTGGATAGTATTCTTACCTATGAAGGAATCATTCATGACTAACTTCTAAACTAAAAATGGATGTGATAAAGAACATATTAGTTACTGAGCTCTTCATTTGAACTAAGTGTCAAAGAAGAGACTTGTTAGGCTTCTTTTGATCTCAAAGACAGAGTGCTCTGTTCAGACAGAAATTTTTCTGGTCTTTAACAGAGCGTAACTCTGATTAGATTGACCCAATGGAGGTGTTTGATACGGTTCTGGAAAGGTTATTAAGTGCTCTACAACTTTTCTGTAGAACTCCAGAGTCAAATCCGACAACAACTTGGTTGAATGTCCAGATGAATGCAAATTATTCAGAAAACAGAGCAGCTGCAAATTTCTCTGGATGTTGCTGTAAATTAGCCGTCACAATCTGTAGAAAAATTTATAAGTGTCATATGATACACCGTTGAAAAGTTATGAAACTTGCAACGATTTCGTAGTTCATAGTTTGTTCAGAATAGTACCCATTTGTATGTAAGACTGTGATGAAAACAGCCACATACAAAGGAGGTGCTGGCAAAATTTATCTAAGAAATTCTGTCACCTGTGAACGACCATAACTTCTGGTTAAGGGATGATCCAGAGGCATGTATGTACTCGTTGGAATAATACGGAAGTTAACTTTAACTTTGGTATTCAACTTCAGTTATGAAAATGCTGGTAACTGGATCAAAATCTGGGTAAAGTACAGAAGGGTTGATTCTGTACAGAATAGAGGGATTGTTCTATTTTTGGCTTTGGAAAGATGTGTAAACATGAAGTATTGTTATGCTTTCATAAAATTTTATCATGTTCATGTTTTACATACTTTCACATACTGGTAGATCAAGTTTTGACTCCCCTCAAAATTATGCTTTTGCAGTATGGTGCGTACTCATTCTCCGAGTAGGACTGAAGGTTCTCGCCGAGACGGTGATGACTCAACTCCACCAGGGGCACCGCCATCAATGGTATGGGCGGATGTCATGTCTCAGATGGTCGAGTCAAGTCAAGAGAACACCAGACTACTCCAAGCCTTGGTACAATAGGGCTTACTCCAACACGCGCAACAGGACGTTCCACCTCGGAACGCCTATTTGGATTTCTTGGCGACACAACCGCCAATCTTCACGGAAGCCAATGAACCAGTGGATACTGATCAGTGTCTTCGAGTTATGGAGTCCAAGTTTGGAGTGTTTGAGTGTGACGAATATCAGAAGGCATCACTTGCAGCTCAACAGCTCCATGGAGCCGCCGGAAATTGGTGGTTCGCTTATCTTGCCACCGTTCCGGAAGGCCATCAAGTGGAATGGACGAAATTTCGTGAAGCATTCCGTGCTCGTCACATTCCTATGGGTTTTATCAAGGCTCAACAGCAAGAATTCAGAAACTTGAAGCAGGGGGACATGAGTGTCCTTGATTATGTCAGACGATTCAACCTTCTGGCACAATATGCTCCTGCTTATGCGACGAGCGAAGCTGCAATGTGTGACTACTTTTTCTATGGCTTGAGTGTCATACTAAAAGAGAAGCTAGCTTTGTTCAATCAAGGCAGTTACACCGAGTTGATCAGTGCTTCTCTGCTGCAAGAACAAGCGACACTTGAGTGTCAAGCAGAGAAGAGGGACCGGGAGGATGTGTAAGAAGACCCACCAGTTGTTCCTTGCAAATACCGTGGGGTGTATCCCACACCATCCGATGAAGGATGGCAAGCACCAGTGAGATCAACTCCGTACAGATTTTCTGCTCAAGAATCTTGTCTTGAAGCAACACCTTTGCCGCAGCAACGAAGAACACCTGTCACATCATTGCTGCAATCAAGTACGTCAACTTCTCAACCACAAGTCAACGAAGAACCGGGGAAACCTCCACGTTCTTATTGCCACCGTTCTGGGCATTTTAGGCAGGAATGCCGGGAGAAGTTGGTGAACACCAGACAGCCATCATCGTCAGGTGGTATGCCACCACCTGCTCAAGTCAACATAACAGCATTGCAATCTGGGAGTGTGCAGCATCTTGCTATTGAGGATGTCCCTGAGGGAGCACCGGTGTTGGCGGGCATGTTCACTCTCAAAGATGTGCCTATGTTGGTACTTTTTGATTCCGGTGCCACCCACAATTTTATCAGCAAATCATGTGTGGATGAGCACCAATTATCCACCAATACTCCCACAACGAGTTTTTTTATACGTTCGCCGGGAGGAAATATCTCTGCCAATCAGATTGTGTCCCGAGCAGCTTTGTGTTTGGGCGGAAAAATATACCCAACATCGCTGATTATGTTGGATAGGCAGAAGATAGACATCATATTGGGGATGTCTTGGTTAAATCGTCACGGTGCCGTTCTCAATATCGGTAACCGGACTGTTCCGATTGACTCGCCGATTCACGGACAGCACATGCTATTTTTAGACAGTGAAGATCCGGATATGGTAGAGGCCTACCACATGGAAGCGCTGAAGCTTGAGGATATTCCGGTGGTACGAGATTATCTCGACGTATTTCCCGATGACTTACCGGGCATGCCGCCCGAGCGGGACGTCGAGTTCAAGATTGAACTGGCGCCGGGAACGACGCCTATCTCACGAAGGCCTTACAAGATGGCACCTAACGAGCTAGCGGAGTTGAAAGAGCAACTGAATGAACTCATGAGCAAGGGTTTCATACGACCAAGTTCTTCACCTTGGGGTTGCTCAGCGCTGTTCGTTAAGAAGAAGGACGAAACACTACGGCTATGTGTTGATTACCGTCCTCTCAATGCTGTCACAATAAAGAACAAGTATCTTTGCCCCGCATCGACATCCTGTTCGATCAACTTGTGGGGGCAAAAGTATTTTCGAAGATGGATCTTCGGCCGGGGTATCATCAAATCAAGATCCGACCGGAAGACGTACCGAAGACAGCCTTCTCGACGAGATACGGACTCTATGAGTACCTCGTCATGTCATTTGGGTTAACCAACGCTCCGGCACACTTCATGTACTTGATGAATTCTGTATTCATGCCAGAGTTAGACAAGTTCATCGTGGTATTCATCGACGACATATTGGTTTATTCCAAATCTGAAGAAAAGCATGCTGAACATCTGTGTATCGTGCTACAACGGTTGCGGAAGCACCAATTATATGCCAAGTTCAGCAAGTGCGAATTTTGGATTGATCAAGTGCCTTTCCTAGGCCATATCATTTCAGAGGAGGGCATTGCCGTGGATCCCAGCAAAATTGAACAAGTGCTGAAGTGGGAATCTCCCAAATCTGTCCACGAGGTCCGAAGTTTTCTAGGTTTAGCGGGATATTATCGGAGGTTTATTCCGAGCTTCTCAAAGATTGCTAAACCAATGACGGAGCTGCTGAAGAAGGGCACTAAATACATATGGAATGCAGCATGTGAAGCCGCATTCAAGACTCTAGTAAAACATCACACAACGGCTCCAGTTCTTGCTCAGCCGGACACGACGAAGCCATTTGATGTATACTGCGGTGCATCCGACATCGGTCTCGGCTGTGTTCTGATGCAAGAAGGGCGTGTAGTTACCTATGGGTCTCGTCAACTGCGAAACCACGAGCAGCATTATCGAACTCACGATCTCGAGCTTGCTGCTGTGGTGTTGGCGTTGAAGATGTGGAGGCATTACCTGCTTGGTAATCTTGTTCACCTCTACACCGGCCATAAAAGCTTGAAGTATATCTTCACGCAAAAGGAGCTGAACATGAGGCAACGGAGATGGTTGGAGCTCATAAAAGATTATGAAATTGAGATCCACTATCATCCAGGAAAAGCAAACGTGGTTGCCGACACGCTTAGTCGGAAAGCCCACGTTCACAACTTAGCGGCTGCTGAGTTGGAAGAGGAAGAACCAAGCCTTCGTGTCATTCCGTATGGCGCACTTTATAATCTTGCGCTCATTCCAACAATCTGTGAAGAGATTGTTGAGGCTCAAATAAGAGACAGAGGTATGTCTCACATACGGAGAAGACTAGACAACGGAGAGGTGAAATGTTTCCGGAAGGATGAGAACGGTACGATATGGTTTAACGACCGTATAGTGGTACCACGCAATACGAAACTCCGGAAGAAGATCTTGGATGAAGCCCACCTGTCGAAGTTTCCATTCATCCCGGAAGTAACAAGATGTACCAAGATTTGAAACAGAAATTTTGGTGGACGAGGATGAAGAGGGAGATCGCTAAATACGTATCCGAGTGTGATACGTGTAGACGGGTCAAGGCTGATCATATGCGGAAAGCCGGACCGCTACAACCTTTGAAGATACCGGCATGGAAGTGGGAGGATGTGAGTATGGACATCATCGTCGGATTACCGCTCACATCCCGGAAGCATGATTCCATATGGGTGATCCTTGACCGGTTGACGAAGTCGGCTCATTTCATACCGGTGAACACTCATTATCGAGCAAAGCAATATGTTGAGTTATTCATCTCCAGGATTATATGCTCACATGGTGTCCCGAAGACCATCATCTCAGATCGAGGTGCGCTGTTTGTTGCTCGTTTTTGGGAGCAGCTGCATGCCTCGTTGGGCACCAAGCTAATTAGGAGCTCCGCATATCACCCTCTAACCGATGGATAAACTGAGAGGGTGAATCAAGTGCTTGAGGATATGTTGAGAGCGTGTGCCATCCACCACGGTAGGAATTGGGACGATCACCTACCGCTGGCGGAGTTTTCATATAACAACGGTTATCAAGCGAGTATTAAAATGGCACCGTATGAAGCTCTCTACGGCCGGAAGTGTCGCACACCACTGAATTGGTGTGAGTTAGGCGAAAGAGTTCTGTTTGGGATTGATCTTGTCAACGGAGCCGAAGACCGAGTTTGGTTGATACAAGAGAACTTAAAGGCTGCACAATCCCGACAGAAGAGCTACGCTGATCAACGGCGTAGGCCTTTGCATTTTGACATCGGAGAGCATGTGTACCTTCGGGTATCTCCGTTGAAGGGAATTCACCGGTTCGGTGTAAAGGGGAAACTCGCTCCCCGTTTTATTGGTCTTTTTGCTATCACAGAGAAGTGCGGACCCGTAGCCTACCGGCTGGAGTTACCGGCAAGTCTAGCGGGTGTTCATGATGTATTTCATGTTTCACAGCTGCGGAAGTGCCTCAAATTCACCGCTGCTGTTCGCACTGAGGACATCAACAAACTGAAACCGGACCTGACCTACACCGAGCGACCGGTTCAGATTTTGGATGAAAAGGCCCGGGTAACCCGGAACCGGACGATCAAATTTTACAAGGTGCTGTGGAGTAATCACACCGCGGAAGAGGCGACGTGGGAAAGTGAAGATTACCTCCGCACCAACTATCCGGAACTTTTATCTTTGTACAGTTTGTAATTACCTCTCCCGTCTCGTTCCTCTTTTGTAATCTCGGGACGAGATTCTTTTAAGGGGGGAGGAATGTAAAAGTCCCAAAAATGTGTATGAGTAAAAACCAAGGTTTGAATTCATATGTGT
Organism: Neostapfia colusana; assembly: GCA_030760725.1. Classification (NCBI taxonomy): domain Eukaryota; kingdom Viridiplantae; phylum Streptophyta; class Magnoliopsida; order Poales; family Poaceae; genus Neostapfia; species Neostapfia colusana. The sequence goes on from JASWHV010000003.1 coordinate 35,898,022, forward strand.
GGCAAAGACATGAAAAATGGGACTTGCTAAAACTTTTCTTCATGCAAGGTAATACATGGATGAACATCCAACATGAGGTTCACCTTTTTATTTAAAAGTGTTGAACCAATAAGGAGTTAAATACCTCTTTGCATGTAAGTTTAAAAATCAGATTTGAAATTCAAAGTTCACACATGTAGTGACAAAAAACTTTGAATAAACATGCAGCCCTATAGTTGGAATTATAGGGAAAAGTTTGCTCACCAACTTTCCATTTGTAGGGTGGGCTCAAAAGGGAGCTAAAAAGAAGATGTTGCAAATTCTAAACCAAATTCAGATTTAGTCTTGCAAATTGAAACGGAATTTGAGGAATTCAAATTCTAGCCCACCTTTTTAAACTTATAATTCTGGGGATTAAAGAGATCAGCTTGAACAGATATTTGGGAGGTACATGTGGAGTGGGACCCACATGTCATAGAGCTAAAGGAGGAGACTTACTCACTAAGTTTTGCTCTTGGTGAGAGATTTTACCGAGCTGCTCGCGAGCGCCACAGAGCCGGTCTCCACGCGCTGGCGCCCCGAGGTCGGTCCTGACCGCGTCTTCAACGTGATCACGTGCCCCCTGGCCGAAGCAAAGCGCAGTTGCCTTCTTCTCTCGCGAGCACACCGAGCAACCCGAGCTTCCCCCCCTCCGCTCTCGGTCCGATCGGAAGATCGGCAAAAACCACTGTGCCTCCTCCTCCCCCGAGCTGCTAAACACTCCCATGAGATCAACCTCCACCTCCCTGACCCACGGGCAAGTAAGCTGCGGCCTCCGGTGCCCGAGAACGACCGCCGCCGCGGCGACCTAGCTCAAAAGCGTGATCGGGCGCTCGTGGACAGCCCTCCACAGCGGGTTTCACGGCCAAACGATCACACCTACAGACGCGCACGGGTGCGGTGCTGCTCTCAGCCCAAGCTCAGGCCATACCGTGAAGCATCGCCGGCGAATTTCAAAGTTTTGCTCTGGCGACCTCAGTCCGAGCTTCCGGTATGATTCTTTCAAATTCTTTCCCTCTGATCCTCCTTAAGTCATCAAAATTGGCCATAGACGCTGGATTAGCCGGCGGTCATTTCTCCTTTAGGATCCAGCGCATGAAAACGCCTCAGCACGACGGAATTCGAGCTCGACTAGAGGTGTTCATGGCGGACCCATTCGGTCGCATGGCGACAACCTATTTACAGCCACTCCTGAGCCATTTTGAGGTTGTTCCGATCTTCCTAGAGCTGCGCTGGTGCTGTAGGGCGCGTCGGCGCAGGTTTTGGCGGGCTGGAAACCCTAGGCAACGCTACCGAACCCCCACAGTAGCTGTCGCACGTCGCCGGCCATGTTCCGGTCGTTGGCAGCCCTAGCAAACCCCACAACCGTGTTCCTCGGTGTCGCAAACTCCCTGGCGGTGAGTTTCAGCTCAGGCGGTGGCCGGAAACGGTGAGCCGGCGAGCTCTGGCGTCAGGCCGGCGAGGGGCAGCGCGGGCGCAGGGAGAGAGCTGGAGGAAGAAGACGAAGCGTGGGCCCCGCCTGTCAGCAGCTCAAATTTTAAACCCGGGATCGGGTGTGGCCAGGATCCCTTGTGTTGGCGCGCAGAAGCGCTGTGGCCCGGTGTGGCTTCGTTTCTATTGGCTGGAATTCAAAACAGTGGGTCCAGCCGGGTTTTCTGTAGGAAAATAATTCCAGACATAGCTCAATCTTTGGAAATTCATATCTTCCTGTAGAAAACTCCAAGTTAAGTGATTCCACTTGGGTTGGATTCATCTTTCAGAGTTCTATCCAAATATGAACTCAGATTTGTATGAAAGTTAATATTATATTCTGGAAAATTCTTGGAAGATTTTCTAAAAAAGAATTATTGAGGGAGTTTGGTTTATCCAAAATCCCCAAATTTTGCAAGAATATTCTTTAGCATGGTGTTGACCTACTAGCAAATTTTCAGCTCATTTCAAGATCATTTGAGTAGGAAATTGCTAAATGCAAACTACTGTGTTCAAAAGAGTCCAGAAACATTTTCAGAAAATGTTACCCACTTCAAAAATCTGTTCTAAGCAATCCATAGCTCCTAAAATCATAGGAAAATTTAGGCAAGCTCTCTGAGACATACTGGGAATTGTAGTTCACTTAATTGGGCATGAAAAATGCACATTACTACAGAATTAATTCGTTTGATTACAAATGCTTAAAGAATTGTTCTGGGAGAACTACTCAAGAAAAAGGGCTGAATTTTGGACCAGGTTACTCTCATGTGATCAAGAACTCATATGTAAATTATCAGCCCAAGATGAGTCCTTCAACTCCCTGTTCTTATTCTCCCTACTCATGTATAGGGAAAAATACATAAGAGACATTGTGAGAATTATGGAGGACATAATATGACTCCACATTAGCTGCAATTTGGCAAGCTAAATCCTTAGGTAGTATAGAACCTGCTGTAAATGTTTTGAGGTCATTGGAGTTCTTGTTCTTCAGTTGCACTTAAATCTTTTCAGCTTCTCTATTATGTTCCTTAGGGAAAAAATGATTAGTGTATAGCTAAGGCCTTAAGGTCAATTTATTTTATTTCTGTTCTTTGCACAACAGAGGCAAAGCAAGCCATGCTTGGCTTTTCCACACAACCTCTGCTCCTAAGATATTAATTCTATAACTTCTTTCCATTACATTCTATAAAACATATGCATATGCATTTCAATAGGAACCACAACGAAGGGGACTCAAAGGAGTGATTCATCGAAGTGGATCAAGCTCCGGAGAGTCAAGGGTGGATCTGCAAGGACACTAACTGTTATATACGACTACCCTGCAAAACAGGCAAGCTCCGGTTTGCATTTAACAGCTGTTAAGTTTTTGTTTTGTATTCACTTTTGGTCAGGATATGAATTATGCATTTGGTCTAGTGTTTGATACTTCTCTTGCATAGCCAAATGACCCATGGAGTATTGGGTAGGTGTCTTTCACCGTGTAGAAATGCGATGCTTAAGTACGGTTCGGTAGAAGTCGAGTGGTGATATGCTACTCGCAGTTTCAGGAACAACGGGGGCATACGGGATTGGTTCATAAATGAATTAGCAAGTTAAAGTTGAGACCGGAAGGTTGTAGGGGCAGCAGGACATAGGGGCCTGGGTGCTGTAGACCTGTCCGTGTCGGTCAAGGACCGATCCGTATGCGGCCCTGTTGAACAAGTTTGAGTTGTGTACTAGACTCATGCTGGCTATATGGGACCCAGTAAACCGATGTACCTCGGGAAGCTGTCGTTGGGACTTTTCGGGTCGCCTCAGGCGGACGGCCGGTGTGCAGTATGTGGGGAATATTCTCATGACATCTCACGTTGGAAGGTGCACCATGAGAGTAGCTACTGTATGGGGCGACTTGATCGATTCAGCGGGGGTGAAACAGGGGAAAGGCTGCCACGTACGATGTCAGTGATGGTTGTTGTAGGCAACGTCGAGTACGGGCGTACGTGTCGTGTAGTCCGGGTGTTATTGATTCGAATCACCGCCTCTCGCGGAATGGACCGAGCATACTTGTTCTCACAGTCGTGACGTAGTAAGAAACTTGCATGAGAAAGGAACTAATCATTTTGATGTGAAGTATTATCCTACCTTTGTATTGGATGTTGATGAATAGGCTAGTGCAAACTTGATTCTTTTATGCAATGAGCAATTTACATAGGGGGAAAGCGTTTCTTGTTTGATTGTGGACTCCCGATGTGGCGTGCCCAGGGTTACTTAAAATACTGCAATTAATACTGAAAGTAAGGATTCACTTTTAGGCGAGTTTAATTATGCTTATGCCATCCTATGTTAGGTTCATAACCTCACTTAGAGTTTCATGTTTAGGGTGACGGTTAAGTCTTGCTGAGCGTTATGCTCACGGATGCTATCCGAGTTGTTGTGCAGGTAATTGACTCGATGCTTATGAGAAGGGATGCCGATAAGACTCGGGAACCTCCGAGTGCTTACTCTAAGAGTATCCTCGCTGCTGCAGATTGTCTTCGTGTTGCTAGTAAGAAACGTCTGCGGGCTGGACCGTTTCTTTGTTGCTAGTTTAGATATGAGTCGTGAGAGTGATAGTCTTCCGCTGTAGTTTACTCTGATATAACTTATTTATAAAACATTCTTGTACGTTTCCGCTAAACTATTTATGTAATATGATGTGTTTCTGCAACCCATGTACTGTTGGGTGCCGCATAACACGGCACCACCCGACGAGGTCCCGTGGGGCCATCTCAGCAATCTACCGAGTTTTCTGCACCTGCGTGATTCCCTGGAGGCGGTGGAACAGGATCGGCGTGTTAGATCAGAAAACCCGAGCAAAGATCGAGAGAAAACGGTGATCGGAGCTTCGGTTCTCACCGGGAGGAAAAACAGCTGATCGGGTGGGGAAAACGGGGCGACGCCGGCGTTTATATAGACGGGGAAGGGTGGCGTGTCGGTTGTGATCGAGTTTCAGTTGTCCGGGACCAGAATTCGGTTGGGGAAACGCGGTTTCCAGGGTGGTTTGGATTCGGCGCGCGGAGGAGTCCCGGCGGTTGGCGCGATTGCGCGAGGAAGAAGATGACCGTGGGCCCCGCGTGTCAGTGAGAGGGAGAGGCGCGCGGCTGTGGGCTGGCGGGGGGGGGGGGGGAATGGTGGGCCGGCTGTTGGGTTTCGGCCCACTGGCCGGTTGGGTTTTCTTTTTCTTTTTCTTTTCTGTTTTGATTTGAATTTGAATTCCAATTTGAATTTGAATTTCTGCACCACATGCAATACGTCCAAAATTTTTTAAATTCCCCTCTTAACAGGTTTTTGGGGTGTTACAGCTCTACCCCCCTTAAAAGAATTCTCGTCCTCGAGATTGGCGGTTCTAGGAAAACAATTCCGGAAACTATGCCTTAAGCTCGTCTTCTCTCTCCCATGTGGCTTCCTCTTCTGAGTGATGCTTCCACTGCACCTTGCACATCCGAATTCTTTTATTTCTTGTGAGGCGTTCCATTGTCTCCAAAATCTTGAATGGTTACTCGGCATAAGACAGATCCTCAGCTATGTCAACCTCATTCATGGGTAACATCTCTTCAAGCGTCCTCAGACATTTCTTGAGCTGTGACACATGGAACGTCATGCACATCTGATAGGCGAGCCGGTAGTTCTAGCTGATATGCCACTTCACCTTTCCTCTTCAGAACTTGAAAGGGTCCGATGTATCGAGGTGATAACTTCCCTTTCACCTTGAACCGACGAAGTACTCGGATAGGGGACACCTTGAGATAAACATAGTCCCCCACGTTGAAAACGAGCTCTCTTCTCCATACATCAGCATAGCTCTTTTGTCGTGTTTGTGCTATCCTCAAGTTGTTGCGGATTTCCCTCACTTTCGCCTCGGCTTCTTGTAGTACCTCGGGCCCAAACACTTTACTTTCCCCTGTTTGGTTCCAAAAAAGTGGAGTTCTGCACTTCCTCCCATACAAAGCCTCAAATAGTGACATCTTCATACTAGCCCGATAGCTGTTGTTATAGGAGAACTCCGCATACGGTAAGTTCTTATCCCAACTCCGATTGTTTTTTAGTGCACATGCTCTCAGCATATCCTCAAGGATCTGATTGGTTCTTTCCGTCTGCCCGTCAGTTTGGGGATGATAGGCAGAACTAAAATTCAGATGAGTTCCCATGGTTTCATGCAACTTCTGCCAGAACCTCGAGGTGAACTGCGTCCCTCGATCTGACACTATCTTCTTTGGCACTCCATGGAAACACACGATCCTTGACATGTACAATTCTACCAATTTGGATCCGTTGTAGCTTTCTTTCACGGGAATGAAATGAGCTACCTTGGTTAGCCTGTCGATAATGACCCATATCGAATCATATCCTGATTGGGTCCTGGGTAGTCCCACTATGAAATCCATATCGATTTCTTCCCATTTCCATTCAGGCACTTTGAGTGGTTGCAATAATCCCGCGGGTTGTTGAAGTTCTGCTTTCACCAACTGACATGTGTCACATGGGGCAACATGTTCCGCGACATCTCGCTTCATGCCATACCACCAATACCTGCTCTTGAGGTCCTGGCACATCTTCGTACTCCCAGGATGAATGGAATAGTCGGAATCATGAGCCTCCTTCAAAATCAATTCACGGGTCTCCTTCACTTCAGGCACACAGATTCTTTTCCCGTGCCAAACCGTACCTTGTTCATCCTCTCTGAAACCAGGGGCTCTATTATCCTTGATAAGTTGTCGGATTTCTTGTATCTTCTCATCATTCTTTTGACCATCGCGTATGTCTTGCTCTAAGGTGGAGTCCACTTCCATGGCGATGGCATCACCACTATTCACCAGACATAGATTGAGTTTTATAACATCTTCCTTCAATTCTGCAGGCATGTCCTTTAAACTCAACCTATTGACCTGCACTTTCCGACTTAAAGCATCTGCCACGACGTTCGCTTTCCCATGATGAAAGTTGATGCCCACATCAAAGTCGTTGATCAGCTCTAACCATCTCCTTTGTCTGAGGTTGAGATCTGGCTATGTGAAAATGTACTTTAAGCTCTTATGGTCCGTATATATCTCTGTCCTTTTCCCCATCAAGTAATGCCGCCAAATCTTCAACGCGTGTACCACTGCAGCTAGCTCTAGGTCATGTACTCATGTGTAGGATAGTTCTTCTCGTGTTTCCGGAGCTGCCGGGACACGTAAGCCACGACATGCCCCTCTTGCCTGAAAACACATCCCAACCCGTTTCCAGAGGCATCGCAGTACACTGAAAAGTTTTTCTGCATATCTGGCATAACTAGCACTGGGGCTGTTGTCAATCTTTTCTCCAGTTCCTGAAAACTCGTCTCGCACTGCAATGTCCATGTGAATGTGTTTCCCTTCTCCAACAATTTGGTGAGGGGTCTCAAAATCATGGAGAACCCTCGATAAACCGTCGATAATACCCAGCCAATCCTAAGAAGCTTCGAACTTCCCCGACATTCTCAGGGGTCTTCCACTTCTGTACATCCTCGATCTTGGCGGGATCTATAGAGATTCCTCCCTCCGAGATTATATGTCCTAAGAAGGGAACTCTCTTCAACCAGAATTCACACTTGCTCAACTTGGCATATAGCTGGTGCTCCCTCAGCTTTTGCAACACCAACCTTAAATGTCTCTCATGTTCTTCTTCATCTTTGGAGAAGACGAGAATGTCATCAATGAAAACCACCACAAATTTGTCCAGATATTCCATGAATACCTTGTTCATGAGATACATGAAGTATGTCGGGGCATTAGTTAGCCCGAAAGGCATGACGGTGTATTCATACAGTCCGTACCGAGATACGAAAGTGGTCTTTGAATATCAGTTTGCCTTATCTTAAGTTGGTGGTATCGTGACCTCAGATCAATTTTCGAGAACACACAAGCTCCCCTCAACTGATCAAACAAGTCTTCAATGCGGGGTAGTGGGTACTTGTTCTTGATGGTTATTTCATTCAACGCACGGTAATCTACGCATAACCTTTGGGTTCCGTCCTTCTTGGGAACAAATATCACTGGAGCTCCCCATGGTGAGGAACTAGGATGGATATACCCCTTCCCCGTCAATTCTCTTATATGCTCCTTGAGCTCTTCCAGCTGTTTGGAGTCCATACGATAAGGTCTCTTGTATATCGGAGCTGTTCCAGGCACTAGCTCAATCGCGAATTCCACTTCACGATCGGGAGGCATACCTGGCAACTCCTCCGGAATAACGTCTAGATATTACCTGATAATCCTGATCTCCTCCACTTTCACCTCAACTTGATTTAATTTAATGTCCCTCCTAGGCTCTTGTATTGTTATAAACTTTACTCTTGTGCCACTAGGGTGTGTTAGTTCCACCATTCTGGTCGAACAATGGATGATTCCCTTAAGTTTGGTCAACCAATCCATGCCCAAAATATTATCTATCCCTTGTGAATCTATCACTATGAGGTTGGCAGTAAATACTACCCCATTAATGTCTAGATTCACCTTGGGACACACTTTTCTTGTCCTTATTTCTCCACCTGGAGAGTTTACTGCTAGCATATGGTTCATTTGTGTTGTTGCTAGATCATGCTTCTTAACAAACCCTTGGGCAATGAACGAGTGGGTAGCACCAGAATCGAACAACAGGGTTGCAATGTGTAAATTGGCAGAAAACTTACCAACTACCACGTCGGGTGCCTCTTGCGCTTCCTCCATGGTCACGTGGTTCACCCGTCCTCGCATCACATTCTGCTGTTGCGGCTGCACGGGCTTCTTCTTTGGGCACTTATGGGCATAGTGCCCCACTTCACCACAGTTAAAGCATTGCACCCCAACCTTAGGTGCCTGGCCTTTGTTGTCTTGGGGTTGGTTTGGGGGGTCCTTGTACTGCTGGTCGAGGTTGATATGCGGGGCGAGGCTGCTGTACAAACTGATGTTGTGGCTGTGTTGGTGCTGATGGAGGCCTGAAATTAGGGTTGTACCCTCTCGGCGCGGAGTAGGGTACCGCAGCACGGCCCGTCTGCCCTGCGGGTTGCTGCATCAGACGTGGGCGGGTGTTGCTACCCGAGGATTGGTGTGACCATCCCGTCTTCCTCTTGTTTTCATTTTCCAAGGCCTTCAGCTTCCTTTCCAGAACAAATGCTCTGTCCACCATCTTTTGGAAGCTTTCATACTCGTTGAAGGACATTGGACATTGCATTTCTGCTGTAAGTCCTTCCACGAAGCAATCCTGTTTCTGCTCATCAGTCTCTATGTCCCGCGGAGCATAACGGGATAGTTTAGTGAATTTAGTGAGGTATTCCCTCACCGTCATGTTTCCCTGCTGCAGCCCCAAGAACTCCTTTCTCTTGTTTTTAAGTTCACCCCTTGGTATGTAATGGTTGCGGAAACTGCACTTGAACTCTTCCCAAGTGATGTTCTCAGGGTCATGATGGGCGGCCACGTAAGCGGTCCACCAATCAGCAGCAGGTCCATGCAATTGGTGAGAGGCAAAGAGCACCCTCTCATATCCTTGACATTATATGATCCTCATCTTACTCTCAATGGTCTTTAGCCAATCATCTGCCTCCAGAGGTTCAGCAGCGCTTGCAAACTTTGGAGGTTGAGTCCCAAGAAACTCACTCAACCTTGGTTGGCGTGGTGCAGCTTGTGGAGGTGGAGCTCGGTGCAAGTTGGCCACCACTTGAGTCAGGCTCTGGATGAGCTGATTCTGATTTTCAAGCATTTGGTGGATGGGATCAACTCCTTCACGGCGACCACCCCTGTCTTGTCCTCTAGAAAGATGAGGGTTGCCGGCCTCATCGTTGTTGTTGGCGGGGTTGGCACCACGACCCTTTCCTCTTCCGGCCATCTATCATGATCAACCAAATGTCAATTTAAAGCATTAAGTGTTAACTTCCCGATTTGCTTGTTTAAAATTAAAACTCATGGGGTCCTATTATATTAACATTTTCTGAGGGTTTCACGTCTTATGCGAAAATAAATGCACTCTTAATTCATAGGGTTTCACACATCAAAGAAAAACAATCTAAAGACAAGGTTGTGGACAAATGCCCATGGCTTCCACAACTCCCGTCACACACCAAGCATTAACACACCATTAACTAAGGTATTGACTCACCTACTTGATGACCTGCTGAACTATGGGAAAGGACTCTACACGACTCGTATCACTGAGCTGGCTCCTCGGGATCTTCCTCATTATTGTGGCTGCCCTCTGACACCGCTTTGGGTGGGGAGGCTGCTGGTGGAGAAGTGCGGCGACGCCTACTCGCCCGGCGATCTGGGGAGTCAGGAGTCCATGTGTCATTCACGGTGACACACAGTTCATTCCCATCTCCTCTTTCTCTCGCCCTCAAGCTGGCTCGAAGCAACGCCTCAATCTCCTTCAGGGTGTCACGAACATCCTGAAGCTCCTGCTGGCACTCCTGCAGTCGAGTGCTGAGCATAGCAGCATCCTCCAAGCAAAGGTCCATGTGCTCATGGGAAGTCCCCTGCTGCACTGGCGGGTACTTGTACTCCGTTGTACCACTCTCACGCTGGAGGACATACATGTACTCAGTCCTGTCCAGGTGGCGACGGTAGATGTGACTCTGGCAGGTGATGGCCTCCCAGGTGACATCCTTCTCCGCATCGACCTGTGTTGCTCGACAAGCTGGAGAGCGGTGGATCTTAAGCTGCTGATTTTCATGGATAATCCTCATTTCTGAACTCCATTCTTCCCGCTTCTCACGGATGATACGGGTGGAGCTGTAGTGTATGATTAGCTTGCCCGTATTACCGGTGGCGTGGAGCATACGTCGAAGACGGTGCAACAAGCCTCCTACTGCCAATCCGTAGGAGAGATACGTCACCGGACGGTTCTCCTCTCTCAGGGCAAGGGAAACTACAGGAACTCTCCCTCCGGTGGACTTGCGGGCGGTGCGGATCATGCGAACCATATAAAACATAAAGCATTTAAAATTAACTTAGATAAGATTTTAAACAAAACTCCTATTTTGAATAAAAGTTGGGGTAAGATGAATAAAGTGACCCCATTAAATAACACTTTTCAACCCACACCATTCTAAAATAGTTTTTAAGAAAATAGGGTCCTTAAATACTTCCATTTCTACCTAGGTCCACGTTCCTACGGGCAACCTTGGCTCTGATACCACTTCTGTCACACCCGGTTTCTCCGAAGAACAACCGAGTGAATATCACATGTATGTCAGGATCATTTTCTCATACATGTGATGACAAATAGTGAAGCATCATTTATTACAAGCCAGGTGTCGAATATAAATAAATCTTACATAGCATATGTCTGGATGGACGATAATGAGTTTATAACATGTAAATAAAATAGCAGCGGAATATTATTCTTGGGGGCTCCGTCACAGGCATTGCCCGGGGACTCCATGAACCCAGAATCCTTCTTCAGGTCCGAAGTCTTGGTCATTGAACACCACATCATCCCCTTGACCTGAGCAGCAATTTAAACCAACAAATATGCAAGTTTGAGTACCGTTGGTACTCAGCAAGTGTGGGAAAGTTATGTCATGCATGGCTAGAACAAGGAGAGGTTGAACTCATGGTCAAAGCACTACGCAATTAATACCTATTACCTTAGCTTAAATGGTCCCAATGACACGACCCCATTGGTCCTGTCGAGCCAGGATCACGCTGAGGGGTGCTGCGTTGCACAACACCGTATAACACGCGTCAAAGGTACAAAGCGGAAGCGGAAGTTTATTACATAAACAGTTTTATGAACATGTTTACATCAAAATAAGTTTAGTCCACACTCGCGGGCGTAGACTACGCATCAAGTCACGTTCAGCCCTCGAACGTGTCCTTGCTAGCACCCACGCACACTAACTCTACGGCGTGCACGACTCCCACTCGACGGGGTTCCCCTCCTGGGGTTCCGTCTCCTCTTCGGGAGTCCCTTCCTCATAGAACCCTGCAAAAAGCTTCAAACACAAGCAGTGAGCACGAAGGCTCAGCAAGTCTGACCCGTCTCACCTAAACATGGAACTTCTACATGAGGGTAATGGGTTAGATGAGGTAAAAATCATTTGCAAGGACTCGCCTAATTAGTAGAACCTTACTTTCAAGTTTTAGCAGCAGGTTGTGGAGAACCTTACGCTAAGGCACATGAGAGAGCCGCAATCAAACAAGAAACGCATTTCTCTCATGTACTTTGCCCAAAGTTGAAAAGAACTTTAGTTAGCTCAAAGCTACAGCATATCATTAACAATCAATGTCCGTCTTTCAATCAGCAACATTTTAACATGTGACTAGCCTGTTCTTTCTACGTCACGGTACAGTGAACAAGTGGTACTCACTGACCGCGAGGGACGGCGATTATAATCGATTTACACCTGCAGGGTTACCCGAACAACCCGTCATGTACGCCCGTACTCGATGTTGCCTACAACAACCATCACGGACGCCGTACGCAACTACCTTTCACTCGTCAGCCAAATACTGAACCGGTCCCATCGTCCCGAGCAAGAGGTCTCTGCACGCGCATCTCTGTGCCGCCAGCCGATTTACACCTCGAGCTCTCAACCTACCCTCTGAACGACTGGCAATGCCTCAATACCCAGCTACCCGAGTTACATCAGTTTCCCGGTTCCCATATAGCCGGTAGGTCTTCGGTACAGTTCTAGCTTGTTCAACAGGCCCGCACACGGCTCGGTCCTCAATCGACACAAGCGGAGCTACAGCACACAGGCCCCAAAGTCCTGCTGCCCTTACTCTCCGCTCGGTCTCATTTTCTTGCCATGTGTATCATGTGCTATCTCTACCCGAGCAATGTGCCTCTAGCCTATTCTAGCGAGTAGTTCCAACTACTCGACTTGTACCGAATCCTACGCTATCCTAGCAATGCAGTAGCTAACGGGGTTTGCAATCCTAACCCAACCCGTGGTTTTGTGGGCTATGCAGCTGGATTTCCAAACAAGACTCTAATGCACAGAACAAAGGAAACAAGTATGTGCTCAAAACAATAAAAATTTGTAAAAAGGTTAATGCAAACCGGAGCTTGCCTTGCTGCTCTTGGTCGTAGGCTAGTTGTTCCTCCTCGACCTTAGCGACTACATGATAGAAACAATACATGTATTAATTTAATGCACTTGTACTAAGTTTGAAGTCGTTAAGTCTATAACCCTTGCTAGACAGACCTAATGACTGTGAAACTTTTACTGTGGCTTGGTTACAACCTAAACAGAGACTTGGACAAGTTTTAGTTGCAGCAAAGCTCAATTGAGCCCTCCACAATTAATTATGTCCTTGACCTTAATTGGAAATCTTAGGGTGTTCTAGGGATTTTCATGAAACAAACTATGACTTTCTGAAAACTAGATTTTCAGAGGGTTCTAATGGAGTTGGTCTCACTTAATTTGAAGGTTCCTAGCTAAAGTTGTGAGGATCTGAAGTTTGGAAGAATTCTGAAAATCGGGGGAAAGTTGAAATCTCGCGGGGGCCCGTGGGGACACGTGTTGAGCGCGGAGGTGTCCGGTACCCCGGAGATACCACACGTGTCGAGCGCGGAGGTGTCTGGCACCCCGGAGATACCACACGTGTCGAGCGCGGAGGTGTCCGGCACACCGGAGCTCACAGGGTATCTGCGCGCCGGCACAGCGGATCCCCGGCCACACTCGATCCCGATTTAAATTCTTCAGCCGCTGACACGTGGGTCAGCCGGCTTCTTCCTCCCGCCGTTCTCTCGCGCCCGCGCCGCCGACCTTGCCGGAGCAGACCCGGGGCTCGCTGGCTCGCCGCTGCCGGACCTCCCATGGTCTGAAACTCGCCGCCAGGGGGTTGTCGACGTCGAGGAACACGTCGGTGGTGTCAGGTCGGGCTGGAGGTGACCGGAAATAGCTCGGCGACGTGCCGCGGCCTTGGTTGAGGTTTGGCACTGTCGACCGTGGGTCCTAACCCCCCAACACCTCGAACAAACAGTCCTACAGCATCAGTGTACCTCTAGGAAGCTTGACAAGCTGCCGAAAAGGTTCAGGGATGGCGGCAAGTCGGTCGGCACGGTGTGACCGATCGTGCCCGCCATGACTGCCCTCGATCGAGCTCGAAATTCGTCACTCCTAGAGAGTTTCATGCTACGGATGCAGAAAAGAACTTGGGCGCCGGCTAGTCCAGCGTCTATGTGCAAGATTTGATGACCTCCGAAAGATCATAGAGCGAGAATTTAAAGAAACCGTACCGGAAGTTTGGGTTACGGTCGCCGGAGCAAAAATTAGAAATTCTCCGCGGATTCTTCACGGTTGGCTTCCAAACTTGGAGGAGAGCAGCACGGTGGTCGCGCGCTCCTATTGCCTCTCTTGCTGGACCGTGTAAACGCCTGGGGAACGCTGTCCACGGGCGCCTGACTCTCGGCTGAGGCTAGGTCGCCGCGGTGGCGATCGCTCTTGGGCAAGGGAGGTCGGAACTCGGGGTTTCTGGTGTTGGGGAGGTGAAGTGCGACCTCAGGTGGCTGTCTAGCAGCTCAAGGACGAAGGAGGAGATGGTTTTGCTGATTTTCTCGATTGAGCAGAGAGCTGCGGCGAGAGACAATGCCGCTGCTCGGGTTTGCCCGCGAGAAGATAAAGCCTGCCGACTCCTGCTCGGCTGAGGCGGTGCCGGTCGCGTGGGGGCGCGAGCAAGCCGCCCTGGGCGCCAGCGCGCGGAGGGGGAAGCAGCTGGTGGGGCCGGCAGCTGCTCGGTGGAACAGCTGACATCTGCTCGGTGGAATTTCCCACCGAGACTCTGACTTTGGTTGCAAGTTTCTCCTTCTTCCCTCTATGACATGTGGGCCCCACCCGGGGTTTTAACCTCTGAAATTTACTCCTAATCACTGTAGTGAACAGTGAACCCCATAATACCCCTGGTGGTTCAGATTATTCACCCCTGAGCCATTCGAATTGCATAGGATTCGAATTGGGCTTTGTTTGAGTGAATTTTAGCACAAATGCAGTTTTGAATTCAAATGAAGTTTGAACCTGCCCCACTTAGTTCACGTCAGGATCAACCCCAATTGGAGTGAAACTCGGTGTGTGGGCTCACAAAAATGTGCTGAGTAAGAATATGCCTCCCACTTTTAATTTTATTGGATAAAAACAGTTTGAATTTAAATATGGCTCCAAACTGCCCTCTTTCTAACTATACCCAAAATGACCTCAAAAAGGTTTGGAATTTGGGTGAAACTTGGCATGGACATCCTTAGCAAAGTGTAGGAGTTTCCATATGTCCAGCCCATCTATATCACATGTGGGAAATACCACTTTTGCAATGTGTGAGTTTGTTCTCTAATGAGCATGTTGATAATTGTTACTTGCTCTTCATTTGTGTTCATCATTCTTCCTCAAATGAGGTGTGTGGTGTGGTGATGAACACTGCAAATGTGTGTCAAAAACTGAGGCCCTTACATTCCTCCCCCCTTAAAAGAATCTCGTCCCGAGATTATAAGGTGAAAATGAGAGAGAGGACGGTGGAAAATTACCGGATATGCGACGTGAAAAAGTCGGGGTAGTTAGTGCGAAGGAATTCTTCACTCTCCCATGTCGCTTCGTCCATGGAGTGATTACTCCATAGAACCTTGTAGAACCACAACGTACGGTTGCGTGTGGTTCGGGCCTTTTCATCAATAATCTGCACCGGTTCCTCCCGATAGGTGAGATCCGGTTGCAGTTCTTCAATGTCTTCCAGCTGAACGGTAGTTGATAGCTTGATACACTTCCTCAGCTGGGAAATATGAAAGACGTCGTGCACACCGGAAAGTGCTTCTGGTAATTTCAACCGGTATGCTACTGATCCACATCTTTCGGTAATCTGGAATGGACCGATGAATCGGGGTGCCAACTTTCCTCTCACCCCAAATCTGTTTACGCCCTTCATTGGAGATACCCGTAGATATACGTGATCCCCAACTTCGAATTGTAATGGGCGCCTCCTCCGGTCCGCATACTGTTTCTGTCGGGATTGAGCGGCTTTTAGGTTCGCTTGAATCAGTCGAACCTTTTCTTCCGCGTTGTTGACAAGGTCAATCCCGAAGTTAACCCTTTCGCCAGACTCACACCAGTTCAATGGTGTGCGGCATTTTCTTCCGTATAGCGCCTCGTAGGGCGCCATCTTGATGCTGGCTTGGTACCCATTGTTGTACGAGAACTCGGCTAACGGCAAGTGATCATCCAAATTCTTGCCGTGGTTGATAGCGCAAGCTCGTAGCATGTCTTCTAAGATTTGATTTACCCGCTCCGTTTGCCCATCCGTCTGCGGGTGGTAGGCTGAACTACGGATCAGCTTCGTCCCCAAGGCAGCGTGTAGCTGCTCCCAAAAACGGGACACAAATAAAGTGCCCCGATCCGATATGATAGTACGGGGTACGCCGTATAAGCATAGGATCCGTGAGATGTACAGTTCAGCGTACTTCTTGGCGTTGTAGTTGGTGTTGACCGGGATGAAATGGGCAACTTTGGTGAGCCGATCGACGATCACCCACACAGAATCATGTTTCTGCAAGGTGGTGGGTAAACTGACGATGAAATCCATGCTCACGTCCTCCCACTTCCAGGCAGGAATGCCCAGTGGTTGTAGCAGTCCCGGTTTCTGCATGTGGTCTGCCTTCACCCTTCGACATGTATCACACTCGGACACGTATTTTGCAGTCTCTCGCTTCATCCGTGTCCACCAAAACTTGCTTCTGAGTTCTTGATACAACTTGTTGCTGCCGGGATGAATAGAGAGCTTTGATAAGTGAGCCTCATCAAAGATCTTCTTCCGTAGTTCCGGGTTACGGGGTACGACGATCCGGTCCTTGAACCATAGGACGCCGTCTCCGTCTTTCCGGAAACATTTCAGCTCCCCACTATCTACACGTCTCCGCAAATGTGACATGCCCTTGTCATTCTTCTGGGCTTCCACTATCTCTTCACGGATGGTGGGGATCAAAGCTAGGTTGTAGAGAGCTCCGTACGGAATCACACGTAGTGGTGGTTCGCTCTCTTCCAACAGTGTGATGGTCAGATTGTTGACGTGTGACTTGCGGCTCAGCGCATCTGCCACAACGTTTGCCTTGCCCGGATGATAATGGATCTCTATCTCGTAATCCTTTATCAGTTCTAACCATCTTCGTTGCCTCATGTTCAGCTCCTTCTGAGTGAATATGTACTTGAGGCTTTTGTGGTCGGTATATAAATGTACGAGGTTACCGAGTAGGTAGTGCCTCCACATCTTTAGTGCAAGTACCACGGCAGCGAGCTCCAAGTCGTGAGTTGGATAATTTTGTTCGTGGTTTCTAAGCTGCCGTGATCCATACGCGACCACTCTTCGGTCTTGCATCAGCACACACCCGAGCCCAATTCCGGATGCATCGCAGTACACATCAAACGGTTTTGTTGTGTCTGGCTGCGCCAAAACCGGTGCTGATGTCAGGTGCTTGACTAATGCCTTGAATGCTGCTTCACATGCTGGACTCCAAACATATTTGGTAGCCTTCTTCAGCAGCTCTGTCATTGGCTTGGCTGTAAAAGCCCAAGAAAAGGGACTTGCAAAAACTTTTCTTCACCTCACAACACCACAGTTTTTATTGTGGACACCTTAGGAAATGTTGTGAAGAGCATGTAACCTCCATCAAAAGAATGATTAGAGGGGAAAGCCTTCACTTTCACAAAGTAGGGTTTCTACACATGAACATGAAAGGTTGAGCTCACCCCTAGAATTTAAAAAGTCTTGGGAAGGTTCAGTCCAAAGCTCATGCAAATTCAACACTTTTTGAGGCACTTTTGGGTTATTTCAAAAAGAGGCCAATTTGAATGTAAATTCAAAATGCAGCAACTTTCATCACCCAAATTCAAAAGTTAGCCTCATATCTAGACTCAGCACATTTTTCTGAGTAAACCCACCAATTTTCATCCCCATTGGAGTTCATCTTGTCAGGAGCTAAATTTGCAAGAATTCAAAATTGAATTTGAATTTCAGTTTAAATATGAAGCAAATTTAACCAAACAAAGTTTGAATTTGAGAATTCAAATTCAAACAAAGACTTGGTGACTAAGTCTCACATTAAATTGTGAGTATCTGGAGATAATTGAGTGCCAACAGAAATAAAAAGAATTGGAAAGGGGATTAGAGGGGAGAGGGACCCACAGGTCAGTGGGGGAAAATTGGTTTCAGCTGAACGGGTTCGGCTTCTCACCGAAGCAAACGCTCCCGGCGTGCCACCGAGCCGATTCTTCGGACGCCCCCGCGTGAGACGACGCAGCCAGCTCCTGCTTCCTCCCTCGCGCTGGCCAGCTGCTTCTGCCGATCATCACGCACCTACACCGCTGAACAGAGGCGCCGTGTTCTGTTGCCCAAGAAACGACCGAGCGCACGCCGCCGACTTCGTTCGATCAAAACCCGGAAATTCACCACGAGCAGCGCCTCTCCTAGCCACAAAACCACACCATCTGCTCGTCCCTTACCTCCTCGGCACGAGAGCAGTCGAGTTCGGCCCTTCCCCAGCCTTAGCTCCACGTTTCCGAGCAACACCCGAGAAACCGCCACCACTCGGCTCACGGTGACAGCCAAGCAGAGGGCCTTTCACAGCTGAGCAAGGACGGTCTCGGACACGCCGGTGAGCACTACTGCTCCCACCCAAACCACAGGACCAACCGTGAACAGCTGAGCAAGAAATTGGAGAAACTCCGCCGGCGACCACAGAACAACGTTCCGGTATGAGACCTCCGAATTCCCACTCCCTTCTCGTCATCAGTTCACTAAACTGTGCACACAGGAGCTAGACTTGACGGCGCCCAAGTTTGCTCCGCAACCCTAGCTTAATTTTGGCTATAGCCGGCGTATTTCCCGGTTTTCCAGCCGCGGTTATGGCGGGAAAGGTCGGGCTCACGGTGACGACTAGGTTAGAGCTCTCCCCGAGCCCTAGCATGGCCTTGTCGACCTTCCATGAGATCCCCCGGTGCTGTAGAGCCTTTCCACCGAGGTTTTGGTGGGCTACGATGACCGGGCGCCATAACTGAAGAGAGTCCGAGCCGCTGCACCGTCGCCAGCTAGGTTAGGGCCACCGCCGACCAGAGCAGGCGGTACCAGCGTGTTCAGCGCGCAAAAATAAGCCCAGGCGGCGAGTTTCCGGCCGGGGGGCGGTCGGGAAGCCAAGTCCGGCGAGCAGCCGAGGTGTGCCGGCGAGGGGGCGGCGCGGGAAAAAGGGCGGGCGCGAGGAAGAAGACGAGCCGGCCGGGCCCGCTTGTCAGTCTCTCGCGGCACAGTGTGGGGATTTTCTGTTGCACCGGATCGGCTGTGAACGCGCGGAAAACAATCCTGTGGCCCCGTGTGGCGCAGCCGAGGTGATGACACGTGGGAGCCGGGCCCGCTGTCAGAAATTTGAACTTTCCCGGTTAATTCGAATTCCAGAAATTTCCCAAACTTTAGAGCTCCATAACTTATGCTAGGAAGCTCCAAAATTAGTGATTCAAATTGGGTTGGATTCATCTTGCCTAGCTCTGTCCAGATATACAACCCAATTTGTATGAAACCCATTAATTAATTCTGGAAAATTCTTTAAAGCTTTTCAGCAAAAGAATTTTAGAGGGAGTTTGGTTCATCCAAAAATCCCCAAATTTTGCCAGAATGTTCTTTAGGACATTAGTATACCCCTGTAAAAGTTTCATACCATTTGGAGTTGATTTGGTCAGAGGAATTCAAATTGGAAGGTGCTGTGTTCATTGAATGCAGAAACATTTTCAGAGAATTTCCAAAACTTGGAAATTCAATTCTGGGCAAACCTTAACTCCAAAAATGCTAGGAAAATTCATGCAAACTCTATGAGCTATAATTGAAATTGTAGTTCACTAAGTTGGGTATAAACAGGGGTATTACCTCAGAATAAATTCTTCCTTGCTGATTTGCCAAGAGAATTATTCTGAGCAAACCACTCCATGAAAAGTGCTAATGTTTGGTCCAGAGAGTTTTCTTGTGACAAGGAACTCACACAAAAATTCTCAGCTCCATTGGACCTCTAGATCACCCCTGTCCTGTTTAACCACTTAAGGGATTAATGTGGAAAAGGGGGGAAAAACCACTTAGCATTTGACCATGTGAATAAGTCCAAGCCAAACCACCAACACCAGTTCATATTTAAATTCTTAAACAAAGTTCCAGGTGTTAGAGGCTGGTTATTAGAACTAATAGTAGAAGTCTTACTCTAAAACTCACATTTGCATATTAATTAACATGTAATATTGCATAAACGTGTAGCCGTTGAAGAAGAGACTCCGGAAGTGCTGGACTTCCTTCTTCCGGACGAGGAACTAACTACTGACCAGCAGCAACAAGGCAAGCCCCGGTTTGCATTAACCCTTTTTAAAAAGTTTTACTTTGTTTACATGTGTCATATGAAGTATGTATGTGCATTAGGTATAGGATGAATGAAACCCCACTTGCATAACCAAAGGTTCCTAAAAGAGTGAGGGTAGTGTCAAGGACCTCGAGTAGACAGGCTATGCTTAATGAGTCATAGGACTTCGGTACAAGTCGAGTAGTTGGAATCTACTCGCGAGATAGGCTTGGGACACACGGGTTCGGTTGAGTGATGTGAGATCACTATAGTAATGAAAATGAGACTAGGCAGGGGCTAGGGCGCAGCAAGAGGAAGTCTTGTGTGCGCAGCCCTGTCCGTGTCGATTGAGGACCGATCCGTGTGCAGCCCTGCTGAACAAGTATTGAACGTACCGAAGGCATATCGGATATATGGGCCCCGATAAACCGATGTAGCCTAAACCTCCGGGCGTCGAGGCATAGCACACCGATTTATAGGTGTAGGTTGAGGGCAGCAAGGTGGAAATCTGCCAACGGGCATAGAGAGATGCTCCGTGTAGGGAACCTCCTGCTCGTTTCGGTGCGACCGGTTCGACCTTTGGGCTGTTGGGTGAAAAGTTGTCCCGTACGACATCGAGTGAGCGTGCTGTGCAGCTCCACGGGTGGGCGTACGTGACGTGCTCTTTGGGTTTTCCCTGCAGGTGTATATCGAGTCGATTCGTCGTCCCTCGCTGTGACGAGTACCGCTTGTTCACTGCGTCGTAACGTAGAATAATGCATGAAATGTTATGATTCAATGATGCTGATTGATATAATTGTATTGCTACATGTGTGCCACCAAATATTGCTTACTAAATTTCAGCTTCATGAACTGTTAACCTGTGGCTAAAAGATGAACTAAGGATGAACTTGTAGGCGTGTCCATTTGCTGCAACATTGCTATCCTATGTCATGGTACCCCTCATGTAGAGTTGCATGCTTAGGTGAGTCGGTTAAGCCTTGCTGAGCCTTTGTGCTCACGGTTGCTGCTTAAGTGTTTTTCAGGTGAGGAGCCACCCACGGACTCGGAGTACGAGTCCACCAGCGAGGGTTACCCTCCGTCGGGGACCACGGCTGAGTGGGAGCCGTACACGCTGCGCTGAGCTGAGGAGTGCAGCTAGTGTGGGTTGCCCTAGGGCTGGGCAACCAACTTTTGCTAGATAGGCGGGCGTGAGTTGTATAAAAGAAACTTCCGCTGTGTAATAAAAGACCCTAGTTTGTAACTGAGAAGTGTACTATTTTGTACATTCAGTTTGTTTTTCCCATGTAATATAATGTGTTCTTATGACGTGTGCTGTCGGGTGTCGCATCGCGCGGCACCACCCTCTGCGATCCTGGATGAGCGGATTCCGGTCCGCCACAGCCTGGTATCAGAGCTGCAGTGGGGATAGCACAGTACTAAAGGACTGCATTATGGGAAAAACTTAGGTATACGGTGAGGAATCGGTAGCTGCCCAAGTAAGGACTATATTAGCATAGTTACTTAAAGTGGCAAAGACTAACCTATGTGTTATAATTCTGAATTTCAATTATGTAACGACGCACCTACGCTCTGGTAAGTATGGTAAGGAACGCCACCGAAAGCGGTTCAATTTCGGTTAGCTCCCCCTGACGAGGAACGTGGCTCAGGGATAGAGTCTCACAGCTTGGTGTGAGATGTCAATATGAATCTCTTGGACTCTTCATGCCCCTGAGTTCATATGAAACGCTGATCCCTAGCGTGCATTAGGCAGGTAAGCGGAGACCCCATCGCGTGGTCAGTAACGCGAGAGTGTGTTCGTCTGGAAATAGCCCAGGGGGACATACGCAGCGCTTGCCATCGGCGTGCCCTGCAGGGCAGTAGGTGGTATCTGTTGGGTTGATAACATTCCCAACCGTGACGACCCGTTCATGACATACTCGGGTTCCCCGTCGTGTGGTGTTGAAACACGATCACGTGCCTTGAGACGTGACTTAGCTCAAGGACGGCCGTATGGAAATGATACGGGCGTTTGTATTTACTTTCAAATATGGTACTGCCTGAAATGGAAACAAAACCTTGAGTGCACCATTATTGTGTGGTCTTCTGCAGGTACTAACCACGTATGTATCCGTGTAGAGAACGTGTGCGAGAGACCGTTTAGTGCCACACTTGAGACGTATATGCCGGTATGATCCGGTTAGGATTTTCTTTGGTGAGGAACGTAGTACCGAGGTATTGTGGGCATATGCATGAAAATATTGAGAACAAGGAATTAAAATCTATAGGTTCCACATTTAGGACCCTGGTTGGGTATAAGAATGGGATAGTGGACCAGGATAGCTAAAGGGATGAAAAACA
The DNA here is from genome assembly GCA_030760725.1 of Neostapfia colusana. Taxonomy (NCBI): domain Eukaryota; kingdom Viridiplantae; phylum Streptophyta; class Magnoliopsida; order Poales; family Poaceae; genus Neostapfia; species Neostapfia colusana. The sequence goes on from JASWHV010000003.1 coordinate 35,920,150, forward strand.
GAGTGCTCTGTTTTGGACAGCAAGTTTGCTGATCTTCAACAGGGCATAACTCACAGGTCTTTTAGCCCAGGGAGGTGTGCTATATAGTTCTGGAAAGGTATTCAAGTACTCTACAACTTTGTTGTAGACCTCCAGAGCTGAAACTCGCCTTAAGATGGCTAAAATCCCAGAGGAATGTAAATTATTCAGAATCAGGTCAGAGTAAAACATCCTCTGAACTGATCTGATTTTCAAATATAACTCCCAGTAGAAAAATCTAAAATTGTCATATAATACATCCTTAGAAAGAGTAGAAGATGTGTGACATCTTTGCAATTCAAAGTTTCTGAAGTTTCAGCACAGAATTTAGTGGAAATCAGGGTTGAAAACAGCCACTTCCAAGGGAGGTGCTGTTAAAATTCTTCCAGAAATTCTGCTAACTTTGAATTAGCATAACATTTTAATAAAAGCTGATCTGGGGGCAAATGAGTACTCGTCGGAAAGATACTAAAGTTAACTTTAACTTTGGTATTCAACTTGAGTCATGAAAATGCCCATAACCGGATCAAAACTTGGATTAGGTAGAAACTGGTCATTCTGACGGAAGAATGACAGTTGAACTCATTGGAGAGGGTGTTGTACCCTAAGGGTGGTATATGTGATGACAACGCGATAATAATGTCTCGTAGAGACCAAACCCAGTTATGGTGAGCTTCCAGAGAAGGGGTTCATCAAGTTGGATTAAAACTAACTTGTGTTTGGTCTGGTAATGGTGTAGCTTGTGCAAAGTTATTACACTATCTGCTTACGAGATATATCGCATGTTTTTGTTGTCATAATATTTTTACGCCCATTGTAATGGAACTGCATGCAAGTGTTGCGGGACTGATTTTATTGTCGTATGGTTGCAGATGGTTCGCACTAGGACCACGCACGAGGTAGGTGGCTCTAGCCAAGGGGGAGACGATGACTCCCAGCCACCGGCCTACGACAGCACCCCGCAGCAGCAGCCACCACCGCCGCCTCCGCTTACTCTAGCGGATGTGATAGCGGCATTGGTGGGAGGTCGTGAGGAGCAGACCGACCTGCTCCGCACGATCGTGCAGAATACGTCCCAGGCGGGAGGACGTCAAGAGCGAGGGCCTCGTGAGCCCCGCGAAGTGTCGTACTCGGATTTCATGAGTACGCACCCTCCAGTGTTCACCGAAGCTGAAGAACCACTGGAGGCTGACAACTGGCTGCGGACCATCGAGTCCAAGTTTGGGCTGCTCCAGTGTACGGAGCGGCAGAAGACACTGTTCGCAGCACAGCAGCTCCACGGTGCCGCTGGTGCGTGGTGGGCGAATTATGTCGCCTCACGTCCGGCTGGCCATGCCGTGGAATGGCAAGAGTTCCGGGAGGCGTTCCGCGCCTATCACATCCCTCCCGGAATAATGAAGAGAAAGTTCCAAGAATTTTTGGAACTGAAGCAGGGCGGGAGGAGTGCCCACGACTACTCCCGTGCCTTCAACCATCTGGCGCAGTATGCGTCAGACTACATCTCCACGGAGGAGAAGAAGAGGGAGCACTTCTATCGGGGGTTACACCCCGAAATGAAGACCCACCTCGTACAGTGGAACCGCGGCACATTCAACGACTTAGTCAATGCCGCGATCATGCAAGAGGATGCTCAGCGGGAGTTGGCAGCTGAGCAGCGGAAGCGCAGCGCTCCACCCAGCGGTGGGAGTGGCGCTCCCCAGAAGTACCGTATGGTGTATCGGACACCATCCGGGCAGCAGTGGCGTCCACCGGCGCGACCTCAACAGTTCGGGGGACGTTCGTTCCAAGCAACCCCGTTCCGTCCGCCGATGCCACCACCAAGACAGCAGCAGCAGCAGACGGTACCCCGGGCATTTCAACCGCCACAACGCGCCCCGGGTTTCCGTCCACCGATCAGCGGGGGACCGCCCCGTTTCACCTGCTTCACGTGTGGCCAGGCGGGCCACTTCGCGAAGGACTGTCCCCAGGGGCAGCAGAGCAGCGGGCAAGCCCCGTTCCAGGGCGGTGCTCGAGGCCGACCTCCGGTGAAGAAGGTTGGTCAACGGACAGGGGGTGTCCGCAATCTCGACAGTGAGGACGCCCCAGAGGGAGACAACGTGCTGGCGGGTACGTTTACTCTCAACAATCAAGCCATCGTCATATTATTTGATTCTGGTGCAACCCACAGCTTTATAAGTTCATCCTATGTGGCTAAACATCAATTGCAAGTCTTCCCAACCGACTGCACTTATATGATCTGCTCACCGGGAGGGAAGATTTCAGCTAATATGATGATTCCAAAGGCATCTCTGTGCTTAGGTGGGAAACTATATCCCACCACCTTGATAATCCTTATGGGACAAAAGATTGATGCAATCTTAGGGATGTCATGGCTACAATACCATGGCGCTGTCCTAGAGACTCGGACACGGACGGTTCAGTTAAATTCTCCATTCCACCGTCCACATTCCATGGTATTAGACACGCCAATCCGGGAAGTTTTAGCAATTAATAATGCTGAAGTTCTCAAGTTAGAATACATCCCCGTAGTCCGGGAGTATCCTGATGTGTTCCCGGATGATCTTCCGGGCATGCCACCTGAGCGGGATGTCGAGTTCAAGATTGAACTTGCACCCGGGACTACGCCCATCTCACGGAGACCATACAGGATGGCTCCAAATGAGCTGGCGGAACTGAAAGAACAGCTCAATGATCTGTTGAGCAAGGGTTTCATTAGGCCGAGTTCCTCGCCTTGGGGATGCTCGGCGCTATTTGTAAAGAAGAAGGATGAAACCCTGAGGCTGTGTGTGGATTACCGGCCGCTCAACGCCGTCACCATCAAGAATAAGTACCCACTGCCCCGTATTGACATCTTGTTTGATCAACTTGTGGGGGCAAGTGTATTCTCAAAGATGGACCTTCGCTCTGGATATCACCAGATCAAGATCCGGGCGGAGGATATCCCGAAGACGGCGTTCTCGACGAGATACGGCTTATACGAATATCTCGTCATGTCCTTTGGTCTCACAAATGCTCCAGCCCATTTCGTGTATCTCATGAACTCGGTGTTCATGCCGGAGCTGGACAAGTTCGTGGTAGTGTTCATCGACGATATCTTGGTTTACTCCAAGACGGAAGCCGAACATGCCGAACACTTGCGGATCGTTCTTCAACGATTGCGAGACCACAAGCTCTACGCCAAGTTCAGCAAATGCGAATTTTGGATCAGCCCAGTGCCATTCTTGGGACATATCATCTCAGCTGAAGGCATTGCGGTTGACCCAAGTAAAATAGAGCAAGTGTTGAAATGGAAAGCTCCCACTTCAGTTCATGAAGTCAGAAGCTTCCTCGGGTTAGCGGGATACTACCGGAGATTCATTCCAAGCTTCTCCAAGCTCGCTAAGCCGATGACAGAGTTGCTGAAGAAAGGGACAAAATATGTTTGGAACACGGCGTGTGAAGGAGCATTCCGAACACTGGTGAAGCATATCACAACAGCCCTGGTATTAGCTCAGCTGGATACAACAAAGCCCTTCGACGTGTATTGTGACGCGTCCGGTATTGGGCTCGGCTGCGTGTTGATGCAGGAAGGACATGTGGTCGCTTATGGCTCACGCCAACTCCAGAACCATGAGCAGCACTACCCGACTCACGATCTTGAACTTGCTGCGTGGTGCTGGCGCTGAAAATGTGGAGGCACTATCTCCTGGGGAACTTGGTGCATCTCTACACCGACCACAAGAGCTTGAAATACATTTTCACCCAGAAGGAGCTGAACATGAGGCAGAGGAGGTGGTTAGAACTGATCAAAGATTATGAGATTGAGATCCATTACCACCCCGGCAAGGCGAATGTGGTTGCCGACGCGCTGAGTCGGAAATCACATGGCCATCACCTCACCATTACACCGGTGGAGGAGGAAGAGCCAAGTTTATACTTGGTTGCTTATGGATCGCTGTACAACCTTGCCCTCGTCCCTACTATTAGGGAGGACATCATTGCAGCTCAGAAAAATGATAAAGGCATGGCACATCTCCGGAGACGGATAGACAATGGAGAAATTAAATGTTTCCGGAAAGATGATGAGGGGACGCTGTGGTTCAATGACCACATAGTCGTACCCCGAGATATGGAGTTGAGGAAAAAGATCCTCGATGAAGCTCACTTGTCTAAATACTCCATTCATCCGGGCAGCAACAAAATGTACCAAGATTTGAAAAAGAAATTTTGGTGGACACGGATGAAGCGGGAGGTAGCTAAGTACGTATCCGAGTGCGATACGTGTAGACGAGTGAAAGCTGATCACATGAAGAAATCAGGGCTGCTGCAACCCCTGAAGATCCCGGCATGGAAATGGGAAGATGTGAGCATGGATTTCATTGTGGGATTACCCCTAACAGCCAACAAGCACGATTCCATATGGGTAATCGTTGATCGGTTAACCAAGACGGCTCACTTCATTCCGGTGAATACACGTTACAATGCCGGCAAATATGCGGAGCTATACATAGAGAAGATTCTATGCCTATACGGGGTACCCAAGACCATTGTCTCAGATCGAGGTGCATTATTTGTATCTCGCTTTTGGGAGCAGCTACACGCTGCATTGGGTACTAAGTTGATCAGGAGCTCCGCCTATCACCCTCAGACAGATGGCCAGACAGAGAGGGTGAATCAAGTCCTGGAAGACATGTTGAGAGCATGTGCCATCCACCATGGTTGGAACTGGGATGATCACCTACATTTGGCGGAATTCTCGTACAATAACGGTTATCAGGCGAGTATCAAAATGGCACCTTACGAAGCTTTCTATGGTCGTAAATGCCGCACCCCATTAAATTGGTGCGAGTCCGGTGAAAGGGTCACATTCGGGGTTGATGTGGTGAACGACGCCGAGGAGCGCGTTCGGACAATTCAAGCCAATTTGAAGGCCGCTCAATCCCGACAAAAGAGCTACGAAGATAAGAGGCGTAGGCCGTTGCACTTTGATGTTGGGGAACACGTGTACCTCCGCGTGTCTCCGATGAAGGGCGTGCACCGGTTCGGTGTGAAGGGGAAGCTCGCTCCCCGTTTCATTGGACCCTACGCTATCACCGAGAAGTGTGGACCAGCAGCGTATCGATTGGAGCTACCGGCATCTCTGGCTGGTGTCCATGATATTTTCCATGTTTCGCAACTGCGAAAATGCTTGAAGCATACAGCTGCTGTTCCTACCGAAGACATCGGCGAGCTGAAACCGGATTTAACATATGATGAATATCCGGTGGGAATTCTTGATGAGAAAGCCAGGACCACACGCAGCAGAACGCTGTGGTTCTACAAAATACTCTGGAGCAACCACACCGCCGAAGAAGCGACGTGGGAGAGCGAGGAGTTCCTTCGCTCAAATTACCCGGAGTTCATGGCTTCTCAACACGGGTAAGTCCCTATTACATCGCTATCTCTTCTTTTATAATCTCGGGACGAGATTCTTTTAAGGGGGGAGGGATGTAAAAGCCCAAGAAAAGGGACTTGCAAAAACTTTTCTTCACCTCACAACACCACAGTTTTTATTGCGGACACCTTAGGAAATGTTGTGAAGAGCATGTAACCTCCATCAAAAGAATGATTAGAGGGGAAAGCCTTCACATTCACAAAGTAGGGTTTCTACACATGAACATGAAAGGTTGAGCTCACCCCTAGAATTTAAAAAGTCTTGGGAAGCTTCAGTCCAAAGCTCATGCAAATTCAACACTTTTTGAGGCACTTTTGGGTTATTTCAAAAAGAGGCCAATTTGAATGTAAATTCAAATTGCAGCAACTTTCATCACCCAAATTCAAAAGTTAGCCTCATATCTACACTCAGCACATTTTTCTGAGTAAACCCACCAATTTTCATCCCCATTGGATTTCATCTTGTCAGGAGCTAAATTTGCAAGAATTCAAAACTGAATTTGAATTTCAGTTTAAATATGAAGCAAATTTAACCAAACAAAGTTTGAATTTGAGAATTCAAATTCAAACAAAGACTTGGTGACTAAGTCTCACATTAAATTGTGAGTAGCTGGAGATAATTAAGTGCCAACAGAAATAAAAAGAATTGGAAAGGGGATTAGAGGGGAGAGGGACCCACAGGTCAGTGGGGGAAAATTGGTTTCAGCTGAACGGGTTCGGCTTCTCACCGAAGCAAACGCTCCCGGCGTGCCACCGAGCCGATTCTTCGGACGCCCCCGCGTGAGACGACGCAGCCAGCTCCTGCTTCCTCCCTCGCGCTGGCCAGCTGCTTCTGCCGATCATCACGCACCTACACCGCTGAACAGAGGCGCCGTGTTCTGTTGCCCAAGAAACGACCGAGCGCACGCCGCCGACTTCGTTCGATCGAAACCCGGAAATTCACCGTGAGCAGCGCCTCTCCTAGCCACAAAACCACACCATCTGCTCGTCCCTTACCTCCTCGGCACGAGAGCAGTCGAGTTCGGCCCTTCCCCAGCCTTAGCTCCATGTTTCCGAGCAACACCCGAGAAACCGCCACCAATCGGCTCACGGTGACAGCCCAGCAGAGGGCCTTTCACAGCTGAGCAAGGACGGTCTCGGACACGCCGGTGAGCACTACTGCTCCCACCCAAACCACAGGACCAACCGTGAACAGCTGAGCAAGAAATTGGAGAAACTCCGCCGGCGACCACAGAACAACGTTCCGGTATGAGACCTCCGAATTCCCACTCCCTTCTCGTCATCAGTTCACTAAACTGTGCACACAGGAGCTAGACTTGACGGCGCCCAAGTTTGCTCCGCAACCCTAGCTTAATTTTGGCTATAGCCGGCGTATTTCCCGGTTTTCCAGCCGCGGTTATGGCGGGAAAGGTCGGGCTCACGGTGACGACTAGGTTAGAGCTCTCCCCGAGCCCTAGCATGGCCTTGTCGACCTTCCATGAGATCCCCCGGTGCTGTAGAGCCTTTCCACCGAGGTTTTGGTGGGCTACGATGACCGGGCGCCATAACTGAAGAGAGTCCGAGCCGCTGCACCGTCGCCAGCTAGGTTAGGGCCACCGCCGACCAGAGCAGGCGGTACCAGCGTGTTCAGCGCGCAAAAATAAGCCCAGGCGGCGAGTTTCCGGCCGGGGGGCGGTCGGGAAGCCATGTCCGGCGAGCAGCCGAGGTGTGCCGGCGAGGGGGCGGCGCGGGAAAAAGGGCGGGCGCGAGGAAGAAGACGAGCCGGCCGGGCCCGCTTGTCAGTCTCTCGCGGCACAGTGTGGAGATTTTCTGTTGCACCGGATCGGCTGTGAACGCACGGAAAACAATCCTGTGGCCCCGTGTGGTGCAGCCGAGGTGATGACACGTGGGAGCCGGGCCCGCTGTCAGAAATTTGAACTTTCCCGGTTAATTCGAATTCCAGAAATTTCCCAAACTTTAGAGCTCCATAACTTCTGCTAGGAAGCTCCAAATTTAGTGATTCAAATTGGGTTGGATTCATCTTGCCTAGCTCTGTCCAGATATACAACCCAATTTGTATGAAACCCATTAATTAATTCTGGAAAATTCTTTAAAGCTTTTCAGCAAAAGAATTTTAGAGGGAGTTTGGTTCATCCAAAAATCCCCAAATTTTGCCAGACTGTTCTTTAGGACATTAGTAAACCCCTGTAAATGTTTCATACCATTTGGAGTTGATTTGGTCAGAGGAATTCAAATTGGAAGGTGCTGTGTTCATTGAATGCAGAAACATTTTCAGAGAATTTCCAAAACTTGGAAATTCAATTCTGGGCAAACCTTAACTCCAAAAATGCTAGGAAAATCCATGCAAACTCTATGAGCTATAATTGAAATTGTAGTTCACTAAGTTGGGTATAAACAGGGGTATTACCTCAGAAGAAATTCTTCCTTGCTGATTTGCCAAGAGAATTATTATGAGCAAACCACTCCATGAAAAGTGCTAATGTTTGGTCCAGAGAGTTTTCTTGTGACAAGGAACTCACACAAAAATTCTCAGCTCCATTGGACCTCTAGATCACCCCTGTCCTGTTTAACCACTTAAGGGATTAATGTGGAAAAGAGGGGAAAAACCACTTAGCATTTGACCATGTGAATAAGTCGAAGCCAAACCACCAACACCAGTTCATATTTAAATTCTTAAACAAAGTTCCAGGTGTTAGAGGCTGGTTATTAGAACTAATAGTAGAAGTCTTACTCTAAAACTCACATTTGCATATTAATTAACATGTAATATTGCATAAACGTGTAGCCGTTGAAGAAGAGACTCCGGAAGTGCTGGACTTCCTTCTTCCAGACGAGGAACTAACTACTGACCAGCAGCAACAAGGCAAGCTCCGGTTTGCATTAACCCTTTTTAAAAAGTTGTACTTTGTTTACATGTGTCATATGAAGTATGTATGTGCATTAGGTATAGGATGAATGAAACCCCACTTGCATAACCAAAGGTTCCTAAAAGAGTGAGGGTAGTGTCAAGGACCTCGAGTAGACAGGCTATGCTTAATGAGTCATAGGACTTCGGTACAAGTCGAGTAGTTGGAATCTACTCGCGAGATAGACTTGGGACACACGGGTTCGGTTGAGTGATGTGAGATCACTATAGTAATGAAAATGAGACTAGGCAGGGGCTAGGGCGCAGAAAGAGGAAGTCTTGTGTGCGCAGCCCTGTCCGTGTCGATTGAGGACCGATCCATGTGCGGCCCTGCTGAACAAGTATTGAACGTACCGAAGGCATATCGGATATATGGGCCCCGATAAACGATGTAGCCTAAACCTCCGGGCGTCGAGGCATAGCACACCGATTTATAGGTGTAGGTTGAGGGCAGCAAGGTGGAAATCTGCCAACGGGCATAGAGAGATGCTCCGTGTGGGGAACCTCCTGCTCGTTTCGGTGCGTCCGGTTCGACGTTTGGGCTGTTGGGTGAAAAGTTGTCCCGTACGACATCGAGTGAGCGTGCTGTGCAGCTCCACGGGTGGGCGTACGTGACGTGCTCTTTGGGTTTTCCCTGCAGGTGTATATCGAGTCGATTCGCCGTCCCTCGTGGTGACGAGTACCGCTTGTTCACTGCGTCGTAACGTAGAATAATGCATGAAATGTTATGATTCAATGATGCTGATTGATATAATTGTATTGCTACATGTGTGCCACCAAATATTGCTTACTAAATTTCAGCTTCATAAACTGTTAACCTGTGGCTAAAAGATGAACTAAGGATGAACTTGTAGGCGTGTCCATTTGCTGCAACATTGCTATCCTATGTCATGGTACCCCTCATGTAGAGTTGCATGCTTAGGTGAGTCGGTTAAGCCTTGCTGAGCCTTTGTGCTCACGGTTGCTGCTTAAGTGTTTTTCAGGTGAGGAGCCACCCACGGACTCGGAGTACGAGTCCACCGGCGAGGGTTACCCTCCGTCGGGGACCACGGCTGAGTGGGAGCCGTACACGCCGCGCTGAGCTGAGGAGTGCAGCTAGTGTGGGTTGCCCTAGGGCTGGGCAACCAACTTTTGCTAGATAGGCGGGCGTGAGTTGTATAAAAGAAACTTCCGCTGTGTAATAAAAGACCCTAGTTTGTAACTGAGAAGTGTACTATTTTGTACATTCAGTTTGTTTTTCCCATGTAATATAATGTGTTCTTATGACGTGTGCTGTCGGGTGTCGCATCGCGCGGCACCACCCTCTGCGATCCTGGATGAGCGGATTCCGGTCCGCCACATTGGCAATCTTAGAGAAGTTCGGAATGAACCTCCGATAATATCCCGCGAGTCCGAAGAAACTCCGTACCTCGTGAACAGTTCTCGGGGATTTCCAATTCAGCACTTGAGTGATCTTGCTCGGGTCCACAGCGATACCCTCCACTGAGATGATATGCCCGAGGAACGGCACTTGCGATATCCAAAACTTGCATTTGCTGAATTTTGCGTATAACTTGTGATCCCGCAGCCGTTGCAAGACTATACGCAGATGTTTCTTGTGATCTTCCTCCGACTTGGAATATACCAGGATGTCGTCGATGAAGACCACGACAAACTTGTCCAGCTCCGGCATGAATACCGAGTTCATTAAGTACATGAAGTGAGCTGGAGCATTGGTGAGGCCGAAGGACATGACCAGGTACTCATAAAGTCCGTACCTCATCGAGAAAGCCGTGTTCGGAATGTTCTCAGCCCTTATCTTAATCTGATGGTACCCGGATCTTAAATCCATCTTGGAAATGATATTTGCTTTGACCAACTGATCAAACAACATGTCGATCCGTGGCAACGGGTACTTGTTCTTGACGGTTACGGCATTTAATGGACGATAGTCCACGCAAAGCCGCAACGTCTCATCCTTCTTCTTGACAAATAATGCCGAACAGCCCCATGGTGAGGAGCTCGGCCTAATAAAACCCTTCTCCAGAAGGTCCGTGAGCTGAGTCTTCAGTTCAGCCAACTCCTTGGGCGCCATCTTGTACGGCCTTCGGGATATTGGCATGGTTCCCGGTGCAAGTTCAATCTTGAACTCCACCTCTCTATCGGGTGGCATCCCCGGCAAATCGTCCGGGAATACATCAGGGAACTCTCGGACCACCGGAATATCTTCCAATCTGATAGTTGTGGACTGATAGACACTTGAAAGTTTTATTTCTGGACTGTCCAGAAATAATGAGTGAGAACCGTGCACCTCTGAGTTTAAGTGCACGACTCGAAGGACGGTGTCTAAAACAGCGCCGTGGCGGGTTAACCACGACATCCCTAGGATGACATCGACCTTCTGTCCCTCTAAGATAATGAGAGACGTGGGGTACACCCTACCCGCTAAGCATAATGGTGCTTTGGAGACCATTACGCTTGCTGAAATCTTCCCCCCCGGTGAACAAATTAAATATGGACTATCGGTGGGTAGTATTGGCAAACTGTGTTTAGCAATGAAAGCTTGGCTAATAAAATTATGCGTGGCGCCTGAATCAAACAGTACTATAGCGGGATGCTGGTGGAGTTGGAACATACCCGCAAGGATTGGCTCGCCCTCCGGAACGTCCTTAATGGCAAGTTGGTGGACAGTGCCGGGCCTAGGGTTTGTCCGCTGCGCATTAGTAGGGTTCCGGGGTTGATTCCTCCCCGGAAACTGTGGTGCCACTCCGCCGCCTTGCCTCTCCGGGCAACTGCTCGCGAAGTGTCCTGGACGACCACACTTGTAACATGTGGCCGCTGCTGGTGGAGTGCTCGGCGGACGAAAACCCGGCATGCGTTGCGGAGGTGCAAACGCACGCAGCATCGCCCGTTTGTGCTGTTGTGGTTGCGGTGGTGCTGGCAGTGCCGGCCGGAATGCCGGTGAAGAGTACGGTCGACTGCGGAACGGCATCGACCGCTGTGGTGGTTGCCAGCGTGGACCTGATGGTGGGCGATTCACCATCCAAAACTTCTGAGAAGGACCGCCTCCTTCTCCGCTGCTCTGCGGCACGCTTCGCTTTCGCTCTGCCGCCGCCAACTCCTTGCCGGAGTCCTCCTGAACAATCGCAGCATCAATGATGTTGTTGAGGCTGCCGCGATTGAACATCGCCAACTTGTCCTTCAGGAGCGGGTTAAGCCCCTGGTAAAAATGGTCTCACCACTTCTCGTCTGTATCCGCGTGATACGACGCATAGAGCACGAGATCGTTGAACGCTCTGGAGTATTCCAGCGCGTTCCGGCTCCCTTGTTGCAGGTGTAGGAACTCCTGCATCTTCCTCTTCATCAGACCTGGCGGTATATGATAGGCCCTGAAGGCCGTCCGGAACTCCGCCCAGGTCATCACTCGGTCGGTGGGCTGTGAAGCACAGAAGTTGGCCCACCACGCGCTCGCGGATCCTTGGAGCTGCTGGACCGCGAACTGAGTCTTGCGCTGCTCGCTGATCTGGAGCAGCCCGAACTTCATTTCTATGGTGCGGAGCCAGTTGTCCGCGTCAAGTGGTTCATCCGCCCTTGAGAATACAGGGGGATGAGTCGCCAGGAAGTCAGAGTAGGAGCTCTGTTGGCGCTCCTCACGATCTTGACGTCTCTCTGGGCGAGACGTATTGGCGATGAGAGTCTGCAGCAACTCTATGTGCTGCTGATGCGAGCCCGCCATTGCCGCGACAATGTCGGCCAATGTAACCGTTGGCAGTGGCGGTGGCGGTGTTTGCTGTTGCTGCTGCTGTCCCGAGGAGTCCTCGGGAGGTGGTTGGGAGGTCTCTCCCCCTTGAATGGTACCCCCAACGTCAGGGTTGGCACGAGTACGCGTCATTCTGAAATTCAAAACAGCAGCGATTAGCACATGTCTTACTTAAAATTCCATACGCAACATTAGGTATTGAAGTGACACATGATTAATTTGCACAACATTCACATATATTGATAAAGCAGAAACTTTATACAAGATACATTATTCTCGGATCTCCGAAAAGTCGTGCTCATGTCATCACTACCTATACATACGCTACTGTTTACACGACATGTCACCGATTACAAAAGTTGGGTTACGCTACCCTAGCTGCCCTACTTGGCAACCGTAACCCCTTACTCGGAGTAGAACTCGACCTCCTGTGGGTCGTCCTCCTCCGGTACCTCTGCTGGTGGCTCTGGGTCTACCACCTCTTCTCCCATCCCGGGTTCTCCCATTGCTGGAAGACCCAAGACTACCGGTACGCCTAACACCGGGGGCACGAGGTCCTGCAAAGCATGCACCTCGTCCATAGCTTGGTTGTAGTCCTCTTCCCAGCCTTGGCCTTCCTCGATAGCATCGTCCCGCTCTTGAGCAAGGTCCTCATTCTGCTGGGTTAGGGTCTGCACCATCTCTTGCAACGCCGCGATGTCAACACGGCTCTTCTTCTTTGCCTTCTTCAGACGACACAACTGATTGTGTTGTTCATTCAGTCGCTTGATCGTCGGAAGGAGCACATTGCGGAGTGCGCTGTGAGCACTCTCGAAATGATCTCCACGGCTTGTGCTCTCCTTGAGCTTGGTGGCGAGATGCTCCGTATGAACAGCTTGGCTGTCCATCACAGCGTTTCCCGCCCTCATTTGGAGGCTGAGATTTGCCTCCGCGGGGTTGTACCTTGGGCAACTCGGGTCTGTTGCCTCCAGGTACCTCTCTTCCCACACATGCTGAGCTCGTCCCTCCACCGGAACGAGTGCGTATGGAGTGCCCTCCATAGCCTGCACGTGTAGTTGGCAGAAACGTGACATAGTGTCACGGGCTGCCACTTGCCACATCCCTTCCGGTTGTCTTCCTCTCACCGTGACGGTGAATGGCACCCAACCGGGTGGCGTAGGTCCTGCAGGAACCTCGAAATGGATCGTCCACGTCTTGTTCCCCCCTTCGCCTTCTTTCTTGTCAAAGTATTGCGGCATCTGGTTGTACCCGAAATATTGGAGCATTTGCCACAATGCTTCCGGGTAGCCGCTACGGTCAGAACAGTGGGAAGCCACCCACCCGTTCTCCAACTGTTTAGCTGCTGTCATCTGTAAAAATATATTTGAGAAATGTCAAATATTTATTTTTAACAGTAAACTTCTGGGCTATAACATAATACATGTCATTGAACCCATAAAACTTGGAAACATAGTTCAAATTTTAAACAAATTTGACTGTTGATCTGCTGTTCCCGTGACAGCCTTGACCAGTTTCCATATCAACCTGATTTAGGCCATGTTAAAAGCAAAACTAATTCTGGAGCTCAACATCAAAGTTAAAGTTAACTTCAATAGCTTTCCAGAAAGTATTTGCTTGGCCTAAGATCTGTCCTGGTTCAAAAGTTATGAGATGTCAAAGTTAACAGAATTTCTGGAGAAAATTGGACAGCACCTCCCTGCTTTAGGTACTGATTTGATCCAAAAATCCCGGTTAATTCTGTTCCTAATCTGACAGAACTTTCTGTTACAAAGTTGTAACCCATCTCAAAGCTTTCCAGAACTACCTCATCTTCTATTTTTGGATTTTTATGCAGGAAGTTATGCTTATTTTATAGAGAGTCTACAGAGAGTCTTTGCTCTGTCCTGTTTTCTGGACAGTTTCAACTCTAATGCATTTTTCGAGTGGTTAAGGGATGAAACACCTCTGGAACTCAACAGAAAAGTTGTAAAGCTCTTCCAAAGCTTTCCAGAAATGTATCATACGACCCGAACCTCGAAAGAACTCAACCTCTAACCTCTGATTAACTTCAGCCTTGATTCAGCTTAAAACAGAGTGCTCTGTCCTTAACATCCTATAAGTTGAAAACTTGTTAACTTTGAATATCCTGTTCAAGGGAAGGAGTTACATCAAGTTTTACTACTTTGGATCAAAACTTTCAAGTTTTACAATGAAGTTGTTCATTTAGTGGGGTGTGACGTCGATGCGTCACCAAATTATGTCGGTACTACGTCCTCACAAAGAAAACCTATATCGGGCTTTAGCCGGCTTCGTTAGTTCAGTGGCACTACTCGTCACTCGCACACGGATGCTACACGTCTACCGTTTCGTTGTCAGGCTACCTGCAGAAACTCAAACAATCGTCAGACTCGGCTGCACACCGAGCCCGGAATCCATACAGTTAGTACACCCGGCCGTCATCACTCACCCGGATGTTCTCAAGCCAAACACGCCTTGAGTTACGTGTTCACGTTTCAGACCACGTGACGGGGTCTCCCAAGTTGCACCACGCACGCCAGGGATAGACGTTGCTCGAATACCCCAAACGACATGAAGAGTCGTAGAGGATATCAAAGCGGGTCGGGTTACCTGCCACCCGTGGGGCTTCACCCTTCAGCTTGTGCGCACTGGTGGACAGCGCTTACGTGCACCCCCCAAGACATGAACGTCCCGAGATGCACGATTTTCCGACATAACAAATAGGTTAATATGCCATTTTCTATATGCTAATAACATCCTTATACGGGCTACTAACTCGTTCCTCACTGGATTTTTGAAAAAGAAGACCTTTGTACTGTGTTAAACCTCAAGCGAGCTCTGATACCACGCTGACACGACCCCATTGGTCCTGTCGAGCCAGGATCACGCTGAGGGGTGCTGCGTTGCACAGCACCGTATAACACGCGTCAAAGGTACAAAGCGGAAGCGGAAGTTTATTACATAAACAGTTTTATGAACATGTTTACATCAAAATAAGTTTAGTCCACACTCGCGGCCGTAGACTACGCATCAAGTCACGTTCAGCCCTCGAACGTGTCCTTGCTAGCACCCACGCACACTAACTCTGCGGCGTGCACGACTCCCACTCGACGGGGTTCCCCTCCTGGGGTTCCGTCTCCTCTTCGGGAGTCCCTTCCTCATAGAACCCTGCAAAAAGCTTCAAACACAAGCAGTGAGCACGAAGGCTCAGCAAGTCTGACCCGTCTCACCTAAACATGGAACTTCTACATGAGGGTAATGGGTTACATGAAGTAAAAATCATTTGCAAGGACTCGCCTAATTAGTAGAACCTTACTTTCAAGTTTTAGCAGCAGGTTGTGGAGAACCTTACGCTAAGGCACATGAGAGAGCCGCAATCAAACAAGAAATGCATTTCTCTCATGTACTTTGCCCAAAGTTGAAAAGAACTTTAGTTAGCTCTAAGCTACAGCATATCATTAACAATCAATGTCCGTCTTTCAATCAGCAACATTTTAACATGTGACTAGCCTGTTCTTTCTACGTCACGGTACAGTGAACAAGTGGTACTCACTGACCGCGAGGGACGGCGATTATAATCGATTTACACCTGCAGGGTTACCCGAACAACCCGTCACGTACACCCGTACTCGATGTTGCCTACAACAACCATCACGGACGCCGTACGCAACTACCTTTCACTCGTCAGCCAAATACTGAACCGGTCCCATTGTCCCGAGCAAGAGGTCTCTGCACGCGCATCTCTGTGCCGCCAGCCGATTTACACCTCGAGCTCTCAACCTACCCTCTGAACGACAGGCAATGCCTCAATACCCAGCTACCCGAGTTACATCAGTTTCCCGGTTCCCATATAGCCGGTAGGTCTTCGGTACTGTTCTAGCTTGTTCAACAGGCCTGCACACGGCTCGGTCCTCAATCGACACAAGAGGAGCTACAGCACACAGGCCCCAAAGTCCTGCTGCCCTTACTCTCCGCTCGGTCTCATTTTCTTGCCATGTGTATCATGTGCTATCTCTACCCGAGCAATGTGCCTCTAGCCTATTCTCGCGAGTAGTTCCAACTACTCGACTTGTACCGAATCCTACGCTATCCTAGCAATGCAGTAGCTAACGGAGTTTGCAATCCTAACCCAACCCGTGGTTTTCTGGGCTATGCAGCTGGATTTCCAAACAAGACTCTAATGCACAGAACAAAGGAAACAAGTATGTGCTCAAAACAATAAAAATTTGTAAAAAGGTTAATGCAAACCGGAGCTTGCCTTGCTGCTCTTGGTCGTAGGCTAGTTGTTCCTCCTCGACCTTAGCGACTACATGATAGAAACAATACTTGTATTAATTTAATGCACTTGTATTAAGTTTGAAGTCGTTAAGTCTATAACCCTTGCTAGACAGACCTAATGACTGTGAAACTTTTACTGTGGCTTGGTTACAACCTAAACAGAGACTTGGTCAAGTTTTAGTTGCAGCAAAGCTCAATTGAGCCCTCCACAATTAATTATGTCCTTGACCTTAATTGGAACTCTTAGGGTGTTCTAGGGATTTTCATGAAACAAACTATGACTTTCTGAAAACTAGATTTTCAGAGGATTCTAATGGAGTTGGTCTCACTTAATTTGAAGGTTCCTAGCTAAAGTTGTGAGGATCTGAAGTTTGGAAAAAATCTGAAAATCGGGGGAAAGTTGAAATCTCGCGGGGGCCCGCGGGGACACGTGTTGAGCGCGGAGGTGTCCGGTACCCCGGAGATACCACACGTGTCGAGCGCGGAGGTGTCCGGCACCCCGGAGATACCACACGTGTCGAGCGCGGAGGTCTCCGGCACACCGGAGCTCACAAGGTATCTGCGCGCCGGCACAGCGGATCCCCGGCCACACTCGATCCCGATTTAAATTCTTCAACCGCTGACACGTGGGTCAGCCGGCTTCTTCATCCCGCCGTTCTCTCGTGCCCGCGCCGCCTTCCTTGCCGGAGCAGAACCGGGGCTCGCCGGCTCGCCGCTGCCAGACCTCCCATGGTCTGAAACTCGCCGCCAGGGGGTTGTCGACGTCGAGGAACACGTCGGTGGTGTCAGGTCGGGCTGGAGGTGACCGGAAATAGCTCGGCGACGTGCCGCGGCCTTGGTTGAGGTTCGGCACTGTCGACCGTGGGTCCTAACCCGCCAACACCTCGAACAAACGGTCCTACAGCATCAGTGTACCTCTAGGAAGCTTGACAAGCTGCCGAAAAGATTCAGGGATGGCGGCAAGTCGGTCGGCACGGTGTGACCGATCGTGCCCGCCATGACTGCCCTCGATCGAGCTCAAAATTCGTCACTCCTAGACAGTTTCATGCTACGGATGCAGAAAAGAACTTGGGCGCCGGCTAGTCCAGCGTCTATGTGCAAGATTTGATGACCTCCGAAAGATCATAGAGCAAGAATTTAAAGAAACCGTACCGGAAGTTCGGGTTACGGTCGCCGGAGCAAAAACTAGAAATTCTCCGAAGATTCTTCACGGTTGGCTTCCAAACTTGGAGGAGAGCAGCACGGTGGTCGCCCGCTCCTATTGCCTCTCTTGCTGGACCGTGTAAACGCCTGGGGAACGCTGTCCACGGGCGCCTGACTCTCGGCTGAGGCTAGGTCGCCACGGTGGCGATCACTCTTGGGCAAGGGAGGTCGGAACTCGGGGTTTCTGGTGTTGGGGAGGTGAAGTGCGACCTCAGGTGGCTGTCTAGCAGCTCAAGGATGAAGGAGGAGATGGTTTTGCTGATTTTCCCGATTGAGCAGAGAGCTGCGGCGAGAGACAATGCCGCTGCTCGGGTTTGCCCCCGAGAAGATAAAGCCGGCCGACTCCTGCTCGGCTGAGGCGGTGCCGGTCGCGTGGGGGCGCGAGCAAGCCGCCCTGGGCGCCAGCGCGCGGAGGGGGAAGCAGCTGGTGGCGCCGGCAGCTGCTCGGTGGCACAGCCGACAGCTGCTCGGTGGAATTTCCCACCGAGACTCCGACTTTGGTTGCAAGTTTCTCCTTCTTCCCTCTATGACATGTGGGCCCCACCCGGGGTTTTAACCTCTGAAATTTACTCCTAATCACTGTAGTGAACAGTGAACCCCATAATACCCCTGGTGGTTCAGATTATTCACCCCTGAGCCATTCGAATTGCATAGGATTCGAATTGGGCTTGGTTTGAGTGAATTTCAGCACAAATGCAGTTTTGAATTCAAATGAAGTTTGAACCTGCCCCACTTAGTTCACATCAGGATCAACCCCAATTGGAGTGAAACTCGGTGTGTGGGCTCACAAAAATGTGCTGAGTAAGAATATGCCTCCCACTTTTAATTTTATTGGATAAAAACAGTTTGAATTTGAATATGGCTCCAAACTGCCCTCTTTCTAACTATACCCAAAATGACCTCAAAAAGGTTTGGAATTTGGGTGAAACTTGGCATGGACATCCTTAGCAAAGTGTAGGAGTTTCCATATGTCCAGCCCATCTATATCACATGTGGGAAATACCACTTTTGCAATGTGTGAGTTTGTTCTCTAATGAGCATGTTGATAATTGTTACTTGCTCTTCATTTGTGTTCATCATTCTTCCTCAAATGAGGTGTGTGGTGTGGTGATGAACACTGCAAATGTGTGTCAAAAACTGAGGCCCTTACACCCAATCTCCCAACCCATCATCAAAATCAAGTAAACATAGTCTCATTTCCAATATTAAGCTCCCCGCTTAACATCCTCAACTTCCAAAGTCATCATCCTCTAATAATTAATAAGTCCAAGCCGCTCTTGACCGTGAGCACGGCTGTCATGACAGTTTTGACTCTGCAGAGTTTGCACCACTGTACCCACATGTAGTGATTTCATCCCCCGTTGCCGGGTGGACTAAAAGAACCTCCATTATGCCAGTGGCTACGAACCACATTCACACTTCCCAGGTGTGTAGCCAGGAGACCACTACGGAGCCTTTACAAAGGGATTCCCGACGAGCGTGGGCCCACTGAGGTTTCACCCCTAACAGCATACAAGAGGCTCCAACCCCGCTGCAGTGGCCCCCTCTTGAGCCTTGCGGTTCATATGGTAGTCCAGCTGACACCTATTCCCCGCACCATCCAATACACCCATACTACGCCGGGGATACACCTAATTAACTGGCCAAGCTGCCCCATCTCAGCATGTGGTTGGCACGGTAAAACCAGGTTACATGCTCCATGAACCGGTCCTTAGGATCCAGGCAAGTACTAAACACAAACCGGAGTCTCGTGCACCCAGCACCAACCAAATCATCCAACTTGCCTCAATCCCTACCTCTACATAACTCATAATATCTCATTCAAGAGTAAGGTAAATAAATTGATGATCTCATATCCCACTTATCCCATTCTAAGCATGGCTAAGCATAAGTAATATGAATGAATGACATGATAAAAAAAATCCCAACCCAAGCTACAAGGAAACAAGGTAATGAAATTCTAGGGAAACTTCCTAGCATGGGTTTCATATTTCAATTGACAATGCAAATAATTCTATCTACACATCCTAGCATAGGATCAAAGTGGTCAACGACACTTGCCTTCTTCCTGCTGCTCTGGGAATGGAAAGTCTTGGTCTTGGAAGGGGAGAACTTGCTCTGGGGCAGGTTCTACTAATGCCAATACACATAGCAAAAGAAAACACAATCCATAAGACATAGTTCACACTTTCACTTCATGTAAAACACACATACATACCTATGAAAGTCATTCTCATTTCTATGTGATGGGGTTGCTCTACATGTGTTGATTTTTGGCCTACATGCACTTTTAAACATATGTATATGATTTCTAACTTTTGTATTCAGATTTTTATTTGCACACTATATATATATGAATTTCAATTCTAAACAAATTCTTTATATTCAATTAACACACTCTTTAGCTACCAAGTTTGCATGGAAGGTAATTTCCTATTCCAATTGGGTTTTAAACCTTCGACCAAACCCCAAACTGAAATCTTTGGATTTGGAGACTTCATTTATCATTTTCTAATTATGCATACCTATTTTTCCTTTATTTTCCAGATTTATTTTCTATGCCTAAAAGTGAGTTTTAAATATTAAATAGTAGGGCATAACATCTAAACAGAATAGGTTCTGATCTAATATATTAAATAATATGTTTTTGAACTTCTCCTCTGATGTGAACTAATTTAAATTTATTTTTCCCATTTTCAGAATTATTTATTTACCTAAAAATGTGTTCCTAGAACAAATAAATATGAACCACACCCAGACAGATTTCATTTCAGCCTAAAATTTATTTTTAGTTCATTCTAAAGTTTTCCAAGTGTTAGTAGAGTTTAAACTTGAATTAGCACTTATGTTTGCCTTTCCTTTTAAATTTAAATCCTAGTCACACATTCAAATTTCTAAATTTAATACCATATAGGGTCAAAAAAGTAAATTCACCCTACTACAGGGTCTAATTTATTATTTTATAAATTTCCAGGGGCCTAACTATGCATAACAGAGGGGTTTTGCTAATTTTTATTAAGTCCAGGGGCTAAAACTGATTTTTAATTGAATTTACATGAATTTCTGAAGTTCCAGGGGATAGATCAGAAGTTTCCGGGGCTAGCTCGTATTTTCCGAGATCCCCAAGGGGTAGCGCGTAAGAATCCCGGCCTTTATAATGCGGGGCCGACGTGGACCGTTCGACTTAAAACAGACGGCTGAGATTATAATGTCGAACCGGTACGCGGGGGTTTCAATTCTACCGTGCGATTTAAAATAGACGGCGCACAAGCGGCCACGTCGCCCTGGCCGTAGCCAGCCCGCGCTGCCCGGCGGCGCGTGGCGGCGGGAGGCGGCGATCCCGCCGGAAAACTTTGGATGTTCGTCTATTCCTCCTAAAACTGGGATTTCATGGCATAGATCGGTAGAGGGGAGGTCGGGGATCTCACCTCGGGGTTTTTCTTGAGCTCGGAGGCCCTGGAAGGCGGTCGGCGACGAGGTCCGAGATGGAATCACGGCGATGCTCGTCGGAGCTGTGTCTAGGGCGCAATCTACCGAGTTTTCTGCACCTGCGTGATTCCCTGGAGGCGGTGGAACAGGATCAGCGTGTTAGATCAGAAAACCCGAGCAAAGATCGAGAGAAAACGGTGATCGGAGCTTCGGTTCTCACCGGGAGGAAAAACAGCTGGTCGGGTGGGGAAAACGGGGCGACGCCTGCGTTTATATAGACGGGGGAGGGTGGCGTGTCAGTTGTGATCGAGTTTGAGTCGTCCGGGACCAGAATTTGGCTGGGGAAACGCGGTTTCCGGGGTGGTTTGGATTCGGCGCGGGGAGGAGTCCCGGCGGTTGGCGCGATCGCGCAAGGAAGAAGATGACCGCGGGCCCCGCGTGTCAGTGAGAGGGAGAGGCGCGCGGCTGTGGGCTGGCGGGGGGGGGGGGGGGGGATGGTGAGCCGGCTGGTGGGTTTCGGCCCACTGGCTGGTTGGGTTTTCTTTTTCTTTTTCTTTTTCTTTTCTGTTTTGATTTGAATTTGAATTCCAATTTGAATTTCAATTTCTGCACCACATGCAATACGTCCAAAATTTTTTAAATTCCCCTCTTAACAGGTTTTTGCGGTGTTACATCCGGCGAGGGGGAGCGCGCGGGCGCGAGAGAGGAGCCGGAGGAAGAAGACGAAGTGTGGGCCCCGGCTGTCAGCAGCTCAGAATTCAAATCCGGGATCGGGTGTGGCCGGGATCCAGTGTGCTGGCGCGCAAAAACCCCGTGGCCCCGGTGTGGCTTTGTTTCTATTGGCTGGGATTCAAAATAGTGGGTCCAGCCGGAATTTCTGTAGGAAAACAATTCCAGAGTTGGCTCAATCTTTGAAAATTCATATCTCCTGGTAGAAAACTCCAAATTGAGTGATTCCAATTGAGTTGGGTTCATCTTTCCGAGTTCTATCCAAATATGAACTCAGTTTTGTATGAAAGTCAATATTATATTCTGGAAAATTCTTTGAATGTTTTCTGAAAAAGAATTATTGAGGGAGTTTGGTTTATCCAAAAATCCCCAAAGTTTGCCAGAATATTCTTTAGCATAGTATTGACCTTCTAGAAAAATTTCAGATCATTTTAAGCACATTTGAATAGTAATTTGCTAAATATAAACTACTGTGTTCATAAGAGTCCAGAAACATTTTCAGAAAATGTTTCCCACTTCGAAAATCTATTCTGAGCAGTTCATAGTTCCAAAAATCATAGGAAAATTTAGGCAATCTCTCTGAGACATACTTGGAATTTTAGTTCACTTAATTGGGCATCAAAATGAACATTACTTCAGAATTAATTCTTTAGGGTACAAATGCTTAAAGAATTGTTTTGGGAGGACTACCCAAGTAAAAGAGCTGAATTTTGGACCAGATTACTTTCATGTGACCAAGAACTCACATGTAAATTATCAGCCCAGGTTGAGCTGTAGAACTCCCTGTTCTTATTCTCCATACTTATGTATATGTGAAAATACATAAGAGACACTATGAGAATTATGAAGAACACAATATGTCTCTACATTAGCTGCAATTTGGCAAGCTAAATACTTAGGTAGTATAGAACCTGCTGTAAAAGTTTTGAGGCCATTGGAGTTCTTGTTCCTCAGTTGCACTTAAATCTTTTCAGCTTATCTATTATGTTCATTAGGGAAAATGGTTAGTGTATAGCTAAGGCCTTAAGGTCAATTTAGTTTAGATCTGTTTCTTTGCACAACAGTGGCAAACCAAGCCATTCTTGGCTTTTCCACACAACCCCTGTTCCAAAAAATGAATTCTATAACTTCTTTCCATTACAGTCTATAAAACATATGCATATGCATTTCAATAGGAACCACAACGAAGGGGATTCAAGGGAGTGATTCATTGAAGTGGATCAAGCTCCGGAGAATCAAGGGTGGATCAGCAAGGATACTAACTGTTTATATACGACTACCCTGCAAAACAGGCAAGCTCCGGTTTGCGTTTAACAGCTGTTAAGTTTTTGTTTTGTATTCACATTCGGTAAGGATATGAATTGTGCACTAGGTCTAGTGTTCGATACTCCTCTTGCATAGCCAAATGACCCATGGAGTATTGGGTAGGTGTCTTTCACCGTGTAGAACTGCCATGCTTAAGTACGGTTCGGTAGAAGTCGAGTGGTGAGATGCTACTCGCAGTCTCAGTAACAACAGGGGCATACGTGATTGGTTCATAAATGAATTAGCAAGTTAAAGTTGAGACCGGAAGGTTGTAGGAGCAGCAGGACATAGGGGCCTGGGTGCTATATACCTGTCCGTGTCGGTCAAGGACCGATCCGTATGCGGCCCTGTTGAACAAGTTTGAGTTGTGTACCAGACTCATGCTGGCTATATGGGACCCAGTAAACCGATGTACCTCGGGAAGCTGTCGTTGGGATATTTTGGGTCGCCTCAGGCGGACGGCCGGTGTGCAGTATGTGGGGAACATTCTCATGACATCTCACGTCGGCAGGTGCACCATGAGAGTGGCTACTGTACGGGGTGACTTGATCGATTTAGCGGGGGTGAAACGGGGGAAAGGCTGCCACGTACGACGTCAGTGATGGTTGTTGTAGGCAACGTTGAGTACGGGCGTACGTGTCCTGTAGTCCGGGTGTTATTGATTCGAATCACCGTCACTCGCGGAATGGACCGAGCATACTTGTTCTCACAGTCGTGACGTAGTAAGAACTTGCATGAGAAATGAACTAATCATATTGATATGAAGTATTATACTAGCTTTGTATTGGATCTTGATGAATAGGCTAGTGCAAAATTGATTCTTTTATGCCATGAGCAATTTACATCGGGGGAAAGCGTTTCTTGTTTGATTTTGGACTCCCGATGTGGCGTGCCCAGGGTTACTTAAAATGCTGCAATTAATAACTGAAAGTAAGGATTCTCTTTTAGGCGAGTTTAATTATGCTTATGCCATCTTACTTTAGGTTCATAACCTCACATAGAGTTTCATGTTTAGGGTGACGGTTAAGTCTTGCTGAGCGTTATGCTGACGGATGCTATCCGAGTTGTTTTGCAGGTAATTGACTCGATGCTTATGAGAAGGGATGCCGATGAGACTCGGGAACCTCCGAGTGCTTACTCAAAGAGCATCCTCGCCGCTGCAGATTGTTCTTCGTGTTGCTAGGAAGAAACGTCCGCGGGCTGGACTGTTTCTTTGTTGCTAGTTTAGATATGAGTCATAAGAGTGATAGTCTTCCACTGTAGTTTACTCTGATATAACTATTTGTAAAACAATCTTGTACGCTTCCGCAAACTCTTTATGTAATATGATGTGTGTTCGTCGATCCGTGTGCTGTTGGGTGCCGCATAACACGGCACCACCCAACGAGGTCCTGTGGTCCCTCACAGCGTGGCATCAGAGCTGTTACTGGCATTCGATGTGCTCAGGGAGCACGACCACAATGATGAAGAAGTGCGTCAACATAAGGCAATTCTAAGGAAGAAGCTTCTAAGCCAGAAAGGCAAGAAGGACGATGAAAAGCATAAAGGGTATAGTCATCAAGACTACTCCCGGAATCCTTTTAATTATGAAAAGCTTAACAATTACAATCATTATCTTTCTATTCCCATGGGAAGACCTCCACTGTTTGACGACAATGATTACTCAATGTGGAAGTATAATATGAAAATGCATCTGATCTCACTTAATCTTAATCTTTGGCATATAGTTTGTACATTTATAGATATTCCAGACACCGACAATGAACTCACCCCGGAGCAAGAACAAGCAATTCACCGCAATGCACAAGCCGTTGCGGTGATCACTTCATCCTTGAGCCAAGAAGAGTTACCAAGGTGGATGGACTTGAAGTTGCCAAAGACATTTGGGATACACTCAAGACTGCTCATGATGGGAACCTCTCTGTCCGAGAAGCGAAGATTGAGATGCTTGAAGGAGAATTGGGGAGATTTGCCATAGAAGATGGTGAACTCCTCAAGAGATGTACAACCACTTGAAGACACTCATCAACAAGATCCGTGCTTATGGAAGCAAGAAGTGGATTTATCATGAGGTTGTGAAGAGAATGATAAGAGCCTTTATGCCTCGGAATGTCACCTTATGTGGCGGGCCGGGATCCGCCCATCCAGGATCGCAGAGGGTGGTGCCGCACGATGCGACACCCGACAGCACACGTCATAAGAATACAATATATTACATGGAAAAACAAACTGAACTGTACAAAAAGGTACAACTTCAGTTACAAACTAGTATTTATTTTACACAGCGGAAGTCTACTCTATACAACTCACGCCCGCCTATCTAGCAAAAGTCGGTTGCCCAGCCCTAGGGCAACCAACACTGGCTGCACTCCTCAGCTCAGCGCGGCGTGTACGGCTCCCACTCAGCCGTGGTCCCCGATGGAGGGTAACCCTCGCCGGTGGACTCGAACTCCGAGTCCGTGGGTGGCTCCTCACCTGAAAAACACTTAAGCAGCAACCGTGAGCACGAGGGATCAACAAGACTTAACCGACTTACCTAGGCATGAAACTCTACATGAGGTGTACAATGACATAGGATAGCAATGTTGCAGCAAATGGACACGCCTACAAGTTCATCCTTAGTTCATCTTTTAGCAACAAGTTAACAGTTCATGAAGCTGAAATTTAGTAAGCAATATTTGGTGGCACACATGTAGCAATACAATTATCTCATGACAGCAATATTGAATCACAGCATTCCATAAATTACCTATGTTACGACGCAGTGAACAAGCGGTACTCGTCACCGCGAGGGACGGTGAACTGACTCGATATACACCTGCAGGGAAACCCAAAGAGCACGTCACGTACGCCCACCCGTGGAGCTGCACAGCATGCTCACTCGATGTCGTACGGGACAACCTTTCACCCAACAGCCCAAACGTTGAACCGGTCGCACCGAAATCAGCAGGAGGTTCCCCACACAGAGCATCTCTCTATGCCCGTTGGCAGATTTCCACCTTGCTGCCCTCAACCTACACCTATAAATCGGTGTGCTATGCCTCGACGCCCGGAGGTTTAGTCTACATCGGTTTATCGGGGCCCATATATCCGATATGCCTTCGGTACGTTCAATACTTGTTCAGCAGGGCTGCACACGGATCGGTCCTCAATCGACACGGGCAGGGCTGCGCACACAAGACTTCCTCTTGCTGCGCCCTAGCCCCTGTCTAGTCTCATTTTCATTACTAAAGTGATCTCCCATCACTCGAACCAAACCCGTGTGTCCTGGCCTATCTCGCGAGTAGATTCCAACTACTCAACATGTACCAAAGTTTTATGAATTATTAAGCATAGCCTGTCTACTCGAGATCTTAGACGCTACCCTCACTCTTATGGAAAAATTCTGGTCATGCAAGTGGGGTTCCATCCATCCTATACCTAATGCACAATCATACTTCACATGACACATGTAAACAAATTAAAAATTATAAAAAGGTTAATGCAAACCGGGGCTTGCCTTGTTGCTGCTGGTCAGGGGTTAGTTCTTCTTCCGGAAGTAGGAAGTCGAGTACTTCCGGAGCCTCCTCGCCTTCAGCGACTATACGTTAATAAAATACTACATGTTAATGAATATGCACATGAGTTTAGGGTAATACTTCTGCTATTAGTTCTAATAACCAGTCTCTAACAACTGGAACTCTGTTTAAGAATTTAAAGATGAACTGGGTGTTGGTGGTTTGGGCTTAGACCTAAGCACATGGTTAAGTGCTAAGTGGTTTTTCCCCTTTTTCCATATTAATCCCTCAAGTGGTTAAACAGGACAGGGGTGATCCAAAGCTCCAATGGAGCTGAGAATTTTTGCGTGAGTTCCATGTCACAAGAAAACCATCTGGACCAAACATTAGCACTTTTCATTGAGTGGTTTGCTCAGAATAATTCGCTTAGCAAATAAGCAAAGAAGAATTAATTCTGAGGTAACACCCCTGTTCATGCCTAAATGAGAGAACTACAATTTCCCTTATAGCTCACAGAGTTTGCATGAATTTTCTTTGTATTTTTGGAGCTAAGATTTTCCCAGAACTGAATTTCCAAGTTTTGGAAATTCTCTGAAAATGTTTCTGTATTCAAATGAACACAGCACCTTCAAATTTGAATTGCTCCGATTAAATCAACTCCAAATGGTCTGAAACTTTTACAGGGATTCACTAAAATCCTAAAGAACATTCTGGCAAAATTTGGGGATTTTTGGATGAACCAAACTCCCTCTAAAATTCTCTTGCTGAAAAGCTTTAAAGAATTTTCCAGAATTAAATAATAGGTTTCATACGAATTGGGTTGCATATTTGGACAGAGCTAGGAAATATAAATCCAACCCAATTTGAATCACCAAATTTGGAGCTTCCTAGCAAAAGTTATGGGGTTCTAAAGTTTGAACTAAGTCTGGAATTCTAAATAATCCGGAGAAAATTTTAAACTCTGACCGTGGGCCCAGCCCACACGTGTCACCGCTGGATCTGAGCCACACGGGGCCACAGGACCCTTCCCGCGTCCCCATACTGGATCCCGGGCTGCAGCGGATGTGGCGGACCAGAATCCGCCCATCCAGGATCGCAGAGGGTGGTGCCGCGCGATGCGACACCCGACAGCACACGTCATAAGAACACAATATATTACATGGGAAACAAACTGAATGTACAAAGTAGTACACTTCTCAGTTACAAACTAGGGTCTTTATTACACAGCGGAAGTTTCTTTTGTACAACTCATGCCCGCCTATCTAGCAACAGTCGGTTGCCCAGCCCTAGGGCAACCCACACTAGCTCCACGTCTTAGCTCAGCGCGGCGTGTACGGCTCCCACTCAGCCGTGGTCCCCGACGGAGGATAACCCTCGCCGGTGGACTCGTACTCCGAGTCCGTGGGTGGCTCCTCACCTGAAAAACACTTAAGCAGCAACCGTGAGCACGAAGGGTCAGCAAGGCTTAACCGACTCACCTAAGCATGAAACTCTACATGAGGTGTACCATGACGTAGGATAGTCATATTGCAACAAATGGACTCGCCTACAAGTTCATCCTTAGTTTAACTTTTAGCAGCAAGTTAACAGTTCAGGAAGCTGAAATTTAGTAAGCAATATTTGGTGGCAAACATGTAGCAATACAATGTTATATCATATCAGCAGTATTGAATCACCATATTTCATACATTAGTCTACGTCACGACTCAGTGACCAAGTGGTACTCTTCACCGCGAGGGACGGCGAATCGACTCGATATACACCTGCAGGGAAACCCAAAGAGCACGTCACGTACGCCCACCCGTGGAGCTGCACAGCATGCTCACTCGATGTCGTACGGGACAACCTTTCACCCAACAGCCCAAACGTCGAACCGGTCGCACCGAAACGAGCAGGAGGTTCCCCACACGGAGCATCTCTCTATGCCTGTTGGCATATTTTCACCTTGCTTCCCTCAGCCTACACCTATAAATCGGTGCGTTATGCCTCGACGCCCGGAGGTTTAGGCTACATCGGTTTATCGGGGCCCATATATCCGATATGCCTTCGGTACGTTCAAACTTGATCAGCGTGGGCCACACAAGGATCGGTCCTCAATCGACACGGACAGGGCTGCGCACACAAGACTCCCTCTTGCTGCGCCCTAGCCCCTGCCTAGTCTCATTTTCATTACTAAAGTGATCTCACATCACTCAACCGAACCCGTGTGTCCCAAGCCTAAACTCGCGAGTAGATTCCAACTACTCGACTTGTACCGAAGTCCTATGAAACATTAAGCATAGCCTGTCTACTCGAGGTCTTAGAGACTACCCTCACTCTTATGGAAAATTTCTGGTCATGCAAGTGGGGTTTCATTCAGCCTATACCTAATGCACATTCATACATCTCTCTACGCATGTAAACAAAGTAAAAACTTTATAAAAGAGTTAATGCAAACCGGGGCTTGCCTTGTTGCTGCTGGTCAGTAGTTAGCTCTTCTTCCGGAAGGAGAAGTCCAGCACTTCCGGAGTCTCTTCTTCAGTGACTACACGTTTAATGAAATACGACATGTAAATTTAAATGCAATGTGTAAACTTGAATACTTAACTATCAATAACTCTAGCTACCCCTCCCCTTTGGTTCTGAAATTTTTATGGTGCCTTGGTAGGGTCCTAACCAGGGTCTTGACCAAGTTATATTTGAAACAAAGTTCATCTGAACCTTGTACAAATAAAAACTCATCTGGTCAATATTTTAGCCTCTAAATAATTCCAGGGGTTTTCATGGCTCCAACCATTACTTTCTGGAAACTAGAATTTAGGAGAGTGCTAATGGAGTTGGTTTCATGTCATTTGAAGAATTCTACAAAATGTTATGCCCTAATTAAGATTTGAGAAAATCTGAAAAATGTTTCTGTACATTTTCCTATTTTCCAAGGGCAGTTCTCTTAATCACCTCATTAGGGTAAATAAATTAACTTGGATGAGTCTGAAAATTTTACTGGGATTCAGGGATTTTCCAATGAACCTCTCAGCCAAATTTCAGAATTTTTCATAAAGTAGTTCTCCAGATAAAATTGCCAACAGTTTAAATTTAGGGATTTAATTCTGGAAAACTATTCACTTTTATGAGCTGAATTTGGTATTGCTGGAAAGTACTCAGAATTCTGAGTTCAGCAAAATTTGGTTCATCGAATTTGGAGTTTCCTAGCCAAAGTTCTATGCATTTGAAGTTTGAACTAAAACTGGAAATTCCAAAAATGTTTAAATCCTGCGGGTGGGTCCATCGCACACGTGTCGACCGCTGGAGCCGAGCCACACGGGGCCACAGACTCCTTCACGCGCGGCCGCACTGGATCCTGGACCACAGAGAATCCCGCCCAAATTTCTCCAGCCGCTGACGAGTGGGGCCTCCCCCCTTCGTCTTCCTCCAGCCACCCGCGCGACCCCGCCGCCGAGCTCGCCGGAGCTCTCGCCGGAGAGGGGTTCCGGCCCTTGGAGCTTGCTGATTCTCGCCACCTGTGCCTATCCTGGCCTGGGGAACACGGTGGTGCCCTCCCCATAGCTTGACAACCACTGGAACAGTGCTCCAGCCGGCAACAGCGGTCGGGAGCTCACCGGCGACGTCCAACTTAGCATCCCCTGCACCTTTTTTGATGCGGTTTGCTCGGGGAGCTCCGCTGACACCTTCTGGTCACGTACATGGATACCGATCCCCGTGAAAACGGCTGCAACTACGACCTCACCGGTGACCTAGGCCGGATATCGGCTGTGCTCAGAAAACTTCGAAGAACCGTAACCCTAGCCCAGGGTTCTTACTGGTTTTGATCCTAGGTGGTCGTGGCAGTGTATAGAGTATGTGTGTGACTCGGTATGCCCGGTGATGAGCTAACCCCCATGAATTTTGGGATTTGGTGGGGGCTCGGTCTTAGGACCACCGAAACTTCCCCGGTGAAATACTCCCCCGACAGCCCATGAAATGAAGAACGGTTGGGACCAGAAGAATCAGCACCTCAAGGCGGCCCTTTCTTGTGTTGCTCGTCAGGCACGAGAGCACCTGTGCTGGCCGGACGCCGGCGATCAGGGAGGTCGGGTTTCTGTTCGCGCGCGGAACCGAGAAAGAAACTCGGACGGGGGTGGTTCTCGTTGGGGAAACTAGAGGAAGGGCGGCGTGGGCTGTGCGCTGGCCTTTGAGCCGCGGTTTTGGCACCGTGAGGTGACCGTTTGCTGCCTTGGTGGCTCGCCGCCGCTCCCGTGCCTTGCGCGCGAAGCCGAGGTCGGCTGCAGCAACCGACTGCACCCTCGTGTGTGCAACTGACCTGTGGGCCTCCCCTTTACTCCTTTTTCTCTAATATTTCTTTTCTGTTTTTGCTGAATATCCCACCAGCTACTCACAATTTAATGTGAGACTTGGTCACCAAGTCTTTGTTGGAATTTGAATTATCAAATTTGAACCGTGTTTGGCTAAATTTGCTGCATGTTTAAACTGAAATTCAAATTCAGTTTTGAATTCTTGCAAATTTAGCTCTTGACAAGATGAACTCCAATGAGAATGAAAATTGGTGGGCTTACTCAGAAAAATCTGCTGAGTTTGAATATGAAGCTAACTTTTGAATTTGAGTGATGAAAGTTGCTGCAATTTGAATTTACATTCAAATTGGCCTCTTTTTCAAATACCTCCAAAAGTGCCTCAAAAAGTATTGGATTTCCATGAAACTTGGACTGAACCTTCCCAAGACTTTTTCAGTTCTAGGGGTGAGCTCAACCTCTCATGTTGATGTGTACAAATCCCACTTTGTGAAAATGAAGGCTTTCCCCTCTAATCACTCTTTTGATGGAGGTTACTTGCTCTTCACAATATTTCCTAAGATATCCACAATAAAAACTGTGGTGTTGTGAGTTTAAGAAATTTTTTTGCAAGTTCCTTTTCTTGGGCTTTTACATCCCTCCCGCCTTAAAATAATCTCGTCCCGAGATTACAAAAGAAGAGATAGCGATGTAATAGGGACTTACCCGTGTTGAGAAGCCACGAACTCCGGGTAGTTTAAGCGAAGGAATTCCTCGCTCTCCCACGTCGCTTCTTCGGCGGTGTGGTTGCTCCAGACTATTTTGTAGAACCACAACGTTCTACTACGCGTGGTTCGGGCTTTCTCATCAAGAATTTCCACCGGATACTCATCATATGTTAAATCCGGTTTCAGCTCGCCGATGTCTTCGGTAGGAACAGCAGCTGTATGCTTCAAGCATTTTCACAGTTGCGAAACATGGAAAACATTATGGACACCAGCCAGAGATGCCGGTAGCTCCAATCGATACGCTGCTGGTCCCCACTTCTCAGTGACAGCATAGGGTCCAATGAAACGGAGAGCGAGCTTCCCCTTCACACCGAACCGGTGCACGCCCTTCATCGGAGACACGCTGAGGTACACGTGTTCACCGACGTCGAAGTGCAACGGTCTACGCCTCTTATCAGCGTAGCTCTTCTGCCGGGATTGAGCGGCCATCAAGTTAGCTTGAATCATCCGAATGCGCTCTTCGGCGTCGTTCACCACATCAACCCCGAATGTGACCCTTTCACCGGACTCACACCAGTTTAATGGGGTGCGGCATTTACGACCGTAGAGAGCTTCGTAGGGTGCCATCTTGATACTCGCCTGATAGCCATTGTTGTACGAGAATTCCGCCAATGGTAGGTGATCATCCCAGTTTCTACCATGGTGGATGGCACATGCTCTCAACATGTCTTTCAAAACTTGATTCACCCTCTCTGTCTGGCCATCTGTCTGAGGGTGGTAAGCGGAGCTTCTAATCAGTTTAGTACCCAAAGCAGCATGCAACTGCTCCCAAAAGCGAGATACAAACAATGCGCCTCGGTCTGAGACTATGGTCTTGGGTACACCATGCAGGCATAGAATCCTGGCAATATATAACTCCGCATATCTGTTGGCATGGAAATGTGTATGCACGGGGATGAAGTGAGCTGACTTGGTTAGTCGGTCAACGATCACCCAAATGGAATCATGTTTGTTGGATGTTAAGTGTAATCCCACAATGAAATCCATGCTCACATCTTCCCATTTCCATGCTGGATATTTCAGGGGTTGTAGCAGCCCTGACTTCTTCATGTGATCAGCTTTCACTCGTCGGCACGTATCGCACTCGGATACGTACTTCGCTACCTCCTGCTTCATCCGTGTCCACCAAAATTTCTTCTTCAAATCTTGGTACATTTTGTTGCTGCCCGGATGAATGGAGTACTTAGACAAGTGAGCTTCATCGAGGATCTTTTGCCTCAACTCCATATCTTGGGGTACGACTATTCGGTCATTGAACCAAAGCGTCCCCTCATCATCTTTCCGGAAACACTTGATCTCTCCATTGTCTATCCGTCTCCGGAGATGTTCCATGCCTTTATCCGTCTTCTGAGCTGCAATGATATCTTCCCTAATGGTAGGGATGAGGACAAGGTTGTACAGCGATCCATAAGGAACCAAGTATAAACTCGGCTCTTCCTCCTCCACCGGTGTAATGGTGAGGTGATGGACATGTGATTTCCGACTCAACGCGTCGGCAACCACATTCGCCTTGCCGGGGTGGTAATGGATCTCAATCTCATAATCCTTGATTAATTCTAACCACCTCCTTTGCCTCATGTTCAGCTCCTTCTGGGTGAAAATGTATTTTAAGCTCTTGTGGTCGGTGTAGAGATGCACCAGATTCCCCAGGAGATAGTGCCTCCACATTTTTAGCGCCAACACCACTGCAGCAAGCTCAAGATCATGAGTCGTATAGTGCTGCTCATGGTTCCGAAGTTGGCGTGAGCCATATGTGACCACACGTCCTTCCTGCATCAACACGCAGCCGAGCCCAATACCGGACGCGTCGCAATACACGTCGAAGGGCTTTGTTGTATCTGGCTGAGCTAAGACCGGGGCTGTTTTGAGATGCTTCACCAATGCTTGGAACGCTCCTTCACACACCGTGTTCCAAACATATTTTGTTCCCTTTTTCAGCAATTCCATCATTGGCTTAGCAAGCTTGGAGAAACTTGGAATAAATCTCCGATAGTATCCCGCTAACCCAAGGAAGCTTCTGACTTCATGGACTGAAGTGGGAGCTTTCCATTTCAGCACTTGCTCTATCTTGCTTGGGTCAACTGCAATGCCTTCCGCTGAGATGATATGTCCCAAGAATGGCACTTGGCTGATCCAAAACTCGCATTTTCTGAACTTGGCGTAGAGCTTGTGGTCTTGCAATTATTGAAGAACGATCCGCAAGTGTC
Organism: Neostapfia colusana; assembly: GCA_030760725.1. NCBI lineage: Eukaryota > Viridiplantae > Streptophyta > Magnoliopsida > Poales > Poaceae > Neostapfia > Neostapfia colusana. The sequence continues at coordinate 35,953,922 of JASWHV010000003.1, forward strand.
CGACATGTTTGGCTTCTGTCTTGGAGTAAACCAAGATATCGTCGATAAACACTACCACAAACTTGTCCAGCTCCGGCATGAACACCGAATTCATGAGATACATGAAATGGGCTGGAGCATTTGTGAGACCAAAGGACATGACGAGATATTCATATAATCCGTATCTCGTCGAGAAGGCCGTCTTCGGAATATCCTCCGCCCGGATCTTTATCTGATGATATCCAGAGCGAAGGTCCATCTTGGAGAATACACTTGCACCCACCAGTTGATCAAATAGTATGTCAATGCGGGGCAGTGGGTACTTATTCTTGATGGTGACGGCGTTGAGCGGTCGGTAGTCCACACACAGCCTCAGGGTTTCATCCTTCTTCTTTACAAATAGCGCCGAGCATCCCCAAGGCGAGGAACTCGGCCTAATGAAACCCTTGCTCAACAGATCATTGAGCTGTTCTTTCAATTCAGCCAGCTCATTTGGAGCCATTTTGTATGGTCTCCGTGATATGGGCGTAGTCCCGGGTGCAAGTTTAATCTTGAACTCAACATCCCGCTCAGGTGGCATGCCCGGAAGATCATCCGGGAACACGTCGGGGTACTCCTGGACTACGGGATGTCCTCTATTTTGAGAGTTTCAGTATTGTTGATTGCTGAAACCTCCCGGACTGGATTATCTAATAGAAGGGACTGCGGACGGTGTAATGGGGAGTTGAGGTGAACCGTCCGTACTAGAGTTTCCAGGACAGTGCCATGGTAGCTTAGCCATGACATTCCCAAGATTGCATCAATCTTCTGCCCCTCAAGGATAATCATAGTGGTGGGATATATCTTCCCACCTAAGCACAGTGGTGCTTTTGGAACCATCATTGTTGCTGAAATCCTTCCTCCCGGTGAGCAGATCATATAAGAACACTCGGTTGGGAAGGCTTCCAGCTGATGCTTAACCACATATGATGCACTTATGAAGTTGTGGGTTGCACCAGAATCAAACAATATTATGATGGCTTGATGGTTGAGAGTGAACGTACCCGCCAGATTGTTGTCTCCCTCCGGGGCGTCCTAATTGTCGAGGTTGCGGACGCCACCAGTCCGCTGACCAACCTTTTTGACCGGAGGTCGGCCTCGAGCACCGCCCTGGAACTGGGCTTGCCCGCTGCTCTGCTGCCCCTGGGGACAGTCCTTCGCGAAGTGGCCCGCCTGGCCACATGTGAAGCAAGTGAAACGGGGCAGTCCCCCGCTGATCGGTGGGCGGAAACCCGGGGCGCGTTGTGGCGGTGGAAACGCCCGGGGTACCGTCAGCTGCTGCTGCTGCTGTCTTGGTGGTGGCATCGCCGGACGGAACGGACATGACTGAAAAGGACGTCCCCCGAACCGTTGAGGTCACGCCGGTGGATGCCACTGCTGCCCGGATGTTGTCCGATACACCATACGGTACTTCTGAGGCGCGCCACCACCGCTGCTAGGTGGAGCGCTGCGCTTCCTCTGCTCAGCTGCCAACTCCCGCTGAGCATCCTCTTGCATAATCGCGGCATTGACTAAGTCGTTGAATGTGCCGCGATTCCACTGCACAAGATGTGTCTTCATCTTGGGGTGTAACCCCCGATAGAAGTGCTCCCGCTTCTTCTCCTCCATGGAGATATAGTCTGACGCGTATTCCGCCAGATGGTTGAAGGCACGGGAGTAGTCATGGGCACTCCTCCCGCCCTGCTTCAGCTCCAAGAATTCTTGGAACTTCCTCTTCATAATTCCGGGAGGGATATGATAGGCCCGGAACGCCTCCCGGAACTCTTGCCATTCCACAGCATGGCCAGCCGGACGTGAGGCGACATAGTTCGCCCACCATGCACCAGCGGCACCGTGGAGTTGCTGCGCTGCGAACAGAGTCTTCTGCCGCTCCGTACATTGGAGCAGCCCGAACTTGGACTCGATGGTCCGCAGCCAGTTGTCAGCCTCCAGTGGTTCTTCGGCTCCTGTGAACACTGGAGGGTGCGTACTCATGAAGTTCGAGTACGACACTTCCCGGGGCTCACGAGGCCCTCGCTCTTGACGCCCCCCCCCCCCCCGCTTGGGACGTATTCTGCATGATCGTGTGGAGCAGGTCGGTCTGCTCCTCACGACCTCCCACCAGTGCCGCTATCACATCCGCTAGGGTAAGCGGAGGCGGCGGTGGTGGCTGCTGCTGCGGGGTGCTGTCGTAGGCTGGTGGCTGGGAGTCATCGCCTCCCCCTTGGCTAGAGCCACCCACCTCGTGTGTGGTCCTAGTGCGAACCATCTGCAACCATACGACATTAAACATCTGTCCCGCAACATATTGCATGAAGTCCCATAAAAATTGGCGTAAAAACATAATGACAACAAACACATGCGATACATCTCATAAGTAGATAATGTAATAACTTTGCACAAGCTACACCATTACCAGACCAAACATAAGCTAGTTTAATACAACTTGATGAACCTCCTCTTTGGAAGCTCACCATAACTAGGTTTGGTCACTTGGAGAAATTACTATCGCGTTGTCATCACATATACCACCCTTAGGGTACCACACCCTCTCCAATGAGTTCAACTGTCATTCTTCTGTCAGAATGACCAGTTTCTATCCATTCCAAGTTTTGATCTGGTTCTGAGCATTTTCATGACTCAAGCTGAACACCAAAGTTAAAGTTAACTTCAGTATCTTTCCAACGAGTACTCATTTGCCCCCATATCAGCTCTAGTTAAAAAGTTATGCTAATTCAAATTCAGCAGAATTTCTGGAAGAATTTTCACAGCACCTCCCTTGGAAGTTGATGTTTTCAATTCGAGTTTCCACTGAGATTTGTGCCGAAATTTCAGAAACTTTGAATTGCAAAAATGTAACACATATTCTACTCTTTCTAAGGATGTATCATATGAAAATCTTTGATTTTTCTACTGGGAGTTATCATTGAAAAACAGAACAGTCCAGAGAATGTTTCACTCTGTCCTGTTTCTGGACAGTTTACATTTCTCTGGGAATTAAGCCATCTTAAGGTGTGTTTCAGCTCTGGAAGTCCACAACAAAGTTGTAGAGTACTTAAATACCTTTCCAGAACTATATAGCACTCCTCCCTGGGCTAAAATACCTGTGAGTTATGCCCCGTTGAAAATCAGCAAACTTGCTGCCCAAAACAGAGCACTCTGTTTTTCATCCCTTTGGCTATCCTGCTCCACTATCCCATTCTTATACCCAACCAGGGTCTTAATTGTTGAACCTAATGATTTTAGTTCCTTGTTATCTATATTTTCATGCATATGCCTACAATATCTCGGTACTACGGTCCTCACAAAAGAAAATTCTAACCGGATTATACCGGCATATACGTCTCAAGTGTGGCACTAAACTGTCTCTCGCACATGTTTTCTACACGGATACATACGTGGTTAGTACCTACAGAAGACCACACAATAATGGTGCACTCAATGGTTGGCTTCATTTCAGGAAGAATCATATTTGAAATTAAATACAAACGCCCGTATCATTGTCATACGCCATCCTTGAGTTAGGTCACGTCTCAAGGTACGTGATCGTGTTTCAACACCACACGACGGGGAACCCGAGTATGTCATGAACGGGTCGTCACGGTTGGGAATGTTATCAACCCAACAGATACCACCTACTGCCCTGCAGGGCACGCCGATGGCAAGCGCTGCGTATGTCCTCCTGGGCTATTTCCAGACGAACACACTCTCGCGTTACTGACCACGCGATGGGGTCTCCACTTACTTGCCTAATGCACTCTAGGGATCAGCATTTCATATGAACTCAGGAACATGAAGAGTCCAAGAGTTTCATATTGACGTCTCACACCAAGCTGTGAGATCAATCCCTGAACCACATTCCTCGTCAGGGGGAGCTAACCGAAATTGAACCGCTTTCGGTGGCGTTGCTTACCATGCTTACCAGAGCGTAGGTGCGTCGTTACATAATTCAAATTCAGAATTATAACACATAGGTTAGTTTTTGCCACTTTAAGTAACTAGACTAATATAGTCCTTACTTGGGCAACTACCGAATCCTCACCGTAACCTAAGTTTTCCTATAATGTAGTCCTTAAGTACTGTGCTATCCCCAATGCAGCTCTGATACCAGGCTGTGGCGGACCGGAATCCGCCCATCCAGGATCGCAGAGGGTGGTTCCGCGCGATGCGACACCTGACAGCACACGTCATAAGAACACAATATATTACATGGGAAACAAACTGAATGTACAAAGTAGTACACTTCTCAGTTACAAACTAGGGTCTTTATTACACAGCGGAAGTTTCCTTTGTACAACTCACGCCCGCCTATCTAGCAACAGTCGGTTGCCCAGCCCTAGGGCAACCCACACTAGCTGCACGTCTCAGCTCAGCGCGGCGTGTACGGCTCCCACTCAGCCGTGGTCCCCGACGGAGGGTAACCCTCGCCGGTGGACTCATACTCCGAGTCCGTGGGTGGCTCCTCACCTGAAAAACACTTAAGCAGCAACCGTGAGCACGTAGGCTCAGCAAGGCTTAACCGACTCACCTAAGCATGAAACTCTACATGAGGTGTACCATGACGTAGGATAGTCATATTGCAACAAATGGACTCGCCTACAAGTTCATCCTTAGTTTAACTTTTAGCAACAAGTTAACAGTGCAGGAAGCTGAAATTTAGTAAGCAATATTTGGTGGCAAACATGTAGCAATACAATGTTGTATCATATCAGCAGTATTGAATCACCATATTTCATACATTAGTCTACGTCATGACTCAGTGACCAAGTGGTACTCTTCACCGCGAGGGACGGCAAATCGACTCGATATACACCTGCAGGGAAACCCAAAGAGCATGTCACGTATGCTCACCCGTGGAGCTGCACAGCACGCTCACTCGATATCGTACGTGACAACCTTTCACCCAACAGCCCAAACGTTGAGCCGGTCACACCGAAACGAGCAGGAGGTTCCCCACACGGAGCATCTCTCTATGCCTGTTGGCAGATTTCCACCTTGCTGCCCTCAGCCTACACCTATAAATCGGCGCGTTATGCCTCAACGCCCGGAGGTTTAGGCTACATCGGTTTATCAGGGCCCATATATCCGATATGCCTTCGGTACGTTCAAACTTGATCAGCGTGGGCCGCACATGGATCAGTCCTCAATCGACACGGACAGGGCTGCACACACAAGACTCCCTCTTGCTGCGCCCTAGCCCCTGCCTAGTCTCATTTTCATTACTAAAGTGATCTCACATCACTCAACCGAACCCGTGTGTCCCAAGCCTAAACTCGCGAGTAGATTCCAACTACTCGACTTGTACCGAAGTCCTATGAAACATTAAGCATAGCCTGTCTACTCGAGGTCTTAGACACTACCCTCACTCTTATGGAAAATTTCTGGTCATGCAAGTGGGGTTCCATTCAGCCTATACCTAATGCACATTCATACATCACCCTACGCATGTAAACAAAGTAAAAACTTTATAAAAGAGTTAATGCAAACCGGGGCTTGCCTTGTTTCTGCTGGTCAGTAGTTAGCTCTTCTTCCGGAAGGAGGAAGTCCAGCACTTCCGGAGTCTCTTCTTCAGTGACTACACGTTTAATGAAATACGACATGTAAATTTAAATGCAATGTGTAAACTTGAATACTTAACTATCAATAACTCTAGCTAGCCCTCCCCTTTGGCTCTGATATTTTTATGGTGGCTTGGTAGGGTCCTAACCAGGGTCTTGACCAAGTTTTATTTGAAACAAAGTTCATCCGAACCTTGTACAAATAAAAACTCATTTGGTCAATATTTGAGCCTCTAAATAATTCCAGGGGTTTTCATGGCTCCAACCATTACTTTCTGGAAACTAGAATTTAGGAGGGTGCTAATAGAGTTGGTTTCATGTCATTTGGAGAATTCTACAAAAAGTTATGCCCTAATTAAGATTTGAGAAAAACTGAAAAATGTTTCTGTACATTTTCCTATTTTCCCAGGGCAGTTCTTTTAATCACCTCATTAGGGTAACTAAATTAACTTGGATGAGTCTGAAAATTTTACTGGGATTCAGGGATTTTCCAATAAACCTCTCAGCCAAATTTCAGAATTTTTCATAAAGTAGTTCTCCAGATACAATTCCCAACAGTTTAAAATTTAGGGATTTAATTCTGGAAAACTATTCACTTTTATGAGCTGAATTTGGTATTTCTGGAAAGTACTCAGAATTCTGAGTTCAGCAAAATTTGGTTCATCGAATTTGGAGTTTTCTAGCCAAAGTTCTATGCATTTGAAGTTTGAACTAAAACTGGAAATTCCAAAAATGTTTAAATCCTGCGGGTGGGTCCATCGCACACGTGTCGACCGCTGGAGCCGAGCCACACGAGGCCACAGATTCCTTCCCGCGCGGCCGCACTGGATCCTGGACTACAGAGAATCCCGCCCATTTATCTCCTGCCGCTGACGAGTGGGGCCTCCCCCCTTCGTCTTCCTCCGGCCACCCGCGCGACCCCGCCGCCGAGCTCGCCGGAGCTCTCGCCGGAGAGGGGTTCCAGCTCTCGGAGCTTGCTGATTCTCGCCGCCTGTGCCTATCCCAGCCTTGGGAACACGGTGGTGCCCTCCCCAGAGCTTGACAACCACCGGAACAGTGCTCCCGCCGGCAACAGCGGTCGGGAGCTACCCGGCGACGTCCAACTCGGCATCCCCTGCACCTTTTTCGATGCGGTTTGCTCGGGGAGCTCCGCTTACACCTGCTGGTCACGGACATGGACACCGATCCCCGTGAAACGGCTGCAACTACGACCTCACCGGCGACCTAGGCCGGATATCGGCTGTGCTCAGAAAACTTCGAAGAACCGTAACCCTAGCCCAGGGTTCTTACTGGTTTTCGATCCTAGGTGGTCGTGGCAGTGTATAGAGCATGTGTGTGACTCGGTATGCCCGGTGATGAGCTAACCCCCATGAATTTTGGGATTTGGTGGGGGCTCAGTCTTAGGACCACCGAAACTTCCCCGGCGAAATACCCCCCCCCCCCCGACAGCCCATGAAATGAAGAACGGTTGGGACCAGAAGAATCAGCACCTCAAGGCGGTCCTTTCTTGTGTTGCTCGTCGGGCACAAGAGCGCCTGTGCTGGCCGGACGCCGGCGATCAGGGAGGTTGGCGTTTCTGTTCGCGCGCGGAACCGAGAAAGAAACTCGGGTGGGGGTGGTTCTCGTTCGGGAAAAAGGAGGAAGGGCGGCGTGGGCTGTGCGCTGGCCTTTGAGCCACGGTTTTGGCACCGTGAGGTGGCCGTTTGCTGCCTCGGCGGCTTGCTGCCGCTCCCGTGCCTTACGCGCGAAGCTGAGGTCGGCTGCAGCAACCGACTGCACCCTCGTGTGTGCAACTGACCTGTGGGCCTCCCCTTTACTCCTTTTTCTCTAATATTTCTTTTCTGTTTTTGCTGAATATCCCACCAGCTACTCACAATTTAATGTGAGACTTAGTCACCAAGTCTTTGTTCGAATTTCAATTCTCAAATTTGAACTGTGTTTGGCTAAATTTGCTGCATGTTTAAACTGAAATTCAAATTCAGTTTTGAATTCTTGCAATTTTAGCTCTTGACAAGATGAACTCCAATGAGGATGAAAATTGGTGGGCTTACTCAGAAAAATGTGCTGAGTTTGAATATGAAGTTAACTTTTGAATTTGAGTGATAAAAGTTGCTGCAATTTGAATTTACATTCAAATAGGCCTCTTTTTCAAATAACTCCAAAAGTGCCTCAAAAAGTATTGGATTTCCATGAAACTTGGACTGAACCTTCCCAAGACTTTTTAGTTCTAGGGGTGAGCTCAACCTCTCATGTTCATGTGTACAAATCCCACTTTGTGAAAATGAAGGCTTTCCCCTCTAATCACTCTTTTGATGGAGGTTACTTGCTCTTCACAATATTTCCTAAGATATCCACAATAAAAACTGTGGTGTTGTGAGGTTAAGAAAATTTTTTGCAAGTCCCTTTTCTTGGGCTTTTACAGAAGATCCGACAATTTAAAATATCACCACTGACATGCGGGGCCCAGTGTCGTCTTCCTCCTCCAGACGGCCGCGCGATCCTGCCGCCGAGCTCGCCGGAGTTCTCGCCGGGAGGGGCTTCCGGTGCCTGGAACTTGCTGATTCTCGCCGCCCCCATGTATTCTCGTGCGAGGAACACGTTGCCGGGCGTATCTCCGATTGGCAACGGCCGGAAACCTAGGTGCGACGGTGACAGCGTCTGTGGCAACTCTGGCGATGTCGCTAGAGCGTTTTATCGCGGAAAACATGTCGCCGTTTAAACATACAGCATCACTGCACCGAGGAGAACACGGACCCTACCGCCGATCTCGCTGGAACTTGCCGGAACTATGACGTCACCGTCGGGCTAGGTCAAAATCTGGCGAAAGTTGAAAAACTCGATGTACGGCAGCTTCGCTCGATGATTCTCGGTGGTTCTTGACCCTATGAACTCACACAGGGGTATAGAAGTTGTATGCTACGTCGTGTGGGGGGTGGTTCGATGTGTGAGAAGAATTTGCCGAATTTCTACCTTCGGCCATTATCGGATGTCGTCGGCAAAACTGAAATTCCGGCGAGCACGGTCCATGACACGCTGCCGGTGTTGTTGTGAAGCGAGAAGGGTTACTGGCGCACCTTTTTTCTTTTGCAACTCGATGGGAGAGGCTCTGTGGTGGCTGGGCGACGTGATCTTGTCGCGGCGGCTCTCTTCATCGCTGTGGAGGAAGATCAGCTCAACGCCGACGTCCCGACAGAGCTAGCGCCCAGCTCTTGCTTCTGCCACGCTAAAGGAAGTCCGGCGGTGCTGTGGGGAAGCTTAGCGCATCGTGCCACGGGGTGGATCAGCCGGGTGGCGGTGAACCGACGGCGCGCCTCTGTGCGGTCGCGTTTATCGCCGAGGACACACGGGGAACGTTCAGCGTCGGCTGTGAGGCGGTGTGGAACGCTGTGCTCTCGGTGGAGACGATAAAAGCGGAGAAACATCGGTCCCCTAAGCAGCTCGGGAGGTGCTTCCGGTCTTCGGTCGTCCGTGCGGTGGCAGCCCGTGGGAGAGAGCAGCGCGCTCGGGTGTGAACTGTGGAACCGGTTGACTTAAGCAGTAAGTTTCTTCCCTCCCTTCTCGCTGACAATTGTGGCCCACAGCTTCCCTCTGCCCAAAAAGATCTCCAAATTTTTGACCTAATGTAAATTCAGCTATGAGGGATCCAAATTCGAAAACCATTTGGCCATTTGACAATTTGTGCCACAGTTTCAAATTTGAATTCAAATTTCAATGAAAATTCACAACTCTCTTTGATATACCTATCAAAGGACCTCCAAATCTTCTCAAAATTTGCTTCCCCCATAATTTGAACCTAAGGAATCTAAATATGCACTTTGATCCTGGTGTTAGCTGCTGCAACCATGAATTTGAATGCAACAGTTTCAAATCACCCTCTCATGTTTTATCATACGTGTAGAAAGTTTGAACTAATACCCTTTTGATGGAGGTTACTTGCTCTTCACCATTTTTGACAAGATATCCACAACAAATGTGTGGTGTTGTGAGGTGAGGAAAAGTTTTTGCAAGTCCCTTTTCTTGGGCTTTTACATCCCTCCCCCCTTAAAAGAATCTCGTCCCGAGATTATAAAAGGAAAGATAGCGATGTAGTAGGGGCTTACCCGTGTTGAGAAGCCATGAACTCCGGGTAATTTGAGCGAAGGAATTCCTCGCTCTCCCACGTCGCTTCTTCGGCGGTGTGGTTGCTCCATAGTATCTTGTAGAACCACAACGTTCTGCTATGCGTGGTTCGGGCTTTCTCATCAAGGATTTCCACCGGATACTAATCATATGTTAAATCCGGTTTCAGCTCGCCGATGTCATTGGTAGTAACAGCAGCGGTATGTTTCAGACATTTTCTCAGCTTAGATACATGGAAAATGTCATGTACACCAGCAAGAGATGCCGGTAGCTCCAGTCTATACACCGCTGGTCCACACTTCTCGGTGATAGCATAGGGTCCAATGAAACGGGGAGCGAGCTTCCCTTTCACACTGAACCAGTGCACGCCTCTCATCGGAGACATGCGGAGGTACACGTGTTCACCAATGTCAAAGTGCAACGGTCTACGCCTCTTATCAGCGTAGCTCTTCTGCCGGGATTGAGCGGCCTTCAAGTTAGCTTGAATCGCCCGAACGCGCTCTTCGGCGTCGTTCACCACATCAACCCCGAATGTGACCCTTTCACCGGACTCGCACCAATTTAATGGGGTGCGGCATTTGCGACCGTAGAGAGCTTCGTAGGGTTCCATCTTGATACTCGCCTGATAGCCGTTGTTGTACGAGAATTCCACCAATGGTAGGTGATCATCCCAGTTCCTACCATGGTGGAGGGCACATGCTCTCAACATGTCTTCTAATACTTGGTTCACCCTCTCTGTTTGCCCATCTGTTTGAGGGTGATAGGCGGAGCTCCTGATCAACTTAGTACCCAATGCAGCGTGTAGCTGCTCCCAAAAGCGAGATACAAATAATGCACCTCGATCTGAGACGATGGTCTTGGGTACCCCGTATAGGCATAGAATCTTCGCTATGTACAGCTCCGCATATTTTCCGGCATTGTATCGTGTATTCACTGGGATGAAGTGAGCCGTCTTGGTTAACCGGTCAACGATTACCCAAATGGAATCATGCTTGTTGGATGTTAGGGGTAATCCCACAATGAAATCCATGCTCACATCTTCCCATTTCCATGCCGGGATCTTCAGGGGTTGTAGCAGCCCTGATTTCTTCATGTGATCAGCTTTCACTCGTCTACACGTATCGCACTCGGATACGTACTTAGCTACCTCCCGCTTCATCCGTGTCCACCAACATTTCTTATTCAAATCTTGGTACATTTTGTTTCTGCCCGGATGAATGGAGTATTTGGACAAGTGAGCTTCATCGAGGATCTTCCTCCTCAGTTCCATATCTCGGGGTACGACTATCCGGTCATTGAACCACAGCGTCCCCTCATCATCTTTCCAGAAACACTTGATCTCTCCATTGTCTATCAGTCTCCAGAGATGTGCCATGCCTTTATCTGTCTTCTGAGCTGCAATGATGTCCTCCCTAATAGTAGGGATGAGGGCAAGGTTGTACAGCGATCCATAAGGAACCAAGTATAAACTTGGCTCTTCCTCCTCCACCGGTGTAATGGTGAGGTGATGGACATGTGATTTCCGACTCAGCGCGTCGGCAACCACATTCGCCTTGACGGGGTGGTAGTGAATCACAATTTCATAGTCCTTGATTAATTCTAACCACCTCCTTTGCCTCATATTCAGCTCCTTCTGGGTGAAGATGTACTTCAAGCTCTTGTGGTCGGTGTAGAGATGCACCAGATTCCCCAGGAGATAGTGCCTCCACATTTTTAGCGCCAACACCACGGCAGCAAGCTCAAGATCATGAGTTGGATAATGCTGCTCATTGTTCCGAAGTTGGCGTGAGCCATATGCGACCACACGTCCTTCCTGCATCAACACGCAGCCGAGCCCAAAACCGGACGCGTCGCAATACACGTCGAAGGGCTTTGTTGTATCCGGCTGAGCTAAGACCGGGGCTGTGGGGAGATGCTTCACCAATGCTTGGAACGCTCCTTCACACGCCGTGTTCCAAACATATTTCGTTCCCTTCTTCAGCAATTCTGTCATCGGTTTAGCGTTCTTGGAGAAGCTTTGAATGAATCTCCGATAGTATCCCGCTAACGCGAGGAAGCTTCTGACTTCATGGACTGAAGTGGGAGCTTTCCATTTCAGCACTTCCTCTATCTTGCTTGGGTCAACCGCAATTCCTTCCGCTGAGATGATATGTCCCAAGAATGGCACTTGGCTGATCCAAAACTCGCATTTACTGAACTTGGCGTAGAGCTTGTGGTCTCGCAATCGTTGAAGAACGATCCGCAAGTGTTCGGCATGTTCGGCTTCTGTCTTGGAGAAAACCAAGATATCGTTGATGAACACTACCACGAGCTTGTCCAGCTCCGGCATGAACACCGAGTTCATGAGGTACATGAAATGGGCTGGAGCGTTTGTGAGACCAAAGGACATGACGAGATATTCATATAAGCCGTATCTCGTCGAGAAAGCCGTCTTCGGGATATCATCCGCCCGGATCTTTATCTGATGATATCCAGAGCGAAGGTCCATCTTCGAGAACACACTTGCACCCACAAGTTGATCAAACAATATGTCGATGCGGGCAGTGGGTACTTATTCTTGATGGTGACGGCATTGAGCGGCCGGTAGTCCACACACAACCTCAAGGTTTCATCCTTCTTCTTTACGAACAGCGCCGAGCATCCCCATGGCGAGGAACTCGGCCTAATGAAACCCTTGCTCAACAGATCATTGAGCTGCTCCTTCAATTGAGCCAGCTCATTCGGAGCCATCTTGTATGGTCTGCGTGATATGGGCGTAGTCCCGGGTGCAAGTTCAATCTTGAACTCGAAATCCCGCTCAGGTGGCATGCCCGGAAGATCATCCGGGAACACGTCAGGATACTCCCGGACTACGGGGATGTCTTCTAACTTGAGGGCTTCAGTATTGTTGATCGCTGAAACCTCTCTGACTGGATTATCTAATAGGAGGGACTGTGGACGGTGTAATGGTGAGTTGAGGTGAACCGTCCATGATAGGATTTCCAGGACAGCGCCAGGGTAACTTAGCCATGACATTCCCAAGATTGCATCAATCTTCTGCCCCTCAAAGATAATCATAGTGGCGGGATATATCTTCCCACCTAAGCACAGTGGTGCTTTCGGAACCATCATCGTTGCTGAAATCTTTCCTCCCGGTGAGCAGATCGTATAAGAACACTCGGTTGGAAAGACTTCCAGCTCATGCTTAACCACATATGATGTGCTTATAAAGTTGTAGGTTGCACCAGAATCAAAAAGTATGATGATGGCTTGATTGTTGAGAGTAAACGTACCCGCCAGCACGTTCTCTCCCTCTGGGGCGTCCTCATTGTCGAGGTTGCGAACGCCCCCAGTCCGCTGACCAACCTTCTTGACCGGAGGTCGGCCTCGAGCACCGCCCTGGAACTGGGCTTGCCCGCTGCTCTGCTGCCCCTGGGGACAGTCCTTCGTGAAGTGGCCCGCCTGGCCACACGTGAAGCAGGTGAAATGGGGCGGTCCCCCGCTGATCGGTGGACGGAAACCCGGGGCGCGTTGTGGCGGTGGGAACGCCCGGGGTACCGTCTGCTGCTGCTGCTGCTGCTGCTGCTGTCTTGGTGGTGGCATCGGCGGACGGTACGGAGGTGACTGAAAAGGACGTCCCCCGAACTGTAGAGATCGCGCCGGTGGGTGCCACTGCTGTCCGGATGGTGTCCGATACACCATACGGTACTTCTGAGGAGCGCCACCACCACTGCTGGGCGGAGCGCTGCGCTTCCTCTGCTCAGCCGCCAACTCCCGCTGAGCGTCTTCTTGCATAATCGCGGCATTGACCAGGTCATTGAAAGTGCCGCGATTCCACTGAACGAGATGTGTCTTCATTTCGGGGTGTAACCCCCAATAAAAGTGTTCCCGCTTCTTCTCCTCATTGGAGATATAGTCTGACGCGTATTGCGCCAGATGGTTGAAGGCACGGGAGTAGTCATGGGCACTCCTCCTGCCCTGCTTCAGCTCCAAGAATTCTTGGAACATCCTCTTCATGATCCCGGGAGGGATATGATAGGCGCGGAACGCCTCCCGGAATTCCTCCCATTCCACGGTATGGCCAGCCGGACGTGAGGAGACATAGTTCGCCCACCACGCGCCAGCGGCACCGTGAAGCTGCTGCGCTGCGAACAGAGTCTTCTGCCGCTTCGTACATTAGAGCAGCCCGAACTTAGACTCGATGGTCCACAGCCAGTTGTCCGCCTCCAGTGGTTCTTCAGTTTCGGTAAACACTAGAGGGTGCGTACTCATGAAATCCGAGTACGACACTTCACGGGGCTCACGAGGCCCTCTGTCTTGACGCCCCCCCCCCCCCCCCCCCCGCCTGGGACGTATTCTGCACGATCGTGCGGAGCAGGTCGGTCTGCTCCTCACGACCACCCACCAGTGCCGCTATCACATCCGCTAGAGTAAGCGGAGGCGGCGGTGGTGGTTGCTGCTGCGGGGTGCTGTCGTGGGCCGGTGGCTGGGAGTCATCACCTCCCTGTTGGCTAGAGCCACCAACCTCGTGCGTGGTCCTAGTGCGAACCATCTGCAACCATACGACAATAAACATCAATCCCAGAACATATTGCATGCAGTCCAATAACAATAGGCGTAAAAACATAATGACAATAAACATGCGATACATCTCGTATGGAGATAATGTAATAACTTTGCACAAGCTACACCATTACCAGACCAAACACAAGCTAGTTTAATCCAACTTGATGAACCTCCTCTTTGACAGCTCACCACAACTAGTTTTGGTCACTACGAGATATTACTATCGCTTTGTCATCACGTAAACCACCCTTAGGTTACAACGCCCTCTCCAATGAGTTCAACTGTCACTCGTCTGTCAGAATGACCAGTTTCTACCTATTCCAAGGTTTGATCTGGTTCTGGACATTTTCATGACTCAAGCTGAACACCAAAGTAAAAGTTAACTTCAGTATGTTTCCAACGAGTACTCATTTGCCCACAAATCAGCTCTGGTTAAAAAGTTATGGTAATTCAAAGTCCACAGAGTTTCTGGAAGAATTTCAACAGCACCTCCTTTGGAAGTTGCTGTTTTCCATTCGAGTTTCCACTGAAATATGTGCTGAAATTTCAGGAACATTGAATTGCAAAGATGTCACACATCTTCTACCCTTTTCAAAGAGGTATCTTATGAAAATTTTTGATTTGTCTACTAGGAGTTATGTTTGAAAAACAGAACAGTCCAGAGAGTGTTTAACTCTGTCCTGATTCTGGACAGTCTACATCCCTCTGGGTTTTAAGCCATCTTAAGGTGTGTTTCAGCTCTGGAAGTCTACAACAAAGTTGTAGGGTACTTAAATACCTTTCCAGAACTATTTAGCACACCTCCCTGGGCTAAAAGACCTGTGAGTTATGCCCTGTTGAAGATCAGCAAACTTGCTGCCCAAAACAGAGCACTCTGTTTTTCATCCCTTTGGCTATCCTGCTCCACTATCCTATTCTTATACCCAACCAGGGTCCTAAATGTTGAACCTAGTGATTTTAATTCCTTGTTATCATTATTTTCATGCATATGCCTACAATATCTCGGTACTACGTTCCTCACAAAGGAAAATCCTAACCGGATTATACCAGCATATACGTCTCAAGTGTGGCACTAAACGGTCTCTCACACACGTTTTACTACACGGATACCTACGTGGTTAGTACCTGCAGAAGACCACACAATAATGGTGCACTCAATGGTTGTTCATTTCAGGCAGGACCATATTTAAAAGTAAGTACAAACGCCCGTATCATTGTCATACGGCCGTCCTCGAGCTAAGTCACGTCTCAAGGCACGTGATCGTGTTTCAACACCACACGACGGGGAACCCGAGTATGTCATGAACGGGTTGTCACGGTTAGGAATGTTATCAACCCAACAGATACCATCTACTGCCCTGCAGGGCATGCCGATGGCAAGCGCTGCGTATGTCCCCCTGGGCTACTTCCAGACGAACACACTCTCGCGTTACTGACCACACGATGGGGTCTCCACTTACTTGCCTATTGCACGCTAGGGATCAGCGTTTCATATGAACTCAGGAACATGAAGAGTCCAAGAGTTTCATATTGACGTCTCACAACGAGCTGTGAGACCTATCCCTGAACCACGTTCCTCGTCAGGGGAGCTAACCGAAATTGAACCGCTTTCGGTGGCGTTCCTTACCAAACTTACCAGAGCGTCGATGCGTCGTTACATAATTAAAATTCAGAATTATAACACATAGGTTAGTCTTTGCCACTTTAAGTAACTAGGCTAGTATAATCCTTACTTGGGCAAACTACCGATTCCTCACTGTAAACCTATGTTTTCCCATAATACAGTCCTTAAGTACTGTGCTATCCCCAATGCAGCTCTGATACCAGGCTGTGGCGGACCAGGATCCGCCCATCCAGGATCGCAGAGGGTGGTGCCGCACGATGCGACACCCGACAGCACACGTCATAAGAACACAATATATTACATGGGAAAAACAAACTGAACTGTACAAAAAAGTACAACTCCAGTTACAAACTAGTATTTATTTTACACAGCGGAAGTCTACTCTGTACAACTCACGCCCGCCTATCTAGCAAAAGTCGGTTGCCCAGCCCTAGGGCAACCAACACTGGCTGCACTCCTCAGCTCAGCGCGGCGTGTACGGCTCTCACTCAGCCGTGGTCCCCAACGGAGGGTAACCCTTGCCGGTGGACTCGTACTCCGAGTCCGTGGGTGGCTCCTCACCTGAAAAACACTTAAGCAGCAACAGTGAGCACGAGGGCTCAACAAGACCTAACCGACCTACCTAGGCATGAAACTCTACATGAGGTGTACAATGACATAGGATAGCAATGCTGCAGCAAATGGACACGCCTACAAGTTCATCCTTAGTTCATCTTTTAGCAACAAGTTAACAGTTCATGAAGCTGAAATTTAGTAAGCAATATTTGGTGGCACACATGTAGCAATACAATTATCTCATGACAGCAATATTGAATCACAGCATTCCTTAAATTATCTACGTTACGATGCAGTGAGCAAGCGGTACTCGTCACCGCGAGGGACGGCGAATCGACTCGATATACACCTGCAGGGAAACCCAAAGAGCACGTCACGTACGCCCACCCGTGGAGCTGCACAGCACGCTCACTCGATGTCGTACGGGACAACCTTTCACCCAACAGCCCAAACGTCGAACCGGTCGCACCGAAACGGGCAGGAGGTTCCCCACACGGAGCATCTCTCTATGCCCGTTGGCAGATTTCCACCTTGCTACCCTCAACCTACACCTATAAATCGGCGTGCTATGCCTCGACGCCCGGAGGTTTAGGCTACATCGGTTTATCGGGGCCCATATATCCGATATGCCTTCGGTACGTTCAATACTTGTTCAGCAGGGCCGCACACGGATCGGTCTTCAATCAACACGGGCAGGGCTGCGCACACAAGACTTCCTCTTTGTGAGACCTATGTGTGCTGAATACATTGGCAATTAGGATAAAAGTTAGCATTAACATTCAAAGTTTTGAATATTGCCAAAACATTCTTCTGTGGCAAGGTTCGACAAGTTCTTTGTTAGGTCCGTCAAGTGTTGGCAAGGTCCGACGCAAGGTCCGGAGAGCTCCTGCAAGGTCCGAAGAGCTTCTGTGAGGTCCGGAGCTTGTTTTTAGGGAGCTCCCGTGAAGTTCAACTTGTAGAACTGCAGCGTCTTGATATGGGAAGGTTTGCTTAGTATTAATTTGCTAAGTTTTTGGTGTGTTTTGGTGGTTATGGCTGTTATCATTTGATATGGTTTGCAACATGCTTATGTGACGTGCTCATGTATGGTGTTGTGGTTTTCGAACTAACGTGAGTCAAGTCGAGAACTTGTGCTCGGAAGAATTGGTTGTTTATTCATGTGCAGGTATTGCTTGAGTTCAAGACATGGCTGGTGACGGGATCCTTGGACTAGTCTCAGGGAGGAGATGAGGTTCCAACAACCAAGTTCGGGAGGAGCTGTGGTTGTGTTGATCGGGAGGTCGCGCAGCATGTTTGGATCAAGGGTAGTGCATATGAAGGTTGCGTGTACGTCGTTGGAAGGTGTTTGCACGTGTGCAAGGAGTGCATGGACGTGGCAACATTGTTCCAAGGCGTGATGAAGAGAAGTGGACGTAAAGAATTGGTCGGAAAGGTCTAACCGGCTGGATTGCGTACTCAGGCTGAGGCTGAGTCGGATATGGCTCAAATATGGAATATTTGAGTTGGTTATGATAGGATTTCGTGCTAGGCACGAAGTTGAGTTGTTTTAGGAATGTTTAGGACGTTCCTAAGGTGCTTGTAAGTCTCATGATTGCTTCTATCTGCGAATAGGAGAGTCCTGAGCAGTTATGGTAAGTTAGGATACAAATCCAATTAAAAGTAGGAGTCCTAGATTGGATTGTTTAGCCTGAGGGCTGGCTATAAAAGCAAGGAAGGCCAGAGCTCTCGTGGGTAGAGAACTTTGGGCTGTTCCTCTTGTGTTTCTATTGAATAAAGTTCATAGTTTCGAGGAGTTTTTGTGCCTTGTTCGTCCGACTTGTTTTTCGTCAAGTCTTTCTCGCCGAGTTTCTGGACAGACCGACGTTGCTTCGGTGTTTCGTTCATAACTCGAGTTTTACAGATCCGATTGACGTGATTCTTTTTGGGTTGTCTTCACAACTCAATTATCTATCATCTGTGAAATTTTCACGAGCTTCGGATCTGTATTTTTTATATACACGAGTTTATTTGCAGTGTTGCAGATCTGTTTTATATCGGGTAGAACAGATTGATCTTCGTTTAATGTTTTGATCGTATCTCATGTTTTACTTCGTGTTTTCCAGTGATTCTTGTTGCATTAGATCTGTGACTTGATTCTCTACCTCTCTACTTGATTTTTCACGGTTGAACACGTTTGAAAACACTTGCACACACGGTTTTTTTAACCGATTGATTTTTTGCTGAGGGGTTTTTGTTGTTTACGCTGCGAAAAGTTTTAATCTACCATTCACCCCCCCTCTGGTAGCTTTTCACGTGCTCTTCGATCCTACAATTGGTATCAGAGCCAAGGTGGTCTAATCTTGTGATTTGCACGTGTTTTGACTAACCATCATGGAGAAGTACTCTGCAAAACCTTGTGTGTTCAATGGCATCGATTTTCAGGTTTGGAAGGCGCGGATGGAGGCCTACATACATGCGCAAGGCTTCGCCATACGGGAAAAGGTCTACCGGAACTTCGATGTACCATCCAACGATCAAGTTACGGCTGCGAACATGAGAGATGTTGACAACAACAACAAGGCTCGCAACTTGATCATCCAAGGATTGACTCAAAGCGACTTCGACCGTGTTGCACACCTCCGATCTGCATATGATGTTTGGAAAGCTCTTTGTGACTACCATGAAGGATCCAATATGATCAAGGAGGTAAGGCAAGATATGTTCAATAAAGAATACATGCGTTTTGAGATGCAACCCGGTGAGTCAATTGACGACCTTTTTGCTCGCTTTAATAAAATTCTCAGCAACTTGCGTAGTGTCAATGTTAACTTTTCAGATGCTGAAAATGCTAGACAATTGTTAGGAGCATTACATATGTCAATTTGGGAGATGAAAGTTACATCTATTCGTGAATCTACTGTCATGAGTTCTCTTACTTTAGACGTGCTTTATTCTAAATTGAAAACTCATGAAATTGACATCATCTCATGTAAAAACACCAACAAGTCTATTGCATTTGTTTCGCAACATGACATGTCTAGTTCTAGTCAATCATCATCTAGTGGTGCACTCTCTTTTCTGTCCACTCTAACCCTTGAACAGATTGAAGAGTTTCCAGAGGAGGAGCTTGCACTCATCTCTACTCGGTTCTCAAAAGCATTGTAAAATGTGAGAACTAGAAGGAGGGGAAGCTCCGGACCTCAACGATGTTTTGAATGTGGTAACACAGGACATTTTTGTGCGGGGTGCCCTAACATTTCAGGTCTGACTTCACGTGAAGAAAAGCAAACAAGGCCAAAGAAATCGTTTGCAAAGAATAAGAAGAAGAAAGATTTATCAGTGCGCAACATAGTGCATAGTATGATCTCTGCACTTCAAGATTTCGGCTCAAGATATGTGGACACCGGTAGTGATGAAGATGAAGAAGCTATGGCAAATATGTGCTGCATGGCGAGCAAGTCAAGTTCAAGCTCCGAGGAGGCAGAACACAACAGCGACGATGAAGTGGTATGTCCCACTTGCGAAGAAATGTGTGATGCTATTTCTCGTGCCACTGTTATATTAAAGAAAAAGGATAAAAAACTTAGGAACAATGCTGTTAAAATTGAATCACTAGAATCTGAAATTAATCTTTAAAAACTTTGATTCCTAGTGATGATTCTTGTTCCTCATGTGATTTGATTTATGAAGAATTATCCTCTTTAAGAAGTGCACACGCATCTACACTTGATAAACTTGAACTTGAAATTGAAAAGAACAAAGAGCTTGCTGCACTTAATGATAAAAATTTGAAAGATGCTTGTTGTTCTACAATTGATTTGCATTGTTCTTCATGTGATGATCTGAATAAGAAACTAAATGATGCTATGAATGAGATTTCTATTTTGAACAATGCTTTACGTGTGCATGAAGTTAAATATTGTTCAAATTGCAAACTAGAAGGAAAAACTTCATGTGAAAACTGCTTTGATCTGTCCAATAAACTTGATGACATGCATAAGACACTAGATCGGTTTTCTAATGCAAATAAGAACCTAAACTTGCTGCTGAATTCTTCCAAGTCTTGTAATGATAAAACTGGTTTAGGTTTTAATTCTCATGCTCATGCTAAGGCACACCCACCTAAAGTTGTAAAGTCATTAGGAAGCGGTTTGATTCAAACAGCTCCTAGACAAAAAGAGGTGATTTTCAAATCTGCAGGAGTACTGTCCCATTCGGGTTCTAATAAACGTGTTGCTTGCTCATCTAGACATGATAATAAGGTTATTTTTCATTGTACCTACTGTGGTAGAGATGGTCATGTCATGTATTTTTGTTATAGACTAGCTAAACACGATAAGAAACAAAGAATACTTGCTAGATCACATAACAACCAAGCAAAATCTGCTAGACCGAATGTTCGGAGCTTGCAACCTGCTGTAATGAGTCAAAAACTTGCTCCCGGACCTACTGTTTTTTGTGCTACATATAACACATCTTCCAAGTCAGTAGTTGGGAACAAAAATTTTTGATGTTTGGCTCATAAACCTGCTGTACCTTCTCAGCTTTCGCGTGTTATTCCTGCCGGACGTCATGTGACTCAGTACTGGATTCCTAAAAGTCTTTTAACTAACCCCAGTATTTAGTCATCGACGTATTGTGCTGCTGTGTAGGTTTCACGTTTGAGGAAGGACAACATTTGGATTGTGGATTCAGGTTGCTCACGCCACATGACCGGTAACAAAGAATGGTTCTCCTCTCTCTCTTTTGTGTCACGTGTAGAAAATGTTACTTTCGCCGATAACTCTTCTACTCCCATAATTGCTAAAGGTTCAGTTAGAGTAAACAATCTCTACACTTTGAAAGATGTGGCACTTGTTAAAAATTTGAAATACAATTTGCTTTCGGTTTCACAATTGCTAGATGAAAATCTAGAGGTTAGCTTTGCTAAAAATTGCTGCAAGGTTGTAGATTCAAAAGGTGAGCTTTTGTTTAACATGTCTAGGTTTGGAAGAGTTTTTAAAGCTGATTTTGATTTGTCAACTTCTAAGCATCGGTGTCTAGTTGCTAATGATACAAAGGATCTATATTTTTGGCATCGTAGACTTGGTCACATAGGCTTTGATCATCTCACTCGTGTTAGTGCTCTCAATCGCATACGTGGGCTGCCGAAGCTTAAAAAGGACAATGATATTGTGTGCTCTTCTTGTAGACATGCTAAGTATGTTGCAGGTTCACATGCTCCTCTCACAATGACCATGACAGCTGAACCGGGACAACTTTTACATCTTGACACAGTAGGTCCGGCACGTGTTCAATCCTTCGGATGTAAATGGTATGTGCCTGTGATTGTTGATGATTATTCCAGATATTCTTGGGTTTATTTTATGGCATCTAAGAATGAAGGTTTTAGTCATTTTAGAACTTTATTTCTTAGATTATCTATTGATCACCCAGGATTATTAAAAGCAATTAGAAGTGATAACGGAACTGAATTTAAAAACCAATCATTTGATCACTTTTGTGCTGAAAATGGAATAGATCATCAATACTCTTCACCCTATGTACCACAACAAAATGGTGTTGTATTAAAGCATAGGACCTTAGTTGAGATGACTAGGACTATGCTTGATGAATATCAAACTCCTAGGAAATTTTGGGCTGATGCAATTGCAACCGCTTGTTATGTCTCAAATCGTATTTTCTTGCGTGCTAAGCTTGGAAAAACCCCATATGAGCTCCGGTTTGGACATAGGCCTAGTGTTACACACTTTAGGGTTTTTGGTTGCAAATGCTTTGTTAAGAAACATGGTAATCTTGATAAATTTGAAGCTAGATCTATTGAAGGCATGTTTCTTGGTTATCCATCTCATACTAGAGGCTACCGTGTGCTTTTACTTGACGCTAACAAAATTGTGGAGACTTGCGAGGTTTTTTTTTATGAAGCTAGCCCAAGTACTAGCTCCGATATTGCAGGTCCGGATCCATATCCGCAGGGGGAGAGTATTTTTATTGAAGAAGATGAAGAAGTGGTGCTGCTGCCCGAAAACTCGGAAATAAATAACGATCAAGCTGCTGATTTTGCACCACAACCAGCACCAACAGTCACTACTGCTGGTTCGGACCTTCCTCAATCAACAAGCTCTCCTAATCAAAGGTCCGAACATGAAGAAGAATGTGCTTTTGAAGTGTCTACTCCCCTCCGAGTACTCAAAAGTCATCCTCCACAACAAATCATTGGAAGCTTGCATGAACGAGTCACTCGGTCCAGGTTTTGCGATCCAAACTCTCATGCTCATTCTGCTTTTGTTGCTTCTTTTGAACCCAAGGATATATCACACGCACTCACTAATGAATCTTGGATTAATGCCATGCAAGAAGAGTTAGAAAATTTTGAAAGAAATAATGTTTGGAAACTTGTACCTCCACCTCAAGGTCACACATTAATTGGAACTAAATGGGTATTTAAAAATAAGCAAAGTGAGGATGGGGTTGTGGTTAGGAATAAAGCTAGGTTGGTTGCTCAAGGTCTCACTCAAATTGAAGGTCTAGATTTTGATGAAACATTTTCTCCTGTTGCTAGATTAGAAGCTATAAGAATTTTATTAGCATTTGCTGCATCTAAAAGTTTCAAGTTATATCAAATGGATGTTAAAAGTGCTTTTCTTAATGGCTACATAGAGGAGGGGGTTTATGTTAAGCAGCCACCGGGTTTTGAAAATCCAAATTTTCCTAATCATGTTTACAAACTGTCCAAAGCCTTGTACGGTCTAAAACAAGCCCCTAGAGCATGGTATGATAGGTTAAAAACATTCTTACTTGAAAAGAGGTTTACCATGGGCAAGGTTGATAAAACTCTTTTTGTACTTATGCATGGCAATGACTCATTATTCGTTCAAGTGTATGTGGATGATATTATCTTTGGTTGTGCTTCTCATGATCTTGTGTCCAAGTTTTCAGCTATGATGAGTTCAGAATTTGATATGAGTATGATGGGAGAATTCACATACTTTTTGGGGCTGCAAATCAAGCAAACAAAAGAAGGAACTTTTGTGCATCAAACTAAGTATACAAAGGACCTTCTTAAGCGCTTCAACATGGACAAATGCAAGCCTCTTCGGACACCAATGGGAACAGCAACAACACTTGAACTTGACGAAGATGGTGACCCGGTCGATAAAAAAGAATACAGAAGTATGATTGGATCACTTTTGTATCTCACGGCGTCAAGACCGGACATACAATTCAGCGTATGTCTTTGTGCACGTTTTCAAGCTTCTCCACGTGCTTCACATCGCCAAGCCATCAAAAGGATTCTCAGGTACCTACATGGAACTCAAGAATTTGGCATTTTTCTTCCTTCTTCCTCAATCGTTTCTTTGAAAGCTTTTTCGGATGCTGATTTTGGGGGTTGTAGGATTGATAGGA
The DNA here is from genome assembly GCA_030760725.1 of Neostapfia colusana. Taxonomy (NCBI): domain Eukaryota; kingdom Viridiplantae; phylum Streptophyta; class Magnoliopsida; order Poales; family Poaceae; genus Neostapfia; species Neostapfia colusana. Next base: position 35,977,706 of record JASWHV010000003.1, read on the forward strand.
AAAGTACTTCGGGTGCTTGTCATTTTCTTGGTAATTCACTTGTTGCTTGGTCCTCTAGAAAACAAAGTTCAGTTGCACAATCCACGGCCGAATCTGAATATGTAGCTGCGGCTAGCGCTTGCTCACAAATTCTTTGGATTGTTCAAACACTTAAGGACTATGGGGTTGATTTAGATAGTGTTCCACTGTTTTGTGATAACACTAGTGCAATTTGTATTGCTAAAAACCCCGTGAAACACTCTAGAACTAAGAAAATTGACATTAGGTATCACTTTCTTCGTGATAATGTTGAAAAAGGAAACATTGTGCTTCACCATGTCGATACCAAACAACAATTGGCTGATATTTTTACAAAACCTTTGGATTTCACTCGTTTTTGTTTCATTCGTAGTGAAATAGGGGTTATGCATCCTCATGGCTTAAATTGAGGGGGAGTTTTTGAAACTTTGAAAGTCTATGTGTGAATCTGAAACTAAAATAATATGAGCATAGTATTTCATACATATATGACTTTCTGATTCCATTTACAGGCTGAAAATTCTTACTACATTACTCATGTTATACATTTTGTAGTTTTTGCCATGACTAGTAATTGGAATAATTCCTTACACTAAATCTGGTCATGATTGAACTTTCTTGCTGTTTTGAACTTGTTGCGTGCCCACAAGTGCTTTTAATCATAAAAAATTAATCAAGTGATCAGCTCACATTTTGAGTTTTCAAATAAAAAAATTGAGAAAAGATCAAGAGAATATGCATGCATCGCACTTATTTTTTTGAGATTGCTTATCATTGCACTAAGATATGAACTTGGAAGGAATTGTGTATGACTAAAACCATGTCCTTAAGCTTCTGATTGTCAAATGACATAGGCTTGGCTTGGTTGGTTAGAATAAGGCTGATGCGGCATATAATCTCTTGCAAATATCATATGATCAACTTTGTGCCTTAGATGATTATGAATAATAAAAATGCAGCAACAAGTGTCATGTTTTCAGGTTTTGAAATAGTTGAGTAAGGGAGATCATGACTTGCTTAAACTGAAAAATACATTTGATCTCTAGCATGGCTTACACTACTTTATGTATCTCATTGATGTGATAGTGCAAGTAACCTGATAGTATGACTTGGATGAGCTTTGTTTTGTATGTATATGTTATAATATGCTCATAACATTTAAAAGTTCTCTTTTGAACCTTGCTGAATACATTGTCAAAGGGGGAGAAATATGTATAAGGAGAGATTTTTTTTACACTTTGCATATGTTATACACTTTCTTCCTTCTATGATTTTAAAAAATGGGGAGAAATTAATAAAGGGGGAGAAATGAGTTTTCAAAGCTTTTCAAAACTTTTCATAAGCCAATGTTCGGATTTTAATTGGTGTTGCCAATGCATTCATCAAGGGGGATATTGTGAGACCTATGTGTGCTGAATACATTGGCAATTAGGATAAAAGTTAGCATTAACATTCAAAGTTTTGAATATTGCCAAAACATTCTTCTATGAGGTCCGGAGCTTGTTTTTAGGGAGCTCCCGTGAAGTTCAACTCGTAGAACTGCAGCGTCTTGTTTTTGCTTTTAACTCGCAATGTTTCAAACTTGCTTTATGGGAAGGTTTGCTTAGTATTAATTTGCTAAGTTTTTGGTGTGTTTTGGTGGTTATGGCTGTTATCATTTGATATGGTTTGCAACATGCTTATGTGACGTGCTCATGTAAGGTGTTGTGGTTTTCAAACTAACGTGAGTCAAGTCGAGGACTTGTGCTCGGAAGAATTGGTTGTTTATTCATGTGTAGGTGTTGCTTGTGTTCAAGACATGGCTGGTGACGGGATCTTTGGACTAGTCTCAGGGATGAGATGAGGTTCCAACAACCAAGTTCGGGAGGAGCTGTGGTTGAGTTGATCGGGAGGTCGCGCAACATGTTTGGATCAAGGGCAGTGCATATGAAGGTTGCGTGTACGTCGTTGGAAGTTGTTCGCACGTGTGAAAGGAGTGCATGGACGTGGCAACATTGTTCCAAGGCGTGATGAAGAGAAGTGGACGTAAAGAATTGGTCGGAAAGGTCCAACCGGCTTGATTGCGTACTCAGGCTGAGGCTGAGTCGGATATGGCTTAAATATAGAAGATTTGAGTTGGTTATGATAGGATTTCATGCTAGGCACGAAGTTGAGTTGTTTTAGGAATGTTTAGGACGTTCCTAAGGTGTTTGGAAGTCTCACGATTGCTTCTATCTGCGAATAGGAGAGTCCTGAGCAGTTACGGTAAGTTAGTATATGAGTCCAATTAGGAGTAGGAGTCCTAGATTGGATTGATTAGCCTGAGGGCTGGCTATAAAAGCAAGTGAGGTCAGAGCTCTCATTTTTAGAGAACTTCGGGCTGTTCCTCTTGTGTTTCTATTTAATAAAGTTCATAGTTTCGAGGAGCTTTTGTGCCTTGTTCGTCCGACTTGCTTTTCGTCAAGTCTTTCTCGCCGAGTTTCTGGACAGACCGACGTTGCTTAGGTGTTTCGTTCATAACTCGAATTTTACAGATCCGATTGACGTGATTCTTTTTGGGTTGTCTTCACAACTCAATTATCCATCATCTGTGAAAAGTTCACGAGCTTGGGATCTGTAGTTTTTGAGATACATGAGTTTCTTTGCAGCGTTGCAGATCTGTTTTATATCGGGTACAACAGATTGATCTTCGTTTAATGTTTTGATCTTATCTCAAGTTTTACTTCGTGTTTTCAAGTGATTCTTGTTGCATTAGATCCGTGACTTGATTCTATACCTCTCTACTTGATTTGTCACGGTTAAACACGTTTGAAAACACTTGCACACACGGTTTCTTTAACCAATTGATTTTTTGCTGAGGGGTTTTTGTTGTTTCCGCTGCGAAAAGTTTTAATCTACCATTCACCCCCCTCTGGTAGATTTTCATGTGCTCTTCGATCCTACAAATATCCTCCGCTCGGATCTTTATTTGGTGATATCCGGAGCGAAGATCCATCTTTGAAAATACACTCGCACCCACAAGTTTATCGAAGAGAATATCGCAAACAGCGCCGAGCATCCCCATGGTGAGGAACTCGGTTGAATGAAACCCTTCTTCATTAAATCATTGAGCTGCTCCTTCAATTCAGCTAGCTCATTCGGAGCCATCATGTACGGTCTCCGTGAGATCGTTGTAATCCCGGGTACAAGTTCGATCTTGAACTCGACATCCCTTTTGGGTGGCATGCCTGGGAGATCATCCGGAAAGACATCCGGGTATTCATGGACCACACGAATATCCTCAAGTTTTGTGGCTTTCCGTGTTATACATGGATGGAGCTTCTTGAACCGAACGGTCAAGGATAAGAACATGTCGTTCACGAAGTGGAGAGTTCAAACGAACCACACGTCGAATGATGTCAAGAACAGCACCAAGTCGATGTAGCCATGACATTCCTACAATGACATCGAGTTTTTGACTCTTTAACATAATTAGAGAAGTCAGGTATAGATTCCCACCCAATTGTAATGGTGCTCTATAGACCATCCTATCAGCAGTTATTTTCCCACCCGGAGAGCATATCAAGTATGAACTATTTGTGGGAATGATAGGCAATTGATATTTAATAACATAAGACTGACTTATGAAATTATGGGTGGCACCGGAGTCAAAAAGTATGACTACCGGATGATCTAAATAAGAAAACGTACCCACGAGGACGGGTTCATCTTTTGGCACGTCTTCGATGGCTAAGTGGTGGACGTTGCCGGGTTTTTGTGCTGGTTTCTTGGGCTGGCTGCAGGGCAGATTTGCACCCTGATACGGTGCTGCACCCCTGCCCTGTTGCTGCTCGGGGCAGTCCCTCGCAATATACCCGACAAGGCCACATGTGAAGCACGTGTAAGGTGTCGGGTCCCTCCGACTTGAGGACAGAATCCCGGTGCACGCGGTTGAAACTGAGGCGCACACGGGACCATCCTTTGCTGTTGCTGTTGCTGTGGTGGATACGATGGTCGGAAGTTTGGCGCATTATATTGTTGACCGCTAAACTGAGGCGGTCGCGTCGGTGGCTGCCATCTTTGACCCGATGGTGAGCGGTACACCACGCGGTATTTTTGTGGCGCCTCACCACTGCTGCTCATCAGCGCGCTGCGTTACCTCTTATCAGAACCGCGCTCGCGCTGAGCATTTTCTTGTAAAATCGCGGCATTAACAAGGTCGTTGAATGTGCCGTGATTGCTTTGGGCGAGATGGACCTTCATTTTAGAATTCAGGCCCCGGAAGACCGCGTTTATTTTATCTTCCTCCGTTCCTACAAATCCTGGCGCATACTGCGCCAGCCGGTTGAATGACCTGGAGTATTCATGAGCACTCCCCTCGCCTTGTTTCAGCGCCAGGAACTCCTGGAGCTTCCTCTCCATAACACCGGGAGGTATATGATAGGCGCGGAACGCCTCCCGGAACTCCGTCCATGTGACGGCATGGCCAGCCGGTAATGAGGTGGTGTAGTTCGCCCGCCATGTACCGGCTTCCCCTTGAAGTTGTTGCACTGCATACAGCAGCTTCTGGTGTTCGGTGCAACGAAGTAAACCGAACTTTGCTTCAAGAGTGCGGATGAAGCTGTCCGCCTCCAACTGCTCTTTGGCCTCCGTAAAGACCGGTGGACGGGTCGCCAGGAAATCTGAATATGAACTTTGTTGGGGCTGGCGTTGCCCATTGTCTTGGCGTCCTCCCTGATGGGACACATTCTGTTGCACTAGCATCCGCAGCAACTCGGTTTGCTCGTCGCGCGAGCTGAGCACTGTGGCGAGAACCTCCGCAAGATTTCTTGGAAGGTCTGGCGGTGAAGGAGGTGGTTTCTGCTGCGTCGTGGTTTGCTCCGGAGGTGGATACTCATCACCACGATCCTGACTTGGACCTCCCTCCTCTTGCGTGGACCGTGTACGCACCATTCTGTAAAATCCCCAAAAGTGGTAGCAAGAAAATTCAGCTCATATACACTTATGAAAAATGAGGGGGATTAAAACTTTGAATTATAATAAGTGTGAGTTCAAAGTGAGGGTTTAGACTTCCCAAAATTTCCAAACATGGAGATCTAAATTCATAACTTGGATTTTTATAGTCCAAATATTCAACCTTCCAAATTTCAGCTCATTTGGAGGAGTTTTAATATTTGTTTGGGAATAAAAGGAGAAGCCCTCTAATCTGAATTTCAAATTCAGTTTCAAATTCCAATTCCCTCAATTTGAAAATTGGGTCTCACAAATGTGTTCTCCCCCCTTTTAATAAGCAGCCATGCCAAGAATTGGAAATTTTGGAGCTGGTTTGCCATACTTTTGAGGCAATATAAAGTGGAGAATTCAAACTCTTTTTCAAATTCAAATGATCAATCCACATCCAATTTTCACACCCAAAATTAAACTATTTGAATTCAGCAAATTCAAACTATGACTTGGGGTTGAAGTCAAGTCTTTAATGTTGAGTTGCTGGTGGGAAAATATCAGAAAAAGTTGATTAAACAAAGAGGGGAGGTGGGGCCCATTTGTCAGCCACCCACTGGGGTTGCCGCCTCAGCCGATGGCGGTCGAACAGCGGGAGCGCGCCAGCTCCCGGTTGAACCCGCGCCCGAGGGAGAGCCCGCGCCACCACCTGCTGCCTCGGTGGCTCGGTTGGATCACGGCAAAGGGTGCGCCGGAGCTGTTTTCCTTCTTCCCCTGCTATAACTCGCGCCTCCGCCGTTTCTTCCGTCCAGAACACCGCCGCCGTTCCTTCCGATCACACCACAGCCCTCCGAGCTCGGCTGCTCGAGCGCTCCACAGCAAAGAGCATCGCAAGGCAGTGCTCTAGCTCTCCAGCACTTCTCCTTCCCTGCCCCGAACGTGATTGCTCCGGATATTGGCAGAATAGCCACGATCCTCGGGTGAACGCGGACGAACCGAAGATGGTCGCCGTGGACAGCGCGCTACGGCCGGTGTCACCGCCCCTTCCCTACACAAGAAAGGTGCGTTCACATGTCCTGATCGTGTAGCCGGAAACCGTTTAGCGATTGCTAGAACCGGTGGCAAGAATTTCACCGTTTCCCCAAACTGTACACCGACGGATAGAGCCGGGTCTAACCAAAAATTCGTTGTGCTCGGGGTAGCTCCGTGCTAGATGAGCTTAGAGTAGCTCCAGCACATGCTTGCGCATCTTCCCGAAGTCCTAGCAGCTCAAACGATCAAGTAGAGATGCCAGGTACCGAGTTTTTGTCACCGCTGGAGTTTTGCGGGCTCGGGTCACCGGTGAGGTCCCATCTCCGGTGGGTTTCAGGGAGAGCGAGCAATGGTTCGAGGATGTCCATGGGACACTGGTGCTTTTGGAGCCAACCCTAGCCTGAAAGACCCACTGTTGAGGGAGAGCGAGGTCGCCAAAGTAAGGTTCGACATGGTCGCCGGTGCAAGCACCGTTCCGGTCGTTGTCATCAGTTTCCGACCCCATCATCATGTTTAGCACGGTGTATAACTCACAGGCGGCGAGTTTGACAAAGTATGAACCACGGGAACCCCGTCCCGGCGAGCCTCGCCGGAGTGCGCCGCCGCGGGAGGCACGGACAGCGCGAGGAAGACGAAGGAGGGCCGGTGCCACCGGTCAGCCTCCGGGTGCACGCGAGGATCGGTTTGTGGCGCTGGATCTGGTGCGGCTGCACGGGAATAACCCCGTAGCCCCCGGTGTTGCTAAAATCTGACTGGTCCGAATTAAAACAGTGGGCCCATGTAACACCCCAAATTTTGATTCAAAACTCTAAACCATGTTCAGAGGGGAATTTAAAAAATTTTGGACGTGTTGCATGTTTTGCAAAAATTCAAATTCAAACTGGAATTCAAATTATACCTAAAACAGAAAAGAAATGGAAAAAAGAAAAAGGAAAACGGGAAAAACTGGCCAGTGGGGCGAAACCGCCAGCCGGCCCAGCAACTCCCGCGCCAGCCCGCCCCCGCGCGCGCCGCGCTGCCTCTCACCGACGGGTGGGACCCACATGTCATCCCTAACCCCGCGACCCCGGATTCTCTCCCGCGCGCGCGATCGCAACCGATCGGGAAACCGCGTCCCGTCGCCCGAATTCTGGACCCAGAGGACTCCAACTCGATCACAACAGACCCACCGCCCTCCCCCGGCTATAAAAACCCCCGATCCGATCAGTTTTTCCCACGCGATCGCCGATTTTTACTCCGGTGAGCACCGAGACTTCGCCGGCGAATTCTGGCCGATCTAAGCTCGGAAACTCTGATCTAACTCGCTGGTCTTGATCCACCGCCTCCGGGGAACTTTGCAGGTGCAGAAAACCCGAAGACTTACGGTGTAAACTCAGCGCCGACGAGCTTCGCCGTGGTTTTGCCTCGGACCTCGCCGCCGAGCACTTTCCAGGACCCCCGAGCTCGAGAAAACCCCCGAGGTGAGATCCCTGACCTCCCCTCTACCGATCTATGTCATAAGATCACAGTTTTAGACAGAATTCTCGAGGATCCGAAACTTTCCGGCGAGATCGCCGCTTCCCGCCGCCGTGCGCCGCCGGCAGCGCCGCCCGCGCTCGATCGGAGCGACGTGGCCGCTTGTGCGCCGTTTATTTTAAATCGCACGGTAGACTTTAAAACCCCGCGTACCGGTTCGATGTTATAATCTCAGCCGTCGGTTTAAAATCGGACGGTCCACGTCGACCCCGCGTTATAAAGACTGGAATTCTTACGTGCTACCCCCTGGGGTTCTCTGGAATTGAGAGCTAGCCCCGGAAACTTCAGATCTAGCCCCTGGAACTCCAGAAAATCATGTAAATTCATTTAAAAATCAGTTTTAGCCCCTGGACTTAATAGAAATTAAGAAAAACACCTCTGATAAGTGTAGCTAGACCCCTGGAATCTATGAAAATAATATTATAGACCCTGTAATGGGGTGAATTCATTATTTTAGCCCTGTTTAGTATTTAATTTAGAAAATTGAATATGTAACTAGTGTTTAAAAACTAAAAAGGGGGACAAACATAATTGTCAAAATTAATTAAAAACTTTCTCAGTACTTAGGAAACTTTGGAGTGAGATAAAAATATATTTTTGGGCTGAAATAAATCTGTTTCATTTATTAATCACATTATTAGTATAGGGACACATTTTTAAGTAAAGAATAGTTAAAGAAAAATAGGGAAAATAATTATGAAATGGTCTACATCATAAGCCAAGGTCAAAATATGATTTTAAATTATTTAGGACCAGAACCTAATCTGTTTAGATGATGTGTATTACTAATTTAATAATAAAATACACAATTATGCATAGGAATATAAATCTGAAAATATAGCAACTAGTAAATGATAAATGGAGTTTCTAAAATACAAAGAATTCAGTTTAGGGTTGATAGAAGTTATGAAAGCACATATGGGGAAGAATAATACTTTTCATACACACTTTGTAGTAAAAAGGTGAAGTAGTTGAATATAAGAAATTTATTGGAAACCCATATAAATAGTAAGTAAGTATATATGTGGACACAAAAGTAGGAATCATATACACATGGTTAAAAGTGCATGCAAGCCACAACTCAACACACATAAAGTAACCACAACACATATAATGGTAAAGAACTTTTATAAATATGAATGTGTGGTTTGTATGATGTAAGAAGTGTGAACTATGTCTTATGATTTTTGTTCTTCTTTTGCTATGTGTGATGGTATGAAGTAGAACCTGCTCAAGAGCAAGTTAACCCTTTCCAAGATCAGGACTACCAATTTCAAGAGCAGCAAGAAGGAGGCAAGTGTCCTTGACCACTTTGATCCTATGCTAGGATATGTAGATAGAATTATTTGCATTTGTCAAATGAAACATGAAACCCATGCTAGGAAGTTTCCTTAGAATTGCATTACCTTGTTTCCTTGTAGCTTGGGTTGGGATTTATTTTGTCATGTCATTTATTTACATGCATATGCTTAGCCATGCTTAGAATGGGATGTTTGGGATATGAGATCATCAGTTTATATTACCATACTCTTGAATGAGACATTGTGAGTTATGTAGAGGTAGGGATCAAGGCAAGTTGGATGTTTTGGTTGTGTGCTGGGTGCACGAGACTTGGGTTTGTGTTTAGTACTTGCCTGGATCCTAAGGACCGGTTCATGGAGCATGTAACCCGGCTTTACAGTGCCAACCACATGCTGAGATGGGGCAGCTTGGCCAATTAATTAGGTGTATCCCCGGCGTAGTATGGGTGTGTTGGATGGTGCGGGGAGTAGGTGTCAGCTGGACTACCGTATGAACCGCAAGGCTCAAGAGGGGGCCACTGCAGCGGGGTTGGAGCCTCTTGTATGCTGTTAGGGGTGAAACCTCAGTGGGCCCACGCTAATCGGGAATCCCTTTGTAAAGGCTTCGTAGTGATCTCCTGGCTGCACACCTGGGAAGTGTGAATGTGGATCGTAGCCACTGGCATAATGGAGGTTCTTTTAGTCCACCCGGCAACGGGGGATGAAATCACTACTTGTGGGTACAGTGGTACAAACTCTGCAGAGTCAAAACTGTCTTGACAGCCGTGCTCACGGTTAAGAGCGGCCTGGACTTATTCATGATTAGAGGATTTATGGTTTTGGAAGTTGTGGATGTTAAGCGGGGAGCTTAACATTGGAAATGATGGTTATGGTTATTCGGTTATGATGATGGGATGGGAGATTGGGACCATTTCACCTGTGTAGTAATGTAGGTGCTTAATAAGCTAAGGTGATAGGTATTAATTGCGTAGTGCTTTAACCATGAGTTCAACTTATCCTTGTTCTAGCCATGCATGGTATAATTTTCCCACACTTGCTGAGTACCATTGGTACTCAGCCTTGCATATTTGTTGGTTTATATTGCTGCTCAGGTCAAGATAATGAGGTGGTGTATAATGACCAAGATTTTGGACCGAGGAAGGCTTTTAGGTTCATGAAGACCCCGGGCAACGCCTGTGATGGAGCCCTAAAGAATAATATTCCGCTGCTAGTTTATTTACTTGTGATGAACTTATTATTGTCCATCGAGACATTTACTATGTAAGACTTACTTATATTCGACACCTGGCTTGTAATAAATGGTGCTTCACTATTTGTCATCACATGTATGAGAAAATGATCCTGGCATACATGTGATATTCACTTGGTTGTTTCTTCGGAAAAACCGGGTGTGACAGAGTTGGTATCAGAGCCAAGGTTGCCCGTAGGAACGTGGACCTAGGTAGAAATGGACGTAGTTAAGGGCCCTATTTTCTTAAAAACTATTTTCCAAAGTGTGGGTGGAAAAGTGTTATTAAAGGAGTCATTTTCTTCATCTTACCCCAACTTTCATTCAAAATAGGATTTTTGTTTGAGAATTTATCTAACCTAATTTTAAATTCTTTTGGTTTTAGATGGTTCGTATGATTCGCACCGCTCGTAAGTCCACAGGAGGGAGAGTTCCCGTAGTGGCCCTTGCCGAAAGAGAGGAGAGTCGTCCCGTGACGTACCTTTCCTACGGATTGGCAGTAGGAGACTTGTTGCGCCGTCTTCGACGTATGCTCGAAGCCGCCGGCAATACGGGCAAGCTAATCATCCATTATAACTCCACCAGGACCATCCGTGAGAAGAGGGAAGAATGGAGTTCGGAGATGAGGATTATACACGAGAATCAACTGCTCAAGATTCACCACTCTCCAGCTTGTCGAGCAACACAAGTTGACGCGGAGAAAGATGTCACCTGGGAGGCCATCACCTGCCAGAGTCACATCTATCGTCGCCACTTGGACAAAACTGAGTACATGTATGTCCTCCAACGTGAAAGTGGTACCACGGAATACAAGTACCCACCGGTGCAGCAAGGGACTTCCCATGAGCACATGGACTTGTGCTTGGAGGATGCTGCTATGCTCAGCACTCGACTGCAGGAGTGTCAACAAGAGCTTCAGGATGTCCGAGACACCCTGAAGGAAACGGAGGCGTTGCTGCGAGCTTGCTTAAAGGCGAGAGAAAGAGGAGATGGGAATGAACTGTGTGTCATCGTGAGTGATCCATGGACTCCTGACTCCCCGGATCGCCGAGCAATCAGGCGTCGTCGCACTTCTCCACCAGCAGCCTCTCCACCCAAAGCCGAGTCCGAAGGTAGCCGAAATGAGGAGGAAGATCCCGAGGAGCCAGCTCAAGAGGACGAGTAGTGTAGAGTTTTTCCCCTAGCTAGCAAGAGGTCGAGTAGTCGAGTCGTTACGTAGTTATTGGTGTGATAATGCTTGGTGTGTGACGTGAGTTGTGGAAGCCATGAGCAATTGTCCACAGCCTCGTCTTCAGATTGTTTTGCTTTGGTGTGTGAACCCACAGGAAATAATAGTACATTTATTTGGTGTGAGATATGAACCCTCGTAAAAGTATAACAAAGCCTCAACACTTCAAAGTACAAACAAATGAAAGTAGTAAGATGATACTAAATGATTTCAAATTGACATTGGTTGATTCTGCCAGATGGCCGGAAGAGGAAAAGGACGTGCTGCCAACCCCGCCAACAACAACGATGAGGCATGCAACCCTCATCTTTCTAAAGGCCAGGACCGGGGTGGTCGCCGTGAAGAAGTTGATCCTCTCCACCAAATGCTGGAGAATCAAAATCAGCTCATCCAGAACTTGACTCAAGTGGTGGCCAACTTGCATCAAGTTCCACCTCCACAAGCTGCACCACGCCAACCAAGGTTGAGTGAGTTTCTAGGAACTCAACCTCCGAAGTTTGCAAGTGCTGCTGTACCTCTGGAGGCCGATGATTGGCTGAAGACTATTGAAAGTAAGATGAGGATAATACAATGCCAAGGGTATGAGAGGGTGCTGTTTGCCTCCCATCAATTGCAGGGACCTGCTGCTGATTGGTGGACCGCCTACGTGGCCGCCCATCATGACCCTGAGAACATCACTTGGGAAGAGTTCAAGCGTAGCTTCCGCAACCACTACATCCCAAGAGGTGAACTCAAAAACAAGAGAAAGGAGTTTTTGGGACTGCAGCAGGGAAACATGACGGTGAGGGAATACCTCACTAAATTTACTCAACTATCCCATTATGCTCCACGAGACATAGAGACTGAGGAGCAGAAACAAGATTGTTTCGTGGAAGGACTTACCGCAGAAATGCAGTGTGCCATGTCCTCCAATGAGTATGAAAGTTTTCAAAAGATGGTGGACAGAGTGTTTGTGGTGGAAAGGAAGCTAAAGGCCCTGGAAAATGAGAATAAGAGGAAGGCGGGATGGTCACATCAGGCCTCAGGAAGCAACACCCGCCCACGTATGATGCAGCAACCTACGGGGCAGACAAGCCGTGCTGTGGTACCCTATTCAGCACCAAGAGGGTACAACCCAAACTACAGGCCACCCGCAGCACCAGCACAGCCGCAACGTCAGTTTGTGCAGCAGCCTCGCCCCGCATATCCACCTCGACCAGCAGTACAAGGACCCCGAACCAACCCCAAGACAACAGAGGCCAAGCACCTAAGGTTGGGGTGCAATGTTTCAGCTGTGGTGAAGTGGGGCACTACGCCCATAAATGCCCAAAGAAGAAGCCTGCGCCGCCACAACAGCAGAATGTAGTGAGAGGACGGGTGAACCACGTCACTATGGAGGAAGCACAAGAGGCACCCGACGTGGTAGTTGGTAAGTTTCCTGCCAATTTACACCTTGCAACTCTGCTGTTTGATTCTGGTGCTACCCACTCGTTTATTGCTCAAGGGTTTGTTAAGAAGTATGACCTAGCAACCACACAAATGAACCATATGCTAGCCGTAAACTCTCCAGGTGGAGAAATAAGGACAAGACAAGTGTGTCCCAAAGTGACCCTAGACATTAATGGGGTGGTATTTACTGCTAACCTCATAGTGATAGATTCACAAGGGATAGATATTATTTTGGGTATGGATTGGTTGACCAAACATAAAGGAATCATCCATTGTTCGACCAGAACGGTGGAACTAACTCACCCCAATGGCACAAGAGTAAAGTTCATAACGATACACGAGCCTAGGAGGGACATTAAATTAAATCAAGTGGAGGTGAAAGTTGAGGAAATCAGGACTATCAGGGAATATCCAGATGTTTTTCCGGAGGAATTGCCAGGTATGCCTCCCGACCGTGACGTGGAATTCGCAATTGAGCTAGTACCGGGAGCAACCCCGATATACAAGAGACCTTATCGAATGGACTCCAAGTAGCTAGAAGAGCTCAAGGACCATTTGAGAGAATTGACGGAGAAGGGGTATATTCGCCCTAGTTCCTCACCATGGGGAGCTCCGGTGATATTTGTGCCCAAGAAAGACGGAACCCAAAGGTTATGCGTGGATTACCGTGCCTTGAATGAGGTAACCATCAAAAACAAGTACCCATTACCCCGCATTGAAGACTTGTTTGATCAGTTGAGGGGAGCTTGTGTATTCTCGAAAATTGATCTCAGGTCGGGGTACCACCAACTCAAGATAAGGCAATCAGATATTCCCAAGACAGCTTTCGTATCTCGGTACGGACTGTATGAATACACTGTCATGCCTTTCGGGCTAACCAATGCCCCGGCATATTTCATGTATCTCATGAACAAGGTATTCATGGAATATCTGGACAAATTTGTGGTGGTTTTCATAGATGATATTCTTGTCTTCTCCAAAAATGAAGAAGAACATGAGAAACATCTAAGGTTGGTGTTACAGAGGCTGAGAGAACACCAACTATATGCCAAGTTGAGCAAGTGTGAGTTTTGGCTGAAGAGAGTTCCCTTTTTAGGACATATAATCTCGGAGGGAGGAATCTCCGTAGATCCCGCCAAAATCGAGGACATCCAGAAGTGGAAGACCCCTGAAAATGTCGGGGAAGTTCGAAGCTTTTTGGGATTGGCTGGATACTATCGACGGTTTATTGAGGGATTCTCCAAGATCTCGAGACCTCTCACCAAATTGTTGGAAAAGGGAATCACATTCACCTGGACGCCACAGTGCGATACAAGCTTTCAGGAGCTAAAGAAGAGATTGACAACAGCCCCAGTGCTGGTTATGCCAGGTATGCAGAAGAATTTCACAGTGTACTGCGATGCCTCTGGAAATGGGTTGGGATGTGTTCTCATGCAAGAAGGACATGTCGTGGCATATGCATCCCGGCAGCTTCGGAAGCACGAGAAGAACTATCCTACACATGACCTAGAACTAGCTGCAGTGGTACACGCGTTGAAAATTTGGCGGCACTATTTGATGGGGAAGAGGACAGAGATATATACGGATCATAAGAGTTTGAAGTACATATTCATACCGCCAGATCTCAACCTCTGACAAAAGAGATGGTTAGAGCTAATCAATGACTTTGATATAGGCATCAACTATCATCCTGGGAAAGCAAACGTCGTGGCCGATGCTTTGAGTCGGAAAGTGCAGGTCAATAAGATGAGCTCAAGGCACAATTTCCGGAATTGTTTTCTTAGAAACACCAATCTCGAGGACGAGATTTCTTTTAAGGGGGGTAGAGCTGTAACACCCCAAATTTTGATTCAAAACTCTAAACCATGTTCAGAGGGGAATTTAAATAATTTTGGACGTGTTGCATGTTTTGCAAAAATTCAAATTCAAACTGGAATTCAAATTATACCCAAAACAGAAAAGAAATGGAAAAAAGGAAAAAGGAAAACGGGAAAAACTGGCCAGTGGGCCGAAACCGCCAGCCGGCCCAGCAACTCCCGCGCCAGCCCGCCCCCGCGCGCGCCGCGCTGCCTCTCACCGACGGGTGGGACCCACATGTCATCCCTAACCCCGCGACCCCGGACTCTCTCCCGCGCGCGCGATCGCAACCGATCGGGAAACCGCGTCCCGTCGCCCGAATTCTGGACCCAGAGGACTCCAACTCGATCACAACAGACCCACCGCCCTCCCCCGGCTATAAAAACCCCCGATCCGATCAGTTTTTCCCACGCGATCGCCGATTTTTACTCCGGTGAGCATCGAGACTTCGCCGGCGAATTCTGGCCGATCTAAGCTCGGAAACTCTGATCTAACTCGCTGGTCTTGATCCACCGCCTCCGGGGAACTTTGCAGGTGCAGAAAACCCGAAGACTTACGGTGTAAACTCAGCGCCGACGAGCTTCGCCGTGGTTTTGCCTCGGACCTCGCCGCCGAGCACTTTCCAGGACCCCCGAGCTCGAGAAAACCCCCGAGGTGAGATCCCTGACCTCCCCTCTACCGATCTATGCCATAAGATCACAGTTTTAGGCAGAATTCTCGAGGATCCGAAACTTTCCGGCGAGATCGCCGCTTCCCGCCGCCGTGCGCCGCCGGCAGCGCCGCACGCGCTCGATCGGAGCGACGTGGCCGCTTGTGCGCCGTTTATTTTAAATCGCACGGTAGACTTTAAAACCCCGCCTACCGGTTCGATGTTATAATCTCAGCCGTCGGTTTAAAATCGGACGGTCCACGTCGACCCCGCGTTATAAAGACTGGAATTCTTACGTGCTACCCCCTGGGGTTCTCTGGAATTGAGAGCTAGCCCCGGAAACTTCAGATCTAGCCCCTGGAACTCCAGAAAATCATGTAAATTCATTTAAAAATCAGTTTTAGCCCCTGGACTTAATAGAAATTAAGAAAAACACCTCTGATAAGTGTAGCTAGACCCCTGGAAATTATGAAAATAATATTATAGACCCTGTAATGGGGTGAATTCATTATTTTAGCCCTGTTTAGTATTTAATTTAGAAAATTGAATATGTAACTAGTGTTTAAAAACTAAAAAGGGGGACAAACATAATTGTCAAAATTAATTAAAAACTTTCTCAGTACTTAGGAAACTTTGGAGTGAGATAAAAATATATTTTTGGGCTGAAATAAATCTGTTTCATTTATTAATCACATTATTAGTATAGGGACACATTTTTAAGTAAAGAATAGTTAAAGAAAAATAGGGAAAATAATTATGAAATGGTCTACATCATAAGCCAAGGTCAAAATATGATTTTAAATTATTTAGGACCAGAACCTAATCTGTTTAGGTGATGTGTATTACTAATTTAATAATAAAATACACAATTATGCATAGGAATATAAATCTGAAAATATAGCAACTAGTAAATGATAAATGGAGTTTCTAAAATACAAAGAATTCAGTTTAGGGTTGATAGAAGTTATGAAAGCACATATGGGGAAGAATAATACTTTTCATACACACTTTGTAGTAAAAAGGTGAAGTAGTTGAATATAAGAAATTTATTGGAAACCCATATAAATAGTAAGTAAGTATAAAGGTGGACACAAAAGTAGGAATCATATACACATGGTTAAAAGTGCATGCAAGCCACAACTCAACACACATAAAGTAACCACAACACATATAATGGTAAAGAACTTTTATAAATATGAATGTGTGGTTTGTATGAAGTAAGAAGTGTGAACTATGTCTTATGATTTTTGTTCTTCTTTTGCTATGTGTGATGGTATGAAGTAGAACCTGCTCAAGAGCAAGTTAACCCTTTCCAAGATCAGGACTACCAATTTCAAGAGCAGCAAGAAGGAGGCAAGTGTCCTTGACCACTTTGATCCTATGCTAGGATATGTAGATAGAATTATTTGCATTTGTCAAATGAAAAATGAAACCCATGCTAGGAAGTTTCCTTAGAATTGCATTACCTTGTTTCCTTGTAGCGTGGGTTGGGATTTATTTTGTCATGTCATTTATTTACATGCATATGCTTAGCCATGCTTAGAATGGGATGTTTGGGATATGAGATCATCAATTTATATTACCATACTCTTGAATGAGATGTTGTGAGTTATGTAGAGGTAGGGATCAAGGCAAGTTGGATGTTTTGGTTGTGTGCTGGGTGCACGAGACTTGGGTTTGTGTTTAGTACTTGCCTGGATCCTAAGGACCGGTTCATGGAGCATGTAACCCGGCTTTACAGTGCCAACCACATGCTGAGATGGGGCAGCTTGGCCAATTAATTAGGTGTATCCCCGGCGTAGTATGGGTGTGTTGGATGGTGCGGGGAGTAGGTGTCAGCTGGACTACCGTATGAACCGCAAGGCTCAAGAGGGGGCCACTGCAGCGGGGTTGGAGCCTCTTGTATGCTGTTAGGGGTGAAACCTCAGTGGGCCCACGCTCGTCGGGAATCCCTTTGTAAAGGCTTCGTAGTGATCTCCTGGCTGCACACCTGGGAAGTGTGAATGTGGATCGTAGCCACTGGCATAATGGAGGTTCTTTTAGTCCACCCGGCAACGGGGGATGAAATCACTACTTGTGGGTACAGTGGTACAAACTCTGCAGAGTCAAAACTGTCTTGACAGCCGTGCTCACGGTTAAGAGCGGCCTGGACTTATTCATGATTAGAGGATTGATGGTTTTGGAAGTTGTGGATGTTAAGCGGGGAGCTTAACATTGGAAATGATGGTTATGGTTATTCGGTTATGATGATGGGATGGGAGATTGGGACCATTTCACCTGTGTAGTAATGTAGGTGCTTAATAAGCTAAGTGATAGGTATTAATTGCGTAGTGCTTTAACCATGAGTTCAACTTATCCTTGTTCTAGCCATGCATGGTATAATTTTCCCACACTTGCTGAGTACCATTGGTACTCAACCTTGCATATTTGTTGGTTTATATTGCTGCTCAGGTCAAGATAATGAGGTGGTGTATAATGACCAAGATTTTGGACCCGAGGAAGGCTTTTAGGTTCATGAAGACCCCGGGCAACGCCTGTGATGGAGCCCTAAAGAATAATATTCCGCTGCTAGTTTATTTACTTGTGATGAACTTATTATTGTCCATCGAGACATTTACTATGTAAGACTTACTTATATTCGACACCTGGCTTGTAATAAATGGTGCTTCACTATTTGTCATCACATGTATGAGAAAATGATCCTGGCATAGATGTGATATTCACTTGGTTGTTTCTTCGGAAAAACCGGGTGTGACAGCCCAGCCCAATTATTTGAAGTTTCCATTAGAGAAATAAGCTGATCTTTACAAGGCAATAACTTTGTGTAGAGAACTCCAAAAAGAGTGAGACCAATTTTGTTGGATTCCTCATGAAGAGTACTTCACAGAGAAACCAAATTCTGGCTATGAAAATGCCCAGGAATTTCTGTAGAATTGTTTTTAGTAAATCATTTAGGGATTTATTACAGGAGCAACTCTTTATGAAAGATTCCCAAAATTGGGCAGCAAATCCTCTTCATAGATACTGAGCTCCAGTAAAAATTTGGGCTTCATTGGAAATCATGTGCTAGGTCAAATTACCTTCTCAAGTTCAGCCTTTATTTGAAAATTCAAATTTAAACAGAAGCTTTTTCAGAACTCCTGTTTAAGTTCAAAAATTCATATCTCTCTGATGGTAACTCCAAAAATGGTGAAACAAATTCTGTTAGAACCATGGAGACTTACCCTAATCAGATATTCCACCATTAGCTATGTCAAAGATCCTAATTTGGGCTCACAATTCAGAGAATCATTGTACTTGTAGGAATTTTAAAGACTACATTGTGCAATGACATGTCTCCAAATTTGGCTCAAGTCATCCTTAGAGAGTCTAGTATCCACTGCAAAATTCCCAAAGCCAATTAAGGATCCTAAATAGCAGTAGCTATGAATAGAAGTTCAATTTCTATAAACCTTTAATACTTACACACGTATTTTATTACATTTCATCATAGTGACCGAAGTTGAGGACACACCGGAGCCTTTGGACGTCCTCCCACATGAAGCTGACTTCCCCTTTAACTCGCAACCAGGCAAGCCCCGGTTTGCACTTAAGTACCTTTTATAAAGCTTTTTATTTGTATCATTTATGTCTAGGGGGAATGTTTGCATTAGAGTTAGGGTGATTGAAACCCCACTTGCATAGCCTCTTTAAATCCTATGGACGGTTGAGTAGTTTACAAACTCGACGAGTAGAGAATGCCATGCTAATGTATAGGATCTCGGTAGAAGTCGAGTGATTGGAAGCTACTCGCGAGATAGTACTTATTACACGGAATGAAAAGAGGTAGAAAATGGCTTAAGTTATGAAAATGAGACCCAACAGGGGGGATAGGAAGCAGTGAGCAGAGGTCTCACGTGCGTAGCCCTGTTGGCGTCGGTTGAGGACCGTCCGTGTGCGGCCCTGCTGGACAAGTATCGAACAGTACCGGATGCATACTGGCATATGGGAATCAGGAAACCGATGTAATTGGTTAACCTGTGTGTCGAGGCTTACCCAACCGTAAATAGGAGTGGGTTGAGGGTAGCAAGGTGTAAATCTGCCGGTGGGCACCGTCACGCTCCACGCGGGGACCTCCTACCCGTTACGGATGGACCGGTTCGGCATTTGGGTTGCCTTTGAAATGTTGTTGCATACAACAGAGTAGGAAGGGTGTGGAATCACGCTTCTGAAAGTGGGTTTATGCAACGTGTTGTCCCGGTGTGTCTTGATTGCAATCACCGTCCCTCGCGGTTATTTAAGTACCCGCTTGTTCACTGCGCTGTGACGTAGTAAGAAGTGAAATAAGCCAACTGAAAATGTTGTATTGATCTTAATGTCTTGAATACCTTTATTGCTTTAGATATAGAGCTAATTAAGTTTATATTCCACTTTGGGCATCACCACATTGGAGGAAAGCATTTCTTGTTTGATTGTGGACTTCCGATGTGAGGGCTGCCTAAGGCACATGAATTTGCTGCTATAAAACTGAAAGTAAGGATCAACTTATAGGCGTGTCTTTATGGCGAATTCCTTTTCCCATCTTACATATCCTTGCACGTAGAGTTCCATGCCTAGGGTTGACGGTTAAGACTTGCTGAGCCTTCATGCTCACGGTTGCAATATTTGAGCTGTGTGCAGGTGAGAGTTATGAGGAAGGTTCCGAGGACGAGGCGATGCCCCCCATCGGGGTACACGGCCGAGCTGGAGCCCTGCACGCCGCCGCGATCTCCGGTTCCATGCTGCTAGTGTGTAGCGTCCCCGGGCTGGACGGCTGCACTTTTGCTTAGTTAGGATTTGAGAGAAACTATGTATATAACTTACGCTGTTAATTAGATTTTGTAAAAGACTTCCACTGTTTTATATCAAATAAAACTTTATGTGTTGCTCTTTATTCCTTTCCTGTGTGCTGTTGGGTGCCGCATCGCACGGCACCACCCTATGCGATCTTGGAGTGGGTGAACCACGGGGTGGTCCCCCACAGTCGTGGTATCAGAGCCGCATTGGGAATAGTACGCTCGAAAAGAGCCTATTTTGAAAACTTAGAAGTAGTCGAGTGAGGATTAGTCATTAAGCCCACATAAGGTCTATGATAGTAGTAGTTACTAAGGTGGAAAAGCTAACTTATGTGTTATACATTCTGTAACGACGCTCCGACGTCAGGTAAGAGGTAAGGTACGCCACCGCAGGCGGATCAATTGCGGTAACTCCCCATACGAGTAATAGTATGGTATGTATACCGTGGCTTGGCACGGTAGTGAATATGAGTCTCTGAACCTCTCAATGGTTCTGAGAGAATATGAAAACGCTGATCTCCAGCGTGCTTTAGGCAAAAGTGAGAATACCCCATCGTGTGGTAAGCAACACGATAGTATGCAACTCTTGAACGTTCAATGTTCAAAGGGCCATACACAGCTCTCGCCATCGGCGTGCCTCAACGGTCATGAGGCAGTATGTGGTATCCGTTGGGTTGATAAAATTCCAACCGTGACGACCCGTTCGCGCTCTACTCGGGTCCCCCGTCGTGTGGTGTGAAAACACGACCATGTACCTTGAGACGTGGCTTGACTCAAGGACGATCTGTATGGCAATGATACGGATCGTATGTTTTTATTATGATATGGAACTGCCTGAAATGCTAAAATCTTTGTGTGCACCATTATTGTGTGTTTTCTGCAGGTACATTAACCACGTTAGCGCATGACGTGTAGAAACCGTTTGTGAGTGACGTCTTTAGTTCCACCATGTGACCCGTATATGCCGGAATACCGGTTTAGTATTTTTCTTTGGTGAGGAAACGTAGTACCGACTGCATAAAAGTTTATTTTCAAAGAAAAGTGTCACAATGAAGTTTAGGATTTTATTTAGGGGTTAGTAAACTCCTATATTGAACTAAGAGTCAATTGGGAGTATAGATTCAATCTCAAAAACTTAGGAACAATCTCCCCTGTTTTTGGCAGAAACTTTTGCTGAACTTGAACAGGGCATAACTTAGGATTGGTTGAACCAATGGAGGTGTGGGACATTCTGGAAAGGTTTTGAAGTCCTCTACGATTTTTCTGTAGAGTTCCAGAACAAAATCTCCCTCCAATGGGATGAAAATCTCAGATGAGTAGGTACTGTCCAGAAACAGGGCAGACCAAATGCTCTCGGGAATTTTCCGTATTTCGACCAAAACACTTAGTTTCACCGTTTGACGTCCAGTGGCTGTTGTTAAACAGCGAGTTGGAGTCGAAGGGTTTATGCATTTGACATATCACTTCGAGTTAGTACATGTTTGGGTCCAATACAATAGCGAGGAATTACGCATGCTAACACACTTAACATCCCGTGGTGACACCGATGGTCGAAATGAACTTTTAACCCATAAAGTTCAATACTTTGGAACTCGATCGTGTGACATGGTCCAGGGATGTATATGTTGCATAAGTTTATACTTTATCCATACGTGTGATTGTTATGCGCATTGTCTATCCCATTCTCGCATTACTATTGTATAGACTGGATGAGCTAAACCCACATGTGCTGATCATTTGAATGATCTGAATGCAGAATGGTGCGGACACGTTCAACGCAAGAGGAGGGAGTCCGAGCCAAGTTCATGGTGATGAGTCTCCACCTCCAGAGCAAACCACGACGCAACAGCAACGACCTCCTCCACTGCCAGAACTTCCAACAAATCTTGCGGAGGTTCTCGCCGCAGTGCTCGGCTCGCGCGACGAGCAAACCGAGTTGCTGCAGATGTTGGTGCAGCAGAATGCGTCCCATCAGGGAGGACGCCAAGACAATGGGCAGCGCCAGCCCCAACAAAGTTCATATTCAGAATTCATGGCGACCCATCCACCGGTCTTCACGGAGGCCGAAGAACCTTTGGAGGCGGACAGCTTTATCCGCACTCTGGAGGCGAAGTTCGGGCTGCTACGATGCATCGAACACCAGAAGGCGCTGTATGCAGCGCAACAGCTTCAAGGAGAAGCCGGTACCTGGTGGGCGAACTACACTGCCTCCTTATCGGCTGGCCATGCCGTCACATGGACGGAGTTCCGGGAGGCGTTCCGCGCCTATCACATACCTCCCGGTGTGATGGAAATGAAGCTCCAGGAGTTCCTGGCGCTACGACAAGGCGAGAGGAGTGCTCATGAGCACTCCAGGTTATTCAACCGGCTGGCGCAGTATGCGCCAGGATTTGTGGGCACGGAAGACAACAAGCGCAATGCGTTCTTCCGGGGCCTGAACTCCAAGATGAAGGTCCATCTCGCCCAGAGCAATCGCGGCACATTCAATGACCTCGTTAATGCCGCGATTCTACAAGAGAATGCTCAGCGCGAGCGCGGTTCTGACAAGAGGAAACACAACGCCCTGACGAGCAGCAGTGGTGGAACGCCACAGAAATACCGCGTGGTGTATCGCTCACCATCCGGTCAGAGATGGCAGCCACTGGCGCGACCGCCTCAGTTTCACGGGCGGCAATATAATGCGTCGGGCTTTCGACCGACGTATCCACCGCAGCAACAGAAGCAGCAAAGGATGGTCCCGCGTGCGCCTCAGTTTCAACAGCGTGCACCGGGATTCCGTCCTCAGGTTGGCGGGACCCTGACACCTTACACGTGCTACACGTGTGGACGTGTCAGGCACATTTCAAGAGACTGCCCCGAGCCGCGACAGGGCAGGGGTGCAGCACCATATCAGGGTGCTAATCTGCCCTGCAACCAGCCCAAGAAAACAGCACCAAAACCCGGCAACGTCCACCACTTAGCTATCGAAGACGTGCCGGAAGGCGAACCTGTCCTCGCGGGTACGTTCTCTTACCTAGATCATCCCGTAGTCATACTTTTTGACTCCGGTGCCACCCATAATTTCATAAGTCAGTCTTATGTTATTAAATATCAACTGCCTATCATTCCCACAAATAATTCATATTTGATATGTTCTCCGGGTGGGAAAATAACAGCTGATAGAATGGTCTATAGAGCACCATTACAGTTGGGTGGAAATCTATACCCGACGTCCCTGATCATGTTAGAGAGCCAAAAACTCGATGTCATTTTAGGAATGTCATGGCTACATCGCCATGGTGCAGTTCTTGACAACATTCCACGTGTGGTTCGTTTAAACTCTCCACTTCATGAACCACATGTTCTTATTCTTGACCATTTGGTTCAAGAAACCCCAGCCACATATAACAAGGAAGCCACGAAACTTGAGGATATTCGTGTAGTCCGTGAATACCCGGATGTCTTTCCGGATGATCTTCCGGGCATGCCACCCGAAAGAGATGTCGAGTTCAAGATTGAACTCGTACCTGCGACGACGCCGATATCACGGAGACCATACAAGATGGCTCCCAACGAGCTGACTGAACTAAAGGAGCAGCTCAACGATTTGATGAAGAAGGGTTTCATTCGACCGAGTTCCTCGCCATGGGGATGCTCGGCGCTGTTTGTGAAGAAGGATGAATCCTTGAGTTTGTGTGTGGACTACCGACCTCTCAACGCCGTCACCATCAAGAATAAATATCCACTGCCCCGCATCGATATTCTCTTTGATCAACTTGTGGGTGCGAGTGTATTTTCCAAGATGGATCTTTGCTCCGGATATCATCAAATCAAGATCCGAGCGGAAGATATTCCGAAGACGGCCTTCTCGACGAGATATGGGTTGTATGAATACCTCGTCATGTCCTTTGGTCTCACCAACGCCCCGGCACACTTAATGTATCTCATGAACTCAATGTTCATGCCGGAGTTGGACAAGTTTGTGGTGGTGTTCATAGACGACATCTTGGTTTACTCCAAGACTGAATAAGAACACGCCAAACACTTGCATATTGTACTTCAACGATTAAGAGACCATAAGCTTTATGCTAAGTTCAGCAAGTGCGAGTTTTGGATCAGCCAAGTGCCATTCCTTGGTCACATTATTTCTGCAGAAGGCATTGCAGTTGATCCAAGGAAGATCGAACAAGTGCTGAAATGGAAGTCCCCCACATCAGTCCACAAAGTCAGGAGTTTCCTCGGGTTAGCACGATATTATCGGAGATTCATACCAAATTTCTCCAAGCTTGCTAAGCCGATGACTGAACTGTTGAAAAAGGGGATCAAATATGTTTGGAGCTCAGCTTGTGAAGAAGCTTTCCAAGCATTAGTGAAGCATCTTACAACAGCCCCGGTGTTAGCTCAACCGGGTACAACCAAGCCCTTTGACGTATATTGTGATGCGTCTGGCATCGGGCTTGGTTGTGTATTGATGCAAGGAGGAAGAGTGGTCGCCTATGGCTCACGTCAACTTTGAAACCGCGAGCAGCACTACCTGACTCATGACCTTGAGCTCGCTGCTGTGGTATTGGCCTTGAAGATGTGGAGGCACTATTTGCTTGGGAACTTAGTGCACCTCTACACCGACCACAAAAGTCTGAAATATATATTCACTCAAAAGGAGTTGAACATGCGGCAACGGAGATGGCTAGAACTGATCAAAGACTATGAGATCGAGATTCACTACCATCATGGGAAGGCAAACGTGGTTGCCGATGCCTTAAGCCGCAGATCCCATGTCAACAGTCTGTCCATCACCCCACTTGAAGAGGAGGAGCCGAGTCTGTACTTGGTTCCATATGGGGCATTGTATAATCTTGCTCTCGTCCCTACAATACGAGAGGAGATTATGGAAGCACAGAAGAAAGACGTGGGAATGTCGCACATTCGGAGAAGGATGAAGAATGGCGAAATGAAATGCATCCGAAGAGATGAACACGACACTCTATGGTTTAAAGACCGTATAGTGGTACCCCGTGACATGAAGCTTCGGAAGAAAATCATGGACGAGGCTCATTTGTCCAAGTATTCTATTCATCCGGGCAGCAACAAGATGTACCAGGATCTGAAAACCAGGTTTTGGTGGACACGGATGAAGAGAGAGATCGCAAAATACGTATCCGAATGTGATACGTGTCGGCGTGTGAAGGCCGACCATATGCGTAAAGCCGGACAGCTGCAACCGTTGAACATTCTGGCGTAGAAGTGGGAGGATATCAGCATGGACTTCATAGTCGGATTACCTCTCACGTCTCACAAACATGACTCGATTTGGGTGATAGTCGATCGACTAACCAAGTCGGCTCATTTCATTCCCGTACATACAAAGTACGTGGCCAAGCAATATGCGGAGCTGTACATTGCAAAGATCTTATGTTTGCACGGTGTTCCCCGCTCCATCATTTCAGATCACGGTGTGCTGTTCGTCTCTCGGTTTTGGGAACATCTGCACGCATCATTGGGGACCAAACTGATCCGAAGCTCCGCGTATCACCCACATACAGATGGTCAAACTGTCCGCGAATCAAGTGCTTGAAGACATGCTACGCGCTTGTGCCATCTACCACGGCAAGAATTGGGACGATCATTTGCCGTTGGCGGAGTTTTCTTACAACAATGGCTATCAAGCTAGCATCAAGATGGCGCCGTATGAAGCTCTCTACGGCCGGAAATGTCGCACACCTCTCAACTGGTGCGAGTCCGGCGAGCGAGTCATCTACGGCATTGAACTTGTGAATGAAGCTGAAGAACGAGTGCGAGTGATACAAGACAACCTCAAGGCTGCTCAATCTCGTCAGAAAAGCTATGCGGATAAAAGACGCCGTCCTCTCCACTTCAACATCGGGGACCATGTTTATGTCCGTGTGTCTCCGATGAAGGGAGTTCACCGTTTCAGAGTGAAGGGTAAACTTGCGCCGTGGTTCATTGGTCCGTTCGCCGTCATTGAAAGATGCGGACCCGTGGCCTATCGTTTAGATTTACCGGTGTCGCTCGCTGGCATTCAGAACGTCTTCCACATCTCTCAGCTTAGAAAGTGCCTCAAGCCCTCGGCTGAAATCCGCACAGAAGACATAGAAGTTCCTCAACCGGACATCACGTACACGGAGTATCCAATCCGGATTATCAATGAAAAGACTCGTGCCACAAGAAACCGGACCTTATGGTTCTTCAAGGTCTTGTGGAGTAACCATACCGCTGATGAGGCGACATGGGAAAGCGAGGATTATCTACGCACGTATTATCCGGACTTGCTATCATCATATACCCGGTAAAGTTTTCCCCACTTTGCTTTTCCTTTGGAATCTCGGGACGAGATTCTTTTTAAGGGGGGAGGGATGTAAAATCCCCAAAAGTGGTAGCAAGAAAATTCAGCTCATATACACTTATGAAAAATGAGGGGGATTAAAACTTTGAATTATAATAAGTGTGAGTTCAAAGTGAGGGTTTAGACTTCCCAAAATTTCCAAACATGGAGATCTAAATTCATAACTTGGATCTTTATAGTCCAAATATTCAACCTTCCAAATTTCAGCTCATTTGGAGGAGTTTTAATATTTGTTTGGGATTAAAAGGAGAAGCCCTCTAATCTGAATTTCAAATTCAGTTTCAAATTCCAATTCCCTCAATTTGAAAATTGGGTTTCACAAATGTGTTCTCCCCCTTTTAATAAGCAGCCATGCCAAAAATTGGAAATTTTGGAGCTGGTTTGCCATACTTTTGAGGCAATATAAAGTGGAGAATTCAAACTCTTTTTCAAATTCAAATGATCAATCCACATCCAATTTTCACACCCGAATTCAAACTATTTGAATTCAGCAAATTCAAACTATGACTTGGGGTTGAAGTCAAGTCTTTAATGTGAGTTGTTGGTGGGAAAATATCAGAAAAAGTTGATTAAGCAAAGAGGGGAGGTGGGGCCCATTTGTCAGCCACCCACTGGGGTTGCCGCCTCAGCCGACGGCGGTCTAACAGCGGGAGCGCGGCAGCTCCCGGTTGAACCCGAGCCCGAGGAAGAGCCCGCGCCACCTCCTGCTGCCTCGGTGGCTCGGTTGGATCATGGCAAAGGGTGCGCCGGAGCTGTTTTCCTTCTTCCCCTGCTATAACTCGCGCCTCCGCCGTTTCCTCCGTCCAGAACACTGCCGCCGTTCCTTCCGATCGCACCACAGCCCTCCGAGCTCGGCTGCTCGAGCGCTCCACAGCAAAGAGCATCGCCAGGCAGTGCTCTAGCTCTCCAGCACTTCTTCTTCCCTGCCCCGAACGTGATTGCTCCGGATATTGGCAGAATAGCCACGATCCTCGGGTGAACGCGGACGAACCGAAGGTGGTCGCCGTGGACAGCGCGCTACGGCCGGTGTCGCCGCCCCTTCCCTACACAAGAAAGGTGCGTTCACATGTCCTGATCATGTAGCCGGAAACCGTTTAGCGATTGCTAGAACCGGTGGCGAGAATTTCACCGTTTCCCCAAACTGTACACCGACGGATAGAGCCGGGTCTAACCAAAAATTAGTTCTGCTCAGGGTAGCTCCGCGCTAGATGAGCTTAGAGTAGCTCCAGCACATGCTTGCGCATCTTCCCGAAGTCCTAGCAGCTCAAACGATCAAGTAGAGATGCCAGGTACCGAGTTTTTGTCGCCGCCGGAGTTTTGCGGGCTCGGGTCGGCGGTGAGGTCCCATCTCCAGTGGGTTTCAGGGAGAGCGAGCTATGGGTCGAGGATGTCCATGGGACACTGGTGCTTTTGGAGCCAACCCTAGCCTGAAAGACCCACTGTTGAGGGAGAGCGAGGTCGCCGAAGTAAGGTTCGACATGGTCGCCGGTGCAAGCACCGTTCCGGCCGTTGTCATCGGTTTCCGACCCCATCATCGTGTTCAGCACGGTGTATAACTCACAGGCGGCGAGTTTGACAAAGTTTGGACCACGGGAACCCCGTCCCGGCGAGCCTCGCCGGCGTGCGCCGCCGCGGGAGGCACGGACAGCACGAGGAAGACGAAGGAGGGCCGGTCCCACCGGTCAGCCTCCGGGTGCGCGCGAGGATCGGTTTGTGGCGCCGGATCTGGTGCGGCTGCGAGGGAATAACACTGTAGCCCCCGGTGTTGCTAAAATCTGACTGGTCCGAATTAAAACAGTGGGCCCAGCCCAATTATTTGAAGTTTCCATTAGAGAAATAATTCCAGAAATTAGCTGATCTTTACAAGGCCATAACTTTGTGTAGAAAACTCAAAAAAGAGTGAGACCAATTTTGTTGGATTCCTCATGAGGAGTACTTCACAGAGAAACCAAATTTTGGCTATGAAAATGCCCAGGAATTTCTGTAGAATTGTTTTTAATAAATCCTTTAGGGATTTATTACAGGAGCAACTCTTTATGAAATATTCCCAAAATTGGGCAGCAAATCCTCTTCATAGATACTGAACTCCAGTAAAAATTTGGGATTCATTGGAGGTCATTTGCTAGGTAAAATTACCTTCTCAAGTTCAGCCTTCATTTGAAAATTCAAATTTAAACAGAAGCTTTTTCAGAACTCCTATTTAAGTTCAAAAATTCATATCTCTCTAATGGTAGCTCCAAAAATGGTGAAACAAATTCTGTTAGAACCATGGAGACTTACCCTAATCAGATCTTCCACCAATAGCTATGTCAAAGCTCCTAATTTGGTCTCACGATTCAGAGAAGCATTGTACTTGTAGGAATTTTAAAGACTACATTGTGCAATGACATGTCTCCAAATTTTTCTCAAATCATCCTTAGAGAGTTTAGTATCCACTGTAAAATTCCCAAAGCCAATTAAGGATCCTAAATAGCAGTAGCTATGAATAGAAGTTCAATTTCTATAAACCTTTAATACTTACACATGTATTTTATTACATTTCATCATAGTGACCGAAGTTGAGGACACACCGGAGCCTTTGGATGTCCTCCCACCTGAAGCTGACTTCCCCTTTAACTCGTCCAACCAGGCAAGCCCCGCTTTGCACTTAAGTACCTTTTATAAAGCTTTTTATTTGTATCATTTATGTCTAGGGGTAATGTTTGCATTAGAGTTAGGGTGATTGAAACCCCACTTGCATAGCCTCTTTAAATCCTATGGAGGGTTGAGTAGTTTACAAACTCGACGAGTAGAGAATGCCATGCTAATGTATAGGATCTCGGTAGAAGTCGAGTGGTTGGAAGCTACTCGCGAGATAGTACTTATTACATGGAATGAAAAGAGGTACAAAATGGCTTAAGTTATGAAAATGAGACCCAGCAGGGGGATAGGAAGCAGTGAGCAGAGGTCTCACGTGCGTAGCCCTGTTGGCGTCGGTTGAGGACCGTCCGTGTGCGGCCCTGCTGGACATGTATCGAAAAGTACCGGATGCATACTGGCATATGGGAACCAGGAAACCGATGTAATTGGTTAACCTGTGTGTCGAGGCTTACCCAACCGTAAATAGGAGTGGGTTGAGGGTAGAAAGGTGTAAATCTGCCGGTGGGCACCGTCACGCTCCATGCGGGGATCTCCTACCCGTTACGGATGGACCGGTACGGCATTTGGGTTGCCTTTGAAAGGTTGTTGCATACAACAGAGTAGGAAGGGATGTGGAATCACGCTTCTGAAAGTGGGTGTATGCAACGTGTTATCCGGGTGTGTCTTGATTGCAATCACTGTCCCTCGCGGTTATTTGAGTACCCGCTTGTTCACTGCGCTGTGACGTAGTAAGAAGTGAAATAAGCCAGCTGAAAATGCTGTATTGATCTTAATGTCTTGAATACCTTGATTGCTGTAGATATAGAGCTAATTAAGTTTATATTCCACTTCGGGCATCACCACATCGGAGGAAAGCGTTTCTTGTTTGATTGTTGACTTCCGATGTGAGGGCTGCCTAAGGCACATGAATTTGCTGCTATAAAACTGAAAGTAAGGATCAACTTATAGGCGTGTCTTTGTGGCGAATTCCTTTTCCCATCTTACATATCCTTGCACGTAGAGTTCCATGCCTAGGGTTGACGGTTAAGACTTGCTGAGCCTTCGTGCTCACGGTTGCAATATTTGAGCTGTGTGCAGGTGAGAGTTATGAGGAAGGTTCCGAGGACGAGGCGATGCCCCCGTCGGGGTACACGGCCGAGCTGGAGCCCTGCACGCCGCCATGATCTCCGGTTCCATGCTTCTAGTGTGTAGCGTCCACAGGCTCGACGGCTGCACTTTTGCTTAGTTAGGATTTGAGAGCAACTATGTATATAACTTACGTTGTTAATTAGGTTTTGTAAAAGACTTCCGCTGTTTTATATCAAATAAAACTTTATGTGTTGTTCTTTATTCTTTTCGTGTGTGCTGTTGGGTGCCGCATCGCACGGCACCACCCTATGCGATCTTGGAGTGGGTGAACCACGGGGTGATCCCCCACATATTCTTCATTCATACCATTCAAACGATCAGCACATGTTGGTTTATTTCATCCAGTCTATACAATAGTAGTGCGAGAACGGAATAAATAATACGCATAACCATCACACATATAGATAAAATATAAACTTTATACGCCATATACATCCCTGGACCATGTCACAAGATCAAGTTCCAAAGTAATGAACTTTAGGGATTAAAAGTTCATTTTCACCACCGTGGGTCACCACGGGATGTTAAGTGTGTTAGCATGCGTAATCCTCACTATTATACTGGACCCAAACATGTCCTAGCTCGAAGTGATATGTCGAATGCATAAACTTTTCGACTTCAACTCGCTGTTTTACGACAGCCGCTGGATACCGAAATGTGAAAC
Source organism: Neostapfia colusana (assembly GCA_030760725.1). Classification (NCBI taxonomy): domain Eukaryota; kingdom Viridiplantae; phylum Streptophyta; class Magnoliopsida; order Poales; family Poaceae; genus Neostapfia; species Neostapfia colusana. Next base: position 36,008,450 of record JASWHV010000003.1, read on the forward strand.
TAACTGTTTTGGTTGAAAAACTTCAACATGGTGTTCACTGTCCAGCTTCTGGTCCAGCTGACCAGTCTGGATAATTCAACTGTTTTGACCACTTTGGAAGCAAAACCTGGACTGGAGTCCAACAACACAAATGTAGTAGACTCAGAAAGGAATCCAGATTGTATTTATTTGCCTCCATAGTCTTCCTAATTTATGAGTTATGGTTTTTACAAGTTGACAGAATTTTCTAAGGAATTTTGACAGCACCTCCTTTGCAAGTGGCAGTTTTGTTCACAAAATTCCATCTATTTCTGCCATCAATCTAGGAAAACACTGAACTACAAAGTTGTAGCAAATTCCCTACACTTCCCAACGATGTCTTACTTGACCCTTGCAAATTTTTCTACAGAAAGGTATGGTCGAAATACAGAAAATTACAGAGAGCATTTTTGTCTGTCCTGTTTCTGGACAGTGCCTACTCATCTGAGATTTCCATCCATTTGGAGGGAGATTTTATTCTGGAGCTCTACAGAACAGTTGTAGAGGACTTCAAAACCTTTCCATAATGGTATCCCACACCTCCATTGGTTGAACCAATCCTATGTTATACCCAGTTTAAGTTAAGAAAAGTTTCTGCCGGAAACAGGGGATGTTGCTCCTAAGTCTTTGAGACTGAATGTATACTCCCAATTGACTCTTAGTTCAATATGGGAGTTCAATAACCCCTAAATGGAATCCTAAACCTCATTTTAACTCTTTTCTTTGAAAATATACCTTTATGCAACTAATACTCATCTCGGTACTACGTTTCCTCACCAAAGAAAAATCCTAAGCCGGTATTCCGGCATATACGTGTCAAATGGTGGAACTAAGAACATCACCCACAAATGGTTTCTAAACATCATGCACTAACGTGGTTAATGTACCTGCATAAGAACACACAATAATGGTGCACACAAAGGTTTTTGACATTTCAGGTAGTTCCATATCATAATAAAAACATACGGTCCGTATCATTGCCATACGGATCATCATTGAGTCAAGCCACGTCTCAAGGTACATGGTCGTGTTTTCACACCACACGACGGGGAACCCAAGTAGACCGCGAACGGGTCGTCATGGTTGGGAATTTTATCAACCCAACGGATACCACCTACTGCATCATGACCGTTGAGGCACGCCGATGACGAGCGCTGCGTATGGCCCTTTGAACATTGAACGTTCAAGAGTTGCATACTATCGTGTTGCTTACCACACGATGGGGTATTCTCACTTTTGCCTAAAGCATGCTGGAGATCAGTGTTTTCATATGCCCTCAGAACCATGGAGAGGTTCAGAGACTCATATTAACTACCGTGCCAAGCCACGGTATACCATTCCATACTATTACTCGTATGGCGAGTTACCACAATTGATCCGCCTGCGGTGGCGTACCTTACCTCTTACCTGATGTTGGAGCGTCGTTACAGAATGTCTAACAAGTATGTTAGCATTTCCACCTTAGTAACTACTACTATCATAGACCTTATGTGGGCATAGTGACTAATCCTCACTCGACTACTTCTAAGTTTTCAAAATAGGCTCTTTTCGAGCGTGCTATTCCCAATGCGGCTCTGATACCATGATTGTGGGGACCGACCTGTGGTTCACCCACTGATGGATCACATAGGGTGGTGCCATGCGATGCGGCACCCAACAGCACACACGAAAAGAATTAAGAACAACATACAAACTTTTATTTGATATAAAAACAGCGGAAGTCTTTTACAGACCTAATGTACAGTTGAAGTGTTATACAGGCCATACTCTCATACTAGCTAAGCAAAAAGTGTAGCCGTCCAGCCCGGGGACGCTACACACTAGCCGCACTCAATGAATATCACGGTGGTGTGCAGGGCTCCAGCTCGGCCGTGTACCCCGACGGAGGCACCGCCTCGTCCTCGGACCCCTCTGTAACACCCCAAAATCCTGTTAAGAGGGGAATTTAAAAATTTTTGGACGTATTGCATGGGCTGCAGAAATTCAAACTTAGTTGGAATTCAAATTCAAATTCAAACCAGAAAAGAAATGGAAAAAAGAAAAAGAAAAACAGAAAAAAACCGGCCAGTGGGCCGAAACCCACCAGCCGGCCCACCCCATCCCACGCCAGCCCGCAGCCGCGCGCCCCCCCTTCTTCCCACTGACACGCGGGGCCCGCCAACCTTTCTTCCTCCTCGCGCTCGCGCCGCGCTCGGCCGGACTCTTCTCACCCCCGAATCAAAACCGCCCCGGATCCTCGCGTATCCCAGCCGAATTTCGGTCGTGGGCGACGCAAACTCGATCACAACCGAACGCCGCCCTCCCCCGTCTATAAAAACCCCGGCATCATCCCGTTTTTCCCCACGATCCGCCGATTTTCTCTCCGGTGAGAACCCGAGCCCCTCCGGTGAATTCTGCTCGATCTATGCTCGGGAATTCTGATCTAACTCGCTGCTCTTGATCCACCGCCTCCGGGGAACCTTGCAGGTGCAGAAAACTCGGTGATTTGCGGTTCAAACACAGCGCCGACGAGCCTCGCCGGGAATTCACCTCGGACCTCGTCGCCGATCGCTTTTCAGGACCTCCGAGCTCAAGAAAACCCCCGAGGTGAGATCCCCGACCTCCCCTCTACCGATCTATGTCATAAAATCACAGTTCTAGGAAGAATTTATGAAGATCCGAAACTCTCCGGCGAGATCGCCGCCTCCCGCCGCCGTGCGCCGCCGGGCAGCGCCGCCCGCGCTGGATCAGAGCGACGTGGCCGCTTGTGCGACGTTTATTTTAAATCGCACGGTAGAGTTTAAATCCCCGCGTACCGGTTCGATGTTATAATCTCAGCCGTCTGTTTTAAATCGGACGGTCCACGTCAGCCCCGCGTTATAAAGACTGGAATTCTTACGCGCTACCCCCTGGGGTTCTCGGAAAATAAGAGCTAGCCCCGGAAACTTCTGATGTAGCCCCTGGAACTTCAGAAAATCATGTAAATTCATTTAAAAATCAGTTTTAGCCCCTGGACTTAATAAAAATTAGGAAAAAACCCCCTGTTAAGTGTAGCTAGACCCCTGGAAATTCTTAAAATAATATAATGGACCCTGTAGTGGGGTGAGTTTACCTTTTTAACCCTGTGTGATATTAAATTTAGGAATTTGAATATGTGTTTAAAATTTAAAAGATGGGACAAACACATTGTAAATTCACATTAAAAACTTTCCTAGTACTTGGAAAACTTTGGAGTGAAATAAAAATAGATTTTTGGCTGAAATGAATCTGTTTAATTGATTATTCACATTTATTAGTAATAGGGACACATTTTTAAGTAGAGAATAATTCTGAAAATTAGTAAAATAAATGTAAAATAGTTTACATCAGAGGAGAAGTTTAAAATATATTATTATATATTTTAGACCCAAAACCTATTCTGTTTAGATGAGGTGTCTTACTATTTTTATAATAAAGTTCACATTTAGGCATAGGAAATAAATCTGAAAATATAGCAAATTAGGTATGAATAACTAGAAAATGATAAATGAAGTTTCCGAAAATCCAAAGAATTCAGTTTAGGGTTGGTAGAAGGACTGAAGAAACATATGGAGTAGGAAAATACCTTTCATGCATACTTGGTAGCTAAAAAGTGTAGTAATTGAATATAAGGAATTTATTTAAATTGGAAACTCATATATATAGTATGCAAGCATAAATATGAATACAAAAGTAGAAATCATATACACATGTTTAAAAGTGCATGTAAGCCAAAGATCAACACACATAGAGTAACCACAACACATAGAATTTGTGAGTGGCTTTCATAAATGTGAATGTGTGGTTTGTATGAAGTGGAAGTGTGAACTATGTCTTATGGATTGTTGCTTTTCTTTTGCTATGTGTGATGGTATGATGTAGAACCTGCTCTAGAGCAAGTTCTCCCTTTCCAAGATCAGGACTACCCATTTCAAGAGCAGCAGGAAGGAGGCAAGTGTCCTTGACCACTTTGATCCTATGCTAGGATGTGTAGATAGAATTATTTGCATTGTCAATTGAAATATGAAACCCATGCTAGGAAGTTTCCCTAGAATTGCATTACCTTGTTTCCTTGTAGCTTGGGTTGGGATTAATTTTATCATGTCATTTATTATTATGAATATGCTTAGCCATGCTTAGAATGGGATATTTGGGATATGGGATCATCAGTTTATTTTACCATACTCTTGAATGAGATATTATGAGTTATGTAGAGGTAGGGATCAAGGCAAGTTGGTTGTTTTGGTTGGTGCTGGGTGCACGAGACTCGGGTTTGTGTTTAGTACTTGCCTGGATCCTAAGGACCGGTTCATGGAGCATGTAACCTGGCTTTACCGTGCCAACCACATGCTGAGATGGGGCAGCTTGGCCAATTAATTAGGTGTATCCCCGGCGTAGTATGGGTGTGTTAGATGGTGCGGGGAATAGGTGTCAGCTGGACTACCATATGAACCGCAAGGCTCAAGAGGGGGCCACTGCAGCGGGGTTGGAGCCTCTTTTATGCTGTTAGGGGTGAAACCTCAGTGGCCCCACGCTCGTCGGGAATCCTTTTGTAAAGGCTTCGTAGTGATCTCCTGGCTACACACCTGGGAAGTGTGAATGTGGTTCGTAGCCACTAGCATAATGGAGGTTCTTTTAGTCCACCCGGCAACGGGGGATGAAATCACTACATGTGGGTACAGTGGTGCAAACTCTGCAGAGTCAAAACTGTCATGACAGCCATGCTCACGGTCAAGAGCGGCTTGGACTTATTTATGATTAGAGTATGATGGCCTTGCAGGGTGTGAATGTTAAGCGGGGAGCTTAACATTGGAAATGATGTTATGGTTATTTGATTATGATGATGGGTTGGGAGAATGGGACCATTTCACCTGTGTAGTAATGTAGGTGCTTAATAAGCTAAGGTGGTAGGCCATAATTGCGTAGTGCTTTAACCATGAGTTCAACCTCTCCTTGTTCTAGCCATGCATGACATAACTTTCCCACACTTGCTGAGTACCATCGGTACTCAACCTTGCATATTTGTTGGTTTATATTGCTGCTCAGGTCAAGATAATGAGGTGGTGTATAATGATCAAGATTTTGGACCCGAAGAAGGTTTCTAGGTTCATGGAGTCCCCCGGGCAACGCCTGTGACGGAGCCCACGAGAATAATTATTCCGCTGCTAGTTTATTTACTTGTGATGAACTTATTATTGTCCATCGAGACATTTTCTATGTAAGACTTATTTATATTCGACACCTGGCTTGTAAAAAATGATGCTTCACTATTTGTCATCACATGTATGAGAAAATGATCCTGGCATACATGTGATATTCACTCGGTTGTTCTTTGGAAAAACCGGGTGTGACACCCTCGTCATAGCTCTCACCTGCACACAGCTCAAATATTGCAACCGTGAGCAGGATGGCTCAGCAAGGCTTAACCGATAACCCTAATCATGAAACTCTACATGCAAGTATTGGTAATGTAGGATAACAACATTGCAATAAAGACAAGCCTACATGTTAATCCTTACTTTCAGTTTTATAGCAGCAGTTTAATGAGCCTTAGGAAGCTCTCACATCGGAAGTCCACAATCAAACAAGAAACGCTTTCCTCCGATGTGGTGATGCCCAAAGTGGAAGATAAACTTAATTAGCACTACATCTACAGCAGACATACTTTCAAAACAATAATAATTCATCACAGCATATTATCATTCATCTGGCTTCTTTCACTTCTTACTATGTCACAGAACAGTGAACAAGCGGTACTCAAATAACCGTGAGGGATGGTGATTGCAATCAGGAGACACCCGGACAACACGTCACATACACCCACTTTCAGAAGTGTGATGCCATACACTTTCCTACTCTGTTGTATGCAACCACCCTTCAAAGGAAACCCAAATGCCGAACCGGCCCATCTGTAATGGGCAGGAGTGTGAAGGCCCGGCCCGGGAATCACAGTGGGTGGTGCCGTGCGATGCGGCACCCAACAGCAAGCACGAAAAGAGATGATAAGAACATAACGGAACCATTTTGTTACTCAAGATAATTTCTTGTACAACATAATGTACACACGCAGCGGAAATTAAAATTTGCTGGACAAACTACTAACTCTCGACCGTAAATACGCCGAAGAGAAGTCGTTCAGCCCGTGAACGGTTCCTACTAGCTTCACCAAAGAAAGGCAACGGCTAGGTTTCCGATGAATTGAACAAACCGTGAGGTTCATCGTCTCACCGAACAACCCTCTTCATAGCAGGCATCCTGCTACCTGCAAAAACAACTCAGTAGCAACCGTGAACACTAAGGCTCAACAAGACTTACCCGTCACTCCTAAACATGCAACTCTACATGCAGGGGTAGTAAGAAAGTAGGCATAGGAATTTGCAAAATGCATCATGACTAAACTTGATCCTTATATTCAGATTCTTATAGCCTTCATTTTAGTGGTCCTCACGCCTCACAACATCGGAAGTCCACAATCAAACAAGAAACGCTTATCCCGATGTTGCTAGCCTAAGGTGGAAATGAAATTTAGTTGGCTCTATAACTACTTCAGTCAAGGTTCCAATACAGTGATTAATCCACAAACAGCAAGTTAAGAGACATAGTTCCTCTTATTACTAAGTCACGGCGCAGTGGGCAAGTATGCTCAATCCTCTTCTGCGAGCGACGGTGATTCGAATCAATAACAACCCGGAATACACGACACATACACCCGCCTCAAAAGACTCTCTCAAGAGCTCTTTCTTACGTTGTATGCAGCAACCTTTCACACAACACCCCGACATAGAAAAACGCTTCGCGCCGAGCAGGATGGTCCTCTACGCGGACACGTCGAAGTTGCCCCCTAAAGGATTTACACCTCCCGCCTTCTCAACGCCATTCCCACGCGAAGGTTGAGTTTCTATATCACGGTCCTTCGTGTTACATCGGTTTCATGGGTCCCATACCCCACTATATATCCGGTACAGCTCAATCTTGTCCAGCAGGGCCGCATACATACGGTCCTTAACCGACACGGACGGGGCTACAACCAACCTCCACATTTGCCTTACCATCCCGGTCCAGGCCAAATGTGGTCTCAAGCATTGTCACACCCATCGCAGGTCGAGACCAACCTTGAGTGCTCCATCCTACAGGAACATCCCCGTCCCCATCTCATATTCATGAGGGTGCTCTTATCATTTATCTCTCGCGAGTAACTCCATTACTCGAACTTTCTCGCGAGTAGCTTTTTACTACTCGACTTCTACCGAGCTAGCTACAACATTAGCCTAGCATCTACAACGAGGCAAAGCCTACACTAAACCTTCTAATGAGGGATGTAATAGGCATGCAAGTGGGTTTCAATCGTCGTAGACATAATGCACTCAAGTCTAATAAACATGATGTGAAGTAAAGCAAAATTTGAAACGGTAACGATATGCAAACCGGGGCTTGCCTTGCTCAATGGTTTTGTTAGAAGCTAGGAGTTAGTATTCCTCCGTAGAATCCGCCAACTCGTCACAAGATGGAGATCCTCGCTGCAGAGTCGAGTCCTCGTCGAACATCGATGTCACGTGCTATTAAGATGATTTATGCACATGTATTCAAAAGCAATTTAGAAAATGATTCAAAGCTGTTGTACAAGTTAACTCACACATAAGAGAGATAAACAACAGCAAGGTTTCTGTTGTTGAATCTAAACCTTAGAGAAGATGAAAGCTAGGGTGAAAAGGGAGGAAAATAAATCACCATGTGATTAAGTCCATTATATGAACACTTAAACCTAAAAGATGGTAGCTCAAGTTCCAGAAGTCCAATGAAGCTGAGAATTTAACCACAGCCTCTATGGAGGCTACTTAGGCAGTGTGCAAAAATTGAGCTCATGAAATGGCTCAAGGTGATCACAACAATTCCTTATGTGATTTTCACTAATCTGCCTTTACCCCCTAGATATTAAGCTTTCCTATGCTGCAAAGTAGACTTTTTGTGAATTACAAATTGTCCTGAGTCCATAGGAATTGGTTTTACCATTTTTGGAGTTTCCTACATGGAGATATGGATTTTTCAAAGAATGGGGAAAAGCTGAAATTGTCTCTGTTCATTTTCCTATTTTTCAGAGACATAAGGAATGAACACATCATTTGACCAAGCAAATGAGGTCCAATGCTTCTGAAATTTTTACTGGAGTTCAAGGAATTTTGGAAGAATTTCCTGTCTAAATTTGGGAATTTTCCAATAAAAAGAACTCCTGTAAAAATTCATACAAAATTTTACTTAAATGAATTAATGAGCCAAATTCAGGGATTTTCATAAAAATTGGTCTGCACCCCTGGATAGTACTCTTTGAGAGGAATCCAACAAAATTTGTTTCAAAATTTTTGGACACTCCTACACAAAGTTATGGCTCTCAAAGTTTGAACTAGAGTGGGAAAATCTGGAAAATGTTTAAATGCTGACAGTGGGTCCCACCTGTCATCCCTAACCTCCAGACTCGCGCCAAACACACCAGTGGCGGCCCCCTCCGGTGAGGTCGCCGGAAAACCAGTTCCCAGCCGCCTCCAGACCCCCTGCTGGCCGCCCCCCCCCCCCCATATTTCCCCACGCTGAACACGTTGGTGAGGTCGCCGGCGGCTGAAACTCGCCGGAAAACAGGGCGCACCGGTCACAGCAAACCCTAGAGATCCGGCGAGGTCTTGCATGGTGAATTGTCCACAAAATGGTCGGTTCTTGGGCTCTACAGCACCAGGGGATCATGTAGAAGACCGGCATGAGGTCTAAACCAGCTGGAGAGGGCTCTAAACCCATCGGCACCGTGCGCCCGATAGGGTCCAGCGGCATACCCTCTAAAAGAGCTCGGATTGCTCACTCTACACTCAATTTCTTGGTCTAAAATCAATGGAGGAGGTGTTCTAGGCAGTTAACAACCTGTGTGTGAAGTTTGAGACCCAACAAACATGAATTGAGGACGAATTTTACAATTCTTTACCTCAAGGTCCGTTTCTGCTGCCCGGGAGAAAAACTTGAAATTCTCCCTCTGTGATCAATGGCTGGGGCTGAGCTTTGGAGGTGAGAAACTAGACTTGTTGGTGCACAGATGGGGTGGCTTGCTTGGGCGTGATCCTTTTTGGTTTGGGCTGTCCACGGCGTCCAGTTTCGGTTCCTCCAGTTTGAGCTCGGGAGCAGAGGAAACCTCGCTGTTTCTAGGCGCCAGCAAGCATGGAACAGCGGGGGGAAGTTGACAGCCGGCTAGAGCACTCAGGGGCGAAGGTTTTTTCTGTGGAGACCTCAAGCATCCGGTGCTCGGTGGCTGTGTAATCGGGAGAAGAAGAGGGGCGCTGTTCTGAGTGCGGGAGAAGCAACGAGGCTGTCTTAAGTGATAAGATGAAAGGGAGCACGGCAGGGGAGATGAGGATGGGGAAGCAGCTCGCCAGCACCCACTGAACAAGGAGGAGGTGGCGTCGGGGTAGCCAGCACGAGCTGCTTCTGTTGTGCTCTCCGTCGACGAAGAATAGGGCTGAGTCGGTTTGTGCTTTTGTGAGACTGACTGGTGGGGTCCACAGCCACAATTCTCCCTCTTTTCCCCCATTTCGATTTAAAATAGCAAACGAGCTCCGAATTTGATAAAATTTGGAGGATAGGTCAAAAGAATTATGAGGAACTCAAATCTGAAATCAGATTTTGAAATTGAGTTTGTTTGGTTCAAAATTCAAATTCAAGTTCGAATTTAAACGTGCCCTCATTTAATCCTCGGAATAAATAGTATATGAAACCAAAAATTCTCCAAATTTGAAACTTAGGCTCTTGGATACATGAGAGATGCATCTATGATCTCACATATAGGCCTTTGGACAATCTGAATAGAAATCCTTTCAAAAGATTCAAATTGCGTTTAAATTCCCTCCACTCTACTCATAGAGGAGGTGCACATGAGTTAGAGTTTTAGGAGTGTAATTATTTCCCTTAGGTTAACATGTGTTGAGCATGGGCTAGAGAAAATTTTTAACTCCCTCACATGTCCATTTATGTCTTCATCATTTCATGTGACACAATTATAGTCTTTTATCGCCTTAACTTTGTTTCATGAGCTGACATCAAACTTTACAAAAGTTAGGGCCGTTACATTCCTCCCCCCTTAAAAGAATCTCGTCCCGAGATTACAAAAAGAAAGAAGAAGGGAGAATGACTACTGGACATATGGCACAAACAAGTCGGGAAAGTTTAAACGGAGAAATTCCTCGCTTTCCCACGTAGCTTCATCAGCGGTGTGGTTGCTCCACAAGATTTTGTAAAATCGCAATGTCCGATTTCTTGTGGCGCGAGTCTTCTCGTCAGTAATCTGTATCGGACACTCAGAATAAGTGAGATCCGGTTGGAGATCCTCAATGTTCTCCATAGGAACTGCGGTTGGGTACCTAAGACATTTCCGCAGCTGAGAGACGTGGAAAACATTGTGAATACCCGAAAGTGACGCCGGTAGCTCCAGACGATAGGCCACGGGTCCGCATATCTCAGTGACAGCAAATGGCTTGATGAATCGCGGAGCAAGCTTTCCCTTCACTCCGAAACGATGAACTCCTTTTATCGGAGAGACAGGAAGATAAATGTGGTCCCCGATGTCAAAGTGAAGAGGTCGACGTCTTTTGTATGCATAGCTTTTCTGTTGAGATTGAGCAGCCTTTAAATTGGATTGGATCACTCGCACTCATTCCTCGGCTTCATTCACAAGATCAATCCCGTAGACCACTCTCTCGCCGGACTCACACCAATTCAGGGGTGTGCGGCACTTCCGGCCGTAAAGAGCTTCATACGGGGCCATTTTGATGCTGGATTGATAACCGTTATTATATGAGAATTCTGCTAACGGTAGATGGTCATCCCAATTCTTCCCATGATTGATGACACATGCCCGTAGCATATCCTCCAGAATCTGATTTACTCTCTCTGTTTGACCATCAGTTTGCGGATGATACGCTGAACTCCGAATTAACTTGGTTCCCAAGGAAGCATGCAGTTGCTCCCAAAATCTGGATACGAACAACGCACCCCGATCAGACACGATGGTGCGGGGAACCCCGTGTAAACACATGATTCTTGAGATGAACAGCTCCGCATACTTCTTTGCCACATATTTTGTATGGACTGGAATAAAATGTGCTGTCTTGGTCAAACGATCGACGATTACCCAAATAGAATCATGCTTGTTGCTGGTCATGGGTAAACCAACGATGAAGTCCATACTTATGTCTTCCCACTTCCATGCTGGAACCTTCAGCGGTTGAAGTGGTCCGTCTTACGTCATATGGTCGGCTTTAACCCGCCGACACGTATCACACTCGGATACGTACTTCGCAATCTCTCTCTTCATCCGTGTCCACCAGAACTTAGATTTTAAGTCCTGATACATCTTGTTGCTTCCTGGATGAATGGAGTACTTGGATAAATGCGCTTCATCCAATATCTTCCTCCGCAATTTCATGTTCCGGGGTACAACTATACGGTTGTTAAACCATAGAGTACCATCTTCATCCTTGCGGAACATCTTCAATTCACCGCTGTCCACTCTCCTTCGGATATGAGACATACCCCTGTCTCTCTTCTGAGCCTCTACAATCTCATCTCGGATTGTAGGAATAAGAGCGAGGTTGAACAGCGATCCGTAGGGAACTAAGTGCAGGCTTGGTTCTCCTTCGTGTGCAGCAATGGCTAAATGGTGAACATGGGCTTTCCGACTAAGTGCGTCGGCAACCACATTCGCTTTGCCCGGATGGTAATGAATTTCAAGTTCATAGTCCTTGATCAATTCTAGCCATCTTCGCTGCCTCATATTCAGTTCTTTCTGTGTGAAGATGTACTTCAAGCTTTTGTGGTCAGTGTAGAGATGTACTAGATTGCCTAGTAGATAATGTCTCCACATTTTCAATGCTAAGACCACTGCAGCTAGTTCAAGGTCATGCGTCGGGTAATTCTGCTCATGACCCCTTAGTTGTTGGGATCCATACGCGACCACACGTCCTTCTTGCATCAACACACAACCCAAACCAATGCCGGATGCATCACAATAGACATCAAACGGCTTTGTAGTGTCCGGCTGGGCCAAAACTGGAGCTGTAGTGAGATACTTCACTAAAGTTTGAAAAGCTTGTTCGCATGAATTGCTCCAATCATACTTGGTGCTTTTCTTCAACAGCTCCGTCATAGGTTTAGCGACTTTGGAGAAGTTTGGAATGAATCTCCGGTAATAACCCGCTAAACCTAGGAAACTCCTCACTTTATGAACAGATGTTGGAGATTTCCAATTCAGCACTTGCTCAATTTTATTTGGGTCCACAGCGATGCCTTCCGCTGAAATAATATGCCCAAGAAATGGCACTTTGCTGATCCAAAACTCACATTTACTGAACTTTACATAAAGCTTGTGATCCCTCAAGCGTTGGAGTACAATAGGCAAATGTTCAGCGTGTTCTTCTTCTGACTTTGAATAGACCAAGATGTCGTCGATGAAAACCACGACGAACTTGTCTAACTCCGGCATGAACACAGAGTTTATGAGATACATAAAGTGGGCCGTAGCATTGGTCAATCCAAAGGACATGACAAGATATTCATAAAGACCATATCTCGTCGAGAACGCCGTCTTAGGTATGTCTTCTGCCCGGATTTTTATCTGGTGATACCCGGACCGAAGATCCATCTTGGAGAATACCTTAGCACCCACTAGTTGATCGAACAAAATATCGATGCGCGGTAGTGGATACTTATTCTTGATAGTGACAGCATTCAGTGGACGATAATCTACACATAGTCTCAAAGTTCCGTCCTTCTTCTTCACGAAGAGTGCGGAACAGCACCAAGGTGATGAACTTGGGCGTATAAAACCTTTGTCCATGAGGTCATTAAGATGCTCCTTCAATTCTGCTAGCTCCTTCGGTGCCATTTTATATGGTCACCGAGAAATAGGTGTTGTTCCCGGTGCTAGTTCAATCTTGAACTCTACATCACGTTCGAGCGGCATGCCCGGCAAGTGTTCGGGAAACACATCTGGATATTCACATACCACTGGAATATCCTCAAGTTTAGGAGCTTCAATCTGATGCACTGCTGCAACTTGTTGTGATGGATCCACAAGATTCAATGTGTTGCAACCGTGTATTGGGGAATTCAGTTGGACAGTTCGAGAGCTGATGTCAAAGATAGCCCCATAATGTGTCAACCATGACATCCCCAAGATAATATCAATCCTTTGGCCTTTGAGTATGATAAGGCTCGCAGGATAGATGTTCCCACCCAATCATAAAGGTGCCCGTGAGACCATTTCATCTGTTGATATCTTGCCTCCGGGTGAGCTGATATGAAACGGATGCTTAACTGTGCTAAATGGAAGATTATTCTTCAGCACATAGTCTCTGCTAATAAAATTGTGGGTGGCTCCGGAATCAAACAACACGAAAGTGGGATGTTCATGTAAAGTGAACATGCCCGCCAAAACTGGTTCGCCTTTTGCAATGTCCTCAATAGCAGTATAATTAACCCTGCCATCTTTTGAAAGATTCTTCTGTGAAGGTTCACGATGCTGATCTGAGCATTGACGAGGCAACACACGAGTGTGACTCTGCTCAGCTCCACGACGGTTTCGTGTTGTAGAAATCCTCAGCTCTCTACTAACACGAGGTGGAGATAATTCGTGCGTAGCTGGTTGCGGTAGGGTTGCACGAATAATTTCTGACCGCTGCTGTTGAGGTGGAGGCTCATAAGTGATCAATTCCAGCCGTGGTTGTGAGAGTTGCACCAATGGCTGAATTTGTTGCCTAACTGGCGAGTAATACCGCACTCGATAGTTCGGATGAACCTCGATGTCACTGTCCGGCGGTATACTTCTTTTCAGTTCCGCTTTGCAACGAAGATGCATATCTTCCTTAATGATAGCGGCATTTACCAATTCATTGTAAATACCGTTATTGAACAAGGTCACTTGTTCCTTAAGTTCGACATTCAAACCTCGGAAGAAATAGTCGCACTTCAACGCTTCCGAGTCAACCATATGAGTTGCGTATTGCATCAAGTCTTCAAATTCCTTGAAGTACTGGTACACACTCCTTTCTCCTTGCTTTAATTCCAGAAAGTCTTGATACTTTGTTCGAAGAATTCCTGAACAAATGTGACGTGCCTGGAAAACATCCCGGAATTCACCCCACGTCACTCGATGACCTTCAGGAAGAGTAGCGATGTACTCCGCCCACCAAACTCCAGCAGCTTCGTGGAGTTGTTGAGCGGCAAATAAAGTCTTCTGGTACTTATCGCACTCAAGCATCCCGAACTTGGCTTCAATACATTGGAGCCAATGAGCCGACTCCAACGGTTCTTTCACTTCCGAGAAAACCTGTGGTTGTCTTGCTAGAAAATCCAAATAGGTGCTTGGTGGGGGATTTTGCTGTAGTGTCTCCTATCGTATGCTTTGTCGCACCAACAGATCCAGAGACTCAGCCATCTTTGCCAAGATTCCCGCCAATCCGGTTGATGATGTCGGCACTTCTTGTTGTGGCGAATTACTTTCGCCGTGACTCGACTCACCAACCTCACTCCTGGAATGAGCACGATCCATGCTGCAAGAGTGAGCAATTTACGGTTAAAATTCAAAGTTTAAACTCAACTTGAATTAAAAACATAACCGTAAAAGCATCACATCAATATTGCAGCATTACTCAAGCTAACTAGGGTTTCGACAATACTGAAATCTATCAAATGTGAGAAAGTTTGTCCAAACCCTTAATTCCAACAGTAGGACAAACTGAAAAATAACTCAAGAACATGTTATGGAGCTTAGAAAAGTCTGAAACATCCCTGTCCACAACAAGTCTTAAGTTACATAGGCAATAAGCACTACTCTATTCAGAATGACCAATTGGTCTTAACCCCAGAATTTAAATATGAAAATGGCAATTTCATATCTCAAGTTGAATATCAAAGTTCTAGTTAACTTCAATATCTTTCCAACTAGTATTCATTTGCCTTTATATATGTTTTGGATCAAAAGTTGTGATATTTCAAAGTTAACAGAAATCTGGAACAATTTTGACACCACCTCTTCTGAAAGTGGCTGTTTCGTCCGCAAGATTTCATACAATTAAACTCCAAATATGGAGAAACTTTGAACTACGAAGTCATAGAATATATCACAATCTTTCCAACGGTGTATTACTTGACCCTTAGAAAATTTTCTACAGAAAGTTATGGTTGAAATACAGAAATTTCCAGAGAGCAATTTGTGACTGCCCTGTTTTTGGGCAGTTCACACTCTGAGAATTTCATCCATTTGCAGGGTGATTATGATCTGGAGTTCTACTGAAGAGTGGTAGAGGACTTCAACAGCTTTCCAGAAATGTATCACTGACCTCCATTGGTTTAACCAAACAAAAGTTATGTCCTGTTCACCTTCAGCAAAATTCTGCCAAAAACAGGGGAGGTTCCTCCTAAGTCTTTGTGAATAGATCTATACTCCCAATTGACTCTTAGTTCAATATAGGAGTTCATTACCCCCTAATAGAATCCTAGACTCCAAATTTCCTCTTTTTCTTTTCAAACCTTCTTTTTCATACAGTTCAGAACACATTCCGGTACAACGTTGCCTCACCAAATTAAAATCCAAACCGGCGTTATACCGGCTTATACGTCTCAAGTGGTGGCACTAAAACGATCCCTCACAACCGTTTTCTACACGACATGTACTAACGTGGTTAAGGTACCTGCAGAAAACCACTCAATAATGATGCACACATTGGTTTGTCATTTCAGGCAGGTCCATATCATAGTAAAAACATACGCCCCGTATCATTGCCATACGGGCCGTCCTTGAGTCAAGCCACGTCTCAAGGTACATGATCGGGTTATTCACCACCCGACGGGGGCTCCACACCTTTGCAATAAAGCACACCGGTGGAACAGCGCTTTCGTATGCCTCATAGGACATGAAGAGTCCTAAAGAACACACTTCGTGTTACAAACCACACGATGGGGTCTCCTCCTCTTGCCCCTGGGTTTGCACACAGGAGGCTAGTGCCATTCATATGTCTCTAAGACATGAAGAGTCTTGGAAAACATATTCACTTCCCGTTCATTGCTGAACGGAACATCCCACACTACTTTCCTCGTATGGGTGAGCTAACCGAAATTGATCCGCTTTCGGTGGCGTTCCTTACCATTCTTACCTCCACGTAGGTGCGTCGTTACAGAATTGAAATACTAAATGATAACACACTGTTAGCTTGCCAGCTTAAGTAACTATGCTAATAATACTCCTTATGTGGGCATACTATACGTTCCTCACTCGTATACCTCTAAGTTTTCGAAAATATGCTCTTTTCATGCGTGCTATTCCCAATGCGGCTCTGATACCACGCTGTGAAGGCCCGGCCCGGGAATCGTAGTGGGTGGTGCCGTGCGATGCGGTACCCAACAGCAAGCACGAAAAGAGACGATAAGAACATAACGGAACCATTTTGTTACTCAAGATAATTTCTTTTACAACATAATGTACACACGCAGCGGAAATTAAAATTTGCTGGACAAACTACTCACTCTCGACCCTAACTACGCCGAAGAGAAGTCGTTCAGCCCGTGAACGCTTCCTACTAGCTTCACCAAAGAAAAGCAGCGGCTAGGTTTCCGATGAGTTGAACAAACCGTGAGGTTCATCGTCTCACCGAACAACCCTCTTCATAGCAGGCACCCTGCTACCTGCAAAAACAACTCAGAAGCAACCGTGAGCACTAAGGCTCAACAAGACTTACCCGTCACTCCTAAACATGCAACTCTACATGCAGGGGTAGTAAGAAAGTAGGCATAGGAATTTGCAAAATGCGTCATGACTAAACTTGATCCTTATATTCAGATTCTTATAGCCTTCATTTTAGTGGTCCTCATGCCTCACAACATCGGAAGTCCACAATCAAACAAGAAACGCTTATCCCGATGTTGCTAGCCTAAGGTGGAAATGAAATTTAGTTGGCTCTATAACTACTTCAGTCAAGGCTCCAATACAGTGATTAATCCACAAACAGCAAGTTAAGAGACTTAGTTCCTCTTATTACTAAGTCACGGCGCAGTGGGCAAGTATGCTCAATCCTCTTCTGCGAGCGACGGTGATTCGAATCAATAACAACCCGGAATAAACGACACATACACCCGCCTCGAAAGACTCTCTCAAGAGCTCTTTCTTATGTTGTATGCAGCAACCTTTCACACGACACCCCGACATAGAAAAACGCTTCGCGCCGAGCAGGATGGTCCTCTACGCGGACACGTCGAAGTTGCCCGCTAAAGGATTTACACCTCCCGCCTTCTCAATGCCATTCCCACGCGAAGGATGAGTTTCTATATCACGGTCCATCGTGTTACATCGGTTTCATGGGTCCCATACCCCACTATATATCCGGTACAGCTCAATCTTGTCCAGCAGGGCCGCATACATACGGTCCTTAACCGACACGGACGGGGCTACAACCAACCTCCACATTTGCCTTACCATCCCGGTCCAGGCCAAATGTGGTCTCAAGCATTGTCACACCCATCGCAGGTCAAGACCAACCTTGAGCGCTCCATCCTACAGGAACATCCCCGTCCCCATCTCATATTCATGAGGGTGCTCTCATCATTTATCTCTCGCGAGTAACTCCATTACTCGAACTTTCTCGCGAGTAGCTTTTTACTACTTGACTTCTACCGAGCTAGCTACAACATTAGCCTAGCATCTACAACGAGGCAAAGCCTACACTAAACCTAATAGGCATGCAAGTGGGTTTCAATCATCCTAGACATAATGCACTCAAGTCTAATAGACATGATGTGAAGTAAAGCAAAATTTGAAACGGTAACGATATGCAAACCGGGGCTTGCCTTGCTCAACAGTTTTGTTAGAAGCTAGGAGTTAGTCTTCCTCCGGAGAATCCGCCAACTCGTCACGAGATGGAGATCCTCGCTGCAGAGTCGAGTCCTCGTCGAACGTCGATGTCACGTGCTATTTAGATGATTTATGCACAAGTATTCAAAAGCAATTT
This sequence comes from Neostapfia colusana, assembly GCA_030760725.1. Classification (NCBI taxonomy): domain Eukaryota; kingdom Viridiplantae; phylum Streptophyta; class Magnoliopsida; order Poales; family Poaceae; genus Neostapfia; species Neostapfia colusana. Next base: position 36,026,494 of record JASWHV010000003.1, read on the forward strand.
AGAAAATGATTCAAAGCTGTTGTACAAGTTAACTCACACATAAGAGAGATAAACAACAGCAAGGTTTCTGTTGTTGAATCTAAACCTTAGAGAAGATGAAGCTAGGGTGAAAAGGGAGGAAAATAAATCACCATGTGATTAAGTCCATTATATGGACACTTAAACCTAAAAGATGGTAGCTCAAGTTCCAGAGGTCCAATGAAGCTGAGAGTTTAACCACAGCCTCTATGGAAGCTAGTTAGGCAGTGTGCAAAAATTGAGCTCATGAAATCGCTCAAGGTGATCACAACAATTCCTTATGTGATTTTCACTAATCTTCCGTTACCCCCTAGATATTAAGCTTTTCTATGCTGCAAAGTAGACTTTTTGTGAAGTACAAATTGTCCTGAGTCCATAGGATTTGGTTTTACCATTTTTGGAGTTTCCTACATGGAGATATGGATTTTTCAAAGAATGGGGAAAAGCTGAAATTGTCTCTGTTCATTTTCCTATTTTTCAGAGACATAAGGAATGAACACATCATTTGACCAAGCACATGAGGTCCAATGCCTCAGAAATTTTTACTGGAGTTCAAGGAATTTTGGACGAATGTCCTGTCCATATTTGGGAATTTTCCAATAAACAGAACTCCTGTAAAAATTCATACAAAGTTTTTATTAAATGAATTAATGAGCCAAATTCAGAGATTTTCATAAACATTAGTCTGCACCCCTAGATAGTACTCTTTGAGAGGAATCCAAAAAAATTTGTTTCACAATTTTTGGACACTCCTACACAAAGTTATGGCTCTCCAAAGTTTGAACTAGAGTGGGAAAATCTGGAAATGTTTAAATGCTGACAGTGGGTCCCACCTGTCATCCCTAACCTCCAGACTCGCGCCAAACACACCAGTGGCGGCCCCCTCTGGTGAGGTCGCTGGAAAACCAGTTCCCAGCCGCCTCCAGACCCCCTGCTGGCCGCCCCCCCATATTTCCCCACGCTGAACACGTTGGTGAGGTCGCGGGCGGCTGAAACTCGCCGGAAAACAGGGCGCACCGGTCACAGCAAACCCTAGAGCTCCGGCGAGGTCTAGCACGGTGAATTCTCCACCAAATGGTCGGTTCTTGGGCTCTACAGCACTAGGGGATCATGTAGAAGACCGGCATGAGGTCTAAACCAGACCAGCTGGAGAGGGCTCTAAACCCATCGGCACCGTGCGCCCGATAGGGTCCAGCGGCATACCCTCTAAAAGAGCTCGGATTGCTCACTCTACACTCAATTTCTTGGTCTAAAATCAATGGAGGAGGTGTGCTAGTCAGTTAACAACCTGTGTCTGAAGTTTGAGACCCAACAAACATGAATTGAGGACGAATTTTACAATTCTTTACCTCAAGGTCCGTTTCTGCCGCCCGGGAGAAAAACTTGAAATTCTCCCTCTGTGATCAATGGCTGGGGCTGAGCTTTGGAGGTGAGAAACTAGACTTGTTGCTGCACAGATGGGGTGGCTTGCCTGGGCGTTATCCCTTCTGGTTTGGGCTGTCCACGGCGTCCAGTTTCGGTTCCTCCAGTTTGAGCTCGGGAGCAGAGGAAACCTCGCTGTTTCTAGGCGCCAGCAAGCATGGAACAGCGGGGGGAAGTTGACAGCCGGCTAGAGCACTCAGGGGCGAAGGTTTTTGCTGTGGAGACCTTAAGCATCCGGTGCTCGGTGGCTGTGTAATCGGGAGAAGAAGAGGGGCGCTGTTCTGAGTGCGGGAGAAGCAACGAGGCTGTCTTCAGTGATTAGATGAAAGGGAGCACGGCAGGGGAGATGAGGATCGGGAAGCAGCTCGCCAGCACCCACTGAACAAGGAGGAGGTGGCGTCGGGGTAGCCAGCACGAGCTGCTGCTGTCGTGCTCTCCGTCGATGAAGAACAGGGCTGAGTCGGTTTGTGCTTTTGTGAGACTGACTGGTGGGGTCCACAGCTACAATTCTCCCTCTTTCCCCCATTTCGATTTAAAATAGCAAACGAGCTCTGAATTTGATCAAATTTGGAGGATAGGTCAAAAGAATTATGAGGAACTCAAATCTGAAATCATATTTTAAAATTGAGTTTGTTTGGTTCAAAATTCAAGTTTGAATTTAAACGTGCCCTCATTTAATCCTCGGAATAAATAGTATATGAAACCAAAAATTCTCCAAATTTGAAACTTAGGCTCTTGAATACATGAGAGATGCATCTATGATCTCACATATAGGCCTTTGGACAATCTGAATAGAAATCCTTTCAAAAGATTCAAATTACGCTTAAATTCCCTCCACTCTACTCATAGAGGAGGTGCACATGAGTTAGAGTTTTAGGAGTGTAATTATTTCCCTTAGGTTAACATGTGTTGAGCATGGGCTAGAGAAAATTTTTAACTCCCTCACATGTCCATTTATGTGTTCATCATTTCATGTGACACAATTATAGTCTTTTATCGCCTTGACTTTGTTTCATGAGCTGACATCAAAATTTACAAAAGTTAGGTCCGTTACAAGGAGGTCCCCGCGTGGAGCGTGACTATGCCCACCGGCAGATTTACACCTTGCTACCCTCAACCCACTGCTATAAAACGGTTGGGTAAGCCTCGGCACCCAGGTTAACCAATTACATTGGTTTCCTGCTTATGTCAGTATGCCATCAAGAACTGTTTGATACTTGCTCAACATGCCCGCACACGACTCGGTCCTCAATCGACACCAACAGGGCTACGCACGTGAGACCTCCGCTCACTGCATCCTATTTCTCCCTGCTGGGTCTCATTTTCACCGCTCTTAAGCCATTCTCTATTTTTATCCATACCGTGTGATAAAACCTTACTTTTATCCATACCGTGTGATAAAACCTTACCTCGCGAGTAGATTCCAACTACTCGACTTCTACCGAGATCCTAAGCATATTAGCATGGCATTCTCCACTCATCGAGTCTGTAAACTGCCCAACCCTTCATAGGATTTAAATTCACGCAAGCGGGGTTTCAAACACCTTAACTCTAATGCAACTATTATACAAATGAAAAACTTTGTAAAAGGTAATTAAATGCAAACCGGGGCTTGCCTGGTTGCGAGTTAAATGGAAAGTCAGTGTCTGGTGGGAGGACGTCCAACGGCTCCGGCGTATCCTCAACTTCGGTCACTATATAGAATGTAACAAAAATACATGTATAAGTGCTAATGAAATATAAGAGCTCACTTCTATTTATAGCTACTGCTATTTATGTTCCTTAATTGGCTTTGAGATTTTTACAGTGGATACTAGACTCTCTAAGGATGATCTGAACAAAATTTGGAAAAATTTCATTGCACCTTGCGGTCTCCAAAATTCCCACAAGTACAAGGTTTCTGGATTTTGAGCCCAAATCTGGAGTTTTAACATGGCTAACAGTGGGGGATCTAATAAGGGTAAGTCTCCCTGGTTCTAACAAAATTGGTTTCACCATTTTTGGAGCTACCAACAGGAAGATATGAATTTTTTAAGTTGAACAGGAGTTCTGAAAAGTTTCTTTTTAGAATTTGAATTTGCAAATAAAGGCTGAACATTGGAAGGCAATTTAGCCTAGCAAATGAACTCCAATGAGGCTCAAATTTTTACTGAAAATCAGTAACTATGAAAAGGATTAGCTGCCCAAATTTGGGAATGTTTCATAAAGAATTGCTCCTGAAATAAATCTCTAAAGGATTTACTAAAAGCAATTCTACATACCTGGGCATTTTCATAGCAAGCAATTTGTTCCTCTGTGAAGTACTTCTCATGAGGGTTAAAAAAATTGGTTTCACCCTTTTTGGAGTTTTCTACCAAAAGTTATGGGCTTGCAAAGATTAGCTAATTTCTGGAATTATTTGCTTAACAGAAACTTCAAATAATTGTGACCGGGCCCACTGTTTTAAATCGGACCATTGGAATTGCGGCAACACCGGGGGCTAGGGACTTAACCCGTGCAGCCACATCCGATCCCGTTCCACACACCGATCCTGCGCCTAATTTGAGTCGCTGACCGGTGGCCCGTCCCTCCCTCATCGTCTACCTCGTGCCCTGACAGTTCCCTTGCCGGAGCAGCGGCGGTGACTCGCCGGAATAGCTGCCCCGTGTACAAAAAAGCCGAACTTTGACGCCTGTGCCCAAAACTCGATGAGAAACAAGCTGGGAGGCTCGGTGGCGGCGCTAAATGGCTGGAAATACCTCCCCGACGCCGGCAGTGGCAAACTCCACCACGGCGCCGTCGTTCTGGCATGAGAGACGAGTATTCCGGTTGGCCACAGCACCACAAGCACCAGTGTAACGTGAGGAGCACGTTTTTGCATCCTAAAATTGGTAAAAACCCGTGCAAAGTATAGCTCGATGGCGCGGCTAGGGTTGTGCGTTGGCGGCCGGAAAAACTCAGCTCCCGGCTTCATTTCTCCACGGTTTCCGATGAACTTTCATCGAGGAGCTGCGCTAGGTTGTGTAGAAGCATCAAGCCAAAGCAATTAGACTATGATTTCACCTTGGAACAGAATTTTGGGGTAGACGGTCGGCCATTCTTTTGGTAGCTCGGAGAAAATGGGCGGCGATCACAGCTGGAGAGGAACCGCAGCTGCCCCTAGCTTGGACAGTAGCACCCCGCACCGCCGGCGACCTTGCTCAGCCAAGGAAACCCCGGTCTAACGCAGCGAGGGCACAGGAAATGGCGAGGGATCGGTTCGGCAGCAAAAACAGAGGAACCCATAGACGCGCGCGGTTTTTTTACCGAGTTAGTGGAGACCCTGACAGCTGCTGCGACGCTCGGCTTGAGCACGACTGCACCGGGTGAAACGGTGTCTTCAGCGCCAAGCCAGCGGCATCGCCATGGCGCGCTGCATCGCGGTGTCGCCCGCAGAGAGAAGCCGGGAAACTGACGTTTGCTCAGGTAGAGACTGACTAGCTGACCCCCCATGCCATCCTCTCGCTTCCCCTCTTAATATTTCTGATCTTCTGTTTCTGCCACCAACTTTTGTCCAAAAATTCTAGACATTTGCAGGGAAGAAAAATTAAATATGTAGAATTCAATTTTTGACATCAATGCTGCATTTGATCAAGTTTGGTTCAAGTTCCAAATTCAAATTTAAATTATGTGCCACCCTAGATTTAAATAGCAAACATGCCTCCAAAATTATGGAATTTTGCATGAGAGCTTTTTGAATGATTGGGAACCAGTTGGCAAGCTCAAGCTTGAATTTGCATAATATCCTAGGGACGTGGTCAATTGCCACCAAGTTTTAAAATTTTAATTTTCTCCACCTTTTTGGATATTACACCCACCATGTACAACCAGGCTTTCACAGCTTGGTACCCATTGTTGTACGAGAACTCGGCTAACGGTCAGTGATCATCCTAATTCTTACCGTGGTTGATAGCACAAGCTCGTAACATATCTTCTAAAATCTGATTTACCCGCTCGGTTTGCCCATCCGTCTGCGGGTGGTATGCTGAACTACGGATCAGTTTCGTCCCCAAAGAAGCATGTAGCTGCTTCCAAAAACGAGACACAAATAAAGTGTCCCGATCCGATATGAAGGTGCGGGGTATGCAGTACAAGCATAAGATCCGTGAGATGTACAATTCAGCATACTTCTTAGCGTTGTAGTTGGTGTTGACCGGGATTAAATGGGCAACTTTGGTGAGCCGGTCGACGATCACCCACACTGAATCATGCTTCTGAAATGTGGTGGGTAAACCGACGATGAAGTCCATGCTCACATCTTCCCACTTCCAGGCAGGAACGTCCACTGGTTGTAGCAGTCCCGGTTTTCTCATGTGGTCTGCCTTCACCCTTCGACATGTATCACACTCGGGCACGTACTTTGCAATCTCCCACTTCATTTGTGTCCACCAAAACTTGTTTCTAAGTTCTTAATACATTTGTTGCTGCCGGGATGAATAGAAAACTTTGACAAGTGAGCCTCATCAAAGATTTTCTTCCGTAACTCTGGGTTACGGGGTACGGCCATCTGGTCCTTGAACCATAAGATGTCATCTCCGTCTTTCCGGAAACATTTCAGCTCCCCACTGTCTACACGTCCGAAAATGCGACATGCCCTTGTCATGTTTCTGAGCTGCCGCTATTTCTTCACGGATGGTGGGGATCAAAGCTAAGATGTAGAGAGCTCCATGTGGAATCACATGCAATGGTGGGTCGCTCTCTTCCAACGGTGTGATGGTCAGATTGTTGATGTGTGACTTGCGACTCAGCGCATCTGCCACTACTTTTGCCTTGCCAGGTTGATAATGGATCTCTATTTCGTAATCCTTAATCAACTCCAACCATCTTCGCTGCCTCATGTTTTACTCCTTCTGAGTGTATATGTACTTGAGGCTTTTGTGGTCTGTATATAAATGCACGAGGTTACCGAGTAGGTAATGCCTCCACATTTTGAGTGCGAGCACCACGGCAGCAAGCTCTAAGTTATGAGCTGGATAATTTTGCTCATGGTTCCTGAGCTGCCGTGATCCATACGCGACCACCCTTCGGTCTTGCATCAGCACACATCCGATCCCAATGCCGGATGCATCGCAGTGCACATCGAACGGATTTGTTGTGTCTGGCTGCGCCAAAACCGGTGCCGATGTTAAGTGCTTCACTAATGCCTTGAACGCTGCTTCACATGCTGCACTCCAAACATATCTGGTAGCCTTCTTCAGCAGCTCTGTCATAGGCTTGGCAATCTTCAAGAACTTTGGAATGAACCTCCGATAATATCCCGTGAGTCTCAGGAAACTCCGTACCTCGTGAACAGTTCTCGGGGACTTCCAATTCAGCACTTGTGTGATCTTACTCGGGTCCACAGCGATGCCCTCCGCTGAGATAATATGCCCGAGAAAAGGAACTTGCGATATCCAGAATTCGCACTTGCTGAATTTCGTGTATAGTTTGTGATCCCGCAGCCGTTGCAAGACTATACGCAGATGCTTCGAGTGTTCTTCCTCCGACTTGCAATATACCAATATGTCGTCGATGAAGACCATGACAAACTTGTCCAGCTCTGGCATGAATACCGAGTTCATCAAATACATGAAGTGAGCTGGAGCGTTGGTGAGGCCGAAGGACATGACCAGGTACTCATAAAGCCCGTACCTCGTCGAGAAAGCCGTCTTCGGTATATCCTCAGCCTGTATCTTAATCTGATGGTACCCGGATCTTAAGTCCATCTTGGAGAAGATCTTTGCTTCGACCAACTGATCAAACAACATGTCGATCCGTGGCAACGGGTACTTGTTCTTGATAGTAACGACGTTTAGTGGATGATAGTCCACGTAATAAGGCCGAACAGCCCCATGGTGAGGAGATCGTCCTAATAAAACCCTTCTCCAGTAGGTCCGTCAACTGTGTCTTCAGTTCTGCCAATTCCTTTGGCACCATCTTGTACGGCCTCTGGGATATTGTCATAGTTCCTGGTGCAAGTTCAATCTTTAACTCCACCTCGCTATCAGGTGGCATCCCCGGTAAATCATCCGGGAACACGTCAGGGAACTCCCGGACTACTGGAATGTCTTCCAATCTGATAGTGGTGGATTGGTATACACTTGGAAGTTTTATTTCTGGACTGTCCAAAAATAATGAGTGAGACTCGTGCACTTCTGAGTGCAAATGCACGACTCGGAGGATGGTGAATAAAACAGCGCCGTGGCGGATTAACCATGACATCCCTAGGATGACATCAACCTTTTGTCCCTCTGAAACTATGAGAGACGTAAGGTATACTCTACCCCCTAAGCATAATGGCGCTTTTGGAACCATCATGCTTGCTAAAATTTTCCCACCCGGTGAACAAATCATGTAAGGACTTTCGGTTGTTAGTATTTGCAAGCTGTATTTAGCAATAAAAGCTTGGCTAAGGAAATTATGCGTGGCGCCTGAATCAAATAATACTATGGCGGGATGCTGGTGGGGTTGGAACATACCCGCAATGACTGGCTCCCCTTATGGCACGTCCTCTATGGCGAGTTGGTGGACGGTGCCGGGCTTAGGAATTGCCCGCCGCGCATTAATAGGGTTCCGGGGCTGATTCCTCCCCGGAAACTGTAGTGCCACTCCACCACCTTGTCTCTCAGGACAGTTGTTGGCGAAGGGTCCTCGGCGACCGCATTTGAAGCATGCAGTTGACGACTGGCCCATGCTTGGAGGATGAAAGCGCGGCATGCGCTGCTGAGGTGCAAACGCACGTGGCATCACCCGCTTCTGCTGTTGTTGCTGTGGAGGTGGTGCTGGTAATGCCGGCCTAAACGCCGGTGGAGAATATGGCCGACTGCGGAATGGCATCGGCCTCTGTGGTGGCTGCCAGCGTTGACTATGGTGAGCGATACACCATCCGATATTTCTGAGAAGGACCACCTCCCTCTCCGCTGCTCTGCGGCGCGCTTCGCTTCTTCTCCGTCATTGCTAACTCCTTGCCGGAGTCCTCCTGAACAATTGCAGCATCAATAATGTCACTGAGGCTGCCGCGATTGAACACTGCCAGCTTGTCCTTCATAAGCGTATTAAATCCCTGGTAAAAAATGATCCCGCCGCTTCTCATCAGTATCAGCATGATATGAAGCATAGAGCGCGAGATCATTGAACGCCCTGGAGTATTCCAGCGCGTCCCTGCTGCCTTGCTGCAGGTGAAGGAACTTCTGCGTCTTCCTTTTCATAAGACCCAGTGGTATGTGATAGGCCCTGAAGGCCATCCGGAACTCCGTCAAGGTCATAACTCACTCGTTGGGTTGCGAAGCACAGAAGTTCGCCCACCATGCGCTCACGGACCAATGAAGCTGTTGGGCTGCGAACTGAGTCTTGCACTGCTCACTCACTTGGAGCAGCCCAAATTTCATCTCCATCGTGCGGAGCCAGTTGTCCGCATCGAGGCGTTCATCCACACTTGAGAATACCGGGGGATGAGTAGCCAGAAAGTCGGAGTAGGAGCTTTGTTGGCGCTCCTCAGGGTCTTGACGCCTCTCCGGTTGAGACGTATTTGCAATAAGAGTTTGTAGCAACTCCGTGTGCTGCTGATGAGAAAACGCCATGGCCGCAACGATGTCCGCCAATGTAACCGTTGGCGGTGGCGGTTGTTGTTGTTGCTGCTGTTGCTGCCCTGAGGAATCCTAGGGAGGTGGTTGGGAGGCATCGCCCCCGTGACTAGAACCCCCAACTTCCAGGTTGGCACGAGTGCGAGTCATTCTGAAATTCAAAACAGCAGCAATCAGCACATGTCATTCTTTAAATTCCATATAAAACAGTAGGTATTGAAGTGACACATGAATAAACTTGCACAACACTCACATATATTGATAAAGCATAAACTTTATACAAGATACAATATTCTCGAGTCCCTAAGAAGTCGTGCTAAGGTCGTCACTACCTATACATATACTACTGTCGACACGACAGGTCACTGATTACAAAAGTTTTTATACGTCACCCTCGCTGCCCTACTTGGCAACGGTAACCCACTACTCGGAGTAGAACTCGACCTCCTGCTGGTCTACCTCCTCCGCTACCTCTACTGGTGGCTCCGGGTCCATGACCTCCCCTTCCGGTTCAGGTTCCCACATCGTCGGGATACCCAAAACCATGGGTACGGCACCTACCATAGGTTGGCCCGCTACCGTAGGTACAAGGTCTTGCAAAGCATGCACCTCGTCCATGGCTTGGTTGTAGTCCTCTTCCCAGCCCTGGCTCTCCTCAATAGCGTCATCACGCTCTTGAGTGAGGACCTCATTTTGCTGGGTCAAGGCCTGCACTTGCTGTTGTTAAGCCGTGATGTCGACGCGGCTTTTCTTTTTCTCCTTCTTCAGACGATACAACTGATTATGTTGTCCCTTCGGTCGCTTTATCATTGGAAGGAGAACATTGCAGAGTGCGCTGTGAGCGCTCTCGAAACGGTCTCCACGGCTGTTGCTCTCCTTGAGCTTCACGGCAAGACAATCCGTATGGACAGCTTTGCTGTCCATCACGGTCTTCCCTGCCCTCATTTGGAGGCTGAGGTTCTCCTCCGCGGGGTTGTACTTTGGGCAACCCGGATCTGCTGCCTCCAAGTAGCTTTCCCTCCACACGTGATTAGCTCGCCCCTCCTCCAGGACCAGTGCGTATGGTGTGCCCTCCATAACTCTCACGTATAGTTGGCAGAAATGCGACATGGTGTCGCGGGCTGCCATTTGCCACATTTCCTCCGATTGTCTACCTCTCACCGTGACGGTGAACTGTGCCCAATTGGGTGGCGTAGGTCCTGCAGGAACTTCGACATGAAGGGTCAACTTCTTGTTCCCCTCCTCGCCTTCTTCCTTGGCAAGGTACTGTGGCGTTTCCATGTACCCAAAATATTGAAGCATTTGCTTCAACACTTTCGGATAACCGCTGCATTGAGAACAGTGGGATACCACCCATCCATTCTCCAATTGTCTATCCGCTGTCATCTGTAGGAACATATTTGAAAAAGGTCAAATATTCATTTCAACAGTAAATCATTGAGTTATAACATTAAAACATGTCATTTAACTCATAAAACTTGGAAACACAACTCAAACTTAGAACAAATTTTGACCGCTGGTCTGCTGCCCAAACTGACAGCCCTGACCAGTTTCCATTTCAACCTGATTTAGACCATGCTAAAGGCAAAACCAATTCTGGAGCTCAACATCAAAGTTAAATCTAACTTCAATATATTTCCAGAAAGTCTTTGCTTGGCCTAAGATATGTCCTGGTTCAAAAGTTATGAGATGTCAAAGTTATCAAAATTTCTGGAGAAAATTTGACAGCACCCCCGTGCATGAGGTACTGATTTGATCCAGGAATTCCTGTTAATTCTTCAACGAACTTGACAAAACTTTCTGTTAAGAAGTTGTAACCTATCTCATGAACTTTTCATAACTATCTCCTTTTTCTATTTTTGGATTCTTATGCAGGAAGTTATGCTCAATTTACAGAGAGTTACAGAGAGTGTTTGCTCTGCCCTGTTTTCTGGACAGTTTCAAGTCTACTGCCTTTTTCGACTGGTTAAGGGATGAAACACCTCTGGACATCAACAGAAAAGTTGTAAAGATCTTCCAAATCTTTCTAGAGATGTGTCATATGACCCCAAACTCAAAGAACTCAACCTCTAACCTCTGTTTAACTTCAGGCTTATTTCAGCTGAAAACAGAAAACTCTGTCCTTAGTATCCTATAAGTTGAAAACTTGTTAACTTTGAACATCCTGATTAAGGGAAGAAGTTACGTCACAGTTTTAGTGCTCTGGATCAAACCTTCAAGTTTTTCAATGAGGTTGCTCATTTAGTGGGGTGTGACGTTGAAGTGTCACCAGTTCATGTCGGTACTACATTCCTCACAAACAAAAACCTATACCGGACATAGCCAGCTTCGTTAATTCAGTGGCACTAAACGTCTCTCGCACATGGATGCTACTCGTCTACCGATTCATGGTTAGAATACCTGGAAATAACTCACACAATCGTCGGGCTCAGCTGCACATCGAACCCGGTCGCAATACAGTCCATACAACCGTCTGTCATCACTCGCACGGTTGTTCTCAAGCTAAACACGCCTTGAGCCATGTGTTCACGTTACTAACCACGTGACGGATCTCCCAAACTTGCCCATAGCACGCCAGGGAAGGGCGTTTCTCGAATACCCCAAACAACATGAAGAGTCATAGAGGATACTAAAACTGGCCGGGTTACCTGCCACCCGTGAGGCTCCACCCTTCAGCTTGTGCGCACTAGTGGACAGCGCTTTCATGCACCCCCAATACATATGACGTTTCGGGATGCATGATTTTCCGACATGAGCACATAGGTTAGATTTGTCACTTTCTATACACTAATAACATCCTTATATGGGATACTAACTCGTTCCTCACCGGGTTTTTGAAAAAGATGACCTTTTTAGTGTGTTAAAACTCAAGAGAGATCTGATACCACGCTGCGAGTGCCCCACGGCCTCGTCGAGCCAGGATCACGCTGAGGGGTGCTGCGTTGCACAGCACCGGATAAAACACATAAAAGGTACAAAGCGGAAGCAAAGTTTTATTACATAAAAGACTTTATAGACATGTTTACAATAAAATATGTTCAGTCCACACTCTCTCGGGCGTAGACTAAGCACAAGTTCATGTTCAGCCTGTGAATGTGTCCCCTCTAGCTCACACACACACTAACACAGCGGCGTGCACGACTCCCACTCGACGGGGTTTCCCTCTTGGGGGTCCGTCTCCTCCTCGAGAGTCTCCTCCTCATAACACCCTGTAAAAGCTTCAAACACAAGCAGTGAGCACGATGGCTTAGCATGTCTGACCCGTCTTTCCTATACATGAAACTTCTACATGTTGGATTACAGTGTAAATGTGAAAGTAAGTTGCAAAGGACTCGCCTAAGTAGTTGAACCCTACTTTCAAGTTTTAGCGGCAAGTTGTGGAGAACCTCACGCTAAGGCACATAAGAGAGCAGCAATCAAACAAGAAACGCATTTCTCTCATGTGCTTTGCCCAAGGTTGAATAGAACTTTAATTTGCTCTTAACTACAAAAAGTCATTAACAATCAAGATATAGCTTTCAATCAGCAACTTTTACATGACTCTAGCCTTTTCTTTCTATGTCACGGTACAGTGAACAAGTGGTACTCACATGACCATGAGGGACGGCGATTATAATCGATTTACACCTACAGAGTTACCCGAATAACCCGTCACGTACGCCCGTACTCGATGTTGCCTACAGAAACCATCACGGACGTCGTACGCAACCACCTTTCATCCGTCAGCCAAAAGTTGAGCCGGTCCAATCGTCCCGAGAAAGAGGTCTCTGCACGCGCATCTGCAGTGCCGCCAGCCGATTTACACCTCAACCTCTCAACCTACCCTCTACACGACCAGCTATGCCTCAACACCCAGCTACCCGAATTACATCGGTTTCCCGGTTCCCATATATCCGTAGGTCTTCGGTACTGTTCTAGCTTGTTCAACAGGCCCGCACACGGCTCGGTCCTCAATCAACACAAACGGAGTTATGGCACCCAGGCCCCAAAGTCCTGCTGCCCTTACTCTCCTCTCGGTCTCATTTTTCTTGCCATGTGTTCCATTAGCTATCTTTACTGAGTAGTGTGCCTCTAGCCTATTCTCGTGAGTAGCTCCAACTACTCGACTTGTACCAAATCCTACACTATCTTAGCATTGCAGTAGCTAATCGAGGTTTAAAAACCTATGCCTAAAACTAGGGTTTTCATGGCTATACATTTGGGTTTTCAAACAAGACTCTAATGCATAACTAAAGTGGGTGCTCAAAGTAAGTTCTCAAAACAGTAAAATTTATAAAATGATTAATGCAAACCGGAGCTTGCATTGCTGCTGTTGGTCGTAGGCTAGCTGTTCCTCAAGAGTGATGAAGTCTAAGACTTCAGGCTCCTCCTCAACCTTAGCGACTAAATGAGATAAATATATGTATGTATCAATTTGAATGCATTTGAAATTGAAGTTGAATTTGTTAAGACTATAATTATTGCTAGACAGGCCTAATGACTGTGAAATTTTTACTGTGGTTTGGATACAACCTAAACAAAGATATGGCCAAGTTTCATTTGCAGCAATATGTAAGGGCCTGAGTTTTTGCACACATCCAAAGTGTTCATCACACCGCACACACCTCATTTGAGCAAAACTTTTGGACACCATTGAAGAGCAAGTAACCACAATCAATATGGTCATTAGAGGATGAACTCACAAAATGCAAAAGTGGTATTTCCCACATGCATCACATAGGGGCTGAGCATATGGAAAACTCCTACACCTTGCTAGGAATGCTCATGGCAAAAATGTACCCAAATCCAAAACCTTTTTGAGGTTTTTTGGTTATAACTAGAAATAGGCTAGTTTGAACTCAAATTCAAATTCAAACTACTTTTGTCCCATGAATTAAAAGTGGGAGGCATATTCATACTCAGCACATTTTTGTTAGCTCACACACCAATTTTCACTCCAGTTGGAGTTGATCTTGACGTGAGCTAATTTTAGCAAATTCAAATGCAATTTGAATTTCAAACTGCATATGTGCCGAAAATATATTCAAACACTTCTCAATTTGAATTCTATCAAATTCAAATGGGCATTTGGTAGATAATTCAAATTCCAAAGGGTATTAGTGGGACTACTGTTTAGAGCAGTGGGAGAAAGTTAATTTCAGAGGTTAAAATGGAAGTGGGTCCCACCTGTCAGCCTCACCAGCAATTTAGCCGACTGAAGAACAGGGCACTCGGTTTCTCGGGCCAGAGCTGCGGTCGCCACCGAGCTGATCGCCTCTGCCAGCTCCTGCTCGGCCTGCTCCATACTCAGCCGACGTTGCCTCCCTCTTATCCCTGAAGCCGAGCCGGCTAGAGGCAGAGACGCTCAGTTCTTCGCTCCTTGCGCAAGAAAACTTTGATCGGAGATTTGATCGGAGAACCGGCAACCACAGCTTCCCCACTCCCTCCGAGCTGCAAAACGGTACTAGAGACTCTCCTCCTCCTTTTCCGTCGTAGGAACAAGCCAAGTTCGGTTGCTCTCGCCCCATAACGGAAGTTTTTCCGGTGACCTAAGCTTTTCCGCACTTCGTGCTCCCGTGGGCAGCCTAAACGGGAAAGTGTCACGCCCAAGCTAAGGCATCCCCGGACGTGTTAGGGTCTCGTGTTTCTCACCCCCAAACCACAGCCCGAGTGGTTGATCACCAGCGACGAATTTCATTTTTTCCTTCCATTCGGCGCAGACCGACCTTCGGGTGTGGATCCGCCAAATTCTCGTTCCATAGTCATTTAGAGATCCTCAAACTGCACCTACACGAGCTAGACTTGGTAGCGAGCAACTTTCCTTCGTAGTCCTAGCAATAAAACCTTGGTAGACCAGCCATTTCTAGCTTTTCTACCGGCACTAATGGCGGAATCCGTCGGGCGCACGGTAAGAGCTCACCTAGGACCTTTTCCGAGCTGCCTTGAGCTCATGCCAATCTTCCCTAGGGTGCACTGATTCTCTACGACCGATAGCTCGATCTTTTGGGGTGCTAGGAAGCCCGGCCGATACGGCCCAACTTCTTCTGAAGCCACAGCTCATCGCCGGCCAGGTTCCGGTGGTTGTCATGTCGAGCTAAGTCCAGCACTGTGTTCCCGGTGTGGGATTAGGCAGAGGCGGTGAAAATCGTGGAGTTTGGCACACGGCAAAGCCCCTCCGCCGAGCACTGTTTTATTCTGAAAATCTGAAAATGTTTCTGGATATTTTCCATTTTCTCTGGAACAGTTTTATTAACCACACCATTTGGTGGATCAAATAACTCAAATGGACCTGAAATTTTTATGGTAGCTTAGGGATATTATGATGAACATCATGGCCAAATTTCAGAATTTTCTTCCAAAGTGTTCTCCAGTTAAGATTCTAAACATTTTAAAATTTGAAGAATTAATTCTGGAGAAATATTTATTTTCATAAAGTGAAACTTGCTTTGTTGGAAAGTACTCAAAGAGCTGAATCCAAAAAAAATTTGGTTCACTCGATTTGGAGCTTCCTAGCCAAAATTATGTGGATTTGAAGTTTGAACTAGAAACTGAAAATCGGGAAAGGTTTAAATCCCTGCCGGTGGGTTCCACGCAAAGTGCTTCTTCTACCTCTCGCGCCCGCGCGCACGCCCGTGCCGCCCCTCGCCAGAGCCCGATGAATCTCGCTACTCCGGCCACTGCTCAGCCTAATTCCCACCGCATGTGCGTTTGGGAGGGCGAGCAACCTGTCTGTGGCACGAGTGATGGCTACCGGCGGCCGGAACACCGTCGGCGGCGTGCGGCGGCTTCGGCACAACTTCGGCGCCATTGGCCGACTGACCTAGCCCGCCAAAAGATTGGCTAAATGGCTCTAGAGCACCAGTGGACCTCAAGGATCATCGACATGGCTTCAAACTCACGCGGGAATGGCTCCAACTAGGTTGTCACCGTGCGCCGGAAGGTGTTCTTCGTGTTCAGAAAACATGGAGATGGCCTTCCTACATGAAGTTTCAAGCTTGGGTTGTGAAGAAGAATTGACCGCTATCCGGTCTAGCTCCTTTGTGCGTGATTTGGTGAGCTAAGAACATGAATTGGGTTCGAATTTGCTAAACTCGTACCGAAAGGTCACTCTGTCGTGTCCGGGAGAAAATCACCGAATTCAGCGGCAATGGTTCACGACTTGAGCCTTGAGTTGGGGTGGAGCAGCGTGGAGGTGTGACGCTCCTATGGTTGGCTTTGATCACGTATGAAAGTCTCTAAGTTGGGCTGTCCACGAGAGAACTGAACGATGGTGAGTTTCGGTGTGCCGCCCAACAGTCTGTGGCTGCTCGAGGAGCAGTGATTTCAGCTCGTACTCGTGGCTGGACGATCAAAGGAGATGTGGTGGTGCGGTTTATCAGCTCAGAGGGAGTGTGGGTGTGGTGTTTGCCGGTTCCCCAATCGAACCTAAGGTAGCGGCGGCGATGGCAGTGTTTCTTGCGCAAGGGAGCAGAGGAACAAGGCGACTGATCTTTTGCCGGCTCGGTTTCGCAGATAAGGGAGCAGAGAGGTGGCTCGGTGGCCAGAGACGGCAAGCAGGTGCTGTATTCGCCATTTCCTCGCCGTAGCACCCGCTGCTGCAACCCGAGAACCGACGCCTCTGTTTGCTTCAGTCGGTTGATCACATGAGAGTCTGACAGGAGGGCTCCACTCCCATTTTAACCTCTGAAATTCAATTTTTCCTACTTCTCTAAACAGTAGTGAAAATTTTTCCTATTGGATTTGAATTTGCTTAAATTGGCTCATGTCAATGTCAACTCCAAATGGAGTGAAAATTGGTGTGTGAGCTCACAAAAATATGCTGAGTGTGAATATGAATCCCACTTTTGAATTCATGGGATGAAAGGAGTTTTAATTTAAATTTAAGTTCAAACTAGCCTCTTTCTAATTATACCAAAAAATACCTCAAAAAAGCTTTGGATTTGGGTGAAATTTGGCATGAGCATTCCTAGCAAAGTGTATGAGTTTTTCATATGCTCAGCCCCTATAAGATGCATGTGGGAAATGCCACTTTTGCAATTTGTTAGTTTATCCTCTCATGACCATGTTGATGGTGTTTACTTACTCTTCGAAGGTGTTCATAAGTTTTCCTCAAATGAGGTGTGTGTGGTGTGATGAAAACTTTGAATGTGTGCAAAAACTAAGGCCCTTACACCGGTCTCCATTTCCTAAGTGTGAACTTTCCTCAATGTTTCTATTCTTGACCCGCTCTGATAAAACCAAACCCTAAACTCGCGAGTAGATTCCAATTACTCAACTTCTACCTGACCTTTTCTACTAACATTTAGCGTAGCCAAATTCACTCAAGGAGGTTCTATTCTACCCTTTCTCTCTTAGGAAGTTCTGGTCATGCAGTTGGGTTTTCATTATAAACTAGGTCTAATGCAATCAAACATAGAAACCTATGATCTCTAGAAATGGAAATACTTAATAAAACTGCTCGAATGCAAACCGGGGCTTGCCTGTTTTGCAGATGACTAATATATATTCAGTTAGTGAAGATCACTTGAGGCTTGATCACTCGATCACCTTGTCTTTGAAATCCCACTTCACTTTGATCTCTTCACAATCTTCACGTCGATGCTACACGTTATGAATATGCACAAGTATTTAATTGTAAAGATTTTGCTATCACGATCTAATGACAAGTTTAAAATGGGAACTTTGTTTAAGAATTTAGAATGACACTGGTGCTAGTGGTTGGGTTTGGGTTAAGCAAAGTGCTCAAGTGCTATGTGTTTTCCCCACTTGTGTGTTGATCAACTTAAGAGATTGAACATAACAGTAGTGATCCAGAGCTCCAATGGAGCTGAAAATTTTCATGTGAGTTCCTTGTCACATGAAAATCGTCTAGACCAAAATTTAGCACTTTTCACCGAGTGGTTTATTCAAAACAATTCTCTAAGCAATTAAGCTAAGAGGAATTAATTCTGAGGTAACACCTATGTTCATGTCAATCTTAGTCCATATAGCCTGCATGAATTTTTCTAGGATTTTTGGAGCTAAGAATTGCCCAGAACTGAATTTCCAAGTTTTGGGAATTTCTCTGAAAATGTTTCTGTATTCATTTGAACACAGGAATTAAAATCTGAATTCTCCAAATCAACTTCAAATGGTCTGAGAATTTTACAGGAGTTCACTAACACCCTAAATATTATTCTTGCAAAATTTGAGGATTTTTGGATGAACCAAACTCCCTCTAAAATTCTTTTGCTGAAAAGTTTAAAGAATTTCCAGAAATAAATATTGACTTTCATACAAATTGGGTTGCATATTTGGATAGAATTTTTCAATCTGAGTCTAACCCAATTTGAATCACTAAATTTGAAGTTTCCTAGAAAAAATTACGCTCTTCTAAAGTTTGGAGAAAATCTGAATTTGAATTAAATCAGGGAAAAAGTTCAAATGCTGCAGTTGGGTCCAGGGGACACGTGTCACGTTCTGGAACAACGACACACGGGCCACAGGGTTATTTCCCGCGTTGCCACAGTTTAATCCGAGCCCACAGAAGATCCAACACCCGGTCGGCCTCTCTCTGACAGCGGGCCCGACCCAGTCTTCGTCTACCTCCGGTCTCCCGCGCGCCTGCGCCGCCGGAGCTCGCCGGAGCACCTTGGAACTTGGTTGTCCGGCCATCTCCCGCACTGCCACTTGCCGCCAACCCTTAAAACTGTGCGCTGAACACGTTGGAGGGATTTTCCCCGGCTGGCGTCGGCTCTAACCTAGCTCGTACCGATGTGGCGGCTCGGTGGAGGTTCGGCGACATCGCCCCGATGTGCTAGCCCGTCAAATGCCCACTTAAACTGCCCTACATCATCAGTGATGGCTAGAGAAGCTCGGCATGGTGGCAAAAGAGATCTGGAATGGCTCTAACCATACTCTCACCATGCGCCTGAAACTTCCTGCCGCGGCCGCCGTCGGGAAAGTTCAAAATACACCGGCTACACGTGGTTTCATGCTAGGTTTGTGAAGCAAACTCATGTGCCATCGAGTCTAGATCATGTAAGTGCAATTTCGTGGGCTCTAAACAAGAATCAATCGGGAATTTGGAGTTTCCTTACCCGAAGGTGGTTTTGCACTGGCCAGGACAAAAACTGGAATTCCGCCGGCGACGACCCACAGGTGGACTTGACCTTCGGAGGTGAGCTGCGTGGAGGCTCGGCATGTCCAAAGGATGTCTTGCTCGGCCGTGACATGCTCTGGGTGAGGCTGAACACGAGAGCACCTCACCGCTTTTGCTTTTGGCCACCGTGTGAACCTTTGGTTCTCGGTGTAGGAAGGCTGAGCTCACTCGGTGATTGTGCGAGAAGGTCGTGGAGGAGACCGTGGTGCGGTTTTGCTGCTTCCCACAGCTTTGAACGCGAGGGGAACAACGGCTAAAGATCAACCGAGGGTGGCGGCGACCTCTGTTCGGTTCAGTCCGTGCGTGAGAGAGAACAGGAGGCCGAGCGAGTCTTCAATGTTGTGGGCAGCGCACGAGTAGCTCGCCAGCGCGAGGGAGACTGCAAGGAGGTGTCCTCGGCGCCGCTCGGTGTCACCCGGGTGCTGCTCGAGTGAAACCGACTGAGAAGCAAAACAGAGATTTGGTGCTCTGAGATCATTTGCAATTTTAACTGTCTCAATGACATGTGGGTCCACAATTCATCCCCTCCTTATCCCTCTCCAAAATATCTCCAAAATTTGCAAATGATGGAATTCAATTGTGGGAGTTCAAATCTGATGTGCATTTGGATAATTGGACAAGTTTCATCCAAATTCAAATGGGTATTTGAATTCTTTGCAATTTAAAGTCCTTTGGGAAAATGAGTTGCAAAACATTTCAAAAATTTATGAAACTTTGCATACCCACTAATTTGGACCTAAGGGATTCAAATACGAAACCTTATTTTTGGTTTGGCTGCTGCAAATGATATTTTTAACACAACAGTTTGCAATACTTTGATTTGCCCTCCTTTGAAATTTTGAGTTGAACAAATTTGTTCCAACATCTGAACTTTTCCTCACACATATGGGAACTTCCCACCTTGGTTTCAAATCCCCTTTGGGTTCCAAGCATTTAAAGAAATAATTGAACTTGTGTGAGGAGAGCTCTCATGTGTATTATCACATGTGAAAAAGTTTAAACAAGTCCCATTTTTCATACACATGAAACCACCTTGCATTCAACTTGAATTTCTTTGTATTCATATTTTGGGACCTTTACACCCCTGCTCGCTGCCAGGGCCTAAAACCACGCGCTGGGGACCTTGGTGAAGCTTCCCCGAGCCGGCGAGGTCCCTAACCCCTCTCGCAATGGCGCAGCGGCTCGGTTCACCTTCGGCGGCGTTGGTCAGCCGACCTAGCCCGCCAAAAACTAGGCCAACATGCTCTACAGCACCGGTGAACTATGAGGAAGCTCGGCATAGCCTCAAAACTGCTCGGGAACGACGGCTAATGGGGTTTCACCGTACGCCCGCGGTATCCCACCTCGGTTGCCATTGGAAAAGCTCGAAATACTCTGCCTACATACAGTTTCTAGCTAGGGTTGCAAAGGAAAAATGTTCCTTAGCAAGTCTAGCCCGTGTGTGCCAAATATGGTGAGCTCTAACCGAACCTTGATCGAGAATTTGATGAAATCTTACCCGCTGGTCGGTTTACACCGGCTGGGAGAAAAATCTGGAATTCATCGGCGATGAGCCATGGTTCGGCTTGAGCTTTGGAGGAGAGTAGCACGAAGACTTTACATGTAATTTGCAAAAGGACCCGCCTAAGAGTTCATCCTTAACTTTCAGATTTTAGCAATCATAGTAGTGACCTTGCGCCCAGCAACATTGGAACTCCACAATCAAAAAAGAAACGCTTCATTCCAATGTAACTATCCCAAGGTGGAAAATAACTTTAGTTTGCTTCATCTCTACTTCAAAGAGGGTTTTCATGCAATTTATAATAATCATAGCAGCAATCAAAACTTTTGCAAACTGTTTCCACACAACTTGATCACTACGTCACAACACAGTGAGCAAGTGGTAATCAATAACCGCGATGGACGGTGATTCGAATCAGACACTACACGGATAACTCGACAAATACGCCCGCCTCTGAAGACCCAAATATGGTATCCTTCATTACGTCATATGTGGCAACCTTTCGCAGGACACTAGACTGTAGAACCGGTCGCGCCGTCTCGGGCTCAGAGGTCTAACAAGACGATGTGGTATGCCTCTACAATCGAGTGAACCTGGTACATCAGTTTCCTGGTTCCCATATAGCAGTAAGCATCCGGTACACAACTCAATACATGCTCATGGGTGCCGCACACGCACCTGTCCTTAACCGACACAGGCAGAGCTAGTCGACCAAGATCTCGTCTTGTCGCTGCCTAACCATCCTGCCTGGTCTCATATTTAGAAATATAAACTTTACTTTTTTTTCCAACTACATCCATGTAATCCCGACTATAACTCGCGAGTAGATTTCGTCTACTCGACTTCTACCGGATGTCCTAAGCTATTTAGCACGGCATTATTCTACAGCGGTGACCCTTTTCTACCCTTGAATCCAGGGTCCATTTGGTCATGCATTTGGAGTGTAAAACATCCTTGACCTAATGCACATACAAACTCTACACCATAATTGTGAACAAAGTAAAAACTTTATAAATAACTTAAATGCAAACCGGAGCTTGCCTTAGTTTTGCAGGTGACTAATGTAAGATAAATGTGAGGTTAGTTGCTGATGACTTGAAGCTTCACCACTGCCCTTCTTGCTTCTTGATCCAAACTTCACTTCTTCACTTTTCCACGTTTAACCACTACACGTTATGAATATGCATATATGTTTAATAGTAAAACTTTTGCTAACAAGTGATAAAGACAATTTTAAAACTGGAACTCTGTTTAAGAATTTAAAATGATACTGGTGCTAGTGGTTTTGGATTTGGGGTTAAGCACTATGATCAAGTGATAAGTATTTTTCATCACTTGTGTGTGTTGATCATCTATAGGTTAAACAGGACAGTATTGATCCAGGACTACAATGGAGCTGAAATTTTTCATGTGAGTTCCTTGTCACAAGAAAGTCATCTGGACAAAATTTAGTATTTTTCACTGAGTAGATCACTCAGAACAATTCCCTAAGCATTTAGGCAAAAAGGAATTAATTCTGAATAAATTTGCACTTTCATGTAAGGGCCTCAGTTTTTGACACATGTTTCAAGTGTCATCACCAAACACACACCTCATTTGAAGCAAGTTGATAAACACATTTGAAGAGCAAGTAACCACCATCAACATGCTCATTTGATAACAAAATCACATATTGCAAAATTGGTATTTCCCACATGTGATATACAGGGGCTGGGCATATGAAAACTCCTACATAGTTCTAGGAATGTCAATGCCAAGTTTCACCCAAAGTCAAAACCTTTTTGAGGTCATTTTGGGTATGGCTAGAAAGAGGAAAGTTTGAAACTACATTCAAATTCAAACTGTTTGATCCCATGAATTTAAAAGTGGGAGGCATATTCTTACTCAGCACATTTTTGTAAACTCACACACCAATTTTCACTCCATTTGGAGTTGATCTTGTCATGAGCTAAGTGGGGCAAATTCAAACTTTATTTGAATTTCAAACTGAACATGTGCTGAAATTCATTCAAACCAAACACAATTTGAATTCTAACCAATTCAAATCACCAGGGGCTTTGTGGGAACTACTGTTTACAACAGTGAATAGGAGTTAATCTCAGAGGTTAAAAATGAAAATGGGACCCACATGTCAGCCACTGGAATGTCCAACCGACTGAGACTTTCAGCACTCGGGTCCCCGAGCTTCAGCTGCGATTGCCACCGAGAGAGGCCGCCGTGCAAGCAGCTGCTTGGCCACGCGCGGGCACAAGTCGGTTCAGAGCCTTCTTAAGGCGCCCCCCTCCTCGGCCGAAGCCCTCGCCATTTTCTCCCCGCAAGAACACAGCACCGGGAAACTTTCTTCCGCCGCTCAGAACCGATCGGAGAGCTCCGATCACAGCCTCCCCGTCCCCTCCAGAGCTACGGCAAGGTACTAGGAACCCTCCTTGTTCTTCCCCATTGCTAGAACTCAGCTGAAACCTGTCGATCTCGGATATACCGAGAGTTCAATTCGGTGACCTAAAACCGCCGCACTTCGGGCTCCCGTGGACAGCCCAACCGGGAGGTTATCACGCCCGAGCCAAGGCACCCTTGGACGCGCTGGTGATCGGTGTTGCTCACCCCCGAGCCACAGCCCATGTGCTTGCTTACCGGCGGCGAATTTCCAGTTTTCCCCTTTCTGGGTACAGACCGACCTTCGGGTGCGGTTCTGTCAAATCCATACTCTAGGAAGGATTAGAGGGCCTCAATCCGCTCCCACACAAACTAGACACGGTAGAGCACAAGTTTCCTTCACAACCTTTGGCCTGAGAACCGCCGTACCCGGCGTATTTCGATGTTTACCGACAGCGGAGCATGCGGGAAGCATAGGGCGCACGGTGAGGGACTACTCCGGACCTCTCCCGAGCTGCCTTGAGCCCATGCCGAGGTTCCTGAGGTACCACTGATGCTTTCCGGCCGTTTGCTCGGTCAGTTGGGGTGCTAGGGAAGTCGGCCGACACGGCCGAAGTCTTTCCGAAGCCGCCGCTTGTCGCCGACCATGTGCCGGTCGTTGTCATGACGAGCTTGTAAAGGTCCCAAAATATGCATACAAAGAAACTCTTGTTTGCGCAAAGTTGGTTTCACATGTATGAAAAATGGGACTTGTTAAAAACTTTTTCCACATGTGATAATACAAATGAGAGCCTTCTTCACACAAGTTCAAATATTTATTTGAAGACTTGGAACCCAAGAGGGATTTAAAACTAAGGTGGGAAGTTCCCATATGGGTGAGGAAGCTAAAGTTAGATTTTGAGAATAAATTGTCCCACTCAAAAATTCAAATGAGTAACACAATGGTTTTCAAACTGTTGTATTAAAAACCTCATTTGCAGCAGCCAAATCAAATAACAGAGTTCATATTTGAATTCCTTAGGTCCAAATTAGGGGGTAGGCAGAGTCTCATGAATTTTGGAAGATATTTGCTATCCATTTTCCAAATGGACTTAAATTGCAATGAATTCAAATATACATTTGAATTTGGATGAAACTTGTCCAAATGTCCACAAACATTTCAGATTTGATTTCTCACCATTTGATTTCCAGCATTTGCCAAAGTGTGGAGATATTTGTGAGAAAAATGAGAGGGGATAAGAAGGGGGCAGTGGGACCCACATGTCATAGTGATATTAGACTTACACATTAAGTCTCCTTTCTGTCTTTCACTCCACCGAGGAAATCTCTCCCCAGGCGACACCGAGCAGCTCGGGCCACGGTCACCGCCGCCAGCTCCTGCTGTTCCGAGACTCACCTCGCCCTTATCCCTCACGCGTGTGGTACAACACGAATTCTTCTCTTCACCGTAGCTTGCATCGCTCTGTTCTTTCGCCCTCCCGCAAGCAACAGCGCCCGCTCGGTTCTCCCGATCGCACACCACCGCCGGTTGACGTTGGGTCGTGAGCTCCATAGCAAAAAGCTTTGTACAAGCATGCTCTAGATCGCTAGCAGTTTCTCCCCACAGCCCCATGCTCGTGTCTACCGAAAACCGGCAATATGTCGTTGCTCCCGTGTTGAACTGTGATGAACACGAGCTCGGTTGCCGTGGACGGCCTGAACCGAGGCAGGTCAAGCTCAAGCGAGCTTACTCAGCGGCGCACCGGTGATCCTAGCTACTCCTCCCCCAAGCTCAGCCCTAGCCTTTGCTCCTCGGAGGATAATTTCGGAAATTACTCTCGGGCGGCCAAAACGACCCCGAGGTAAGAATTTGCGCAATTCAACGTTGATTCTTGATGGTTGTGCTTCAAACTTCGCACAGAAGTTCCCCTATAGCTAGAGCACCTCCTCCCCCGATCCTAGGTTGAGAAATTAAGGGTAGGGTGAGAATTCCACGTTTTTGCCACGGGAAAACTTCCGGGCCAAGTCGGCCGCACGGTGCCGACGGGGTTAGAGTGCTCGCTGATGGTTTTGGGGGCCAAGTCTAGCGCCTACACGTTCCCCTCGTGCTCTAGAGACAAAGAATCGATCATTTGGTGGACAATTCGCCTTGCACCGGCTCGCCGGAACCCTAATCGTTGCTGACCCCGGTGCGCAAGGTTTTCCGGCGATCCATGGCTGCCGGAGAACCTCTCAACGTGTTCAGCAGGCCAAGTTATGGTGGGGCGGAGAGCAGGGGGTCAAGAGAGGGCCGGTAAGACCGTTCCGGCGACGCTCGCCGGAGGGCGCCGCCGCGGCCTCTGTTTGGCCAAAGGTTGAAGACGAACCCGTGGGTCCCGCAGGTCAGCGACCGATGTTAAAATCTCTGATCGGCTTCGGCGCTCGGATCACTTTGTGACAGCACGGGAAATACCCTGTAGCCCCGTGTGGCTTGCCTCAGCGAGTGATACCTGTCCCCGGACCCACAGACAGTATTTGAACATTTTGGGGAATTTCAGTTTTCAGTTCAAACTTTGAATAGCTACAACTTTGGGTAGGAGAATCCAAAAATTTTGAAACAAATTTTGTTGGACTCCTCTGATAGAGTAATATCCAAATGTAGAACCCAATTTGTATGAAAACCTTTATTTAATTCTGTAAAATTCTTTAAAGCTTTTTAGCAAAAGAATTTTTGAGGGAGTTTGGTTAATCCAAAAATCCTCAAAATTTTCCAGAATAGTATTTAGGGTATTAGTGGACCACTGTAAAAGTTTCAGCTCAATTTGAGTTGATTTGATCAGGGAAATTTAGATTTGAAGATGCTGTATTCAAATAATACAGAAACATTTTCAGAGAATTTCCAAAACTTGGAAATTCAGTTCTGGGAAGTTCTTAGCTTCACAAATGCTAGGAAAATTCATGCAAACTCTATGAGCTATGATTGAAATTTTAGTTCACTAATTTTTGCATGAACATGGGTGGGATCTTAGAATTAATTCTTCTTTGCTTAATTGCTTAGAAAATTATTCTGGACAAACCACTCAATGAAAAGTGCTAATTTTTGGTCCAGAGGACTTTCTTGTGACAAGGAACTCACATGAAAATTCTCAGCTCCGTTGGAGCCCAGGATCACCTCTGTGCTTTTAACCTCTTTAGGTGATCAATATAGAAGAGGGGGAAAACCATTTAGCATTTAATCCTGTGTTTAGATCCAAACCTAAACCACTAGCACCAGTGTCGTTTTAAATTATTAAACAGAGTTACAGTTTTTGAAAACTTGTTATTAGGACTTGTAGCAAAGTCTTTACAATTAAACAATATGCATATTCTTCACGTGTAGTATCTACGTGGAGGAGTTGAAATCATCGGAGTAGAAATCAAGGAAGGATGAAAGAGGTTGATAAAGCACCAAGTGATCTTCACTAACCGCATATATATATAAGTCACCTGCAAAACAAAGGCAAGCCCCGGTTTGCATCAAATTTATAAGTTTTTATTTGTATCCACTTCATACGTCTAGCATTTTATTTATTGCATTACGTCTAGATGGTATGAAACTCCAAATGCATGACCCAGAAAAACCAGGAGTTTAATGTAGGATATGTTATCAATTAAATATAACTGCTGATCTCAACAAAAGTGGATTAAAAGAGGCATAACTCGAGTGGGCAGATTCCTACTCGTGAAACGGGGTTAAGGGGGATCAATCGGAAGAGTTGGGAATTGATCCTCATAGTTTGGAATGGAGACCGGGTAGTGGATGGAAGGTCAAGGACGTGGTCCTGTGAGCCTAGTCTATGTCTGAGTCGATTAAGGCCCGTTCTCGTGTGCGGCCCCGCTGGACAAGTTTGAGATGTGTACCGGATGCATACTGGCAATATGGGACCCAGGAAACCGATGTAACATGTTAACCTGGGTGTCGAGGCATACCTCACCGTCTGATGCCGATGCTGAAAGGATAGAGAAGTCGGCTCTACGAGGGTTTGCCGTAGAGAGACTTAATCCCAGTCGGTGGGACCGGTTCGACATATGGGTGTCGTGTGAAAGGTGGCCACGTACGGCGTCAGTGACGGTTGCTGTGTGCAACGTCGAGTACGGGCGTACGTGTCGTGTCAGCCGGGTGTTTTTGATTGCAATCACCGTCGCTCGCGGTAGTGAGCATACTTGTACACTGAGTCCTGACGTAGTAATAAACTGGGAAACGTTTAATATGCTTCGTGGGTAATCCTCATAATGGAGATGAGGAACAAGCAACACTTCACTAAATTTAATTTCCACCTTGGGCTAGTAGCGTCGAGGAAAAGCGTTTCTTGTTTGATTGTGGAGTCTCGACGTTAATGGCGCATGGTCCGTATGAGTCTAGGGTAGCTCACTAAAGTTACTTTCACCTCGGGCAAGTGACATCGAGATGAAGCGTTTCTTGTTTGATTGTGGAGTCTCGATGTAAATTGCGCGAGGGCTATAAAAGTTGCTTAAAACTTGAAGTAAGGACTCCCCTTTAGCTCAAGTTGGTCGTTTGTGCAAATTTCTATAATCAGCCCTCTATTTCCATCATATAGAGTTTCATGTCTAGGGTGACGGGTCAGTCTTGCTGAGCTTCGTGCTCACAGATACTGCACAAGTTGTTTTGCAGGTAATAACTGTACGCTGTGATGTATGGGTACCTGGTGAGACTCGGAGCTCTCCGAGTGATGAACTCAGGGTAACCCCTGCCGCTGCTATTATGAAAGTGTTGCTAGCGAGAAGGGTCCGCGGGCTGGACACCTTCTCGGCTGCTTAGCATAGGTATGAGACGTGAATTGTAATAGACTTCCGCTGTAGTTTATTTTGAGAAGCATTTGAAAAATCAACACTTTGTAAGCTTCCGCTTGTTTTATGTAATATGATGCTTTATTATGTGTGCTGTTGGGTGCCGCATCGCACGGCACCACCCAATGCGATTCCCGGCGAGGTGTCCCGTCTCCGTGAGTGATCAGGACGGCGGGGCCCTCACAGAGCTGAGCCTGGAATCGTGTTTGCCGAGTGAAAGTAGGCAGGGGCGGCCGGAATCATGAAGCTTGGAGCTCCACAGAGGCTGCCGGCGAGCTCTCGGGCGAGGTACCCCGGCGGCAGAGCGCGGGCGGCGGGAGGTAGACGAAGGGGGTGGACCCCAGCTGTCAGAGGCAGATATTTTAAATAAGGATCGGGCTGCGGCTGAGATCTGATGTGCTGGCGCGCAAAAACTCTGTGGGCCTCAGTGTGCCCGTGGCCCACCAGCAGATTTAAATCCTCATAACTTTGGCTAGGAAGCTCCAAATCGAGTGGACCAAATTTTTTTGGATTCAGCTCTCTGAGCACTTTCCAGCAAATCAAGTTTCACTTCATGAAAATCCTTAATTCTCCAGAATTAATTCCTCAAATTTTAAACTGTTTGGAAATTTAACTGGAGAATCCTTTGGAGGAAAATTCTGAAATTTTGCTGGGATGTTCACCAAAATATACCGGAACTATCATAAAAATTTCAGGTCCATTGGAGCTCATTTGATCCACCTAATGGTGTGATTAGTGAAACTGTTCCAGAGAAAATAGAAAATGTTCAGAAACATTTTCAGAATTTTCTCTGAAATTGTGTGGCTCATATCTTTAGCTAGGAACCTTCAAATTAAGTGATACCAACTCCATTAGAACCCTCTGAAAATCTAGTTTTCAGAAAGTAATGGCTTGCTCTATGAAAATCCCTAGAACACTCTAAGAGTTCCAGTTAAGGTCAAGGACATAATTAATTGTGGAAAGCTCAAATTAGCTTTGCTGCAACTAAAACTTGACCAAGTCTCTGTTTAGGTTGTAACCAAGCCACAATAAAAGTTTCACAGTCTTTGGGTCTGTCTAGTGAGACTTAGAAAGTCCACAAGTTTAAAACTCAATTCAAATGCATTTAATTAATACATGTACTTCTTATATCATGTAGTCGCTAAGGTCGAGGAGGAACCCGAAGTTCTAGACTTCGTTACTCCGGAGGAGCATCTAGCCTACGACAAAGAGCAGCAAGGAAAGCTCCGGTTTGCATTAACCTGTTTACAAATTTTTATTATTTTGAGCACTTTCTTTGAGTATCACTTATTTCCTTGCATTAGAGTCTTGTTTGGAAACCCAATTGCATAGCCAAGAAAACCATAGGTTGGGTCTAGGATTGCAAACCCCGTTAGCTACTGCAAAGCTAAGTTAGGGTAGGATTCGGTACAAGTCGAGTAGTTGGAACTACTCGCGAGCATAGGCTAGAGGCACTCGACTCGGGTAGAAATAGCACATGATATACATGGCAAGAAAAATGAGACCGAGCGGAGAGTAAGGGCAGCAGGACTTTGGGGCCTGGGTGCTATAGCTCCGCTTGTGTCGATTGAGGACCGAGCCGTGTGCGGGCCTGTTGAACAAGCTAGAACAGTACCGAAGACCTACCGGATATATGGGAACCGGGAAACTGATGTAACTCGGGTAGCTGGGTATTGAGGCATTGCCCGTCGTTCAGAGGGTAGGTTGAGAGCTCGAGGTGTAAATCGGCTGGCGGCACTGAGATGCGCGTGCAGAGACCTCTTGCTCGGGACGATGGGACCGGTTCAATATTTGGCTAACGGGCGAAAGGTGGTTACGTACGACGTCCGTGATGGTTGCTGTAGGCAACATCGAGTACGGGCGTACGTGACGGGTTATTCGGGTAACCCTGCAGGTGTAAATCGATTATAATCGCCGTCCCTCGCGGTTAGTGAGTACTGTAAAATCCCCAAAAGTGGTACCAAGAAAAATCCTGCTCATGTACACTTATGGAAAATGAGGGGAATTAAAACTTTGGATTATAATTGGGTGAGTTCAGAGTGAGGGTTTAGACTTCCCAAAACTTCCAAACATGGAGATCTAAATGCACAACTTGGATCTTCATAGTCCAAATATTCAACCTTCCAAATTTCAGCTCATTTGGAGGAGTTTTAATATTTGTTTGGGATTAAAAGGAGGAGCCCTCCAATCTGAATTTCAAATTCAGTTTCAAATGCCAATTCCTCCAATTTGCAGATTTGGTACCACAAATATGTTCTCCACCTTTGAATGAGCAGCCATGCCAAAAATTGGAAACTTTGGAGCTGGTTTGCTATGTTTTTGGGACAATACAAATGGAGAATTCAAACTCCATTTCAAATTCAAATGATCATACACAATTCAAATTCTACACCAGAATTCAAACCATTTGAATTCAGCAAATTGAAACCTTAACTTTGGAGTGAAGTAAGGCCTTTAATGTTGAGTTGCTGGGGTAAAAATATCAGTGGTAATTGGATAACAATTTGAGCTGGTGGGACCCACATGTCAGCCACACAGTTTCCTTTTTCCTCTCTGTGTTTCACCTCGGCTGTTCACCGTGCGCCACCGAGCTGCGCTGCTTCCACCGAGCAGCTTGCAGAGACTTGCTCCCGAAGGCAGCTAGTGCGTAGGTGATTAACACAGCAGCACGAGCAAAGTTTTCTCTTCTCTGCCTTCAACCGAAGACTCCTCAGCCTCAGCTGCTCGAGTGCCATCGAAGAAAACACAGCCTCCTCTCTGTGCTCGTGGTCCAGCAGCCTCCAGCCCTCCCAGCAGTGGTTGATCGCCCCAGGAGGTGCGCCAGCGACCCCTCAACGTGTTGGACTCCTCAGCTCATCCCCGAGCTCCCCTCGCAGTGCCCAACTTGTTTTTCACCGGGAGAACACAGAGCACGCTGTACCTCACTGCTCCTCGCGTTCCAGCCGCTCCAACACCTCTACTGCACGTCCAGCACCTCCCTAAGGTGCGCCAAGGTGTGTAGATCATGCTACCGCAGTCCCCTTGCCCTTCCCCGTCGCTGTCTCGCCGGAATTTGAGTTTTGGCGCCGGTACACGTGAAGAACAGCCCCACACCAAAACTGGAAATTCGTCCAACGTGGTTGATCATCAGTTCGACAATTCAGTCCACAAAAACTAGTGACCCTAGCGCCCTCCCACGCCACATACCGAAGCAAACCATCCACCACAGGCTCCGGGCAGCGAGAAATCACCGGCGGCGGCAAAAACGGGTCGGTCCTCCGGTGAACCCCATGTTCCGGCCATTTGCTGCAAGGTTTAGCCTACGTTCCATGTTCCCCAATCATTGGTGATGCTGTTGGGCAAGGTAGCTCACCGGGAAAAGCATCGGACGCGCCAGAACGCGTTGATGCCGAGCTCCCGAGCCGCCCCACCGGTGCCGGCCAGTTTTCGGGCGTTTTCATGCGTGGAAACCTTGCCTAGCAGCTGCGCCATGTTCACAGGAGCATGTAGGGCGAAACCGGAGCTAATTTGGTGGAGAAATGGGGGAGAACGAGCCATGCCACGATTTGAACTGGTGTGCACGCGCGTCTCTGGCGGGGGGTTGAAGAAGGATCTGACAGTGGGCACCCCTGTTAAGTCCCAGTGTAGGTTTTAAACAGAGAGCTATCACAGTTTGAAAAATTCATAACTTTGTGTAGACAACTCCAAAAAGGGTGAGACCAATTTTGTTTGAATCCTTATTTCGAGTACTTCACACAGAAACAAATTGCATACTATGAAAATGCCCAGGAATTTCTGTAGAATTGTTTTTATGATATCCTTTAGGGATTTATTACAGGAGCAATTCTTTATGAAATATTCCCAAATTTGGGCAGCTAGTCCTTTTCAAAGTGCCTGTTCTCCAGTAAAACATTTAGGATTTTTGGAGCTTATTTAGAGGGCTTAATCAGTAGGTTATCCCAGGATTAAATAAATTAGCTAAAAATCATAGAATTGATTTCCAGAAAAATGGTTCAACCTTCATACCTCCATAACTTTCTGTAGGGATGTCCAAAATTTGTGAAACAAATTTTGTTGGATTTCTCTCAGTCAGTACTTTGCAGAAATGCAAAGAAATTGATCTGAAGATCTCTGGATATTTCTCCAAGATTCATCTAAGTTAAATCTTTGGGAATTTAGTCCAGAATATCTCTGTTATGGAATTTCTTCAAATTTTCCCAGGAAGTTCCTCATGACATTACTGATGTCCAGTAAAAAATTGAGCTTCATTGGAGTTCATTTGCTGGGTCAAATTACCTTCCAAAGTTCAGCCTTTATTTGGAAATTCAAATTTAAACAAAATTTTTTCAGAACTCTGGCCCAACTTCAAAAATTCATATATCTCTGATGGTAGCTCCAAAAATGGTGAAACAAATTTTGTTAGAACCATGGAGACTTAACCTAATCAGATCTTCCACTATTAGCTATGTCAAAGCTCCTGAATTGGGATCAAAATTCAGAGAAGCATTGTACTTGTAGGAATTTTAAAGACTACATTGTGCAATGACATGTCTCCAAATGTGGCTCAAATAATCCTTAGAGGGTCTAGTATTCACTGTAAAATTCCCAAAGCCAATTAAGGATCCTAAATAGCAGTAGCTATGAATAGAAGTTCAAGTTTTATAAACCTTTAGTACTTACACATGTAATTTATTACATTTCATAATAGTGACCGAAGTTGAGGACACCCCGGAGCCTTTGGACGTCCTGCCACCAGAAGCTGACTTCCCCTTTTTCTCGCAACCAGGCAATCCCCGGTTTGCACTTAAGTATCTTTTATAAAGCTTTTCATTTGTATCACTTATGTCTAGGTTGAAATGTATGCATTAGAGTTAGGGTGATTGAAACCCCACTTGCATAGCCCTTTTTGAATCCTATGGAGGGTTGGGTAGTGTACAAACCCGACGAGTAGAGAATGCCATGCTAGTGCTTAGGATCTCAGTAGAAGTCGAGTGGTTGGAAGCTACTCGCGAGATAGTAGTTATTACACGGAATGAAAAGAGGTAGAAAATGGCTTAGGATATGAAAATGAGACCCAGCAGGGGGGATAGGAAGCAGTGAGCAGAGGTCTCACGTGCGTAGCCCTGTTGGCATCGGTTGAGGACCGTCCGTGTGCGGCCCTGCTGGACAAGTATCAAACAGTACCGGATGCATACTGGCATATGGGAACCAGGAAACCGATGTAATTGGTTAACCTGGGTGCCGAGGCTTACTCAACCGTAAATAGGAGTGGGTTGAGGGTAGCAAGGTGTAAATCTGCCGGTGGGCACAGTCACGCTCCACGCGGGGACCTCCTACCCGTTACGGATGGACCGGTTCGGCATTTGGATTTCCTTTGAAAGGTTGTTGCATACGACAGAGTAGGAAGGGGTGTGGAATCACGCTTCTGAATGTGGGTTTATGCAACGTGTTATCCGGGTGTGTCTTGATTGCAATCACCGTCCCTCGCGGTTATTTGAGTACCCGCTTGTTCACTGCGCTGTGACGTAGTAAGAAGTGAAATAAGCCAAGTGAAAATGCTGTATTGATCTATTAATGTCTTGAATACCTTGATTTCTGTAGTTATAGAGCTAATTAAGTTTATATTCCACTTTGGGCATCACCACATCGGAGGAAAGCATTTCTTGTTTATTGTGGACTTTCGATGTGAGGTCTGCCCAAGGCACATGAATCTGCTGCTATAAAAACTGAAAGTAAGGATCAACTTATAGGGTGTCATTATTGCAAAGTTCTTTCCTACTTTACACATCCTTGCACGTAGAGTTCCATGCCTAGGGTTGACGGTTAAGACTTGCTGAGCCTTCGTGCTCACGGTTGCAATATTTGAGCTGCGTGCAGGTGAGAGTTATGAGGAAGGTTCCGAGGACGAGGCGATGCCCCCGTCTAGGTACACGGCCGAGCTGGAGCCCTGCACGCCGCCGTGATCTCCGGTTCCATGCTGCTAGTGTGTAGCGTCCCCGGGCTGGACGGCTGCACTTTTGCATAGCTAGGATGAGAGGCTGTATATGTATATTACTTCCGCTGTTTGAATAGATTTTGTAAAAGACTTCCACTGTTTTATAACAAATAAAAGTTTGTATGTTGTTCTTTATTCTTTTCGTGTGTGCTGTTGGGTGCCGCATCGTACGGTACCACCCTATATGATCCTGGAGTGGGTGAACCACGGGGTGGTCCCCACAGTCGTGGCATCAGAGTCGCATTGGGAATAGCACGCTCGAAAAGAGCCTATTTTGAAAACTTAGAAGTAGTCGAGTGAGGATTAGTCATTAAGCCCACATAAGGTCTATGATAGTAGTAGATATTATGGTGGAAAAGCTAACATATTTGTTATATATTCTGTAACGACGTTCCAACATCAGGTAAGAGGTAAGGTACGCCACCGCAGGAGGATCAATTGCGGTAACTCGCCATACGAGTAATAGTATGGAATGATATACCGTGGCTTGGCACGGTAGTGAATATGAGTCTCTGAACCTCTTATTGGTTCTGAGAGCATATGAAAACGCTGTTCTCCAGCGTGCTTTAGGCAAAAGTGAGAATACCCCATCGTGTGGTAAGCAACACGATAGTATGCAACTCTTGAACGTTCAATGTTCAAAGGGACATACGCAGCGCTCGCCATCGGCGTGCCTCAACGGTCATGAGGCAGTAGGTGGTATCCGTTGGGTTGATAAAATTCCCAACCGTGATGACCCGTTCGCGCTCTAATCGGGTTCCCCGTCGTGTGGTGTGAAAACACGACCATGTACCTTGAGACGTGGCTTGACTCAAGGACGATCCGTATGGCAACGATACGGACCGTATGTTTTTATTATGATATGGAACTGCCTGAAATGCCAGAGACCATTGTGTGCATCATTATTGTGTGTTCTGCTGCAGGTACACTAACCACGTTAGTGCATGACGTTTAGAAACCGTTTGTGAGTGACATTCTTAGTTCCACCATTGGACACGTATATGCCGGAATACCGGTTTAGGACTTTTCTTTGGTGAGGAAACGTAGTACCGACTGCATAAAAGTTTATTTTCAAAGAAAAGAGTCAAAATTAAGTTTAGGAATCCATTTAGGGGTTAGTAAACTCCTATATTGAACTAAGAGTCAATTGGGAGTATAGATTCGGTCTCAAAAACTTAGGAATAATCTCCCCTGTTTTCGGCAGAAAATTTTTCTGAACTTGAACAGGGCATAACTTAAG
This sequence comes from Neostapfia colusana, assembly GCA_030760725.1. NCBI lineage: Eukaryota > Viridiplantae > Streptophyta > Magnoliopsida > Poales > Poaceae > Neostapfia > Neostapfia colusana. The sequence goes on from JASWHV010000003.1 coordinate 36,061,528, forward strand.
ATTGGTTGAACCAATGGAGGTGTGGGATACCATTCTGGAAAGGTTTTGAAGTCCCCTACAACTTTTCTGTAGAGATCCAGAACAAAATCTCCCTCCAAATGGATAAAAATCTCAGATGAGTAGGTACTGTCCAGAAACAGGGCAGACAAAATGCTCTCTGGAATTTTCGGTATTTCCACCAAAACACTTAGTTTCACAACTCGATGTCCAGTGACTGTGGTAAAACAGTGAGTTGGAGTCGAAAAGTTTATGCATTTGACATATCACTTCGAGTTAGTACATGTTTGGGTCCAATACAATAGCGAGGAATTACGCATGCTAACACACTTAACATCCCGTGGTGACCCCGATGGTCGAAATGAACTTTTAACCCATAAAGTTCAATACTTTGGAACTCGATCGTGTGACACGGTCCAGGGATGTATATGTTGCATAAAGTTTATACTTTATCCATATGTGTGATTGTTATGCGCATTGTTTATCCCATTCTCGCATTACTATTGTATAGACTGGATGATCTAAACCCACATGTGCTGATCGTTTGAACGGTATGAATGCAGAATGGTGCGGACACGTTCAACGCAAGAGGAGGGAGGTCCGAGTCAAGTTCGTGGTGATGAGTCTCCACCTCCGGAGCAGACCACGACGCAGCAGCAACCACCTCCTCCACCGCCAGAACTTCCAAGGAATCTTGCGGAGGTTCTCGCCGCAGTGCTCGGCTCGCGCGACGAGCAAACCGAGTTACTGCAGATGTTGGTGCAGCAGAATGCATCCCATCAGGGAGGACGCCAAGACAATGGGCAACAACAGCCCCAACAAAGCTCGTATTCAGAATTCATGGCGACCCATCCACCGGTCTTCACGGAGGCCGAAGAACCTTTGGAGGCGGACAGCTTTATCCGCACTCTGGAGGCAAAGTTCGGGCTGCTACGATGCACCGAACATCAGAAGGCGCTGTACGCAGCGCAACAGCTTCAAGGATAAGCCGGTACCTGGTGGGCGAACTACACCGCCTCCTTACCGGCTGGCCATGTCGGTACCTGGTGGGCGGACTACATCGCCTCCTTACCAGCTGGCCATGCCGTCACATGGACGGAGTTCCGGGAGGCGTTCCGCGCCTATCACATACCTCCCGGTGTGATGGAAATGAAGCTCCAGGAGTTCCTGGCGCTACGACAAGGCGAGAGGAGTGCTCATGAGTACTCCAGGTTATTCAACCGGCAGGCGCAGTATGCGCCAGGATTTATGGGGACGGAAGACAACAAGCATAATGCTTTCTTCTGGGGCCTGAATTCCAAGATGAAGGTCCATCTCGCCCAGAGCAATCGCGGCACATTCAACGATCTAGTTAATGCCGCGATTCTACAAGAAAATGCTCAGCGCGAGCGCGGTTCTGACAAGAGGAAACGCAGCGCGCTGACGAGCAGCAGTGGTGGGACGCCACAGAAATACCGCGTGGTGTATCGCTCACCATCCGGTCAGAGATGGCAGCCACCGGCACGACCGCCTCAGTTTCGCGATCGACAATATAATGCGCCGGGCTTCCGACCGATGTATCCACCACAGCAACAGCGGCAGCAAAGGATGGTCCCGCGTGCGCCTCAGTTTCAGCAGCGTGCACCGGGATTCCGTCCTCAAGTCGGCGGGACCCCGACACCTTACACGTGTTACACGTGTGGCCGTGTCGGGCACATTTCGAGGGACTGCCCCGAGCCGCGACAGGGCAGGGGTGCAGCACCGTATCAGAGTGCTAATCAGCCCCGCAATCAGCCCAAGAAACCAGCACCAAAACCCGGAAACGTCCACCATATAGCTATCGAAGATGTGCCAGAAGGCGAACCCGTCCTCGCGGGTACGTTTTCTTACTTAGATCATCCCGTAGTCATACTTTTTGACTCTGGTGCCACCCATAATTTCATAAGTCAGTCTTATGTTATTAAATATCAACTGCCTATCATTCCCACAAATAATTCATATTTGATATGTTCTCCGGGTGGGAAAATAACAGCTGATAGAATGGTCTATAGAGCACCATTACAGTTGGGTAGAAATCTATATCCGACTTCTCTAATCATGTTAGAGAGTCAAAAACTTGATGTCATTTTAGGAATGTCATGGCTACATCGCCATGGTGCTGTTCTTGACATCATTCCACGTGTGGTTCGTTTAAACTCTCCACTTCATGAACCACATGTTCTTATTCTTGACCATTCGGTTCAAGAAATCCCAGCCACATATAACACGGAAGCCACGAAACTTGAAGATATTCGTGTGGTCCGTGAATACCCAGATGTCTTTCCGGATGATCTTCCGGGCATGCCACCCGAAAGAGATGTCGAGTTCAAGATTGAACTTGTACCTGGGACGACGCCGATATCACGGAGACCGTACAAAATGGCTCCGAATGAGCTGGCTGAATTGAAGGAGCAGCTCAACGATTTGATGAAGAAGGGTTTCATTCGACCGAGTTCCTCGCCATGGGGATGCTCGGCGCTATTTGTGAATAAGAAGGATGAAACCTTGAGATTGTGTGTGTACTACCGACCTCTCAACGCCGTCACCATCAAGAATAAATATCCACTGCCCCGCATCGATTTTCTCTTCGATCAACTTGTGGGTGCGAGTGTATTTTCAAAGATGGATCTTCGCTCAGGGTATCATCAAATCAAGATCCGGGCGGAAGATATTCCAAAGACGGCCTTCTCGACGAGATATGAGTTATATGAATACCTCGTCATGTCCTTTTGTCTCACCAACGCCCCGGCACACTTCATGTATCTCATGAACTCAGTGTTCTTGCCGGAGTTGGACAAGTTTGTGGTGGTGTTCATAGACGACATCTTGGTTTACTCCAAGTCTGAAGAAGAACACGCCAAACACTTGCATATCGTACTTCAACGATTAAGAGACCATAAGCTTTATGCCAAGTTCAGAAAGTGCGAGTTTTGGATAAGCCAAGTGCCATTTCTTGGTCATATCATTTCCGCAGAAGGAATTGCAGTTGATCCAAGCAAAATCGAACAAGTGCTGAAATGGAAATCCCCCGCATCAGTCCATGAAGTCAGGAGTTTCCTCGGGTTAGCAGGATATTATCGGAGATTCATACCAAATTTCTCCAAACTTGCTAAGCCGATGACTGAACTGTTGAAGAAGGGGATCAAATATGTTTGGAGCTCAGCTTGTGAAGAAGCTTTCCAGGAATTAGTGAAACATCTTACAACAGCCCCGGTGTTAGCTCAACCAGATACAACCAAGCCCTTCGACGTATATTGTGATGCGTCCGGTATCGGGCTTGGCTGTGTATTGATGCAAGGAGGAAGAGTGGTCGCCTATGGCTCACGTCAACTCCGTAACCATGAGCAAAACTATCCGACTCATGATCTCGAGCTTGCTGCTGTGGTGTTGGCCTTGAAGATGTGGAGGCACTATTTGCTTGGGAACTTAGTGCACCTCTACATCGACCACAAGAGTTTGAAGTATATATTCACTCAAAAGAAGTTGAATATGCGGAAACGGAGATGGTTAGAACTGATCAAAGACTATGAGATCGAGATTCACTACCATCCCGGTAAGGCAAACGTGGTTGCCGATGCATTAAGACGCAAATCTCATGACAACAGTCTGTCCATCACCCCACTTGAAGAGGAGGAGCCGAGTCTCTACTTGGTTCCATATGGGGCGTTATATAATCTTGCTCTCATCCCAACCATAAGAGAGGAGATTATGGAAGCTCAGAAGAAGGACATGGGAATGTCGCACATTCGGAGAAGGATGGAGAATGGCAAAATGAAGTGCTTCCGAAGGGATGAACACGGCGCTCTATGGTTTAAAGACCGTATAGTGGTACCCCGTGACATGAAGCTTCGGAAGAAAATCTTTGATGAATCTCATCTGTCCAAGTATTCTATTCATCCGGGCAGCAACAAGATGTACCAGGATCTGAAAACCAGGTTTTGGTGGACACGGATGAAAAGAGAAATCACAAAGTACGTATCTGAATGTGATACGTGTCGGCGTGTGAAAGCCGACCATATGCGTAAAGCCGGACAGCTGCAACCATTGAACATTCTGGCATGGACTTCATAGTCGGGTTACCTCTCACGTCTCACAAACATGACTCGATTTGGGTAATAGTCGATCGACTAACCAAGTCGGCTCATTTTATCCCCGTACATACAAAGTACGTGGCCAAGCAATATGCGGAGCTGTACATTGCAAAGATCTTGTGTTTGCACGGTGTTCCCTGCTCCATCATTTCAGATCGCGGTGCGCTGTTCGTCTCTCGGTTCTGGGAACAGCTGCACGCATCATTGGGGACCAAACTGATCCGAAGCTCCGCGTATCACCCGCAGACGGATGGTCAAACTGAACGGGTGAATCAAGTGCTTGAAGACATGCTACGCGCTTGTGCCATCCACCACGACAAGAATTGGGACGATCATTTGCCGTTGGCGGAGTTTTCTTACAACAATGGCTATCAAGCTAGCATCAAGATGGCGCCGTATGAAGCTCTCTATGGCCGGAAATGCCGCACACCTCTCAACTGGTGCGACTCCGGCGAGCGAGTCATCTACGGCATTGAACTTGTGAATGAAGCTGAAGAACGAGTGCGAGTGATACAAGCCAACCTCAAGGCTGCTCAATCTCGTCGGAAAAGCTATGCGGATAAAAGATGCCGTCCTCTCCACTTCGACATCGGGGACCATGTTTATGTCTGTGTGTCTCCGATGAAGGGAGTTCACTGTTTCACAGTGAAGGGTAAACTTGCGCCGCGGTTCATTGGTTCGTTCGCCGTCGTGGAAAGATGCGGACTCGTGGCTTATCGCCTGGAGTTACCAGCATCGCTCGCAGGTATTCACAACGTCGTCCACATCTCTCAGCTGAGGAAGTGTCTGAAACCCTCCGCTGAAATCCGCACAGAAGACATAGAAGTTCTTCAACCGGACCTCACGTACACGGAGTATCCAATCCGGATCATCGATGAAAAGACTCGTGCCACAAGAAACCGGACCTTATGGTTCTACAAGGTCTTGTGGAGTGACCATACCGCTGATGAGGCGACATGGGAAAGCGAGGATTACCTACGAACGTATTATCTGGACTTGCTATCATCATATACCCGGTAAAGTTTTCCCCGCTTTGCATTTCTTTTGGAATCTCAGGACGAGATTCTTTTTAAGGGGGGAGGGATGTAAAATCCCCAAAAGTGGTACCAAGAAAAATCCTGCTCATGTACACTTATGGAAAATGAGGGGAATTAAAACTTTGGATTATAATTGGGTGAGTTCAGAGTGAGGGTTTAGACTTCCTAAAACTTCCAAACATGGAGATCTAAATGCACAACTTGGATCTTCATAGTCCAAATATTCAACCTTCCAAATTTCAGCTCATTTGGAGGAGTTTTAATATTTGTTTGGGATTAAAAGGAGGAGCCCTCCAATCTGAATTTCAAATTCAGTTTCAAATGCCAATTCCTCCAATTTGCAGATTTGGTACCACAAATATGTTCTCCACCTTTGAATGAGCAGCCATGCCAAAAATTGGAAACTTTGGAGCTGGTTTGCTATGTTTTTGGGACAATACAAATGGAGAATTCAAACTCCATTTCAAATTCAAATGATCATACACAATTCAAATTCTACACCAGAATTCAAACCATTTGAATTCAGCAAATTGAAACCTTAACTTTGGAGTGAAGTAAGGCCTTTAATGTTGAGTTGCTGGGGTAAAAATATCAGTGGTAATTGGATAACAATTTGAGCTGGTGGGACCCACATGTCAGCCACACAGTTTCCTTTTTCCTCTCTGTGTTTCACCTCGGCTGTTCACCGTGCGCCACCGAGCTGCGCTGCTTCCACCGAGCAGCTTGCAGAGACTTGCTCCCAAAGGCATCTAGTGCGTAGGTGATCAACACAGCAGCACGAGCGAAGTTTTCTCTTCTCTGCGTTCAACCGAAGACTCCTCAGCCTCAGCTGCTCGAGTGCCATCGAAGAAAACACAGCCTCCTCTCTGTGCTCGTGGTCCAGCAGCCTCCAGCCCCTCCCAGCAGTGGTTGATCGCCCCAGGAGGTGCGCCAGCGACCCCTCAACATGTTCCACCGCTCCTCAGCTCATCCCCGAGCTCCCCTCGCAGTGCCCAACTTGTTTTTCACCGGGAGAACACAGAGCACTTTGTACCTCACTGCTCCTCGCGTTCCAGCCGCTCCAACAGCTCTACTGCACGTCCAGCACCTCCCTAAGGTGCGCCAAGGTGTGTAGATCATGCTACCGTAGTCCCCTTGCCTTTCCCCATCGCTGTCTCGCCGGAATTTGAGTTTTGGCGCCGGTACACGTGAAGAACAGCCCCACACCAAAACTGGAAATTCGTCCAACGTGGTTGATCATCGGTTCTACAATTCAATCCACAGAAACTAGTGACTCTAGCGCCCTCCCACGCCAAATACCGAAGCAAACCATCCACCATAGGCTCCGGGCAACGAGAAATCACCGGCGGCGGCAAAAACGGGTCGGTCCTCCGGTGAACCCCATGTTCCGGCCATTTGCTGCAAGGTTTAGCCTGCGTTCCATGTTCCCAGATCATTGGTGATGCTTTAGGGCAAGGTAGCTCGCCGGGAGAAGCTTCGGACGCGCCAGAACGCGTTGATGCCGAGCTCCTGAGCCACCCCACCGGTGCCGGCCTGTTTTCGGGCGTTTTCATGCGTGGAAACCTTGCCTAGCAGCTGCGCCATGTTCCCAGGAGCATGTAGGGCGAAACCGGAGCTAATTTGGTGGAGAAATGAGGGAGAACGAGCCATGCCACGATTTGAACTGGTGTGCACGCGCGTCTCTGGCGGGAGGTTGAAGATGGACCTGACAGTGGGCCCCCCTGTTAAGTCTCAGTGTAGGTTTTAAACAGAGAGCTAACACAGTTTGAAAAATTCATAACTTTGTGTATACAACTCCAAAAAGGGTGAGACCAATTTTGTTTGAATCCTTAGGAGGAGTACTTCACACAGAAACAAATTGCATACTATGAAAATGCCCAGGAATTTCTGTAGAATTGTTTTTAGGGTATCCTTTAGGGATTTATTACAGGAGCAATTCTTTATGAAATATTCCCAAATTTAGGCAGCTAGTCCTTTTCATAGTGCCTGTCCTACAGTAAAAATTTTAGGATTTTTGGAGCTTATTTAGAGGGCTTAATCAGTAGGTTATCCCAGGATTAAATAAATTAGCTAAAAATCATAGAATTGATTTCCAGAAAAATGGTTCAACCTTCATACCACCATAACTTTCTGTAGGGATGTCCAAAATTTGTGAAACAAATTTTGTTGGATTTCTATCAGTCAGTACTTTGCAGAAATGCAAAGAAATTGATCTGAATATCTCTGGATATTTCTCCAAGATTCATCAAAGTTAAATCTTTGGGAATTTAGTTCAGAATATATCTGTTATGGGATTTCTTCAAATTTGGCCAGCACGTTTCTCATGACATTAATGATATCCAGTAAAAAATTGAGCTTCATTGGAGTTCATTTGCTGGGTCAAATTACCTTCCAAAGTTCAGCCTTTATTTGGAAATTCAAATTTAAACAGAAATTTTTCAGAACTCTGGCCCAACTTCAAAAATTCATATATCTCTGATGGTAGCTCCAAAAATGGTGAAACAAATTTTGTTAGAACCATGGAGACTTACCCTAATCAGATCTTCCACTATTAGCTATGTCAAAGCTCCTTAATTGGGCTCAAAATTCAGAGAAGCATTGTACTTGTAGGAATTTTAAAGACTATATTGTGCAATGACATGTCTCCAAATTTGGCTCAAATCATCCTTAGAGGGTCTAGTATTCACTGTAAAATTCCCAAAGCCAATTAAGGATCCTAAATAGCAGTAGCTATGAATAGAAGTTCAATTTTTATAAACCTTTAATACTTACACATGTATTTTATTACATTTCATAATAGTGATCGAAGTTGAGGACGCCCCAGAGCCTTTGGACGTCCTGCCACCAAAAGCTGACTTCTCCTTTTACTCGCAACCGGGCAAGCCCCAGTTTGCACTTAAGTAACTTTTATAAAGATTTTCATTTGTATCACTTATGTCTAGGTTGAAATGGATGCATTAGAGTTAGGTTGATTGAAACCCCACTTGCATAGCCCTTTTTGAATCCTATGGAGGGTTGGGTAGTGTACAAACCCGACGAGTAGAGAATGGCATGCTAATGCTTAGGATCTCGGTAGAAGTCGAGTGGTTGGAAGCTACTCGCGAGATAGTACTTATTAAACGGAATGAAAAGAGGTAGAAAATGGCTTAAGATATGAAAATGAGACCCAGCAGGGGGATAGTAAGCTGTGAGCAGAGGTCTCACGTGCGTAGCCCTGTTGGCGTAGGTTGAGAACCGTCCGTGTGCGGCCCTGCTGGACAAGTATCGAACAGTACCGGATGCATACTGGCATATGGGAACCAGGAAACCGATGTAATTGGTTAACCTGGGTGCCGAGGCTTACCCAACCGTAAATAGGAGTGGGTTGAGGGTAGCAAGGTGTAAATCTGCCGGTGGGCACAGTCACGCTCCACGCGGGGACCTCCTACCCGTTACGGATGGACCGGTTCGGCATTTGGGTTTCCTTTGAAAGGTTGTTGCATACAACAGAGTAGGAAGTGGTGTGGAATCACACTTCTGAATGTGGGTGTATGCAACGTGTTATCCGGGTGTGTCTTGATTCCAATCACCGTCCCTCGCGGTTATTTGAGTACACGTTTGTTCACTGCACTGTGACGTAGTAAGAAGTGAAATAAGCCAAGTGAAAATGCTGTGTTGATCTATTAATGTCTTGAATACCTTGATTGCTGTAGTTATAGAGCTAATTAAGTTTATATTCCACTTTGGGCATCACCACATCGGAGGAAAGCTTTTCTTGTTTGATTGTGGACTTCCGATGTGAGGGCTGCCCAAGGCACATGAATCTGCTGCTATAAAAACTGAAAGTAACGATCAACTTATAGGGTGTCATTATTGCAAAGTCCTTTCCTACTTTACACATCCTTGCACGTAGAGTTCCATGCCTAGGGTTGACGGTTAATACTTGCTGAGCCTTCGTGCTCACGGTTGCAATATTTGAGCTGTTTGCAGGTGAGAGTTATGAGGAAGGTTCCGAGGACGAGGCGATGCACCCGTCGGGGTACACGGCCAAGCTGGAGCCCTGCACGCCGCCGTGATCTCCGGTTCCATGCTGCTAGTGTGTAGCGTCCCCGGGCTGGACGGGTGCACTTTTGCATAGCTAGGATGAGAGGCTGTGTATGTATATTACTTCCGCTGTTTGAATAGGTTTTGTAAAAGACTTCCGCTGTTTTATAACAAATAAAAGTTTGTATGTTGTTCTTTATTCTTTTCGTGTGTGCTGTTGGGTGCCGCATCGTACGGCACCACCCTATGCGATCCTGGAGTGGGTGAACCACGTGGTGGTCCCCACAAGTACCACTTGTTCACTGTACCGTGACGTAGAAAGAACATGCTAGTTACATGTTAAAATGTTGATGATTGAAAGATGGACTTTGATTGCTAATGATTTGTTGTAGCTTAGAGCTAACTAAAGTTCTTTTCAACTTTGGGCAAAGTACATGAGAGAAATGCGTTTCTTGTTTGATTGCGGCTCTCTCATGTGCCTTAGCGTAAGGTTCTCACAACCTGCTGCAAAAACTTGAAAGTAAGGTTCCACTAATTACGCGAGTCCTTGCAAATGATTTCTACCTCATGTAACCTGTCAACCCTCATGTAGAAGTTCCATGTTTAAGAGAGACGGGTCAGTCTTGCTGAGCCTTCATGCTCACTGCTTGTGTTTGAACCTTTTGCAGGGTTCTATAAGGAAGGGACTCCCGAGGAGGAGACGGAACCCCGTCGAGTGGGAGTCGTGCATGCCGCTGAGTTAGTATGTGTGTGTGCTAGCACGGACACGTTCACGGGCTGAACGTGAACTTGATGCATAGCCTACGCCCGTGAGTGTAGACTGGACCAATTATGATGTAAAAATGTGCATAAACCTCTTTATGTAATAAACTTTGCTTCCGCTTTCTACCTTTGATGTGTGTTATCCGGTGCTGTGCAACGCAGCACCCCTCAGCGTGATCCTGGCTCGACAAGACCGTGGGGTCGTGTCATTTCATGCAAACTCAAGTGGACTACAATTTCAAACAGAGATCAGAGAGTATGCTTGAATTTTCCAAGGATTTTTGGAGCTAATAATTTTCTAGAACTGAATTTCCAAGTTTTGGAAATTCTCTGAAATTGTTTCTGTATTCATTTGAACACGGAAATTTGATTTCAGAATTATCCTAACTAAATCAACTCCAATTGAGCTGAAACTTTTACAGGAGTTCCCTATCATCCTAAAGAATATTCTGGCAAAATTTGGGGAATTTTGGATGAACCAAACTCCCTCAAAAATTCTTTTGCTGAAAAGCTTTAAAGAATTTCAGAATTTTTTATTAATTTTCATACAAATTGGGTTGCATATTTGGATAGAGTTTTTCACCCTCAATCGAACCTAATTTGAATCACTAAATTTGGAGCTTCCTAGCAAAAGTTATGAGGTCCCAAAGTTTAAACTGAATTTGGGGATTCAAATAAACCGGGAAATGTTTAAATCCTGCGGGTGGGTCTAGGGGACCATGTGTCCTGCGCTGGAACAAACCACACGGGGCCAAAGTTTCATTTCCCGCGCTGTCGCAAAGGATCTGAATCCGCAGACAATCCCAACCGGCCTTTCCCTCACTGACAGCGGGCCCGACGCCATCGTCTTCAACCTCCGGACGCCCGCGCGACCCCGCCGCCGGAGCTCGCCGGAGGACATCGGAACCCGAATTCTGGGCTGCCTCTCGGCCTGCTACTCACCACCCGGGGGTTTTCACGGACGAGAAACTCATCTAGGGGGTCGGCACACGCTCTAGAAGCCCGGAACCAGGTCGGCGGCGTGCAACGGCCTCGGTGAAGCTTCGGCGCCGATGACCGATCGCTCCATCCCACAAAACCCCGAGTGATCGGCTCTACAGTATCATTGACGCCTAAGGAAGCTCAACATGGCCACAAAGTAGCTTGGGAACGATGGTTACTAGGGTTTCACCAAGCACCCGATCGTTCCCGCCATGGCCGCCGATGAAAGAACTTGAAATTAGCTGCAACTACTCACTTAAAAACTAGGGTTGCGAAAGAAAAAGGTCCCCTCTCCACTCTAGCTCCTGTGTGCGTAAAATGGGCAGCTCTAACCGAAAATTGAGTATCAATTTCAATAATTCTTACCCGCGGTTAAGCTTTTCTGGCCGAAAGAAGAACTCAAAATTCTCGAGCAATGGTGCACGGATTGAGCTGAAATTTGGAGAGGAGCAGCTCAGCGAGTTGGCGCGCCTTGCGGTGCGCTCGTTTGGCCGTGAAACTGCCCGGTGTTGCCTGTCCATGAGAGCCCGACGTCGGTTTCCGCCGCTTGCACCTCTGCCTCGGCGTTGATCTTCAAAATACGGCCAACAGCAGCCCCGAACGTCGGAGCTGAGCTGGGGAAACTTTTGTACACACACTGGCGCTCCCTTTTGGTGTTGATAGCTCAAGCAGCTTGGGAGCGACGCTGGCTTACAATCGAGGAGAACAGCAGCGGCGCCGGCGGCTCGTTTTTCTCGGGAGGGAACAAAACAGGGGCTCGGGGTGGCGGTTTTGTGACCGAACCGAGTGCTGCGTGGACGGATGAGGGCGTGGTGAAATGCCGAGCAGGTCTCCAGCGCGAGATTGAAACAAGGAGGTGGCCTCCCCGTGCTGTCTCGGTGGCGCCTGCAGCCACCTCGGTGCGTTCATGTGCAAACCGAGCAAATCCAACAGAAACTTTGGTTGCAAGTTTCCTCCCCTAAATGACCATTGGGTACCACTGTTTTGCTCTCCCAAATATCTCCAATTTTGCCCAGTGCAAAGTTCACTCATGAGGGCCTAAATTTGAACCCCATTAGGCAATTTGGTCCAGTTTTACCTCAGTTTTAAATTTGAATTCAAATTTCTATGAAATTCACAAGTCTCTTTGATATACCTATCAAAGCATCTCCAAATTTGCTCAAAATCTGCATTCTCACTAATTCAGACCTGAAGAATTTGAATATGCCCTCTGATCTTTGAGTTGGCCATTGCAAATACAACTTTTTAAACAACACTTTGAATTTCCCTTTTGGAAATGGCCTTCTTCTATTTGAAGTGAACCCTTTAGTTCAAACTGAATTTAAAGTACTATTGCACATGCCAACACTTATATGCTTAAACAAAAGTTTTTGCAAGTCCCATTTCTTGGATTTAGACTCAGCTTTATTCATAGCGCAAGTTTTCCATTTACAAGTTTTTGGGACTTTTACAGAGATAAGTATTTGTAAAATACTCTTGTACGCTTCCGCAAAACAGATTGGTGTAATATGATGTTGTCCTCGACCTGTGAGCTGTTAGGTGCCGCATCGTACGACACCACCCGATGCGGTCCTCGGGCGAGCGGCATGACCCCGTGAATGATCGGGTCCGGGCCCTCGACAGCGTGGTATCAGAGCCGCGTTTGGAATAGCGCACAGATTGAGGATCATATTACAATAAAAACTTAGGATACGGTGAGATAACGGTACTAGGCCCAGATAAGGACTACTATATTAGCATATTATGAAGGTGGCAAGCTAACCTATTTGCTATGTCGGAAAATTGTGCATCTCCGGATGTTCTATGTCTTGGGGGGTGCAAGTAAGCGCTGTCCACCAGTGCGCACAAGCTGAATGGTGGAGCCTCACGGGTGGCAGGTAACCCGGCCCACTTTAGTATCCTCTATGACTCTTCATGTCGTTTGGGGTATTTGAGCAACACCCTTCCCTGGCATGCTTTGGGCAAGTATGGGAGACCCCGTCACGTTGTTAGTAACGTGAACATGTAGCTCAAGGCATGTTTGGCTTGAGAACACCCGTGCGAGTGATGACGGATGGGTGTATGAACTGTATTGGGACCGGGTTCGGTGTGCAGCCGAACCTGATGATTGTGTGAGATTTATGCAGGTACTAACCACGAAAACCATAGTACGTGTAGAACACGTTTGCGAGTATCCGTTTTAGTGCCACCTAAGTATACGTATATGCCGGTGTAATCCGGTTAGAATTTTCTTTTGTGCGGCAACATAGTACTGTCATAGGTATTATGGTGCATCACCACCGTGCTACACTTGATAGTTTTCTTTCCTATGAAGAAATCATTCATGACTAACTTTCAACTAAAAATTAAATTGCAAAACACATATTAGTTACTGAGCTCTTCATTTGAACTAAGTTTCAAAGGAGGGAATTGATAGGAATCTATATTTCTCAAAAACAGAGTGCTCTGTGCTGGCAGAAATTTTTGCTGGACTTTGACAGAGCGTAAGTCTGAGTAGATTGACCCAATGGAGTTATATGATACAGTTATGGAAATTTTTTTAAGTTCTCTACAGGTTCTCTGTAGACCTCCAGAGCAAAATCAGGCGCCAAATTGGTTGAATGTCCAGTTGAATGCAAACTGTTTAGAAAACAGGACTGCTGCAAAATTCTCTGGATGTTTCTATAAATTAGTCATAACTTTCTGTAGAAAAATCCCTAAGGGTCATATGATACACCGTTGGAAAGTTTATGAAATTTGCAATGATTCTGTAGTTCATAGTTTGTTCAAAATTGTACTCCATTGTTATGTACAACTGTGATAAAAACAGCCACATATAAAGGAGATGCTGGCAAATTTTATCCACAAATTCTGTCAACTTTGAGCAATCATACCATTTGATACAGAAATGATCTAGGGGCATAAGAGTACTCGTTGAAAACATACTGAAGTTAAATTGAACTTTGGTATTCATCTTGAGTTATGAAAATGCTGGTATCCGGATCAAAATCTAGGTTATGTACCGAAAGGTCTGTTCTGTATAGAATAGGGGACTGATTATGTTTGCTTTAGGACGAGGTGTAAACATAAATCTGTGTTATGCTTTTATAAAGTTTTATCATGTTCATGTTCTACATACTTTCACATACTGCCAAGATCAAGTTTCGACTCCCCTAAAAATTATCTTTTTGCAGTATGGTGCATATTTGTTCTCCGAGTAGGGCTGAAGGTTCTCGCCGAGACGGCGATATCTCAACTCCACCACGGGCACCGCCATCAACGGTATGGGCGGATGCCATGGATCAGATGGTCGAGTCAAATCAGGAGAACACAAAACTACTCCAAGCCTTAGTACAGCAAGGCATGCTCCAACGTACACAACAGGTGGTCGTTCCACCTCAGAATGCCTATTTGGACTTCTTGGCGACACAACCGCCAATTTTCACGGAAGCCAATGAACCAGTGGAATCTGATCAGTGGCTTTGGGTTATGGAGTCCAAGTTTGGAGTGTTTGAGTGCCATGAGTATTAGAAGACTTTATTTACAGCTCAACAACTCCATGGAGCCAACGGAAATTAGTGGTTCGCTTATCTTGCCACCATTCCGGAGGGCCATCAAGTGGAATGGACGGAATTTCGTGAAGCATTCCGTGCTCGTCACATTCCTATGGGTTTTATCAGTCCCAGCAGCAGGAATTCAGGAACTTGAAGCATGGGGACATGTGTAGGATCAAAGTACACGTGTAAAGCTACCAGTGGGGGAGGGGTGAATGGTAGATAAAAACTTTTCAGCGGAAGCAACAAAACACCCCTCAGCAAAAAACCGATCTGTTAAAGAAACCGTGTGTGCGACTAATCTAAACGTGTTCAACTGTGACAAAACTATTATAGATTGTAGAGAATCAAGTCACGAAGACGTCACAATAAGAATCATGAAAATCCGTTGAGAGAAACTCAAGTTACGATCGAGAGATCGAACAAAGGTCAATCTGTCCTACGCGAGAAAAACAGTTCTGGAATACTGCAAAGAAACTCGTGTAGATCAGTAACCACAAAATCAATGACTGTGAAATTTTCACAGATGATAGATAATCAAGTTGTGAAGACAACCCAAAATTAATCACATCAATTTGATCTGTAAAGCTCGAGTTACGATAAAACCACCAAAGCAAGGTAGTGCTGAACAGAAACTCGATGAGAAAAACTTGTATGAAACAAGTCGGATAAACAAGGCATAAAAGTTCCTTTAGAATACGAATTTTATTTATCAAAACACAAGAGGAACAGCCCCAAAGTCGTGCTCTCCATGAGCCTTGGCCTCCCTTTCTTATATAACCAGCTCTATGGCCAATCCAATTCAAACTAGGACTCCTATTCCTACTTGGATTCAAGCTGTAACTTTCCAATACTGCTCAAGACTCTTCTATACGTAGGTAGAAGCAATCTTAAGACTTCCAAACACCTTAGTAACGTCCCAAACATTCCTGAAACAACTCTACTTCATGCCTAACACGAAATCCTGTTATAACCAACTCGAAACTTTCCATAAAAAAACCATAACCACCTCAGCCGCAGCCTGAGCGCAAAATCCAGCCGGTTGAAACTTTTCAACCATATCTCCACTTCCATATCTCTTCACCACGCCTTGGAACCATGTTGCCACATCCATGCACTCCTTGCACACGTGCAAACACCTTCCAACAACGTCCATGATACCTTCATATGTATTGTTCTTGATCCAAACATGCTGCGCGCCTCCCGATCAACTCAACCACAATTCCTCCCGAACTTGGTTGTTGAACCTCATCTTCTACCTAAGACTAGTTCAATGGATCCCATCACCAGCCATGTCTTGAACTCAAGCAACACCTGCACATGAATAAAAAACCAATACTTCCGAGCACAAGTCCTCGACTTGACTCTCGTTAGTTCCGAAACTACAACATCTTACGTGAGCACCTCACATAAGCATGTTGTAAACCATAGCAAAATGATATCAGCCATAACCACCAAAACACACCAAATACTTAGTAAAATAATACTAAGTAAACTTTTCATAAGAGTAAAGCAAGTTCGAAACATTGCAAGTTAAAAGCAGAACCATTGCAATCAAGCTCCGAACCTTACCAAAGCTAACCGGAACTTGAACCGGAGTTTACCAAAGCTAGTCGGACCCAGTGCCGGAGCTTACTAAAGCTTAGTCGGACCTAGCACGGAACTTACCAAAGCTAGTCAGACCTAGCACCGGAGCTAGAAAAAACAAGTCGGACCTAGCCAAAATAAGTCAGACCTAGACAAAGCAAGTCAGACCTTACGTCGGACCTTGCCGGAGCTACCCAAAACAAGTCGGACCTATCGTCGGAGCTTGCAGGAGCTCGGACCTAGAGTCGGACCTTGTTAAATAGGTGTTTTGGTAGTATTCAAAACTTTTATCGTCAAAGCCAATGTATTCAGCACACATAGGTCTCACAATCTCCCCCTTGATGAATGCATTGGCAACACCACTTAAAATCCGAACATTGGCTTATTCACATGAAAAGTTTTGAAAACAATTTCTCCCCCTTTGTAAATCAGAAATAAAATGAGAAGAAAAACAAAAATACCAAAAATTCTCCCCCTGAGAAGAATCGTGCCAAAACACTTGTGAATGTGTGATCAATTTATCCCACTTTGACAATGTATTCTGCAAGGTACAAAAGAGAAATTTTAATTTTTTATGAGCACATTATAACATATACATATAAAACAAAGCTCATCCAAATCATACTATCAAGTAACTTACACTATCACATCAATGAGATACATAAAGTAGTGTAAGCCATGCTAGAGATCAAGTGTAATTTTCAATATAAGCAAGTCATGATCTCACAAACTTAACTATTTCAAGACCTAAAAACATGACACTTGTTGCTGCATTTTATTTATCATTTAAAGCACAAATTTTGATCTTATGACATTTGCAAGAGATTATATGCAGCATCAGCCTTATTCTAACCAACCAAGCCAAGCCTATGTCATTTGACAGTCAGAAGCTTAAGGACATGGTTTTAGTCAAACACAACTCCTTTCAAGTTCATATCTAAGTGCAAGGATAAGACATCTCAAAATAAGAAGTGTGATGCATGCATATTCTCTTGATCTTTTCTCATTTTTTTATTCGAACATAAAAACTCAACATGTGAGTTAATTACTTGATTAATTCTTTATGATTAAAAGCACTTGTGAGCATGTAACAAGTTCAAAACAGCAAGAAAGTTCAACCATGACCAGATTTAGTGTAAGTAATTATTCCAATTACTAGACATGGTAAAAACTACAAAATGTATAACACGAGTAATGTAGTAAGAACTTTCAGCATGAAAAAGGAATCACAAAGTCATATATGCATGAAATACTATGGTCATATTATTTTAATTTCAGATTCGCACATAGACTTCCCAAGTTTCAAAATTCTCCCTCAATTTAAGACATGAGGAAGCATAACCCCTATTTCACTATGAATGTAACAAAAACGAGTGAAATCCAAAGGTTCTGTAAAAATATCAGCCAATTGTTGTTCGGTATCTACATGGTGAAGCACAATGTTCCCTTTTTCGACATTATCACAGAGAAAGTGATACCTAATGTCAATGTGCTTAGTTCTCGGATGTTGCACGGGGTTTTTAGCAATGCAAATGGCACTAGTGTTATCACAAAACAGTGGAACACTATCTAGATCAACCCCATAGTCCTTAAGTGTTTGAACAATCCAAATAATTTATGAGCAAGCACTAGCAGCAGCTACATATTCAGATTCGGCTGTGGATTGTGCAACTGAACTTTGTCTTCTAGAGGACCAGGCAACAAGTGAATTACCAAAAAAATGACAAGCACCAGAAGTAGTTTTCCTATCAATCCTACAACCCCCAAAATCAGCATCGGAAAAAGCTTTCAAAGTAACAGTTGAGGAAGAAGGAAGAAAAATGCCAAATTCTTGAGTTCCATGTAAGTACCTGAGAATCCTTTTGACGGCTTGACGATGTGAAGCGCGTGGGGAGGCTTGAAACCGTGCACAAAGACATACGCTGAATTGTATGTCCGTGTAAAAGCCCAAGAAAAGGGACATGCAAAAACTTTTCTTCACCTCACAACACCACAGTTTTTATTGTGGATATCTTAGGAAATATTGTGAAGAGCAAGTAACCTCCATCAAAGGAGTGATTAGAGGGGAAGGCCTTCATTTTCACAAAGTGGGATTTGTACACATGAACATGAGAGGTTGAGCTCACCACTAAAACCTGAAAAGTCTTGGGAAGGTTCAGTCCAAGTTTCATGTAAATCCAACACTTTTTGAGGCACTTTTGGAGGTATTTGAAAAAGAGGCCAATTTGAATGTAAATTCAAATTGCACCAACTTTCATTACTCAAATTCAAAAGTTAGCTTCATATTCAAACTCAGCACATTTTTCTGAGTTAGCCCACCAATTTTCATCCCTATTGGAGTTCATCTTGTCGGGAGCTAAATTTGCAATAATTCAAAACCAAATTTGAATTTCAGTTTAAACATGAAGCAAATTTAACCCAACAAAGTTTAAATTTGGGAACTCAAATTCAAACCATTACTTGGGGGCTAAGTCTCCCATTCAATGTTCAGTAGCTGGGATATTTACAAAAGAAAGGGGGAGAAGAGGGCCCACTGGTCAGCCACCCAGGAAGCAAACCAACTCGGGCACGTGGTCGAACACCCTACGGCCGACAGCGCACGGGGTCGACCCCGTACCAACGCGGCCACCATGCCACGTCCTGCTCGGGGGATGAGGGCACCGGCTACAAAGCGTGCGGTTGCACTGCTGCGCTGCGTGAAACCCCCCATATCCTCTCTGTTCCACCGCCCACAACCCCGGCCAGACACTCGGTGTTTCGCCATCCACTGATCGCCGGCGTCCGAGCAAAACAGGCGCCCTCGTGACCGACACTCAACACAAGAAATAACCGCCATCAGGTGCTGGTTCTGCTTGTCCTTACCGTTCGGCATTTCATGCACCATCAGGGGCGGATTTCTTCCGAGAACACTACGGTGTTCTTAACGCCGAGCTACACCAAACCAAAAAATTCACGGGTGTTGGCTTATCACCGGGCGTACCAAGCTAAACACACGATCTACACCCTGCCACGACCACCTAGAATCAAAAACCAGCAAGAACCATGGGCTAGGGTTACGGTTCTTCGAAGTTTTCTGAGAACAGCCGATATCCGGCCTAGGTCACCGGTGAGGTCCTAGTTGCAGCTGTTTTCATGGGGATTGGTGCCCATGTACGCGATCAGCAGGTGTCAGTGGAGCTCCCCGAGAAAACCGCATCGAAAAAGGTGCAGGGGATGACAAGTTCGACGTCGCCGGTGAGCTCCCGGCCGCTGTTACCAGCGGGAGCACTGTTCCGGCCGTTGTCACGCTCTAGTGAGGGCACCACCATGTTCCCCAGGCTGAGATAGGCACGGGCGGCGAGAATCGGCAAGTTCCGAGGGCCGGAACCCCTCTACGGCAAGAGCTCCGGCGAGCTCGGCGGCGGGATCGCGCGGGCGTCGGGAGGAGGAAGATGACTGGGGGCCCCGCATGTCAGTGGCGATATTTTAAATTTTTGGATCAGCTGCGGCCCGTGATCCAGTGTGGTGACGCGGGAAGGGTCCTGTGGCCCCGTGTGGCGTGATTCCAGCAGCCGACACGTGTAGGAGGGACCCGCAGTCAGAGTTTGAATGTTTTCCGAATTAATTTGAATTTCCAGATTTAGTTCAAACTTTAGAACCCCATAACTTTTGCTAGGAAGCTCCAAAATTAGTGATTCAAATTGGGTTGGATTCATCTTGCATAACCCTATCCAAATATGCCACCCAACTTGTATGAAACCTAATATTTAATTCTGGAAAATTCTTTAAAACTTTTCAGCAAAAGAATTTTAGAGGGAGTTTTGTTCATCAAAAACTCCCCAAATTTTGCCAGAAAGTACTTTAGAATGTTAGTGAATCCCTGTAAAGGTTTCAGACCATTTGGAGTTGATTTGATCAGAGCAATTCAAATTTGAAGGTGCTGTGTTCATTGAATACAGAAACATCTTCAGAAAATTTCCAAAACTTGGAAATTCAGTTCTGGACAAACCTTAGCTCCAAAAATGCTAGGAAAATTCATGCAAACTCTATGAGCTATAATTGAAATTTTAGTTCACTAAGTTGGGCATGAACAGGGGTGTTACCTAAGAATTTATTCTCCTTTGCTTATTTGCTAAAAGAATTATTCTGGGCGAACCACTCACTGAAAAGTGCTAAATTTTGGTCCAGAGAGTTTTCTTGTGATAAGGGACTCACACAAAAATTCTCAGCTCCATTGGAGCTCTGGATAACCCCTGCTCTGTTTTACCCACTTGGGGTGATCAATGTGGAAAAAGGGGGATAACCACTTGGCACTTAAACTTATGCTTAGGTCCAAAGCCCAAACCACTAAACTCCAGTTTCATTTAAAATTCTTAAACAGAGTTCCAGTTGTTAAAAACTTGTTATTAGAACTAGTAACAAAAGCATTACAATAAACTCATTTACATATTCATTAACATGTAGTATTTCATTAACGTGCGCTGAAGGCGAGGAAGCTCCGGAGGTTCTCGACTTCCTGCTTCCAGAAGAAGAACTCACCCCGGACCAGAAGCAACAAGGCAAGCCCTGGTTTGTATTAACTTCTTACAAGTTTTACTTTGTTTACATGTTGTCATATGAAGTGTGAATGTGCATTAGGTGTAGGATGGATGAAAACCCCACTTGCACGACCAAAAGTCACAATAAGAGGGAGGGTAGTGTCTAAGACCTCGCGTAGACAAGCTAGGCTTAATGTTTCATAGAACTTCGGTACAAGTCGAATAGTTGGACTCTACTCGCGAGATAGGCTTGGGACTGATCACTTTAGTAATGAAAATTAGACTTCGCAGGGGTTAGGGCGCAGCAAGAGAGAGTCTTGTGTGCGCGGCCCTGTCCATGTCGATTGAGGACTGATCCGTGTGCGGCCCACTCTGATCAAGTTTGAACGTACCGAAGGCATATCGGATATATGGGCCCCGATAAACCGATGTAGCCTAAACCTCCGGGTGTCGAGGCATAACGCACCGATTTATAGGTGTAGGCTGAGGGCAGCAAGGTTGAAATCTGCCAACGGGCATATAGAGATGCTCCGTGTGGGGAACCTCCTGCTCGTTTCGGTGCGACCGGTTCGACGTGTGGGCTGTTGGGTGAAAGGTTGTCCCGTACGACATCGAGTGAGCGTGCTGTGCAGCTCCACGGGTGGGCGTACGTGACGTGCTCTTTGGGGTTCCCTGCAGGTGTATATCGAGTCGATTCGCCATCCATCGCGGTGAAGAGTACCACTTGGTCACTGAGTCGTGACATAGAATAATGTATGAAATATGTTGATTCAATCTTGCTGATATGATATAATATTGTATTGCTACATGTTTGCCACCAAATATTGCTTAATAAATTTCAGCTTCCTGAACCGTTAACTTGTTGCTAAAAGCTGAACTAAGGATGAACTTGTAGGCGTGTCCATTTGCTGGAACATTACTATCCTATGCTATTGTACACCTCATGTAGAGTTTCATGCTTAGATGAGTCGGTTAAGCCTTGTTGAGCCCTCGTGCTCATGGTTGCTGCTTAAGTGTTTTTCAGGTGAGGAGCCACCCACGGACTCGGAGTACGAGTCCACCGGCGAGGGTTACCCTCCGTCGGGGACCACGGCTGAGTGGGAGCCGTACACGCCGCGCTGAGCTGAGACGTGAAGCTACTGTGGGTTGCCCTAGGGCTGGGCAACCGACTTTTGCTACATAGGCGGGCGTGAGTGTAGAAAAGTAGACTTCCGCTGTGTAATAAAGACAATAGTTTGTAACTGAATAGTGTACTACTTTGTACGTTCAGTTTGTTTTTCCCATGTAATAAATGTGTCCTTATGACGTGTGCTGTCGGATGTCGCTTTGTGCGGCACCTCCCTCTGCGATCCTGGATGAGCGGGTCCCGGTCCGCCACAGCCTGGTATCAGAGCTGCATTGGGGATAGCACAGTACTTAAGGACTGTATTACGGGAAGAACTTAGGTTACGGTGAGGATTCGGTAGTTGCCCAAGTAAGGACTATATTAGCATAGTTACTTAAAGTGGCAAGGCTAACTTATGTGTTTTAATTCTGAATTTCAATTATGTAACGACACACCTACGTTTGGTAAGCATGGTAAGGAACGCCACCGAAAGCGGTTCAATTTCGGTTAGCTCACCTGACGAGGAACGTGGTTCAGGGATTGATCTCACAGCTTGGTGTGAGACGTCAATATGAACTTCTTGGACTCTTCATGTCCCTGAGTTCATATGAAACGCTGATACCTAGCGTGCATTAGGCAAGTAAGTGGAGACCCCATCGCGTGGTCAGTAACGCGAGAGTGTGCTCGTCTGGAAATAGCCCAAGAGGACATACACAGCGCTTGCCATCAGCGTGCCCTGCCGGGCAGTAGGTGGTATCTGTTGGGTTGATAACATTCCCAACCGTGACGACCCGTTCATTACATACTCGGGTTCCCCGTCGTGTGGTGTTGAAACACGATCACGTACCTTGAGACGTGACCAAACTCAAGGACGGCCGTATGGCAACGATACGGGCGTTTGTATTTACTTTTAAATATGATCCCGCCTGAAATGAAACCAACCATTGAGTGCACCATTATTGTGTGGTATTCTGCAGGTACTAACCACGTATGTATCCGTGTAGTAAACGTGTGCGAGAGACCGTTTAGTGCCACACCTGAGACGTATATGCCTGTATAATTCGGTTAGGATTTTCTTTTGTGAGGAACGTAGTACCAAGATATTGTAGGCATATGCATGAACTTAATGATAACAAGGAATTAAAATCATTAGGTTCAACATTTAGGACCCTGGTTGGGTATAAGAATGGGATAGTGGAGCAGGATAGCCAAAGGAATGAAAAACAGAGTGCTCTGTTTCGGGGCAGCAAGTTTGCTAATCTTCAACAGGGCACAACTCACAGATCTTTTAGCCCAGGGAGGTGTGGTATGTAGTTCTGGAAAGGTATTTGAGTACTCTACCACTTTGTTGTAGACTTCCAGAGCTAAAACACACCTTAAGATGGCTTAAATCCCAGAGAAATGTAAGCTGTCCAGAATCAGGGCAGAGTTAAAACATTCTCTGGACTGTTCTGTTTTTCAAACATAACTCCTAGTAGAAAAAATCAAAAATTTTCATATGATACATCCTTATAAAGAGTAGAACATGTGTGACATCTTTGCAATTCGAAGTTTCTGAAATTTCAGCACAGAATTCAGTGGAAATCAGGGTTAAAAACCGCAACTTTCCCAAAGGAGGTGCTGTTAAAATTCTTCCAGAAATTCTGTTGACTTTGAATTACAATAACTTTTTAACCAGAGCTGATGTAAGGGCAAATAAGTATTCGTTGGAAATATACTGAAGTTAACTTTAACTTTGGTATTCAACTTGAGTCATGCGAATACCCTAAACCAGATCAAAATCTTGGATATGTAGAAACTGGTCATTCTGGCAGAGAAATGACAGTTGAACTCATGTGAGAGATTGTGGTACCCTAGTGGGGGTTTGAGTACTCCCAATGGGGTAGAACATACTCATGAGAGGTTATCTTCAACTAGTAAAAGATTTGAGTATAGGTCTCACTCAAGTTTCTTTTACTAGAGACCATGTTTGTGTCGTATTGATGATAAAGGGTGGTTTACGTGATGACAACGCGACAGTAACGTCTCGTAGTGACCAAACCTAGTTATGGTGAGCTTCCAAAGAGGAGGTTCATCAAGTTGGATTAAACTAGCTTGTGTTTGGTCTGGTAATGGTGTATCTTGTGCAAAGTTATTACATTATCTACATACGAGATGTATCGCATGAATTATTGTCATTATGTTGTTACGCCTATTTTTATTGGACTGCATGCAATATGTTGCGGGACTGATGTTTATTGTCGTATGGTTGCAGATGGTTCGTACTAGGACCACGCACGAGGTTGGTGGCTCCAGCAAGCAGGGAGGCGATGACTCCCAGCCACCAGCCTACGACAGCACCCCGCAGCAGCAGCCACCACTGCCGCCTCCGCTTACCCTAGCGGATGTGATAGCGGCACTGGTGGGAGGTCGTGAGGAGCAGACCGACCTTCTCCGCATGATCGTGCAGAATACGTCCCAAGCGGGGGGGGGGGGGGGGGGGCGTCAAGATAGAGGGTCTTGTGAGCGCCGGAAAGTGTCGTACTCGGATTTCATGAGTACGAACCCTCCAGTGTTCACCGAAGCCGAAGAACCACTGGAGGCTGACAACTGGCTGCGGACCATCGAGTCCAAGTTCGGGCTGCTCCAATGTACGGAGCGGCAGAAGACTCTGTTCGCAGCACAGCAACTCCACGGTGCCGCTGGTGTGTGGTGGGTGAATTATGTCGCCTCACGTCCGGCTGGCCATGCCGTGGAATGGCAAGAGTTCCGGGAGGCGTTCCGCGCCTATCACATTCCTCCCGGGATCATGAAGAGGAAGTTCCAAGAATTTTTGGAACTGAAGCAGGGCGGGAGGAGTGCCCATGACTACTCCCGTGCCTTCAACTATCTGGCGCAGTATGCGTCAGACTATATCTCCACTGAAGAGAAGAAGCGAGAACATTTCTATCGGGGATTACACCCCGAAATGAAGACACACCTCGTTCAGTGGAATCGCAGCACTTTCAATGACCTAGTTAATGCCGCGATCATGCAGGAGGACGCTCAGCGGGAGTTGGCAGCTGAGCAGCGGAAGCGCAGCGCTCCACCCAGCGGTGGGAGTGGCGCTCCCAAGAAGTACCGTATGGTGTATCGGACACCATCCGGGCAGCAGTGGCGTCCACCGGCGCGGCCTCAACAGTTCGGGGGACGTTCGTTCCAAGCACCCCCGTTCCGACTGCCGATGCCACCACCAAGACAGCAGCAGCAGACGGTACCCCAGGCGTTTCCACCGCCACAACGCACCCCGGGTTTCCGTCCACCGATCATCGGGGGGCCGCCCCGTTTCACCTGCTTCACGTGTGGCCAGGCGGGCCACTTCACGAAGGACTGTCCCCAGGGGCAGCAGAGCAGCGGGCAATCCCAGTTCCAGGGCGGTGCTCGAAGCCGACCTCCGGTCAAAAAGGTTGGTCAGCAGACTGGTGGCGTCCGCAACCTCAACAATGAGGACGCCCCAGAAGGAGACAACGTGCTGGCGGGTACGTTCACTCTCAACCATCAAGCCATCATCATACTATTTGATTCTGGTGCAACCCACAACTTTATAAGTGCATCTTATGTGGTTAAGCATCAGCTGGAAGCCTTTCCAACCGAGTGTTCTTATATGATCTGCTCACCGGGAGGAAAGATTTCAGCAACTATGATGGTTCCAAAAGCACCACTGTGCTTAGGTGAGAAGATATATCCCACCACTATGATTATCCTTGAGGGGCAGAAGATTGATGCAATCTTGGGAATGTCATGGCTAAGTCACCATGGCACTGTCCTGGAAACCCTATCACGGACGGTTCACCTCAACTCCCCATTACACCGTCCGCAATCCCTCTTACTAGATAATCCAGTCCGGGAAGTTTCAGTGATCAACCATACTGAAGCTCTCAAGTTAGAGGACATCCCCGTAGTCCAGGAGTATCCCGACGTGTTCCCGGATGATCTTCCGGGCATGCCACCTGAGCAGGACGTCGAGTTCAAGATTGAACTTTCACCCGGGACTACGCCTATATCACGGAGACCATACAAGATGGCTCCGAACGAGCTGGCTAAATTAAAAGAGCAGCTCAATGATCTGTTGAGCAAGGGTTTCATTAGGCCGAGTTCCTCGCCTTGGTGATGCTCGGCGCTGTTCGTAAAGAAGAAGGATGAAACCTTGAGGCTGTGTGTGGACTACCGGCCACTCAAGGCCGTCACCATCAAGAATAAGTACCCACTGCCCTGCATCAACATATTGTTTGATCAACTTGTGGGTGCAAGTGTGTTCTCCAAGATGGACCTTCGCTCTGGATATCATCAGATCAAGATTCGGGCGGAGGATATCCCGAAGACGGCCTTCCCGACGAGATATGGATTATACGAATATCTCGTCATGTCCTTTGGCCTCACAAATGCTCCAGCCCATTTCATGTATCTCATGAACTCGGTGTTCATGCCGGAGCTGGACAAGTTCGTGGTAGTGTTCATTGACGATATCTTGGTATACTCCAAGACAGAAGCCGAACATGCCGAACACTTGCGGATCATTCTTCAATGATTGCGAGACCATAAGCTCTACGCCAAGTTCAGCAAGTGCGAGTTTTGGATCAGCCAAGTGCCATTCTTGCGACATATCATCTCAGCTGAAGGCATTGCGGTTGACCCAAGCAAAATAAAGCAAGTGCTGAAATGGGAGGCCCCCACTTCAGTTCACGAAGTCAGAAGCTTCCTCGGGTTAGCGGGATACTACCGGAGATTCATTCCGAGCTTCTCCAAGCTCGCTAAGCCGATGACAGAATTGCTGAAGAAGGGAACAAAATATGTTTGGAACGCGGCGTGTGAAGGAGCGTTCCAAGCATTTGTGAAGCATCTCACAACAGCCCCGGTCTTAGCTCAGCCGGATACAACAAAGCCCTTCGACGTGTATTGTGACGCGTTCGGTATTGGGCTCGGCTGCGTGTTGATGCAGGAAGGACATGTGGTCGCCTATGGCTCACGCCAGCTTCGGAACCATGAGCAGGATTATCCCACTCATGATCTTGAGCTTGCTGCAGTGGTTTTGGCGCTAAAAATGTGGAGGCACTATCTCCTTGGGAATCTGGTGCACCTCTACACCGACCACAAGAGCTTGAAATACATTTTCACCCAGAAGGAGCTGAACATGAGGCAAAGGAGGTGGTTAGAACTGATCAAAGATATGAAATTGAGATTCACTACCACCCCGGCAAGGCAAATGTGGTTGCCGACGCGCTGAGTCAGAAATCACATGTCCATCACCTCACCATTACACCGGTGGAGGAGGAAGAGCCGAGTTTATACTTGGTTCCTTATGGATCGTTGTACAACCTTGCCCTCATCCCTACCATCAGGGAGGACATCATTGCAGATCAGAAAGATGATAAAGACATGGCACATCTCCGGAGACAGATAGACAACGGGGAGATCAAATGTTTCCGGAAGGATGATGAGGGGATGCTATGGTTCAATGACCGCATAGTCGTACCCCGGGATATGGAGCTGAGGAAGAAGATCCTCGATGAAGCTCACTTGTCCAAATACTCCATTCATCTGGTCAGCAACAAAATGTACCAAGATTTGAAAAATAAATTTTGGTGGACACGGATGAAGCGGGAGGTAGCGAAGTACGTATCCGAGTGCGGTACGTGTAGACGAGTGAAGGCTGATCATATGAGGAAATCAGGGCTGTTGCAACCCCTGAAGATCCCGGCATGGAAATGGGAAGATGTGAGCATGGATTTCATTGTGGGATTACCCCTAACATCCAACAAGCATGATTCCATCTGGGTAATCGTTGACCGGTTAACCAAGACGGCTCACTTCATCCCCGTACATACACATTTCCATGCCAACAGATATGCGGAGCTATACATTGCCAGGATTCTATGGCTGCATGGTGTACCCAAGACCATAGTCTCAGACCGAGGTGCATTGTTTGTGTCTCGTTTTTGGGAGCAGTTGCATGCTGCTTTGGGTACTAGACTGATTAGAAGCTCCGCTTACCACCCTCAGACAGATGGCCAGACAGAGAGGGTGAATCAAGTATTAGAAGACATGTTGAGAGCATGTGCCATCCACCATGGTAGGAACTGGGATGATCACCTACCATTGGCGAAATTCTCATACAACAACGGCTATCAGGCGAGTATCAAGATGGCACCCTACGAAGCTCTCTACGGTCGCAAATGCCGCACCCCATTAAATTGGTGCGAGTCCGGTGAAAGGGTCACATTCGGGGTTGATGTGGTGAACGACGCCGAAGAGCGCGTTCGGACGATTCAAGCTAACTTGAAGGCCGCTCAATCCCGGCAGAAGAGCTACGCTGATAAGAGGCGTAGACCGTTGCACTCTGACGTTGGTGAACACGTGTACCTCCGCGTGTCTCCGATGAAGGGCGTGCACCGGTTCGGTGTGAAGGGGAAGCTCGCTCCCCGTTTTATTGGACCCTATGCCATCACCGAGAGGTATGGACCAGCGGCATATCGATTGGAGTTACCGGCATCCCTTGCTGGTGTCCATGACGTGTTCCATGTTTCGCAACTGCGAAAATGTCTGAAGCACACCGCTGCTGTCCCGACCGAAGACATCGGCGAGCTGAAACCGGATTTAACATATGATGAGTATCCAGTGGCAATACTTGATGAAAAAGCCAGGACCACGCGTAGCAGAACGTTGTGGTTCCACAAGATACTCTGGAGCAACCACACCGCCGAAGAAGTGACGTGGGAGAGCGAGGAATTCCTTCGCTCAAATTACCCGGAGTTCATGGCATCACAATGCGGGTAAGTCCCTATTACATCACTACCTCTTCTTTTGTAATCTCGGGACGATATTCTTTTAAGGTGGGAGGGATGTAAAAGCCCAAGAAAAGGGACTTGCAAAAACTTTTCTTCACCTCACAAAACCACAGTTTTTATTGTGTATATCTTAGGAAATATTGTGAAGAGCAAGTAACCTCCATCAAAAGAGTGATTAGAGGGGAAAGCCTTCATTTTCACAAAGTGGGATTTGTACACATGAACATGAGAGGTTGAGCTCACCCCTAAAACCTTAAAAGTCTTGGGAAGGTTCAGTCCAAGATTCATGTAAATCCAACACTTTTTGAGGCACTTTTGGAGGTATTTGAAAAAGAGGCCAATTTGAATGTAAATTCAAATTGCAGCAACTTTCATTACTCAAATTCAAAAGTTAGCTTTATATTCAAACTCAGCACATTTTTCTGAGTTAGCCCACCAATTTTCATCCCTATTGGAGTTCATCTTGTCGGGAGCTAAATTTGCAATAATTCAAAACTGAATTTGAATTTCAGTTTAAACATAAAGCAAATTTAACCCAACAAAGTTTAAATTTGCGAACTCAAATTTAAACCAATACATGGGGGCTAAGTCTCCCATTCAATCTTCAGTAGCTGGGATATTTACAAAAGAAAGGGGGAGAAAGAATTAGAGGGGAGAAGAGGGCCCACTGGTCAGCCACCCCGGGGAGCAAACCGACTCGGGCACGCGGTCGAACACCCTACGGCCGACAGCGCACGGGGTCGACCCCGTCCCAACGCGGTCACCGCGCCACCTCATGCTCGGCGGATGAGGGCTACAAAGCGTGCGGTTGCACTGGTGGGCTGCGTGAAACCCCCCATATCCTCTCTGTTCCACCGCCCACAAACCCGGCCACACACTCGGTGTTTCGCCACCCACTGATCGCCGGCGTCCGAGCAAATCAGGTGCCCTCGTGCCCGACGCTCAACACAAGAAACGACCGCCATCAGGTGCTGGTTCTGCTTGTCCTTACCGTTCGGCATTTCATGCACCGTCAGGGGAGGATTTCTTCCGGGAACGCTACGGTGTTCTTAAGGCCGAGCTCCACCAAATCAAAAAATTCACGGGTGTTGGCTTATCACCGGGCGTACCAAGCTAAACACACGATCTACACCCCGCCACGACCACCTAGGATCAAAAACAAGCAAGAACCATGGGCTAGGGTTACGGTTCTTCGAAGTTTTCTGAGAACAGCCGATATCCGGCCTAGGTCACCGGTAAGGTCGTAGTTGCAGCTGTTTTCACGGGGATTGGTGCCCATGTCCGCGATCAGCAGGTGTCAGCGGAGCTCCCCGAGCAAACCACATCGAAAAAGGTGCAGGGGATGCCGAGTTCGACGTCGCCGGTGTGCTCCCGGCCGCTGTTACCCGCGGGAGCACTGTTCCGGCCGTTGTCACGCTCTGGTGAGGGCACCACCGTGTTCCCCAGGCCGAGATGGGCATGGGCGGCGAGAATCGGCAAGTTCCAAGGGCTGGAACCCCTCTCCGGCGAGAGCTCCAGCGAGCTCGGCGGCGGGATTGCGCGGGCGTCGGGAGGAGGAAGATAACTGGGGGGCCCGCATGTCAGTGGCGATATTTTAAATCGTCGGATCCGATGGGGCCGGTGATCCAGTGTGGTGACGCGGGAAGGGTCCTGTGGCCCCGTGTGGCGTGATTCCAGCAGCCGACACGTGTAGGAGGGACCCGCAGTCAGAGTTTGAATGTTTTCCGAATTAATTTGAATTTCCAGATTTAGTTCAAATTTTAGAACCCCATAACTTTTGCTAGGGAGCTCCTAAATTAGTGATTCAAATTGGGTTGGATTCATCTTGCATAACTCTATCCAAATATGCCACCCAATTTGTATGAAACGTATTATTTAATTCTGGAAAATTCTTTAAAGCTTTTCAGCAAAAGAATTTTAGAGGGAGTTTGGTTCATCCAAAACTCCCCAAATTTTGCCAGAATGTTCTTTAGAATGTTAGTGAATCCCTGTAAAAGTTTCAGACCGTTTGGAGTTGATTTGGTCAGCGCAATTAAAATTTGAAGGTGCTGTGTTCTTTTGAATACAGAAACATTTTCAGAGAATTTCCAAAACTTGGAAATTCAGTTCTGGACAAACCATAGCTCCAAAAATGCTAGGAAAATTCATGCAAACTCTATGAGCTATAATGGAAATTGTAGTTCACTAAGTTGGGCATGAACATGGGTGTTACCTCAGAATTTATTCTCCTTTGCTTGTTTGCTATGAGAATTATTCTGGACAAACCACTCACTGAAAAGTGCTAAATTTTGGTCCAGACGGTTTTCTTGTGATAAGGGACTCACACAAAAATTCTCATCTACATTGGAGATCTGGATCACCCCTGCTCTGTTTAACCCACTTGGGGTGATCACTGTGGAAAAAGGGGGATAACCACTTGTCACTTAACATTATGCTTAGGTCCAAAGCCCAAACCACTAAACCCCAGTTTCATTTTAAATTCTTAAACATAGTTCCAGTTGTTGAAAACTTGTTATTAGAACTAGTAACAAAAGCATTACAATAAACTCATGTACATATTCATTAACATGTAGTATTTCATTAACGTGTAGTCGCTGAAGGCGAGGAAGCTCCGGAGGTTCTCGACTTCCTGCTTCCAGAAGAAGAACTCACCCGGACCAGCAGCAACAAAGCAAGCCCCGGTTTGCGTTAACTTCTTACAAGTTTTACTTTGTTTACATGTGTCATATGAAGTGTGAATGTGCATTAGGTGTAGGATGGATGAAAACCCCACTTGCATGACCAAAAGTCTCCATAAGAGGGAGGGTAGTGTCTAAGACCTCGCGTAGACAAGCTAGGCTTAATGTTTCATAGAACTTTGGTACAAGTCGAGTAGTTGGACTCTACTCGCGAGATAGGCTTGGGACACACGGGTTCGGTGGGTGATGTGAGATCACTTTAGTAATGAAAATGAGACTTGGCAGGGGTTAGGGCGCAGCAAGAGAGAGTTGTGATGGCTCTCTATGATCATAGACTGGCCCCACATACCAGCACTCGTCTTTTCTGCGCACTTTGTCCTCACTCGTGCGCATCCGGGAAAACTTCCCGGTCGGTCACCCATCCCCAAATTCCTCTATGCCAAGCACGCTTAACCCCAGAGTTCTTTGCAGGTGGGCTTCCAGAAAAGAAGGTATATCTTGGTGGTATGAGTACTCTATCAATCCTATTAAGCCGGGAGTCAGGATATCACACAATCCACCCCCCTTAGAAGACCGACGTCCTCGTCGGTCAACGCCAAGACAGGAACGTCCCTCTTAGCCACGTCCGTACATTCAGTACTGGCATACGCATACCGTACGTCCGGTTAGCAGCATACGTACCATACCATGCCCCACACAGAGGACCCACGCGTCATGCGTATGTACCCACGTCCCTGACCCGTACGGTACCGTATCCTTCTCACTGACCTGTACGCACCCGTGAAACTGCGAGGGTCGGCTCTGATACCATTTGTGATGGCTCTCTACGATTATAGACTGGCCCCACATACCACCACTCGTCTATTCTGTGCACTTTGTCCTCACTCGTGCGCATCCGGGAAAACTTCCCGGTCGGTCACCCATCCCCAAATTCCTCTGGGCCAAGCACGCATAACCCCGGAGTTCTTTGTAAGTGGGCTTCCAGAAAAGAAGGTATACCTTGGTGGTATGAGTACTCTATCAATCCTATTAAGCCGGGAGTCAGGATATCACAAGAGTCTTGTGTGCACGGCCCTGTCCGTGTCGATTGAGGACCGATCCGTGTGTGGCCCACGCTGATCAAGTTTGAACGTACCGATGGCATATCGGATATATGGGCCCCGATAAACCGATGTAGCCTAAATCTCCGGGCGTCGAGGCATAACGCACAGATTTATAGGTGTAGGCTGGGGGCAGCAAGGTGGAAATCTGCCAACGGGCATAGAGAGATGCTCCGTGTGGGGAACCTCCTGCTCGTTTCGGTACCACCGGTTCGACGTGTGGGCTGTTGGGTGAAAGGTTGTCCCGTACGACATCGAGTGAGCGTGCTGTGCAGCTCCACGGGTGGGCGTACGTGACGTGCTCTTTGGGTTTCCCTGCAGGTGTATATCGAGTCGATTCGCAGTCCCTCGCGGTGAAGAGTACCACTTGGTCACTGAGTCGTGACGTAGAATAATGTATAAAATATGTTGATTCAATCTTGCTGATATGATATAATATTGTATTGCTACATGTTTGTCACCAAATATTGCTTACTAAATTTCAGCTTCCTGAACCGTTAACTTGTTGCTAAAAGCTGAACTAAGGATGAACTTGTAGGCGTGTCCAATTGCTGCAACATTACTATCCTATGTCATGGTACACCTCATGTAGAATTTCATGCTTAGGTGAGTCGGTTAAGCCTTGTTGAGCCTCGTGCTTACGGTTGCTGCTTAAGGGTTTTTCAGGTGAGGAGCCACCCACGGACTCGGAGTACGAGTCCACCGGCGAGGGTTACCCTCCGTCGGGGACCACGGCTGAGTGGGAGCCGTACACGCCACGCTGAGCTGAGACGTGCAGCTAGTGTGAGTTGCCCTAGGGCTGGGCAGCCGACTTTTGCTAGATAGGCGGGCGTGAGTGTAGAAAATTAGACTTCCACTGTGTAATAAAGACAATAGTTTGTAACCGAATAGTGTACTACTTTGTACGTTCAGTTTGTTTTTCCCATGTAATAAATGTGTCCTCATGAC
The DNA here is from genome assembly GCA_030760725.1 of Neostapfia colusana. Taxonomy (NCBI): domain Eukaryota; kingdom Viridiplantae; phylum Streptophyta; class Magnoliopsida; order Poales; family Poaceae; genus Neostapfia; species Neostapfia colusana. Next base: position 36,094,708 of record JASWHV010000003.1, read on the forward strand.
GTGTGAGGTCGAGTGTCGCATCGTGCGGCACCACCCTCTGCGATCCTGGATGAGCGGATCCCGGTCCGCCACAGTCCGGTCTTGATGCCCTGAGGTACAAAAATGATCCGATCATGCTTCTATATTCTTTTTTATCAACGGGATCACAATCTTCATCAAGTTCAAGTGTTGTTGCTGTTCCCATTGGTGTCTGAAGAGGCTTGCTTTTGTCCATGTTGAAGCGCCTTAGGAGATCTTTTGTATATTTTGTTTGATGCACAAAGGTACCCTCCTTGGTTTCCTTGATTTGCAGCCCCAAAAAGTACGTGAGTTCTCCCATCATACTCATCTCAAATTCTGAACTCATCATAGATGAAAACTTGGACACAAGATAATGAGAAGCACAACCAAAGATAATATCATCCACATACACTTGAACGAATAATGAGTCATTGCCATGCTTAAGCAGAAAAAGAGTTTTATCAACCTTGCCCATTGTAAACCCCTTTTCAAGTAAGAATGTTTTTAACCTATCATACCATTCTCTAGGGGCTTGTTTGAGACCGTACAAGGCTTTGGACAGTTTGTAAACATGATTAGGAAAATTTGGATTTTCAAAACCAGGTGGTTGTTTGACATAAACCTCCTCATCTATGTAGCCATTAAGAAAAGCACTTTTAACATCCATTTGATATAGCTTAAAACTTTTAGATGCAGCAAAAGCTAACAAAATTCTTATAGCTTCTAATCTAGCATCAGGAGCAAATATTTCATAAAAATCTAGACCTTCAACTTGTCTGAAACCTTGAGCAACCAACCTAGCTTTATTCCTAACAACAACCCCATCCTCACTTTGTTTATTATTAAACACCCATTTAGTTCCAATTAAAGTGTGACCTTGAGGTGGAAGTACAAGTTTCCAAACATTATTTCTTTCAAAATTTTCTAACTCTTCTTGCATGGCAATAATCCAAGATTCATTAGTGAGTGTGTGTGATATATCTTTGGGTTCAAAAGAAGCAACAAAAGAAGAATGAGCATGATAATTGGGGTCAAAAAACCTGGATCTTGTAACTCGTTCATGCAAGCTTCCAATAATTTGTTGTGGAGGATGACTTTTGAGAATCCGGAGGGGAGTGGACACTTCACAAGTTTCTTCTTCTTCATGTTCATCACAAATAGATGAGCTTGTGACGTGAGTAGGATCTGGACCAGCAATGGTGGTCGTTGGTGTTGGCTGTGAATCAAGATCAGGAGCTGGAACAATGTCATTAGCTGCTGAATTTTTAGGCAGCAGCACCACTTCTTACTCTTCTTCAATGAAAATACTCTCCCCCTGCGAATATGGATCCGGACCTGCAATATTTGAACTAGTACCTGGGCTAGCTTCATCAAAAGAAACCTCACAAGTCTCCACAATTTTGATAGTATCAAGTAAAAGCACACGGTAGCCTCTAGTATGATATGGATAACCAAGAAACATGCCATCAACAGATCTAGCTTCAAATTTATCAAGATTACCATGTTTCTTAACAAAGCATTTGCAACCAAAGACCCTAAAGTGTGTGACACTAGTCCTATGTCCAAACCTGAGCTCATATGGTGTTTTACCTAGCTTAGCACGCAAGAAAACACGATTTGAGACATAACAAGCGGTTGCAATTGCATCAGCCCGAAATTTCCTAGGAGTTTGATATTCATCAAGCATAGTCCTAGCCATCTCAACTAAGGTTCTGTTCTTTCTCTCCACAACACCGTTTTGTTGAGGTACATATGGTGAAGAAAATTGATGATCTATTGCATTTTCAGCACAGAAGTGATCAAACGATTGATTTTTAAATTTGGTTCCATTATCACTTCTAATTGCTCTTAAAGATCCTGGGTGATCAATTGATAATCTAAGAAATAAAGTTCTAAAGTGACTAAAAGCTTCATTCTTAGATGCCATAAAGTAAACCCAAGAGTATCTAGAATAGTCATCAACAGTCACAACAACTTACCATTTACCTCCGAAGGATTGAACACGTGAAGGTCCTACGGTGTCAAGGTGTAAAAGTTGACCCGATTCAGTTCTCATGGTCATTGTGAGAGGAGCATGTGAACCTGCAACCATCTTAGCATGTCTACAAGAAGAGCACACAATTTCTTTGTCCCCTTTAAGCTTAGGCAGCCCACGTATGCGATCAAGAGCACTAACACGCGTGAGATGATCATAACCTACGTGACCAAGTCTACGATGCCAAAAATATAATTCTTTGGAATCATTTGCAACTAGACATCTATGCTTAGAGGAAGACATATCAAAATCAGCTTTAAAAACTCTTCCAAACCGAGACATGTTAAAAATAAGCTCACTATTTGAACCTACAACTTTTCAGCGGTTTTTATTGAAAATAATTTCCAGATTTTCATCTAGCAATTGTGAAACAGAAAGCAAGTTGTATTTCAAATTTTTGACAAGTGCCACATCCTTCAAAGTGTAGTGATCATTTACTCTAACCGAACCCTTAGCAATTATAGGAGTTGAAGAATTATCAGCAAAAGTAACATTCTCTACACGTGACACAAAAGAGAGAGAGAGGAGAACCATTCTTTGTTACCGGTCATGTGGCGTGAGCAACCTGAATCCACAATCCAAATGTTCTCCTTCCTCAAGCGTGTAACCTACATAGAAGCACAATACGTCGATGACTCAATACTGAGGTTAGTTAAAAGACATTTAGGAATCCAGTACATGACGTCCAGCAGGAATAACATGTGAAAGCTGAGATAAAACAGCAGGTTTATGAGTCAAAGTTTGAGATTTTTTGTTCTTAACTACTGACCTATGAGGTGTTACTTGTGTAGCACGAAAATCAGTAGCTCCGGAGGCAAAAACTGAAGCTCCGGAGGTAAAGTTTGAATATTTCTGACTCATAACAGCAGGTTGCATGTTCCTGACATTCGGTTTAGTATGTGCAACAAATTTTGCATAAGAGTTATAAGATCTAGCTTGCATTCTTTCCTTTTTATGTTGTTTAGCTAGTCTATAACAAAAATCTATGACATGACCATCTCTACCACAATAGGTACAATGAAATTTAACTTTATGTTCATGTCTAGATGAGCATGCAGTATGCTTATTTGAACCCAAATGTGACAACACTCCTGCAGATTTAAAAACCACTTCTTTTTGTTTAGGAACTGTTTGAATCAAACCACTTCCTAATGATTTTACAATTTTAGGTGGATGTTCCTTATCATGAGCATGTGAATCAAAACCTAAACCAGTTTTATCATTGCAAGACTTTGAAGAATTCAGCAGCAAGTTTAGGTTCTTATTCCCATTACAAAACCGTTCTAATGTCTTATGCATGCTATCAAGTTTATTTGATAGATCAAGGCAATTTTCACATGAAGTTTTGCCTTCTAATTTGCAATTGGAACAATATTTAACTTCATGAGAACGTAAAGCATTGTTCAATATAGAAATTTCTTTCATAGCATCTTGTAGTTTCTTATCAAGATCATCGCAAGTAGAACAATGCAAATCAATTGTAGAACAACAAGCATCTTTCAAGTTTTTATCATTAAGTGCAGCAAGCTTTTTGTTCTTTTCAATTTCAAGTTCAAGTTTATCAAGTGTGGAGGTGTGTGCACTTCTTAGAGAGGACAATTGTTCATATATTAAATCACATGAGGAACAAGAATCATCACTAGGAATCAAGGATTTTAAATGATTAATTTCAGATTCTAGTGACTCAATTTTAACAGCATTGTCCCTAAGCTTTTTGTCCTTTTTCTTAACAATAATAGTGGCACGAGAAATAGCATCACACATTTCTTCGCAAGTAGGACATACCTCTTTGTTGTCACTGTTGTGTTCTGCATCCTCCATACTTAAGGATGTGGATCCATTATTTACTTGGTAATCTTGTCCACCTCTACATCGACCATAAAAGCTTGAAGTATATCTTCACGCAGAAGGAGCTGAATATGAGAAAACGGAGGTGGTTGGAGCTCATCAAAGATTATGAAATCGAGATCCACTACCATCCAGGAAAAGGAAATGTGGTTGCCAACACGCTTAGTTGGAAAGCCCACGTTCACAACTTGGCAGTTGCTGAGTTGGAAGATGAAGAACCGAGTCTCCGTGTCATTCCATATGGAGCACTTTATAATGTTGCTCTCATTCCAACAATCCGTGAAGAGATTGTTGAGCCTCAAAGAAGAGACAGGGGTATGTATCACATACGGAGAAGACTAGATAACGGAGAGGTGAAGTGTTTCCGGAAGGATAGTGATGGTACGATATAGTTTAACGACGGTATAGTGGTACCGTGTAATATGAAACTCCGGAAGAAGATTTTGGATGAAGCCCACCTGTCAAAGTTTTCCATTCATCCTGGCAGTAACAATATGTACCAAGATTTAAAACAGAAATTTTGGTGGACACGGATGAGGAGGGAAATTGCTAAGTACGTACTCGAATGTTATACGTGTAGACGGGTCAAGGCTGATCATATGCGGAAAGCCAGACCGCTACAACCACTGATGATACCGGCGTGGAAATGGGAGGATGTGAGTATGGATTTCATCGTCGGATTACCACTCACATCCCGGAAGCATGACTCGATATGAGTGATCGTCGACCGGTTGACGAAATCAGCTCATTTCATACCTGTGAACACTCATTTTCGAGCCAAGTAATATGCGGAGTTGTATATCTCAAGAATTATATGCTCGCATGGTTCCGAAGACTATCATTTCAGATCAGGGTGCGTTGTTTGTTGCTAGTTTTTGGGAGCAGCTGCACGCCTCGTTGGGCACCAAGCTGATTAGAAGCTCCGCATATCACCCTTAAACTGACAGACAAACGGAGAGGGTGAACCAAGTACTGGAAGACATGTTGAGAGCATGTGCCATCCACCACGGTAAGAATTGGGATGATCACTTACCATTGGCGGAGTTTTATACAACAACGGTTATTAAGCGATTATAAAAATGGCACCGGATGAAGCTCTCTACGGCCGGAAGTGTCGCACACCGCTGAATTGCTATGAGTCCGGCGAAAGAGTTCAGTTCGGGGTTGATCTTGTGAACAAAGCTGAACACCAAGTTCGGTTGATACAAGAGAATTTTAAGGCTGCACAATCCCGACAGAAGAGCTACACTGATCAAAGGCATAGGCCGTTGCATTTTGACGTCGGAGAGCATGTTTATCTTCATGTATCTCCGATGAAGGGAATTCACCGGTTCGGTGTAAAGGGGAAACTCGCTCCCCGCATTATAGGTCCTTTTGCTATCACGGAGAAGTGCGGGCCCGAAGCCTACCGGCTTGAATTACCGGCAAGTCTTGCGGGTGTCCATGATGTGTTTCATGTGTCACAGCTGCGGAAGTGCCTCAAATTCACCGCTGCTGTCCGCACCAAAGAAATCAATGAATTGAAACTGGATCTTACCTACACCGAGCGACCAGTTCAGATTGTAGATGAAAAGACCCAGGTAACCCAGAGCCGGACGATAAAATTTTACAAGATGCTGTGGAGTAATCATACCGCGAAAGAAGCGACGTGGGAAAGTGAAGATTATCTCCACACCAACTATCTAGAACTTTTATCGTTGTACAGTTTGTAATTACCTCTCCCGTCTCGTTCTACTTTTGTAATCTCGGGATGAGATTCTTTTAAGGGGGGAGGAATGTAAAAGTCCCAAAAATATATATGAATAAAACCGAGGTTTGAATTCATATGTGTGGCAAATTCATGAAAAATGGGACTTGCTAAAACTTTTCTTCATGCAAAGTGCTACATGGATGTTCATCCAAAAAGAGACTCACATTTTCATTTGAAGGTGTTGAACCAACAAGGACTTAAATACCTCTTTGCATGAAAGATTAAAAATCAGATTTCCAAATTCAAGTTCTCCACAAATTGTGGCCAAACTTTTGAATACTTATGCAGCCCTATATTTTGGAAGTGTGGAAGTTTTAGGGTGGCAAACTTGTCATTGTAGGGTGGGCTCAAAAAGGAATTAAATGGAAGCATTTTCAAATTCCGACCGAATTAAAAATTCACTATGCAAATTCAAACTGAATTTGATGAATTCAAATGATAGCCCGCTTTTCAAATTTAAAACTTTTGTATGGAATAGATTGACATGAGGAGATCTTTTTTAGAGTAGGAAGGGGTGGACCCCACATGTCATTGAGCAAAATGACTTGCAAAGGAAGCAAAGGGCTCTCTGTTCTCTGTTTCTCATTTCACCAAGCAGTTTCCTCCCAGACGCCACCGAGGGAGCAGCTGCCGAGCCACCTCCTGCTTCTATCACGCGCTGGCACCGATGTGGGATTCTTTTCAACATGATCCTCCTGTTCACAACACCGAGCAAAGCACGCTTTAGCTTCCTCCTCACGAACAGCACACGTACAGAGCCTCCTCACACCGCCGCTCCTCGGTGATCTTCTGGTAAGCCACCAAACTCACACCCTCTTTCCACTCCGAGCTGCAAAACAGCACGATGCACTCGTCCCTCACCTCCCCGACACACAAACCGCCGAGCTCCGGCCTCCCTTGCCATAGAACGGCTTCATCCGCGGCGACCTAAAGAGAACCCACAGTCGGCTTCACGTGGACAGCTCTCCACAGGGGCTTTCACGGCCGAGCAAGGGTGGCAACGGAAGCACACTACCACCGCGCTGCTTCCACCCAAAGCTCAAGCCAACCCGTGGAACATAGCCAGCGGATTTTGAAATTTTGTCCCGGCGGCTTTAAACCGATGTTCTGGTAATAACCTTCAAAATCTCACTCGTCGATCCTCCGTAGATCATCAAACTTTGCACACACGAGCTGGACTAGCCGGTGGTCATTTTCCTTTTAGCAACCCTAGCATGAAATTACCTCGGAGCGACGGATTTTAAGCTTTTCCGAGGGTGTTCATGGCGGAACCGATCGGGCGCTCGATGACAACCCACTTGCGGCCTTCCGAGCTAGTTTGAGGCCTCGTCGATCTTCCTAGTCATGCCCTGGTGCTGTAGAGCTAGTTGGTCGAGTGTTTGGCGGTCTAGGAAGGTCGGCCAATGGCACCAAACGCTTACTGTAGCCGCTGCACGTCGCTGAGCTAGTTCCGGCCACCTGCAGCCCTAGCAAACCCCACCATTGTGCTCCCCGGTCTCCCAAACACTCTGGTAGCGAGTTTCCAGTCGAGCAGTGGCCAGCAGCGCCGGTCCGGCGAGCAGCAGATTGCTCCGGCGAGGGGGGGGGGGGGGGAGGTGCGCGCGCGAAGAGGTGAGCGGGAGGAGGAAGAAGGGGCGGGCCCCAGCTGTCAGCGGCTGAAAAAAAATAAAGGATCTGTTGTGGCTCAGATCCTCTGTGAAGGCGCGCTGAAACCCTGTGAACCGGTGTGGCCGCAAATCTATTGGCTGAAGGTTTAAATAGTGGGCCCAAGCAATTTTCTATAGCAAAACAATTCCAGAGATTGCCACAACTTTGGAAAATCATATCTTTATGTAGAAACCTCCAATTTGAGTGATTCCAATTGGGTTGGATTCATTTTGCAAAGATATAATCCAATATGAACTCTAATTTGTATGAAAGTCAATATTAAACTCTGGAAAATTCTTTGAAAATTTTCTGAAAAAGAATTATGCAGGGAATTTGGTTCAACCAAAAATCCTGAAATTTTGCCAGAATATTGTGTAGCATATTGTCGACCTTCTAGCAACTTTTTTAGCTCATTTGAAGGTCATTTGATTAGGAATTTGCTAAATACAAACTGTTGTGTTCATAAGGGTCCAGAAACATTTTCAGAAAATGGTGCCCACTTGTAAAATCCATTCTAGGCAAATCATAGCTCCAAAAATCATAGGAAAATTCAGACATACTCTCTGAGTCATACTGGAAATTTTAGTTCACTTAATTGGGAATGAAAATGCACAGTACTCCAGAATTAATTCTTTTGAGTAGAAATGCTTAAGGTCTGAATTTTGGATCAAATTACTTTCATGTGACCACGAACTCACATGTAAATTATCAGCTCAATTTGAGTCCTAGAACTCCCTGTCCTTGTTCTACCATACTTATGTATGTGGGAAAATACATAAGACTCTTGTGGAAATTATGGTAGGCATAATTTGCATCCACATTAGCTGCAATTTGGCAAGCTAAATCCCTAGGTAGTATGGAACATGCTGTAAAAGTTTTGATGTCATTGGAGTTTTTTCTTCAGATGCATTCAAATCTTTTCAGCTCATCTCTTATGGTCATTAGGAAACTTAGTGAGTTAGAAACTAGAACACTAAGACAAATTTAGTTTATTCATATTCCTTTGCACAACAGAGGCAAACAAAGCCATTCTTGGCATTTCCACACCGCCTCTGTTCTTAAGAAAACCAGTCTTTAAATTCTTTCCATTACAATGTAAAAATTGTTCATATGCATTTTCAATAGGAATCACAATGAAGGGGAGTCGAAGGAGCGATTCATTGAAGTGGATCAGACTCCGGAGAATCAAGGGTTGATCAGCAAGGATCACTTACTGATTATATACGACTACCCTGCAAAACAGGCAAGCTCCGGTTTGCATTTAACAACTTTTACGTTTTTACTTTGTATTCATTCGTTCGGTTAAGACATGAATTGTGCATTAGGTCTAGATGATTTTGTACTTCTCTTGCATGACCAAATAAAACCCTGGAGTATTGGGTAGAGGTCCATTCATTGTGTATAACTGCCGTTCTTAAGTAAGGTTCGGTAGAAGTTGAGTGGTCAGATACTACTCGCATGATCAGGAACAACAGGGGCATACGGGATTGGTTCAGAAAATTGTTAGCAAGTTAAAGTTCAGACCGGCAGGTTGTAGGGGCAGCAGGACATAGGGGCCTGGGTGCTATAGACCTGTCCGTGACGGTCAAAGACCGATCCGTATGCAGCCCTGTTGAGCAAATTTGAGTTGTGTACCGAACTCATGCTGGCTATATGGGACCCAGTAAACCGATGTACCTCGGGAAGCTTGCGTTGAGCCTTTTTGGGTCGCCTCAGGCGAGACGGCCGGTGTGCAGTATGTGGGTAACATTCTCATGACATCTCATGTAGGTAGGTGCACCATGAGAGTGGCTACTGTACGGGGCAATTTAATTGATTCAACGTGGGTGAAACGGGGGAAAGGCTGCCACGTACAACATCAGTGATGGTTGCTGTAGGCAACGTCGAGTACGGGCATACGTGTTGTGTAGTCCGGGTGTTGTTGATTCGAATCACCGTCGCTCGCGGAAAAGGACCGAGCATACTTGTTCTCACAGTCGTTACGTAGTAATAACTTGCATGAGAAAGGAACTAATCATTATGATTTGAAATTTTCATACTAGCTTTGTGATGAATCTTTTATGTATAGTTAGAGAAAACTCGATTCATTTACACCATGAGCAAGTTACATCAGGGGAAGCGTTTTTTGTTTGATTGTGGACTCCCGATGTGGCGTGCTCAAGGTTACTATTAATTTGCTGCAAATAACACTTGAAAGTAAGGATTCACATTTAGGCGAGTTTATTGTGCATTATGCCATGCTACTTTACGTTATCCCCTCATGTAGAGTTTCATGGCTAGGTTGACGGTTAAGTCTTGCTGAGCGTTAAGCTCATGGATGCATTCTGAGTTGTTTTGCAGGTATTGACTTCATGCTTATGAGAAGGGATGCCGATGAGACTCAGAAACCTCTGAGTGGTTACTCAAGAGCATCCTCGCTGCTGCGGTTTGTTCTTCGTGTTGCTAGTAAGAAACGTCCGTGGGCTGGACCGTTTTTTTAGCTAAGCTAGAAATGAGTCATGAGAGTTTTAGTCTTCCGCTGTAGTTTATTTTGAGATAAGTATTTGTAAAATACTCTTGTACGCGTCCACAAAACAGATTGGTGTAATATGATGTTGTCCTCGACCCGTGAGCTGTTAGGTGCAGCATCGCACGGCACCACCCAACGCGGTCCTCGGGCGAGCGGCACGGCCCCGTGAATGATCAGGTCCGGGCCCTCACAGGAAGAGAGTGAACCACCATTGCATGTGGTTCCCCATGGAGCTCTGTGCAACTTAGCTCTTATCCCCACCATCCGTGAAGAGATAGCGGCAGCCCAGAAGCATGACAAGGGTATGTCACATCTGCGGAGACGTGTAGACAGTGGGGAGTTGAAGTGTTTCCAGAAGGATGGAGACGGTGTCCTGTGGTTCAAGAACAGGATAGTCGTACCCCGTAACCCGGAGTTACAGAAGAAAATCTTTGACGAGGCTCACTTGTCAAAGTTTTCTATTCACCCGGCATCAACAATATGTATCAGGAACTCAGGGGCAAATTTTGGTGGACACAGATGAAGCAAGAGATCGCTAAGTATGTGTCCGAGTGTGATACATGCCGGAGGGTTAAGGCCTGACCACATGAAGAAGCTGGGATTGTTACAACCGTTGGGCATTCCTGCCTGGTAGTGGGAGGATGTGAGCATGGATTTTCTCGTCGATTTACCCACTACATTTCAGAAACATGATTCAGTGTGGGTGATAGTCGACCGGCTCACAAAGGTTGCCCATTTTATCCCGGTCAATACCAACTACAACGCCAAGAAGTATACTGAATTGTACATCTCCCGGATTCTTTGCTTATATGGCATACCCCACACTATCATCTCGGATTAGGGCACTTTATTTGTGTTTCGTTTTTGGGATCAGTTACATGATACCTTGGGTACGAAGCTGCTCCGTAGTTCAGTGTACCACCCGCAGACGGGTGGGCAAACCGAGCGGGCAAATCAAATCCTAGAAGACATGTAACGAGCTTTTGCTATCAACCACGGTAAGAATTGGGATGATAACTTACCGTTAGCTGAGTTCTCGTACAACAATGAATATCAGGCAAGCATCAAAATGGCGCCCTATGAGGCATTATAAGGGAGAAAATGCCGCACACCGCTGAATCGGTGTGAGTCCGGCGAAAGGGTTACCTTCAGGATTGATCTTGTTAACAATGTAGAAGAAAAAGTTCGGCTGATTCAAGCGAACTTAAAAGTCACCCAATCCCGACAAAAACAATATGCGGACTGGAGAAGGCGTCCTCTACAATTTGAAGTCAGGATCACGTGTATTTACGTGTGTCTCCAATAAGGGGCGTGAACATATTCCAGGTCAGAGGAAAGTTGGCAGCCCGATTCATCGATCCATTCCAGGTTCTGGAAAGATGTGGATCCATTGCATACCGGCTGGAGTTACCAGCGACACTCTCTGGTGTGCACGACATCTTACACATTTCTAAGCTGAGGAAGTGCCTCAAGTTTTCAACCACCGTTCAGCTGAGAGATATCGAGGAACTGCAACCGGATATCACATATCGGGAGGAACCGGTTCAGATCATTGATGAGAAGGCCCAAACTACACGCAACCTTACGTTGTGGTTCTATAAAGTTTTATGGAATAATCACTCTGAGGATGAAGCGACATAGGAGAGCGAAGGATTTTTTCTCACCAACTACCCGGACATTTTAACGTCGCACATCCGGTAATTTTCCACCATCCTCTCTCATTTTTACCTTATAATCTCGGCGAGATTCTTTTAAAGGGGAAGGAATGTAAGGGACAAGTTTCTCTCTTGATAAAAGTGTTCATCACATCCACACCTCAGCTCAATTAGGGTAAACTTATGAACACATTTGAAGAGCAAGTAACCACCATAATAGATTTTTTAGGAGATGAACTAACAAAATGCAAAAGTGAAGTTTTTCCACATGCCTCATATAGGGGCTGAGCATATGATTAACTCCTAAACTTTGTTAGAAATGCTCATGCCAAATGTCACCCAAATCCAAACCTCTTTGAGGTACTTTTGGGTACAATCATTAAAAGGCTAGTTTGAACTTAAATTCAAACTCCTTTCATCCCATGAATTTAAAATGGGGATTCATATTCACACTCAGCACATTTTTCTGAGCTCACTCACCAATTTTCACTCCATTTGAAGTTGATCTTGACTTGAGCTATTTTTAGCAAATTCAAATTAAATTTGAATTTCAACCTCACGTGTGCCGCAAATTCATCCAAACTATTCCACACTTTGAATTATTCAAATTCAAATGGTCATTGGGTAAATTTATCAAAGTACAAGGGATATTAGGGTCCCCAAAATTCAGAGCAGTAGAAATTGAAGTCTTTGGGACAAATTACTGGAGGTGGGACCCCCAGTCAGACATACATCGAGTTGAACCGACTCTACGGCATTTGCCCGGTCTTCTGTGCATTCACCCGTGACCTCCACGGCGAGAACGTTACTGCCACAAGCTGCTTCTCGTCCCTGGCCACCGAGCTGCTTCCACGCCCTCTTATCCTCGCGCCTGAGCCTCCACAGGATTGTTTCATGGGACTCCCGACACTCTCTCGCACAGAAACATCACCAAACCCTTGCCGCTCAACCGAGCTCTCTGCTCCACCGTCGACCGGACAAACCCGACACTTTCACACCTACTGAGGCTGCAAACGGGATCGCCAACCAACCCTCGATGTTCTTGATGCAGCCCTGAGCCGATTCACGGATTCCTTGGAGCTGTAACCGGCGATCTTCCTCAGGGCAGAGCCAAATCGCCGGCGGAAGTCATCATCGCCCTGATGAACAACGGCCATTCCAGCTCGAACAACCGATCCCAGAGGTTATCCAACCACCCTAGTTCCTTCTCCTAGATCCAGTGCAAGGACCCGACGGTCATGACAAACCAGGATCGCGCTGAGGGGTGCTGCGATATACAACACCGGATAACACACATAAAAGGCGTTAAGCGGAAGCAAAATTTTATTACAGAAACTTATTTATGAACATAGTCACATCAAAATAACATTAGTTCTACACTCGCGGGTGTAGACTAACCAAAAGGTCTCACGTTCAGCCCGTGAACGTTATCCCGCTAGCACACACGCACACACTAACACGGCGGCGTGCACGGCTCCCACTCGATGGTGGTTCTCTCTTGGGGGTTCGTCTCCCCCTCGGGAGCCTCCTCCTCATAGAACCCTGCAAACGCTTCAAACACAAGCAGTGAGCACGATGGCTCAGCAAGACTGACCCTTATCACCTAAACATTAAACTCTACATTCTGGGTTTGCAATTTATAATAGGAAAGTATGTTGCAAAAGACACGCCTAATTAGTTGACTCTTACTTTCAGGTTTTAGCCGCAAGTTAGTGGGGAACCTTGTGCCAGGACACATAAGAAATCCGCAAACAAACAAGAAACACATTTCTCTTATTTGCTTTGCCTAAGGTTGAAAAGAACTTTAATTGGCTCTAAACTAAGCATTTCATTAACAAACAATGTAAAGCTTTCAACTAGCAACATTTTATTATGACAACTAGCCTTTTCTTTCTACGTCACGGTATAGTGAACAAGTGGTACTCGCTGACCATGAGGGACAGCGATTATAATCAATTTGCACCTGCAAGGTTACCTGAATAATCTGTCACGTACGCCCGTACTCGATGTTTCCTACAGGAACCACCACGGACGTCGTACGCAACCATGTTTCATCTGTTAGCCAAGTGTTGAACCGGTCCTATCATCCCGAGCAGGAGATCTCTACGCGGAGCAACCGCAGTGCCTGCTAGATGATTTACACCTTGCTACTCTCAACCTACCCTCTGGATGACAAGCAATGCCTCAACATATCGCTACCCGAATTAAATCGGTTTCCCGGTTCCCATATATCTGATAGGTCTTCGGTATTGTTCTAGCTTGTTCAACAGGCCCGCACATGGCTCGGTCCTCAATCGATACAAGCAGAGCTATGGCACCCAGGCCCCAAAGTCCTGCTGCCCTTACTTGTGAGGGCCTGACCCAATCACGGGGTCGTGCCGCTCGCCCGGGAATCGCATTGGGTGGTGCCGTGTGATGCGGCACCCAACAGCGCACATATAAGGAACATGTATCACATAAATCAAATGTGGAAGCTTACAAGTATTCTATATAAATAATTTACATCAAATAACTACAGCGGAAGACTAGTTTATCTCACGTTTCATATCCATTAAGCACACGAGAAGATGTTGATACAGCCCAACAGGACCTCGTCGGGTGGTGCCGTGTTATGCGGCACCCAACAGCACATGGGTCGATGAACACACATCATATTACATAAATAGTTTAGCGGAAGCGTACAAGAATGTTTTACAAATAAGTATATCAGAGTAAACTACAGCGGAAGACTATCACTCTCATGATTCATATCTAAACTAGCAACAAAGAAACAGTCCAGCCCGCGGACGTTTCTTACTAGCAACACGAAGATCAATCTGCAGCGGCGAGGATGCTCTTTGAGTAAGCACTCAGAGGTTCCCGAGTCTCATCGGCATCCCTTCTCATAAGCATCGAGTCAATTACCTGCAAAACAACTCGGATAGCATCCGTGAGCATAACGCTCAGCAAGACTTAACCGTCACAATAAACATGAAATTCTAAGTGAGGTTATGAACCTAACATAGGATGGCATAAGCATAATTAAACTCGCCTAAAAGCGAATCCTTACTTTCAGGTATTAATTGCGGCATTTTAAGTAACCCTGGGCATGCCACATCGGGAGTCCGCAATCAAACAAGAAACGTTTTTCCCCGATGTAAATTGCTCATGGCATAAAAGAATCGAGTTTGCACTAGCCTATTCATCAAGCTCCAATGAAAGGTAGGATAATACTTCACATCAAGATGATTAGTTCCTTTCTCATGCAAGTTCTTACTACGTCACGACTGTGAGAACAAGTATGCTCGGTCCATTCCGCGAGCGACGGTGATTCGAATCAATAACACCCGGACTACACGACACGTACGCCCGTACTCGACGTTGCCTACAACAACCATCACTGACGTCGTACGTGGCAGACTTTCCCTCGTTTCACCCCCGCTGAATCGATCAAGTCGCCCAGTACAATAGCTACTCTCATGGTGCACCTTCCGACGTGAGATGTCATGAGAATATTCCCCACATACTACACACCGGCCGTCCGCCTGAGGCGACCCAAAAAGTCCCAACGACAGCTTCCGGAGGTACATCGGTTTACTGGGTCCCATATAGCCAGCATGAGTCCGGTACACAACTCAAACTTGTTCAACAGGGCCGGATACGGATCGGTCCTTTATCGACACGGACAGGTCTACAGCACCCAGGCCCCTATGTCCTGCTGCCCCTACAACCTTCCGGTCTCAACTTTAACTTGCTAATTCATTTACGAACCAATCCCGTATGCCCCTGTTGTTCCTGAAACTGGGAGTAGCATCTCACCACTCGACTTCTACCGAACCATACTTAAGCATGGCAGTTCTACACGGTGAAAGACACCTACCCAATACTCCATGGGTCATTTGGCTATGCAAGAGGAGTATCAATCACTAGACCTAGTGCACAGTTCATGTCTCAACCGAAAGTGAATACAAAACAAAAATTTAACAGCTGTTAAATGCAAACCGGAGCTTGCCTGTTTTGCAGGGTAGTCGTATATAACAGTTAGTGTCCTTTCAGATCCACCCTTGACTCTCTGGAGCTTGATCCACTTCGATGAATCACTTCTTTGAGTCCCCTTCGTTGTGGTTCCTATTGAGATGCATATGCACATATTTTATAGAATGTAATGGAAAGAAGTTATAGAATTAATTTCTTAGGACAGAGGTTGTGTGGGAAAGCCAAGCATGGCTTGGTTTGCCTCTGTTGTGCAAAGAACAGAAATAAACTAAATTGACCTTAAGGCCTTAGCTATACACTAACCCTTTTCCCTAATGAACATAATAGATAAGCTGAAAAGATTTGAGTGCAACTGAAGAACAAGAACTCCAATGGCCTCAAAACATTTACAGCAGGTTCTATACTACCTAAGGATTTAGCTTGCCAAATTGCAGCTAAAGTGCAGTCATATTGTGTCCTCCCCAATTCTCCCAATATTTCTTATGTATTCCCACCTATACACAAGTATGGAGAATAAGAACAGGGAGTTCCAGGACTCATCTTGGGCTGATAATTTACATGTGAGTTCTTGCTCACATGAGAGTCATCTGTTCCAAAATTCAGCCCTTTTACTTGGGTAGTTATCCCAGAACAAATCTTTAAGAATTTGTACTCAACAGAATTAATTCTGTAGTAATGTGCATTTTTATGCCCAACTAAGTGAACTACAATTCCAAGTTTGTCCCAGAGAGCTTGCCTAAATTTTCCTATGATTTTTGGAGCTATGGATTGCTCAGAACAGATTTTTGAAGTGGGAAACATTTTCTGAAAATGTTTCTGGACTCTTATGAACACAGCAGATTGTTTTTAGTAGATTCCTACTCAAATGATCTTCAAATGAGCTGAAAATTTGCTAGTAGTCAATACTATGCTAAAGAATATTCTGGAAAAATTTGGGGATTTTCGGATAACCCAAACTCCCTCAATAATTCTTTTTCAGAAAACCTTCAAAGGATTTTTCAGAATATATTATTGACTTCCATACAAAGCTGAGTTCATATTTGGATAGAACTCAGAGAGATGAATCCAACCCAATTGGAATCATTCAAATTGGAGTTTCCTACAGGGAGATATGAATTTCCAAAGATTGAGCTAAGTCTGGAATTATTTTCCTATTGAAAATCCCACTGGGCCCGCTTTTGAAACCCCAGCCAATCAGATTGGGGCCACAGCGGTTCACAGGATTGTACTGCATATCCACAACAGATCCTCCTTTTAAACTCTTCAGACACTGACGGCTGGGACCCGCCCGCTCTTCTTCATCCTCCCTCTGTTTTTCCCGCGCCCGCGCTGCCCCTCGCCGGCCTGACGCCGGAGCTCACCGGCTCGCCTTCTCCGGCCACCGCCCGAGCTGAGGTTTGCCGCCAGGGCGTTTATGACGTCGAGGAACATATCTGCGGGGTCATCTAGGGTTGCCGGTGACCGGAAACACCCCGGCGACGTGCGGCGGTCTTTGCTGCCTTTCGGCGCTGTCGACCAGGGTTCCTAGTCCTCTAACCGAGCGACAAACACGTGCTACAGCATCAGTGGTTGATCTCCAAGCTCGGCATGGCCCTCAAATGGCCCTGGAATGGCCACAAACCGGACGTCACCGTGCGGCCGACCGGTTCCGCCGTGATCACGCTCGGTAGAGCTCAAAATTCGTGGTTCCCAGTTAATTTCATGCCACGGATGCTAAAGAGGATATGACCGCTGGCTAGTCCAGCTCCTACGTGCAAAGTTTGACGCGCTAAGAACGAATAGGAGTGGAGAATTTTGGATTCCCGTACCGGATGCCCGGGTTCAAGCCGCCGGAGCAAGAACTTCAAATTCGCCGGCTACGCTCCACGATTCGCTCCAAGTTTTGGGTGAGAGCAGTAACACAGCAGAACGCTCCTATGGCCGTGCTTGGTCGGGCTTGGAAACTTCTGTGGAGAGCTGTCCACGTGAAGCCGACCGTCGGTTCTTTTGAGGTCGCCGCGAAATGGTTGATTGAGGGCTCGGGAACGCCGAGACTTGGTGGTTTTTGGGTCGGGGGAAGTGAGCAACGATTGCACCTCAGTGGTTAGCCGCTCGGAGGCAGTGAGCGCGATGGTCTCCGCCGGTTTCCCGATCGACCGAGAGTGGACGAGGGAAGAACGGCTGTGCGGCGTTCACGCGATGGGAGGAGAACAATCGGGTCTTTGCTCAGTCGAGGGCACGATAACGTCAAAGGAAACCGCCTTTGGTGGCCGCGCGTGGGGGGGGGAGGCAGCAGGAGGTGTCGGGTTCAGTTCCCTGGGGGCGCGGTGGAACCCCTCTGTGGCGCCCGAGCAGAACAGAAGCAAAGTTCATTTGCTTCATGGTTAAGTTTAAGCCTCCAGCTCACTGCCATGTTGGTCCCATCCCACATTCTAACCCCCAAATATCTTCTCAAAGTGACCCTCTCAATCCCCAAAATCCTGAGTTTAAAAGGGTGGCTAGAGTTTGAACTTTCCAAATTCAGTTTGAATGGGTGACACATTTGAATTTGGCTAGAATTTGCACTTTCTTCTCTTTAACTCTCTTTTGAGCCCACCCTACAAATGCAATGTTGGTGATAACACTTTTCCCTATCCATCCAACTATATGGCTGCATGTTTATTCAAAGTTCTTGGTTACCACATGTGTGAACTTTGAATCTCAATCTGATTTTTAAACTTACATGCAAAGAGTATTTAACTCCTTATTGGTTCAACACTTTTAAATAAAAAGGTGAGCCTCAAGTTAGATGTTCATCCATGTATTACCTTGCATGAAGAAAAGTTTTTGCAAGTCCCATTTTTCATGTCTTTGCCACACATATGAACTCAAATCTTGGTTTTTATTCATACACATTTTTGGGACTTTTACATTCCTCCCCCCTTAAAAGAATCTCGTCCCGAGATTACAAAAGAGGAACAAGACGGGAGAGGTAATTACAAACTGTACAAAGATAAAAGTTCCGGGTAGTTGGTGCGAAGATAATCTTCACTTTCCTACGTCGCCTCTTCCGCGGTGTGATTACTCCACAACACCTTGTAAAATTTGATCGTCCGGTTCCGGGTTACCCGGGCCTTTTCATCCAAAATCTGAACCGGTCGCTCGGTGTAGGTCAGGTCCGGTTTCAATTCGTCGATGTCCTCAGTGCGAACAGCAGCGGTGAATTTGAGGCACTTCCGCAGCTGTGATACATGAAATACATCATGAACACCCGCTAAACTTGCCGGTAAATCCAGCCGGTAGGCTACGGGTCCGCACTTCTCCGTGATACCGAAAGGACCAATAAAACGGGGAGCGAGTTTCCCCTTTACACCGAACCGGTGAATTCCCTTCATCGGAGATACATGAAGATATACGTCCTCTCCGACGTCAAAATGTAACGGCCTACGCCTTTGATCGGCGTAGCTCTTCTGTCGGGATTGGGCAGCCTTTAAGTTCTCTTGTATCAACCGAACTCGTTCTTCGGCTTCGTTGACAAGATCAATCCCAAACAGAACTCTTTCGCCAGACTCACACCAATTCAGTGGTGTGCGACACTTCCGGCCATAGAGAGCTTCATACGGTGCCATTTTAATACTCGCTTGATAACCGTTGTTGTATGAAAACTCCGCCAGCGGTAGGTGATCGTCCCAATTCCTACCGTGGTGGATGGCACACGCTCTCAACATATCCTCAAGTACTTGATTCACCCTCTCAGTTTGTCCATCGGTTTGAGGGTGATATGCGGAGCTCCTAATCAGCTTGGTGCCCAACGAGGCGTGCAGCTGCTCCCAAAAACGAGCAACAAACAGTGCACCTCGATCTGAAATGATGGTCTTCGGGACGCCATGTGAGCATATAATTATGGAGATGAATAACTCCGCATATTGCCTTGCTCGATAATGAGTGTTCACTGGTATGAAATGAGCTGATTTCGTCAACCGGTCGACGATCACCCATATCGAGTCATGCTTCTTGGATGTGAGCGGTAATCCGACGATGAAGTCCATACTCACATCCTCCCATTTCCACGCCGGAATCTTCAAAGGTTGTAGCGGTCCGGCTTTCCGCATATGATCAGCCTTGACCCGTCTACACGTATCGCATTCGGATACGTATTTAGCAATCTCCCTCTTCATCCTCATCCACCAAAATTTCTGTTTCAAATCTTGGTACATCTTGTTACTTCCGGGATGAATGGAAAACTTTGACAGGTGGGCTTCATCCAATATCTTCTTCCGGAGTTTCATATTGCGCGGAACCACTATACGGTCATTAAACCATATTGTACCGTTCTCATCCTTCCGGAAGCATTTTACCTCTCCGTTGCCCAGTCTTCTCCGTATGTGAGACATACCTCTGTCTCGTTCTTGAGCCTCAACAATCTCTTCATGGATTGTTGGAATGAGCGCGAGATTATAAAGCGCGCCATACGGGATGACACGGAGGCTTGGTTCATCATCTTCTAACTCAGCAGCCGCTATGTTGTGAATGTGGGCTTTCCGACTAAGCGCGTCGGCAACCACGTTTGCTTTTCCTGGATGATAGTGGATCTCAATTTCATAATCTTTGATGAGCTCCAACCATCTCCATTGTCTCATATTCAGCTCCTTCTGTGTGAAGATATACTTCAAGCTTTTATGGTCGGTGTAGAGGTGAACAAGATTACCAAGTAGGTAATGCCTCCACATCTTCAATGCCAACACCACTGCAGCAAGCTCAAGATCGTGAGTTGGATAATACTGCTCGTGGTTTCGCAGTTCGCGAGAGCCATAGGCGACTACACGCCCTTCTTGCATCAGAACGCAGCCGAGACCGATGCCGGATGCATCACAGTATACATCAAATGGCTTCGTCGTGTCCGGCTGAGCAAGAATTGGAGCTGTTGTGAGATGCTTCACCAAAGTTTTGAATGCGGCTTCACATGCTGCATTCCACATGTATTTAGTGCCCATCTTCAGCAGCTCCGTCATTGGTTTAGCAATCTTTGAGAAGCTCGGAATAAACCTCCGATAATACCCTGCTAAACCTAGGAAACTTCGGACCTCGTGGACTGATTTGGGAGATTCCCACTTCAGCACCTGTTCAATCTTGCTGGGGCCCACGACAATACCTTCTGCTGAAATAATATGCCATAGGAAAGGCACTTGGTCAATACAAAATTCGCACTTGCTGAACTTGTCATATAACTTGTGCTCCCTTAACCGTTGTAGCACAATGCGCAGATGTTCAGCGTGCTCTTCTTCAGATTTGGAGTAAACCAATATGTCGTCGATGAATACTACGACGAACTTGTCTAACTCTGGCATGAACACATAATTCATCAAGTACATGAAGTGTGCCGGAGCGTTGGTTAACCCAAATGACATGCCGAGGTACTCATACAGTCCGTATCTCGTCGAGAAAGCTGTCTTCGGTATGTCCTCCAGTCGGATCTTGATTTGATGATACCCCGACCGAAGATCCATCTTCGAAAATACCTTTGCACCCACTAGTTGATCGAACAGGATGTCGATGCGGGGCAAAGGATACTTGTTCTTAATCGTGACAGCATTTAGAGGACGGTAATCAACACATAGCCGTAGTGTTTCGTCCTTCTTCATAACGAACAGCGCTGAGCAACCCCAAGGTGAAGAACTTGGCCGTATGAAACCCTTGCTCATGAGTTCGTTCAGTTGCTCTTTCAACTCCGCTAGCTCGTTAGGTGCCATCTTGTAAGGCCTTCGTGAGATAGGCGTCGTTCCCGGCGCCAGTTCAATCTTGAACTCGACGTCCCGTTCGGGCGGCATGCCCGGTAAATCATCGGGAAATACGTCGGGATAATCACGTACCACCAGAATATCTTCAAGCTTCAGCGCTTCCGTGTGGTAGGCCTCTACCATATCTGGGTCTTCGCTGTCTAGAAACAGCGTGTGCTGTCCGTGAATCGGTGAGTCAATATGGACAGTCCGGTTACCGATATTGAGAACGGCACCGTGACGATTTAACCAAGACATCCCCAATATAATGTCTATATTCTGCCTATCCAACATAATCAGCGATGTTGGGTATATTTTTCCGCCCAAACACAAAGCTGCTCGGGACACAATCTGATTGGCAGAGATCTTTCCTCCCGGTGAACGTATAAGAAAACTCGTTGTGGGAGTATTGGTGGATAATTGGTGCTGATCCACACATGTTTTGCTGATAAAATTGTGGGTTGCACCGGAATCAAAAAGTATGAGCACGGGCACGTCTTTGAGAGTAAACATGCCCGCTAACACCGGTGCTCCCTCCGGGACATCATCAATAGCAAGGTGTTGCACACTCCCGGATTGCAATGCTGTTATATTGACTTGAGCAGGTGGCGGCATACCACCTGACGATGATGGCTGTCTGGTGTTCACCAACTTCTCCCGGCATTCCTGCCTAAAATGCCCAGAACGGTGGCAATAAGAACATGGAGGTTTCCCCGGTTCTTCGTTGGCTTGTGGTTGAGAAGTTGATGTACATGGCTGCAGCAATGATGCCACAGGTGTCATTGGTTGCGGCGGCAAAGGTGTTGCTTCAAGACATGATTCTTGAGCAGGAAATCTGTACGGAGATGATCTCACTGGTGCTTGCCATATCTCATTGGATGGTGTGTGATACACCACACGGTATTTGCGAGGAACAACTGGTGTGTCTTCTAGCACATCCTCCCGGTCCCTCTTCTCTGCTTGACACTCAAGTGTCGCTTGTTCTTGTAGCAGAGCAGCACTGATCAACTCGGTGTAACTGCCTTGATTGAACAAAGCTAGCTTCTCTTTTAGTATGGCACTCAAGCCATAGAAGAAATAGTCACACATTGCAGCTTCGCTTGTCGCATAAGCAGGAGAATATTGTGCCAGAAGGTTGAATCGTCTGACATAATTGGGGACACTCATGTCCCCCTGCTTCAAGTTCCTAAATTCTTGCTGTTGGGCCTTGATAAAACCCATAGGAATGTGACGAGCACGGAATGCTTCACGAAATTCCGTCCACTCCACTTGATGGCCTTCTGGAACGGTGGCGAGATAAGCAAACCACCAATTTCCGGCGGCTCCATGGAGCTGTTGAGCTGCAAATAATGTCTTCTGATATTCGTCGCACTCAAACACTCCAAACTTGGACTCCATAACTCGAAGCCACTGATCAGCTTCCACTGGTTCATGGGCTTCCGTGAAGATTGGCGGTTGTGTCACCAAGAAATCCAAGTAGGCGTTCCGAGGTGGAATGTCCTGTTGTGCACGCTGGAGTAAGCCCTGTTGTACCAAGACTTGGAGTAGTCTTGTGTTCTCTTGACTTGACTCGACCATCTGAGCCATGACATCCGCCCATACCGTTGATGGCGGTGCCCGTGGTGGAGTCGAGTCATCACCGTCTTGGCGAGAACTATCAACCCTACTCGGAGAATGAGTACGCACCATACTGCACAAAGATAATTTTTGAGGGGAGTCAAAACATGATCTCAGCAGTATGTGAAAGTGTGTAAAACATGAACATGCTAAAACTTTATGAAAGCATAACAAAATTTCATGTTTACTCATCTTTCTAAAGCCAACATATTCAGTCCCTCATTCTGTACAGAACATACCTTTCTGTACTTAACTCAGAATTTGATCCAGTTACTAGCATTTTCATAACTCAAGTTGAATACCAAAGTTAAATTTAACTTTAGTATCTTTTCAACGAGTACTCATATGCCCCTAGATCATCTCTAGATCAATAGCTATGACTGTTCAAAGTTGACAGAATTTCTGGGTAAATTTTGCCAGCGCCTCCTTTGTATGTGGCTGTTTTCATCACAGTTTTACATACAAATGAAGTACAATTCTGAACAAACTATGAACTACAAAATCGTTGCAAATTTCCTAACCTTTCCAATGGTGTATCCTATGATCCTTAGAGATTTTCCTACAGACAGTTGTGTCTAATTTACAGCAACATCCAGAGAAGTTTGCAGCTGCTCTGTTTTCTGAACAGTTTGCATTCATCTGGACATTTAACCAAGTTGGTGTCGGATTTGGCTCTGGAGTTCTACACAAAAGTTGTAGAACACTTAATATACTTTCCAGAACTGTATCAAACATCTCCATTGAGTCAAGCTATTCAGAGTTACGCTCTGTTAAAGTTCGGCAAAACTTCTGCCAGAACAGAGCACTCTGTTTTTGAGATCAAAAGAAGCCTAACAAGTCTCTTCTTTGAAACTTAGTTCAAATGGAGAGCTCAGTACTAATATGTGCTTTATCACATCCATTTTTAGTTGGAGAGTTAGTCATGAATGATTTCTTCAAAGGTGAGAATACTATCCAGTGTAGTACGGTGACGATGCACCGTAAGACATATGTCGGTACTACGTTGCCTCACCAAAGAAAAACCTAACCGGATTACACCGGCATATACGTATCCTTAGGTGGCACTAAAATGGTCACTGGCAAACGTGTTCTACACGCACTAAGGTTTTCGTGGTTAGCACCTACATAAGCCACACTCAATCATCAGGTTCGGCTGCATACCGAACCCGGTATCCATACAGTTCGTACACCCGGCCGTCATCACTCGCCTAAATGTTCTCAAGCCAAACACGCCTTGAGTTACGTGTTCATGTTACTGATCACGTGACGGAGTCTCCCAAATTGCACCACGCACGCCAGGGAAAGACGTTGCTCGAACACCCCAAATGACATGAAGAGTCGTAGAGGATACTAAAGCGGGTCGGATTACCTGCCACCCGTGAGGCTCCACCCTTCAGCTTGTGCGCACTGGTGGACAGCGCATACGTGCACCCCCCAAGACATAGACGTCCCGAGATGCACGGTTTTCCGACATAACAAATAAGTTAGCTTGCCACCTTCATTATATGCTAATAATAGTCCTTATGTGGGCCTAGTACCGTTATCTCACCGTATCCTAAGTTTTTGACATAATATGATGCTCAATCCGTGCTCTGTTCCCAACGCAGCTCTGATACCACGCTGAGACAGCCCCACAGGACCTCGTCGGGTGGTGCCGTGTTATGCGGCACCCAACAGCACACGGGTCGATGAACACACATCATATTACATAAATAGTTTAGCGGAAGCGTACAAGAATGTTTTACAAATAAGTATATCAGAGTAAACTACAGCGGAAGACTATCACTCTCACGATTCATATCTAAACTAGCAACAAAGAAACAGTCCAGCCCGCGAACGTTTCTTACTAGCAACACGAAGATCAATCTGCAGCGGCGAGGATGCTCTTTGAGTAAGCACTCAGAGGTTCCTGAGTCTCATCGGCATCCCTTCTCATAAGCATCGAGTCAATTACCTGCAAAACAACTCGGATAGCATCCGTGAGCATAACGCTCAGCAAGACTTAACCGTCACCCTAAACATGAAATTCTAAGTGAGGTTATGAACCTAACATAGGATGGCATAAGCATAATTAAACTCGCCTAAAAGCGAATCCTTACTTTCAGGTATTAATTGCGGCATTTTAAGTAACCCTGGGCACGCCACATCGGAGTCCGCAATCAATCAAGAAATGTTTTTCCCCGATGTAAATTGCTCATGGCATAAAAGAATCGAGTTTGCACTAGCCTATTCATCAAGCTCCAATGAAAGGTAGGATAATACTTCACATCAAGATGATTAGTTCCTTTCTCATGCAAGTTTTTACTACGTCACGACTGTGAGAACAAGTATGCTCGGTCCATTCCGCGAGCGACGGTGATTCGAATCAATAACACCCGGACTACACGACACGTACGCCCTACTCGACGTTGCCTACAACAACCATCACAGACGTCGTACGTGGCAGCCTTTCCCTCGTTTCACCCCCGCTGAATCGATCAAGTCGCCCAGTACAGTAGCTACTCTCATGGTGCACCTTCCGACGTGAGATGTCATGAGAATATCCCCCCACATACTACACACCGGCCGTCCGCCTGAGGCGACCCAAAAAGTCCCAACGACAGCTTCCCGAGGTACATCGGTTTACTGGGTCCCATATAGCCAGCATGAGTCCGGTACACAACTCAAACTTGTTCAACAGGGCCGGACGGATCGGTCCTTTACCGACACGGACAGGTCTACAGCACCCAGGCCCCTATGTCCTGCTGCCCCTACAACCTGGTCTCAACTTTAACTTGCTAATTCATTTACGAACCAATCCCGTATGCCCCTGTTGTTCCTGAAACTGCGAGTAGCATCTCACCACTCGACTTCTACCGAACCGTACATAAGCATGGCAGTTCTACACGGTGAAAGACACCTACCCAATACTCCATGGGTCATTTGGCTATGCAAGAGGAGTATCAATCACTAGACCTAATGCACAGTTCATGTCTCAACCGAAAGTGAATACAAAACAAAAACTTAACAGCTGTTAAATGCAAACCGGAGCTTTCCTGTTTGCAGGGTAGTCGTATATAACAGTTAGTGTCCTTGCAGATCCACCCTTGACTCTCCGGAGCTTGATCCACTTCGATGAATCACTCCTTTGAGTCCCCTTCGTTGTGGTTCCTATTGAGATGCATATGCACATATTTTATAGAATGTAATGGAAAGAAGTTATAGAATTAATTTCTTAGGACAGAGGTTGTGTGGGAAAGCCAAGCATGACTTGGTTTGCCTCTGTTGTGCAAAGAACAGAAATAAACTAAATTGACCTTAAGGCCTTAGCTATACACTAACCCTTTTCCCTAATGAACATAATAGATAAGCTGAAAAGATTTGAGTGCAACTGAAGAACAAGAACTCCAATGGCCTCAAAACTTTTACAGCAGGTTGTATACTACCTAAGGATTTAGCTTGCCAAATTGCAGCTAAAGTGGAGTCATATTGTGTCCTCCCCAATTCTCCCAATATCTCTTATGTATTCCCACCTATACACAAGTATGGAGAACAAGAACAGGGAGTTCCAGGACTCATCATGGGCTGATAATTTACATGTGAGTTCTTGATCACATGAGGGTCATCTGGTCCAAAATTCAGCCCTTTTACTTGGGTAGTTCTCCCAGAACAATTCTTTAAGCATTTGTAATCAACAGAATTAATTCTGTAGTAATGTGCATTTTCATGCCCAACTAAGTGAACTACAATTCCAAGTTTGTCCCAGAGAGCTTGCCTAAATTTTCCTATGATTTTTGGAGCTATGGATTGCTCAGAACAGATTTTTGAAGTGGGAAACATTTTCTGAAAATGTTTCTGGACTCTTATGAACACAGCAGATTGTTTTTAGTAGATTCTTACTCAAATGATCTTCAAATGAGGTGAAATTTTGCTAGTAGGTCAATACTATGCTAAAGAATATTCTGGCAAAATTTGGGGATTTTTTGATACACCAAACTCCGTCAATAATTCTTTTTCAGAAAACCTTCAAAGAACTTTCCAGAATATATTATTGACTTTCATACAAAGATGAGTTCATATTTGGATAGAACTCAGAGAGATGAATCCAACCGAATTGGAATCATTCAAACTGGAGTTTCCTACAGGGAGATATGAATTTCCAAAGATTGAGCTAAGTCTGGAATTATTTTTCTATTGAAAATCCCACTGGGCCCGCTTTTTAAACCCCAGCCAATCAGATTGGGGCCACAGCGGTTCACAGGATTGTACTGCATAGCCACAACAGATCCTATCCACAACAGATCCTCCTTTTAAACTCTTCAGACACTGACGGCTGGGACCCGCCCGCTCTTCTTCTTCCTCCCGCTGTTTTTCCCGCGCCCGCGCTGCCCCTCGCCGGCCCGACGCCAGAGCTCACCCGCTCGCCTTCTCCGGCCACCGCACCGAGCTGACACTACAGGATTCCCGTCAGCATACGACCGCTAAAACCGTCGTATATAAAGCAGAAGCCGTCGTATATAGTTTATATACGACGGCAGTTGTTTATATATGACGGTTTGTGGCCGTCGTATATATTTTGTCGTATATATAGTTATACACGATGGCACCGTCGTATATAACAGTATATATACGACGGCCACTTATATACAACGGCCCGTTTCGTAGACTTGGCCCAGTGGGCCAGGGCCTTTATATACGACGGCTGGGCCCTGGCTGTCGTATATAAGGCCTTATATACGACAGCCGCTGGGCCCTGGCTGTCGTATATAAGGGCTTATATACGACAGCCGCTGGACCGTGGCTGTCGTATATAAGAGCTTATATACGACAGCCTGGCCCAGCCGTCGTATATAATTTAGGCTTATTTACGACGGCCTTGTATAGCGGCCGTTGTATATAAACTATACAGGCCGTCGTATATAAGCTTTTCCATTTTTTTTTAAAAAAATTGAAAATGGCTAACCTGGCTCGAAGGCCAGCTACACATCCAAAGACAACAACAAAACAGTTTGATATATAAATTCACAACAAAGTGCAATAGTACACATCGACAATCACGAAGTCTGACATCCACACAAATAAAAACAAAATCACAAATCTATTGATTACTAGCCCCTCCACTACCTCCGGGAGCGAAGAAGTCATCCTGCCGCGGTGAACCTGGTGCCCTTAGCTGTGGCGATGGAGTCTGAGCCTCCGTCCCTGATCCCTGCGAAACAAAGTGACATATGTACAATTTTACAATTGTTTTTCTAGGTTCATTAGGATTCTTAGCGGTTGGGGCTTCCACTTAATGTAACTTTCTTTTTATACCTGTACTCCAGGAAACTGCTCCTGTGGTGGCGACGGCTCCAGCACTAACGGAGGTGGCTGCCACAACGATATCTGGATTTGCTGCCCTTGCTGTCGAGCTAGCGCCTGTCATTTCAAACATTACAATTTACAAAACTAATTGAAATGCAATGTAATTAAACTATAATTGTATGTTTCTTACTTCCATTGCCGCTTGCATCTGTGCCATATAGGCATGGTACCCCATGGCAGCCCTGTTGCTCTCTCGCTCTCTCGCCAAGGCCTCCTCCTGCCGAGCCAAGCTCTCCCGAAGCGCCATGACTTCGAGATCTCTCTCGGTGACACGGCGGCTGGAGGAGCCTGCAGCCAAAGACTGCGAGTAGCTGCCTCTCGCAGATCGTGCCTCCCTAGAGTTGACGACTCCAGAGAATATGGCAAGCATAAAAAAATGAATCAATTCAAGGTAAAATTAAATAATCTTGAATTGAAAACAATGAAAGTAAATGAATTCACCTTCCGTGTGCTTTTCCACCTCCTCTTGCATACGCGGCTTGAGGGTCGATGTTCGGGGAGTTTTCCCAATCGAACCCTTCGCCGTGTATCCTCACAGCCTCTTGCCCATACCTAGTCTGAAAAACAATGAATTGTGTAAGTTCAACAACATATATAGTGTCAAATAATTTCAGAGGTCATGAAACTTACCAGGCGCTCCGCTGCGTACTGACTACACTGCTCCGGCTGAGAAGGGTCAGCATGACCTCTCCTATAGACCGCAGTAGCACTCGGTCGCACGCCGGTCTCCTTTTCCTGTGAACATATGTTAGTATGAACAATACTACATTATGAATATAATAAAAACTACCAAGAAACTTACCATCCGTTTAGCCATTCGCACAAAACCTTGGACGCCCATACCGTGCTTCCCTGAGCTCCCTCTGGCATCTCGAGCCTTTTTGGACTTAGCGATGAACTCATCGCTAGCCCAATACCTGCAAAGGGCTCGGTAATCTTCAGTTCGTCCCTGTAACCAAGGGACACTAACCTGCACACATGCGTAGTTCATTAGGTGTAGATTCATATGAAATTTCAGCAGCATAACCCCGCTGTTCTCCAACTGCACGTCCAAAAATGGAGCAGCGGAGAACATTAGGGTTACGCTGTCGAAACTACGTCTAAATCTAGACCCCGCGTCTCATTATAAGAATGCCCTCTCGGTCACTCCTAGGCTGTCCAAAAAGGGACAATTCCGAACCTACACGCCTCACATGCGTAACACGTGTCAGACGGGCTGGTTCGAAACGGGTGGCGCATATTGTAAAGGTTTACGGCAATCTTTCATCTCTGAGTGATTTCAAAGAGAGAGAGGAAAGAAGAATGAGAGAAGGAAAGAACCATAGTTGTTAAGGCATCGCTTAAGCGTCGCTTAAGCGGTAAGGTGCCTGGGGACCGTAAGGCGTCCCATCGCCTTAGATCCCGGCGTAAGGCAGGTGAATACGGCGGCGGCGCTTGCACACAAGGGAGGCGGCGGCGGTGCCCGCGCACAAGATCTTGCGTTCGTATGAGGTTGAGCGCCGGCAGATCCGCGGCAGCCGGTCAATGGAGGCCGACGAGTGCCGATAGATGGACAGTCCCACGGCGGAGGAGGCCGAGCGCCGAAGGATTGGCAGTTCCGCGGCAGAGTTTCTGAGGCCGAGCGCTGGCTAAGCCGCGGGGGGGGGGGGGGGGGGATGGGGGATCGGAGGCCGAACGCCGCGGGGGGGGGGGGGGGGGAGGTGGTGGGGGGTAGGGCGAGGCGGCCTAGGTTGTTCACATCGTGCTTTTGTAGACGTATACGTTACCACTAAATGGGTCGTATCGGGCCCTAAGCCCATTTATGTACATATAGTACTTTTAAACACCCAAAAAATCGAAACAATAATAAATTAAACTATTAACTCATATGCATTAATCATCTAAGCAATTAACAACTCATCTAAACAAACATAATTACCGTAGTTAACAAGCTTATCAATTCTAAGCAATTAAAAAAACACCTAGCTAGCAATTCAAATAAACCTGGGCAATAATTAAACCTAAGCATATCATTTCATCTAAATCTAAGAAATTATCCACTAAACAATAAAAAACAAACAAGCATAATATAAACAATTGGTAATTAAAAAACCAAACTTTCTAGATGGGGAGGGAGGCGGGCGACTTACCTCACGGTGGAGGCGGCGCGGCACGGTGCGGCTGACGGCGTGGAGGCGGACCGGCATGGTGCGGCGGCGCACAGCGCGGGGTGGAGGCTGGGGCGGGACCTCCGGGCCGGCGGCGGCAGCTGTTGGGCGGGTGGCGGCCGGGGCGGCGGCGGGCGGGCGGCCGGGGCGGCGGCTGGCGGGGCGGCCGGGGCGGCGGCCGGGGGGGCGGCCGGGGCGGCGGCCGGCGGGGCGGCTGGCGGGCGGTGCGCCGGCTTGCGGGGGCGGCCGGGGCGGCGTCTGGCGGCGGGGGCGGGTGGTGGCCGGGCGGCGGCTGGCGGAGGCGGGCGGGCGGCGGCTGGCGGCGGCGGGCGGGCGGCGGCGGGCAGCGGCCGGGGCGCTTAGGGCTGCTCGGGCTCGGGTCGGCGCGGGCGTGAATGCCCGCGCCGACCTGAGCCCCCACGGGTATATAAGCCTTATTTACGACGGCCCATCCGTAGGCCGTCGTAAATAAGGCTTATTTACGACAGCCTCGGTGTGGCTGTCGTATATAACTGCTATATACGACAGCCTAGGGTTGGCTGTCGTATATAACACTTATATACGACAGCCACATACTAAACAACGGCTGTACTGTCGTTTATAAACTTATATACGACAGCCTCGGCTGACCGTCGTTTGTAAGTTTATATACGACAGCTAGCCGTCGTATGTTATACTGGCTGTCGTATGTTGCCCTGTTTCCTGTAGTGTGAGGTTTGCCGCCAGGGCGTTTATGACGTCGAGGAACATATCTGCAGGGTCATCTAGGGTTGCCGGTGACCGGAAACACCCCGGCGACGTGGGGCGGTCTTTGCTGCCTTTCAGCGCCGTCGACCAGGGTTCCTAGTCCTCTAACAGAGCGACAAACACGTGCTACAGCATCAGTGGTTGATCACCAAGCTCGGCATGGACCTCAAATGGCCCGGGAATGGCCGCAAACCGGACGTCACCGTGCGGCCGACCGGTTCTGCCGCGATCACGCTCGGTAGAGCTCAAAATTCGTGGTTTCCAGTTAATTTCATGCCACGGATGCTAAAGAGGATATGACCGCCGGCTAGTCCAGCTCCTACGTGCAAAGTTTGATGCGCTAAGAACGAATAGGAGTGGAGAATTTTGGATTCCCGTACCGGATGCTCGGGTTGAAGCCGCCGGAGCAAGAACTTCAAATTCGCCGGCTACGCTCCACGATTCGCTCCAAGTTTTGGGTGAGAGCAGTAACATAGCAGAACGCTCCTATGGCCGTGCTTGATCGGGCTTGGAAACTTCTGTGGAGAGCTGTCCACGTGAAGCCGACCGTCGGTTCTTTTGAGGTCGCCGCGAAATGGTTGATTGAGGGCTCGCGAACGCCGGGACTTGGTTGTTTTTGGGTCAGGGGAAGATAGCAACGGTTGCGCCTCAGTGGTTAGCCGCTCAGAGGCAGTGAGCGCGATGGTCTCCGCCGGTTTCCCGATCGACCGAGAGCGGACGAGGGAAGAATGGCTGTGCGGCGTTCATGCGAGGGGAGGAGAACAATCGGGTCTTTGCTCAGACGAGGGCACGATAACGTTGAAGGAAACCGCCTTCGGTGGCCGCGCGTGGGGGGGGAGGCAGCAGGAGGTGTCGGGTTCAGTTCCCCGGGGGCGCGGTGGAACCCCTCGGTGGCGCCCGAGCAGAACAGAAGCAAAGTTCATTTGCTTCATGGTTAATTTTAAGCCTCCAGCTCACTGCCATGTGGGTCCCATCCCACATTCTAACCCCCAAATATCTTCTCAAAGTGACCCTCTCAATCCCCAAAATCCTGAGTTTAAAAGGGTGGCCAGAGTTTGAACTTTCCAAATTCAGTTTGAATGGGTGACACATTTGAATTTGGCTAGAATTTGCACTTTCTTCTCTTTAACTCTCTTTTGAGCCCACCCTACAAATGCAATGTTGGTGATAACACTTTTCCCTATCCATCCATCTATATGGCTGCATGTTTATTCAAAGTTCTTGGTTACCACATGTGTGAACTTTGAATCTCAATCTGATTTTTAAACTTACATGCAAAGAGTATTTAACTCCTTATTGGTTCAACACTTTTAAATAAAAAGGTGAGCCTCAAGTTAGATGTTCATCCATGGATTACCTTGCATGAAGAAAAGTTTTTGCAAGTCCAATTTTTCATGTCTTTGCCACACATATGAACTCAAACCTTGGTTTTTATTCATACACATTTTTGGGACTTTTGCAGATGTCCAGCCCGTGTACTCTTCTCGCTAGCAACACGAAGCCATAAGGCAGCGGTCGGGTTCTCCATATGTTAAACGACTCAGAAGTCTCCGAGTCTCACTGGACAACCTCCTCATAAGCACCGATGTTAACCTGCAAAACCACTCATATAGCAAGCGTGAGCACATAGGCTTAGCAAGGCTGACCTGTCTCACCTAAACTTGTAACTCTACATGCTAGAATTGCAGTGTATAATAGGAAATTACTTTGCATAAGACTCGCCTAATTAGTTGGCTCTTACTTTCATGTTTTAGCAGCAAGTTGTTAGAAAACCTCGTGCTAAGGCACATAAGAAGTCCGCAATCAAACAAGAATCGCATTCCTCTTATGTGCTTTGCCTAAGGTTGAAAGGAACTTTAATTTGCTCTAAACTAAAGCATTTCATTAACCAACAACGTCAAGCTTTCAAGTAGCAAATTTTCTCATGACACTAGTCTATTCTTTCTACGTCACAGTACCGTGAACAAGTGGTACTCACTGACTGTTAGGGACAGCGATTATAATCGATTTACACCTGCAGGGTTACCCGAATAACCGTCACGTTTGCCCGTACTCGATGTTGCCTACATCAACCACCACAGACGTCGTATGCAACCACCTTTCATCCGTTAGACAAGTGTTGAACCGGTCCTATCGTCCCGAGCAGGAGGTCTCTGCGCCGAGCATCCGCAGTTCCCGCCAGCCAAATTTACACCTCGCTGCTCTCAACCTACCCTCTGGATGACAAGCAATGCATCAACAGATCGCTACCCAAATTACATCGGTTTCCCGGTTCCCATATATCCGGTAGGTGTTCAGTACTGTTCTAGCTTGTTCAACAGGCCCGCACACGACTTGGTCCTCAATCGACACAAGCGGAGCTATGGCACCCAGGCCCCAAAGTCCTGCTGCCCTTACTCTCCGCTCGGTCTCATTTTTCTTGCCATGTGATTCATTTGCTATCTCTAACCGAGTTGTGTGCCTCTAGTGAGAGGGCCCGACACCCGATCACGGGGCCGTGCCGCTCGCCCGGGAATCGCATTGGGTGGTGCTGTGATATGCGACACCCAACAGCACACATATAAGGAAAATATATTACATAAATCAAAAGCGGAAGCTTACAAGTTTCTTTGTAAATAATTTACATCAAATAGCTACAGCGGAAGACTATAATAATTTCATGTTGAATAACTACTAAGCACTCGAGAAGATGTCCAGCCCGCGGATTCTTCTCACTAGCAACACGGAGACAAACTGCAGTGGCTGGGCTCACCATGTGATAAACGACTCGGCACTCTCCGAGTCTCACCGGACAACCTCCTCATAGCATCTATATTAACCTGCAAAACCACTGATACAGCAAGCGTGAGCACATAGGCTCAGCAAGACTGATCCGTCTCCTCTAAACAAGAAACTCTACAGGCACGACGGATTGAAATAGGTTAGCTGAATTTTCATAAAGGACTCGCCTACAGTAGATCCTTAACTTTCAGATTTGAAGCCTCATTTTAAAGACCTTGAGCCGAACCGCATTGCAACGCAACAATCAAACAAGAAACGCTTTGTTGCGATGCTTCTTGCACAAAGTGAAGTAAACTTTAATTCGCGCTATCTCTAATTCAAGCATGGTTACAATACAACTTAAATCACAAGCCTTATCAAGTTCAAAGGTATTCACTTCAGTTCTTACTACGTCAAGATGCAGTAGGCAAGTATGCTCAGATGACCGCGAGCGACGGTGATTCAAATTAGTACACGCCCGGACTACACGACACGTACACAAATACTCCGAGTTTCCGGCAGCAACCTCGACTGATGTTGTACGCAGCCAATAGGTCCAGCGGCTACGTGTCACATTCTCGGGCAAACCACACGGGGCCACAGGGTTTTTCCTGCCTGGACACAAATTGATCTGAGGCTGCAGAGGATCCCAAATAAAATTCTTCTCTCACTGACAACGGGCCCGGCGGCTTCATCTTCAACCTCCGGCTCCCATGCGCCCGCGCCGCCCGAGCTCGCCGGAGCTCCTCGGAAACCGCCTCTCTGGCCTCCTCCCAAGTGCCCACTCGCCACTAGCCCCTTATTCCTCGTGCTGAACATGTTGGTGAACTTTCCCCGCACCGGCGACAGCTCTAACGTAGCTCGCACCGAGCGGTGGCTCAAACCGACATTCGGCGATGTTGCCCAGCCCTTCTAGCACGCCAAAACCTCGGTGGAGTGGCTCTACAGCACCGGTGGAACATGGAAGAGCTTGACATGGAGGCAAAAGGGACCGGAATTGGATCTAAGGTGGGTCTCACCATGCGCCCACGGCTTCCCGCCACAGTCACCGTCGGAAAAGTTGGAAATATGCTGTCTACAGTGGGTTGCATGCTAGGGTTCCAAAGAGAAATTATTGCCTACCAAGTATAGCTCGTGTGAGTGCAATTTGGTGGGCTATAAACAGGAATCAATCAGGAATTTCGATGTTCCTTACCCACAGGTCGTTTTGCACCGATCGGGACAAAAACTGAAATTCCGCTGGCGACGATCCACGGTTGGACTTGAGCTTCGGAGGTGAGCAGCGTGGAACCTTGGCACGTCCAAAGGTGCCCTTGCATGGACATGAGAAGCTCCTAGTCGAGCTGTCCACGTGAGCTCCTTGCCGCTTTTTTTTTTGGCCGCCACGGAAACACTTGGCTCTCAGTGTAGGGGAGGCCGATAGCATTCGGTTTTGTGTCAAGGAAGTCGAGGACGATGCCCTAGTGCCATTTTACTCTTCACCGAGGCTTTGCATGAGATGAAAACGCCGGCTCCCGAGCTACTGAGGTGTGGCGGTGGTGGTATGCAGTTTGTGTGCGCGAGAGAGAGGGAACCTATGGCGGACCGGAATCCACTCTTCCAGGATCGCAGAGGGTGGTGCCGCGCGATGTGACACCCGACAGCACACATCATAAGGATACATTGTATTACATAGAAAACAAAATGAGATGTGCAAAGTAGTACACTTGTTCAGTTACAAACTAAGGTATACATTACACAGTGGAAGTTTTCATTTGTACAACTCATGCCTGCCTATCTAGCAAAAGTCGGTTGCCCAGCCCCAGGGAAACCCACACTAGCTGCACTCCTCAGCTCAGCGCGGCGTGTACGGCTCCCACTCAGCCGTTGTCCCCGACGGAGGGTAACCCTCGCCGGTGGACTCGTACCCCGAGTCCGTGGGTGGCTCCTCACCTGAAAAACACTTAAGCAGCATCCGTGAGCACGATGGCTCAACAAGACTTAACCGACTCACCTAGGCATGAAACTATACATGTAGGGTACAATGAACATGGGATGGTAAAATTTCAGCAAATGGACACGCCTATAGTTGATCCTTAGTTCATCTTTTAGCCACAGTTAACAGTTCATGAATCTGAAATTTAATAAGCAATTTTTGGTGACACACATGTAACAATACAATTATATCATACAGCAGAATTGAATCATAACATTCCATAAATTATCTACGTTACGACACAGTGAACAAGCGGTACTCGTCACTGCAAGGGACGGCGAATCGACTCGATATACACCTGCAGCCATACCCAAAGAGCACATCACGTATGCCCACCCGTGGAGCTGCACAGCACGCTCACTCAATGTCGTACGGGACAACCTTTCACCCAACAGCCCAAACGTCGAACCGGCCGCACCAAAGCGAGCAGGAGATTCCCTACACGGAGCATATCTCTATGCCCGTTAGCAGATTTCCACCTTGCTTCCCTCAGCCTACAACTATAAATCGGTGCGTTATGCCTCGACGCCCGGAGGTAAAAGTTACATCAGTTTATCAGGGCCCATATATCTGATTACCTTCGGTACATTCAATACTTGTTCAGCAGGGCCGCACACGGATCGGTCCTCAATCGACACGGACAGGGCTGCACACAAAAGACGTCCTCTTGCTGCGCCCTAGCCCCTGCCAAGTCTCATTTTCATTACTAAGGTGATCTCACATCACTCGAACCAATCCCGTGTGTCCCAAGCCTAAACTCGCGAGTAGATTCCAACTACTTGACTTGTACCGAAGTCCTATGAATCATTAAGCATAGCCTGTCTACTCGAGGTCTTAGACACTACCCTCACTCTTATAGGCAAATTCTGGTTATGCAAGTGGGATTCCATCCATCCTACACCTAATGCACATTCATACTTCACACTAGACATGTAAACAAAGCAAAACTTTATAAAAAGGTTAATGCAAACCGGGGCTTGCCTTGTTGCTGCTAGTCAGTGGTTAAGTCTTCATCCGGAAGAAGGAAGTCAAGTACTTCCGGAGTCTCCTCGCCTTCAGTGACTACACGTTAACGAGATACTACATGTCAATTCAAATGCAATGTTTAGAATTGAATAAGTAGTTATTATAACTCTAGCTAGCCCTCCCCTTCGGTTCTGAAATTTTTATGGTGGCTTGGTAGGGTCCTAACCAGAGTCTTGACCAAGTTTCATTTGAAACAAAGTTCATTTGAGCTTTGTACAAATAAAAGCCTCTTTGGACAATATTAGATTCTCTAAGTAATTCCAGGGTTTTTCATGGCTCCAACCATTACTTTATGGAAACTAGAATTTAGGATGGTTCTAATGGAATTGGTTTCATGTCATTTGAAGAATCCTAGAGGAAGTTGTGCCCTAAACAAGATTTGAGAAAATCTGAAAAATGTTTCTATACATTTTTCTATTTTCTCAGGGCAGTTCAATTAATCACACCATTAGGGGGACTAAATA
The DNA here is from genome assembly GCA_030760725.1 of Neostapfia colusana. Classification (NCBI taxonomy): domain Eukaryota; kingdom Viridiplantae; phylum Streptophyta; class Magnoliopsida; order Poales; family Poaceae; genus Neostapfia; species Neostapfia colusana. The sequence goes on from JASWHV010000003.1 coordinate 36,131,941, forward strand.
AATTTGTATGGGTCTGAAAATATTACTGTTACTCCAGGATTTTCCAATGAACCTTCCAGCAAAATTTCAGAATTTTTCATAAAGTAATTCTCCAGATAAAATTCCTAACAGTTGGAACTTTAGGGATTTAATTCTGGAAAACTATTACGTTTCATGAACTGAAATTGGTATTGCTGGAAAGTACTCAAAATTCTGAGTTCAGCACAATTTGGTTCACTGAATTTAGAGCTTCCTAACAAAAGTTCTATGCATTTGAAGTTTGAACTAAACTGGAAAATCCCCAAAATGTTTAAACTCTGCGGGTGGGGCCCACTCCTCAAATCGGCCCACTGAGAACGGGGCCACACCGTGGCCCACGGGGTTTTTCCCGCTCTGCCGCACTGAATCCCGGCCAAAACTGGATCCCCGCACGAGAACAGAGGCTGACCAGTTCACAAGCGTTGCCCAGGGGTCTCCATGAATCTAGAAACCTTCTTCGGGTCCAAAGTCTTGGTCATTATACACCATCTCATTATCTTGGCCTGAGCAGCAATATAAACCAACAAAATATGCAAGGTTGAGTACCGATGGTACTCAGCAAGTGTGGAAAAGTTATGTCATGCATGGCTAGAGCAAGGAGAGGTTGAACTCATGGTTAAAGCACTACGCAATTAATACCTATCACCTTAGCTTATTAAGCACCTACATTACTACACAGGTGAAATGGTTCCAATTTCCCATGCCATCATCATAATCAAATAACCACAACATCATTTCCAATGTTAAGCTCCCCACTTAACATCCACAACCTCCAAGGTCATCATTCTCTAATCATGAATAAGTCCAAGCCGCTCTTGACCGTGAGCACGGCTGTCATGACAGTTTTGACTCTGCAGAGTTTGCACTATTGTACCCACATGTAGTGATTTCATCCCTCGGTACCGGGTGGACTAAAAGAACCTCCATTATGCCAGTAGCTACGAACCACATTCACACTTCCCAGGTGTGTAGCCAGGAGATCACTATGAAGCCTTTACAAAGGGATTCCCGACGAGCGTGGGCCCACTGAGGTTTCTCCCCTAACAGCATACAAGAGGCTCCAACCCCGCTGCAGTGGCCCCCTCTTGAGCCTTGCGGTTCATATGGTAGTCCAGCTGACACCTATACCCTGCACCATCCAACACACCCATACTACGCCGGGGATACACCTAATTAATTGGCTAAGCTGCCCCATCTCAGCATGTGGTTGGCACGGTAAAGCCAGGTTACATGCTCCATGAACCGGTCCTTAGGATCCAGGCAAGTACTAAACACAAATCCGAGTCTCGTGCACACAGCACACAACCAAAACATCCAACTTTCCTTGATCCCTACCTCTACATAACTCACAATATCTCATTCAAGAGTATGGTAAAATAAACTGATGATCTCATATCCCAAATGTCCCATTCTAAGCATGGCTAAGCATATGCATAATAATAAATGACATGATAAAATAAATCCCAACCCAAGCTACAAGGAAACAAGGTAATGCAATTCTAGGGAAACTTCCTAGTATGGGTTTCATATTTCATTTGACAATGCAAATAATTCTATCTACACATCCCAGCATAGGATCAAAGTGGTCAAGGACACTTGCCTCCTTCCTGCTGCTCTTGAAATGGGTAGTCCTGGTCATGGAAAGGAATAACTTCTCTTGAGCAGGTTCTACATTATACCATCACACATAGCAAAAGAAAAACAACAATCCATAAGACATAGTTCACACTTCCACTTCATACAAACCACACATTCATATTTATGAAAGTCATTCACCATTATATGTGTTGTGGTAACTCTATGTGTGTTGATTTGTTGCTTGCATGCACTTTTAATCATGTGTACATGATTCCTACTTTTGTGTGCACATTTATACTTACACACTATATATATGAGTTTCCAATTTAAATAAATTCCTTATATTTAATTACTACACCTTTTAGCTACCAAGTATGCATGAAAGGTATTTTTCCTTCTCCATGTGTGTCTTCAGAATTTCTATTAACCATAAACTGAATTCTTTGGATTTTAGAACTCCATTTATCATTTTCTAGTTGCTATATTTTCAGATTTCTTTCCTATGCCTAAATGTGAACTTTATTATGAAAATAACAAGCCACATCATCTAAACAGAATAGGTTCTGATCTAAAACATTTACTAATATATTTTTGACCTTTTCCTCTGATATAAACTATTTTACAATTATTTTCCCTATTTTCCAGAACTATTCTTTCCTTAAAAATGTGTCCCTAAATGTGAATAATAAATTAAACAGATTCATTTCAGCCCAAAATATATTTTAATCTCACTCCAAAGTTTTTATAAATACTGAGAAAGTTTTTAATTTAATTTTAATATGTTTGTCCCATTTTTTTAAAAATTTTAAACACTAGCCACATATTCAATTTCCTAAATTAAATATTAAACAGGGCTAAAAAAAAGTAAACTCACCCCACTACAGGGTCTATAATATTATTTTAACAATTTTCAGGGGTCTAGCTATACATAACAGAGGAGTTTTTCCTATTTTTATTAAGTCCAGGGGCTAAAACTGATTTTTAAATGAATTTACATGATTTTCTGAAGTTCTAGGGGCTAGATCAGAAGTTTCCGGGGCTAGCTCTTATTTCCCGAGAACCCCAGGGGGTAGCACGTAAGATTTCCAGTCTTTATAACGCGGGGCTGACGTGGACCATCCGATTTAAAACAGACGGCCGAGATTATAACGTCGAACCGGTACGCGGGGATTTAATGTCTACCGTGCTATTTAAAACAGACGGCGCACAAGCGGCCACGTCGCTCTGATCGAGCGCGGGCGGCGCTGCCCGGCGGCGCACGGCGGCGGGAAGCAGCGATCTCCCCGGAGACTTTCGGATTTTCGAGAATTGTTACTATAACTGTGATTTTATGGCATAGATCGGTGGAGGGGAGGTCGGGGATCTCACCTCGGGGGTTTTCTTGAGCTCGGAGGTCCTGGAAAGCGACCGGCGACGAGGTCCGAAGTGAAACCACGGCGAAGCTCGTCGGCGCTGTGTTTGAACCGCAAGTCACCGAGTTTTCTGCACCTGCAAGGTTCCCCGGAGGTAGTGGATCAAGACCAGCAAGTTAGATCGGAATTTCCGAGCGTAGATTGGCCAGAATTCGCCGGAGAAGGCTCGGGTTCTCACCGGAGCAAAAACGGCGGATCGCATGGGAAAAAAAGAACGAGGCCGGGGTTTTTATAGACGGGGAAGGGCGGCGGGGTGGTTTACATCGAGTTTGCGTCGCCACCTAGTGAAATTCGGCTGGGATTCGCAGAAATCCGGATCGGTTTGGATTCGGGGTGAGAGAGTCCCGGCGCGGCGCGAGGTAGAAGAAGGGCTGGCGGGCCTCGCCTGTTAGTGGGAGGAAAGAGCACGTGCGGCTTAGGGCTGGCGCGGTTGCTGGGTGGGCCGGCTGGCGGGTTTCGGCCCACCGTGCTAGGTCACCGTCGTCAATAACTCCTCGGGTGGACCCGAGTTAAGTTAAAGACGGCGGCCGCCGTCGTCAATAATTTATTGACGACGGTGCTCGTCTAGCCGTCGTCAATAACTAAGTTATTGACGACGGTGCTAAGAAACTGTCGTCAATAAGGACCTTGTTGACGACGGTGCTAGGTCACCGTCGTCAATAACTCCTCGGGTGGACCCGAATTAAGTTAAAGACGACGGCCGCCGTCGTCAATAATTTATTGACGACGGTGCTCGTCTAGCCGTCGTCAATAACTAGTTATTGACGACGGTGCTAAGAAACTGTCGTCAATAAGGACCTTGTTGACGACGGTGCTAGGTCATCGTCGTCAATAACTCCTCGGGTGGACCCGAATTAAGTTAAAGACGACGGCCGCCGTCGTCAATAATTTATTGACGACGGTGCTCGTCTAGCCATCGTCAATAACTAAGTTATTGACGAGGGCTAGATAGGGCCGTCGTCAATAACATTAAAGACGACGGCCCCGTCGTCAATAAATTTGGCCGTCGTCAATGATCGTTTTTCCTGTAGTGAGTGGACCAGACCCCCCCCCCCTTCGTCTACCTCGCGCCATCCGGTGGCTCCTGCGGCGGTGCCTCGCCGGAGTTCTCTCTGCCGGCCGTTTCGCTGCACGAGCTTCGATGGTTCTCGCTGCCTGGGCCCAACTTGGCTCGAGGAACACGCTGGTGCCCTCACCGTTTCGCTGCACGACCTTCGATGGTTCTCGCTGCCTGGGCCCAACTTGGCTCGAGGAACACGCTGGTGCCCTCACCGAAGCTCGGCGTTGGCCGGAACCATGCTCGCGACGGTGACAGTGGCTCTCTACTCCGGCGATGTCGCCCGGGCTACTCAGGGCCTTATTTTCTGATCGGTTTGCTCCTACAGCTCCGCTGTGGCATGCTGAGCACGAACATGAGCTCGGTTGGCCATGGAAACGGCCGGAGATAGGACCTCACCATCGACCTAGGGTTAAAACTGCGGTTGCTCAAAAAACTCTAGTAGCAGCGCCAAGACTCGACGGTTTTCGATGGTGTTTGATCCTAGGTGGCTGTGGGAACGTGTAGAACTTGTGCTTGGCTGGGTTTACGCAGTGAAGGACCGATCACCATGAATTTCAGATTCTTTGCTAGCTCGATCTTTTAAACACCGAGGACTAAACGTGGAAATACTCACCCTACAGAGCATGAAAGGGGGTAGGATCTTCACCGTGAGTTCGAGCAGTCTCCGGCGCATCTCTTTGCTGTTGATCGCCGGTCGCGAGAACGCCTGGATTAGCGGCGCGACGAGGAGCCGAGGGGAGCGGGGGGGGGGGGGGGGGGGAGTGTTTTGCCTCGGCTGTGTGCGGGCAACGTGAAGAGGATGAGGCCGGCTTTTGTTGGGCAGGCGGTTTAACCGGTGTTGCACCCGGCGCCTTCGGTCACCGAGCAAGAGGTGGCAGGGGTGAGGCGGTCGGGCGCCGACGTCTGCCGTGCGCTGGCGCGCGTTCTCAGCCGAGGGAGGAAAAATCACTGAGTATACTTCTCTGTTAAGGCTGCTGACAGGTGGGGCCTCCCCTCAAATTCCTTTTTGAATTTTTTTCCTCTCTATCTGTACTAAAATATCCCCAGCTACTCACAATTGAATGTGAGGCTAAATCACCAAGTCATAGTTTGAATTTGGTTTCACAAATTTGAAATTTGTTTGTCTAAATTTGCTTCACATCTGAACTGAAATTCAAATTCAGTTTTGAATTCTTGCAAATTTAGCTCCCGACAAGATGAAGTCCAATGGGGATGAAAATTGGTGGACTAACTCAGAAAAATGTGCTGAGTTTTGAATATGAAGCTAACTTTTGAATTTAAGTGATGAAAGCTGCTGCAATTTGAATTTACATTCAAATTGGCCTATTTTTCAAATGACTCCAAAAGTGTCTCAAAAAGTGTTGGATTTGCATGAAACTTGGCTTGAACCTTCCCAAGACTTTTTGAATGTGGCCTAGAGGGGGGGTGAATAGGCCTTTAAAAAAACCTGCACACTTAATAAAGTTATCAGAAACTTGACTGACCGGACTAGTCCGGTTGTGTGGGCGGACTAGTCCGGTGTGCTAAATTATTTGAGTTTATTAAGTGTGTCTCACAAATTTAATCTTTCAGCAGCGGAATGAGAACAAGAGTTATTATAAATTAAATTTATTGTATGGATGCACGTGCAAACTTATAAGGAACTCAAACGATGACTAGCAAACTAGTGATCTAATGTATCAAAATGTAAAACAAATGAGAGACAAGAGACACGAATATTTACCGAGGTTCGATATCACCAAGAGATCTACGTACTTGTTGAGGAAGCTCACAAAGAGCCGGGTTCCCAACCCTTTCCCTCTTCAAGTCACCACAAAGGCCGACTTGACTCCACTATCACGGGTAATCACCGAGTTTGTGGAGCAACCTCACACGTTGAGGGCTCCCACAAGAATTACAGTAAGAAGGTAATCAAACACACTCAATAAGATTACAATGCAGAATATGAGTGTAGAGAAATCAAACCCCAAGAGCTCAAAATGAAAGAACGACGATCTCTCAATCCCAAATCCAAGTATTTGATTGATCTTGGCCTTTTTGCACCTTAGATGTATGGAGAGATGTGTTTTTGGGCTCTTGGGTCAGGTGGCGGCGCTAGGGTTCAAGCTTTTGACAATATGTGTCGTATCCTCTCAGGGAAAAGACGAAGGACCTCTTTTTATAGGCTTTCCCAAAAATTTACCGTTGTTAAACCTACTACCGGACTAGTCCGGTATATTATCGGACTTGTCCGGTCTACTTCCAGAGGGTTAACCGGACTAGTCCGGTCCACAAACCGGACTTGTCCGGTGCTATGTGAAATGGGGTTTCAGAAACTTCAGCGGACTAGTCCTGTCGCTTGGATGGACTAGTCCGCAGTCCTCTAAAGAGGACAACAGAGACATGACCGGACTAGTCCGGTCTAAAACCAGACTTGTCCGGTTGCATTCCAGTGAGCTGACCGGACTAGTCAGGTTCACAAGGCGGACTAGTCCGGTGCACTATGTTTGCGTCTTCCAGAAAGTTAAACGGACTAGTCCTGTCCCTGAACGGACTAGTCCGGTTTTCAGTGGATTTTAGTTGATTTTTAAACCCCTTACCCTTATTCAAAGTCATGAGCTCTTGGGATTTGTCTCTCACACACACCCTATACATTTTCATCTACTTTGTTCTTCCAAATTCCACTAAAGTCTTCCTTTTCGGGCACCACTCTATTTTTCATCTTTTTGTGCGCACCTAGCTAGTTCACTTAGTTTGTCCTGCAATCATTTTGTTAGGATCTCATATGCTTGTCATCAATTAGCCAAAACCCACAAGTGATTTCCTAGATGCACTTTCAATCTCCCCCTTTTTGGTGATTGATGACAACCATTTGAGATATCACAATTGAGAATAAAAGGTTGATTTTCATAAGGTGTGCACATATGAGAAGAATTCACAAAAAGCTTCTCACATATGCACACACCTTATGGTGGGGTGCCTAACAAGTGTGTGATAAACAAAATGTGATAGAATAAAGACAAACAATAGTGAACATATAGTGCATCACACATAAGATAAGAAATAGTGCATTACAAGATTTTAAAATAGGTACATGTCCTTGACCACAAAAGAGCTTAATAACTAATACTAGATAGAAATAGTCCAAATCTAATCTCAATCTTCCCTAATCTCAATCTCTCCCCCTTTGGCATCAAGGCACCAAAAAGGGAAAAATTGAGGGGAATCACTCACCGCTGCCTCCTCCGTCAGTCTCAGTTTGATCTTCATCTTCAGCATCCATGGGAGCAGGATCTTCCTCTGAGTCCTCGGAGGCGGGCGGTGATCCAACGGGCTCAATCTCAAGCTTTGCACAGATAGACTTGATATTGGCATTGACGTACTGTTGATGTTTCTTCCTTGCAAGCTTTTCTTTGTGCTGCCTGTCTTCGATCTTACGGCAGCAGGCAAAGATGGGGGAGAGCATTTTGAGGATGCCGCTGGATGATTCTTGGGCAGGTGGAGATCCAGGAGGAGCAGCTGTAGATCTAGTGTCATCATGAGCTTGCTTTGATCTCCTCTCCACTGGTGGAGAGGACGGGGCAGTTGGAGCCGGAGGGAGAGTGTACTCGGTGGGTTTTTGCGGCTTCAAGCCCGTATGCTTGACATCCTTGACAAACTCGAGTCCCGTCACTTTCTCAATCATGTACATGATATACGGTGCGTATCCACAGGACCTATTGGGGGTAATTGAGATGTTCACAATGTCATTGTAAATATACTCAAAGACATTGAATGGTCTCCTCCCACTAATGACCTTCATGAGAGTCCTCAAGGTCCCTTGTATAGTTCCTGCATCTCCATCCTTCGGAGCTATAGTCTTTCTCAAGACTCTATTTAGGACCACGAAGAAGGGCTTTAGATATTTGATGGTGGGAGGAACATATGGCATCCTTGTGTCATAGAGAAATTCAAGTTCCTCCTTCTCCAGAGGTTTCAGATTATGAATGACCAGTTCATGATCCAAAGTGTGTTGGAGGTGAAGAATCCTAGCAAATTCATCATACGTGACACTATACCTTGAACCATGAGTCATCCAAGTAAGATTGTCTCCATCATCACGAGCAAAGTACAGAGTGGAGTAAAACTGGGTAATTACTTCATTGTTCCAGTCATACTCAAAGGATAGCAGGTCCGTCAGACTGTGCCTCTCTAACGCTTCCACCATCTCACGAAAGGCAGGATACCTCTTTGACTTCAGATATTCAACATTTAGCCACTGGCTCTCTACTACAGGGTTCTTCATCTTCATGTACACATGCTCGTAGTAGTCTGCATGAAAGTTGCTCCAGAACCTTGGATCGGAACATTGCTTGGGTTGGTCATACACTTGAATCTTCCTGAAATTATCAGCTAGCTCACTCCCTTTTCCAGTGAAATCCTCACTTGAAGGTTGCCTGTTGCGGTGAATAGGGTTTTTCATCTTCAAGGGCCCAAGGGGACCACTAGCAAGTCCCTTCCCTTTATTGAGGATTCTTTTTGGCCCTGACGAGCCCTCAGCAGCATCTTTCCTTAGAGGCCTTTTGCCAATGACTTTCCTCTTCTTAGGTTGATTGTCGTCGGAGGGTGGAGAGTGGACATTGACATCATGTCTCTTCTTCATAACTGTCTCCTTGGTCCTCCTCACTTACTCGCGTTGAACGTCTTCATCAATGTGAAAGGAGCTGTCATCTGAGCCTGAAGACATGATGCCTGATAAGGAGTTCAAGGATTAGATGCAAATGGACTCATTATCGACTTCAAATGGGAACATAGGGGTTCAACTGTCAGAGGCCGGACTTGTCCGGTTTCAGAGTGCGGTCTTGTCCGGTGGACCGGACTTGTCCGCCTCTATGCGCCGGACTAGTCCATCCTGGCATAAGAACCCTAATGTTTCATTTGAATCAAATCTCCTATCTAAGGGCACAAGGGTAGGAACATGGTAGGAATACATCTATTGAGGCAATGTACATCCTTTTGAAATCAAAGAAAACTAGCTAGAACTAGAAAAGTTGAGATTTTGGTTTAAAGGGGGAAATTTACCAAGATTTGAAGATTCGCGTCGAAGAAGTGGAAATCAGTCCGGATGAATCCAGAGGAGGGAGATCACTCATCAAGGGGAGTCTTTTTCGCGGAGAAAACCTCGACTTTGAGGGTTCAACCCAAAAATCACTTTGGGGGCTACGGTTTGGAAGAGGAGAGGGAGAGCAAGTCTAATGAGGGGTGAGGGAGAGGTCTGGTCCGGCCAAGTGCTTCTATATGCGACTGACCGGACTAGTCCGGTGCCCCTGAATTAACCTAATTGTCGTCTGTCCGGACTAGTCCGGTCGACAATCGGACAAGTCCGGTTCCAGCAGACTTGATGCAGATAGTAGAGTTTAGAGGTGATCCAAGGACACTAATTTTGCAAATAGTCTTGGTGATTACGACCAGTAGGCAATCAGCAATCAAACAATGTTCATAATCCTCAAGATTTCTTCATAAAAATAGTTTTCTGAGTAGAAAAGGAGAGGAGGAGCATTTTTTACAATACGGAGCATTTTTTACAATACGGCTCATTTCTTAGTTCACAGAACCTCTTCTCATCTAATGGTTTGGTAAAAATATCCGCAAGTTGTTTTTCAGTCCTAACATGTGAAATAGTTATATCACCTTTTAATGAATGATCTCTAAGAAAGTGATGACGGATATCTATGCGCTTAGTTCTCGAGTGCTCTACAGGGTTGTGTGCAATCTTTATAGCACTTTCATTATCGCATAGAAGCGGGATATGACTTAGATTGTAGCCGTAGTCCCTAAGAGTTTGTCGCATCCAAAGTAGTTGCGGACAGCAACTACCGGCTGCAACATACTCTGCTTCCGCTGTGGAAAGAGCAATGGAGTTTTGCTTTTTAGATGACCAAGAAACTAGGGACCTACCAAGAAATTGACAAGTCCCTGACGTGCTCTTTCTATCGGCTTTGCATCCTGCATAGTCGGCGTCGGAATACCCTATCAAGTTAAACTTGGATCCTTTGGGATACCAAAGGCCCAAGTTGGGTGTGTGCACAAGGTACCTTAGGATTCTTTTTACAGCAATTAAGTGACACTCTTTAGGTGCGGCTTGAAACCTTGCACACATGCAAACACTAAGCATAATATCTGGCCTAGATGCACATAAGTATAGTAAGGAGCCAATCATGGACCGATATACCTTTTGGTCCACATTTGGACCGTCTTCATTGAGGTCGAGATGTCCGTTGATGGCCATGGGTGTCTTGATGGGCTTGGCTTTGTCCATATTGAATTTCTTGAGAATGTCTTGTGTATATTTAGTTTGGCTTATAAATGTACCTTCTCTCAGTTGCTTCACTTGAAATCCCAAGAAGAACTTCAATTCACCCATCATTGACATCTCGAACCTGTCTGTCATTATTTTGCTAAATTCTTCACAGAAGGACTTGTTAGTGGATCCAAAGATAATGTCATCAACATAAATTTGACATACGAATAAATGATCATCAAAATGTTTAGTAAAGAGTGTATAGTTAGCTTTACCAATTTTGAATCCATTTTGAATCAGAAAATCTCTAAGGCACTCATACCAGGCTCGAGGAGCCTGTTTGAGGCCATAGAGAGCCTTACGCAGTTTATAGACATGGTTGGGATACTCCTGATCTTCGAACCCCGGTGGCTGCTCCACATAGACTTCCTCCTTTATCGGACCATTGAGAAAGGCACTCTTGACGTCCATTTGATACAACTTAAAATTATGGTGAGTAGCATATGCCAATAAAATGCGAATGGACTCAAGTCTAGCTACAGGACCGAAGGTTTCATCGAAATCCAAACCTTCCACTTGAGAATAACCTTTGGCCACCAACCTCGCTTTATTTCTTGTCACTACTCCATGTTCATCTTGCTTGTTCCGAAAGACCCATTTGGTTCCAACGATGTTCGCCCTTGGTCTTTCCACTAGCTCCCACACTTTATTTCTTTTGAAGTTGTTCAGCTCCTCTTGCATCGCAATCACCCAGTCTGGATCCCTTAAGGCTTCTTCTACCCTGTATGGCTCCATTTAAGACACAAAAGAATAATGTTCACAAAAATTTGCAATTTGAGATCTAGTAGTTACTCCCTTAGCAATATCTCCAATGATATTGTTGACAGGATGGTCCCTTTGCACACACTGATGTACTCTTGGGTGTGGAATTTGTATAGTTGCTTGTTCTTCATTGTCTTCATGTGTCATGTCTCCCCCTAGATCATTGCTTCCATGATCATCTTGTTTTTCTTGATCTTCCTCAGCCTGATCTTGTGTAGGAGCTCCCCCTTGATCATTGCTTCCTTGTTCAAATTCATTTTGTGTCTCCTCTCGTGGTAGGATATCACCAAGTGCCATTTTCTTCAGCGCTTCACATGGAGCTTCCTTCTTATCTAGCATAGACTTATCGACTTGCTCCACTTGTGAGCCGTTAGTTTCATCGAACACTACGTCACGCGCTACTTCAACAAGGCCGGACACCTTGTTGAAGACACGATAGGCGTAGGCATTTGATTCATATCCGAGCAAGAATCCTTCATCGGACTTCGAAGCAATCTTCGAGGCCCTTGGTTTCTTGTTCAGAATAAAACATTTGCGACCAAAAACTTTGAAATAGGAAACGTTAGGCTTTTTACCCGTGAGAAGCTCATATGGAGTTTTCTTCAGTAGTCGATGAAGGTACAACCGATTTGTGGCATGACAAGCAGTGTTCACCGCTTCTGCCCAAAATCGGTATGACGTCTTGTATTCATCCAACATTGTTCTCGCCATTTCGATCAATGTTCTGTTCTTCCTTTCGGCCACACCGTTCTGTTGAGGAGAGTAGGGTGCCGAGAATTCATGCTTTATACCTTCTTCATTGAGATATTCTTCAACTTGGGCGTTCTTGAATTCTGTCCCATTGTCACTTCTGATATTCTTTACGGTTGATGAGAATTCATTTTGAGCTCTTTTCATGAACTTCTTGAGGATTACCTGAGTTTCTGATTTATCATACAAGAAAAATACCCAGGTAAATATTGAAAAATCATCAACAATTACTAAACCGTATTTGTTACCGCCGATGCTGATGTACGCAATTGGACCAAAGAGATCCATGTGGAGAAGTTCCAGCGGTCTAGCGGTGGTCATCACATTCTTGGCGGGGTGTGGTGCTCCAACCTGTTTTCCTGCTTGACAAGCGCTGCACGGCCTGTCTTTTTCAAAAACCACATCCTCAAGACCACGGATATGACCACCTTTTAGAAGTTTCTGCAGATTTCTCATTCCAACATGGGCTAGCCGTCTATGCCACAGCCATCCCATGTTGGTCTTAGCAACCAAGCAAGTGTTGAGTTCGGCTTTATCTTTGTTGAAGTCAACAAGATAAAGCTTTCCATTCAACAATCCCTTGAATGCAATCGAGCCATCGCTTTTTCTAAAGACGGTCACACCCTCATTAGTGAATAAACAGTTGTAACCTTTGTCGCATAGTTGAGATATTGATAAAAGATTATAATCTAGAGAGTCTACATGTAAAACATTAGATAAGGTGTGTTGAGAAGATATTTCAATGTTACCACTACCAAGGACCTTTCCTTGGCTGTTGTCTCCAAAGTATATACCTTCACTTGGATCCTTGTTGCACTCGTATTCCACAAACATACCTCTCTCTCCGGTCATATGATTTGTGCATACGCTATCTAGCACCCACTTAGATCCACCGGAGGAGTAAGCCTGCAAATAGAATTATTTCTGGGTTTTAGGTACCCAAGTTGCTTGGGTCCTCTCAGGTTAGTCACAAGAGTCTTGGGCACCCACACACAAGTTTTTAAGTTCTTGTGGCGTGGCCCTGTATATTTAGCAATGACTTTTCCATACTTGTTTTTCATGAGAACATAAGAAGCATCAAATGTATGGAACAGTGTTTGTAGCTCAGATTCATGGAATTTTTCTTTAACAAAAATGATTCTATTCTTAGCTTGATTAGGAGTAGACATGTGTCTGTTCCTGTCAAAGCCAAGACCAACTTTGACATTGGGAGGTCTAGTGATCATATATGCACTTCGTGCATATTTGATCTTCTCCTTATCAAAGATGCTGTTTTGAGAAGAATGCATGTCATGAGAGGTTGAAGCATTAGAAATTACATTCTTCTTACTAGAGCAAGTGCAGGTTCTTATTGTTGTCGAGCTCATATCTTTGGAGGAGGAGCTCTTGGAGAAAGAGGAGTCACTTTGTTTGAGCGACTCAACTTGCACCTCAAGGATTTTGTTAACTTTTGACAAGTTAGCAAGTTCTTCCTTGATTGCAATGTGCGAGTCCTCTAACTTTGACTAGGTTTCCTTACTCAAGGCTAGCTCTAACTCAAGCGACTCATTCTTCTCTCTTTCAAGCTCAAGAAGCTTTTCAACTTCTTGATATCTCTTCCTCTCACGGATGAGTATATCTTCTTGTCGGTTGACAAGTTCTTCCTTTTCAAAGATTTCGTTCGACAACATTTTCATTTTCTTTAAAGCAATTTTACTTAGCCCTCTAAATAATTCTTCATTATCACTAGAGCTATCAAAGTCATCAATGGAGGAATTTAGTATAGGAGGAGTAAGTCTAACCTTTTTCTTGCCTTCCTTAGCCATAAGACAAGTGTGGTTGTTCATGTCCCGTCCTCCCATGTTCGGAAAGAGTGTGGCTCTCATAGTTGGTTTCTTGACTGCGATAGTGGCCATCTCTTCTTCTTCATCGGAGGAGGACTCGTCGTTTGAGTCCCACTCCTTCCCAATGTGAGCTTGATGGGCTTGTCTTCTTTTTCTGAAAATTTTCTTTTCTTGAGATCTTGTTTCCTTCTTCTTTTTGTTTTCTTCATAAGTACAGTCCACCATAAAGTGACCATACTCTCCGCAGTTGTAGCAAGTACGTCGAGCCTTGGATTTTCCTTTATCCTTGATTTTGCCTTCATGTGAATTGTTTCCGTGTCTTCTCTTCATCATGCGTTTGAACTTTTTGATGAAGAGTACCATTTCTTCGTCATCAAGATCGGTGCTTTCGTCGCTTGTATCTCCATCGTCTTGGTCTTCACAAGTTTCTTTGAGTTTGGGTCTGCACGTTGCTTTGAGAGCAACTTCTTTCTTTTTAGAAGAGGTGAGCTCGGCTAAGTCTTTGACTTATTGAGCCTCTTTCTCCATCATTTCATGATTTATGATCATTCCCAATAACTCATCGGGAGTCATTTTGTGAAACCCGGCGCTTTCTCTAATCATTGAGCAAAGTGTGACGTTTCTTGGCATGAAGGCTCTTATCATCCTTTTGACTACCTCGTGATCAGTCCATTTCTTACTTCCATAGGCACGGATTTTGTTGATGAGTGCCTTCATCCGATTGTACATGTCTTGAGGTGATTCGCCTTCTTCAATAGCAAATCTCCCCAACTCTCCTTCTAGCATCTCAATTTTGGCTTCACGTACAGACCTATTTCCTTCATGAGCAGTTTTGAGTGTATCCCAGATTTCTTTTGCACTTTCTAGTCCATCGATCTTGGTGAATTCTTCTCTGCTCAGTGATGATGTGATTACTGCAACGGCTTGTGCATTTCTGTGAATCTCTTGTTCTTGTTCCGGAGTGAGTTCTTCATCCGTGTCTGGGATATCTATTCCTGTGCAGATAATTTGCCAAGGGCTGGGATTCAAGGATATTAGATGCATTTTCATGTTGTACTTCCACATGGTGTAGTCACTTCCATCAAACTGTGGGGGCCTTCCCATAGGAATAGAGAGATAATGATTATTTGAATTGAGACGGTTGTAGTTGTAAGGATACCGGGAGTAGTCGTGATGACCATTCCCCATCGTCTTTTCTTCCTCTTTTCCCTTTTGTGCCAGCAGTTTCTTTCTCAGGAGTGCTTTTAGCTGCCTCACTTCTTCATCGTCATGTGGACTTTCTTTCAGCACATCGAAGGCTTTGGCTTCTTGCTCCTCATCGTTGTTGCTCGTCTTCGGGATATCGTTGTTCTTCTCAGAGGCCATTGATCTCTCCGAGATGTGAGTCTCGTTGATGGAGAACTTGACTCTGATACCAATTGAATGTGGCCTAGAGGGGTGAATAGGCCTTTAAAGAAACCTGCACACTTAATAAAGTTATCAAAAACTTGACTGACCGGACTAGTCCGGTTGTGTGGGCGGACTAGTCTGGTGTGCTGAATTATTTGAGTTTATTAAGTGTGTCTCACAAATTTAATCTTTCAGCAGCGGAATGAGAACAACAGTTTTTATAAATTAAATTTATTGTATGGATGCACGTGCAAACTTATAAGGAACTCAAATGATGACTAGCAAACTAGTGATCTAATGTATCAAAATGTAAAACAAATGAGAGACAAGAGACACGAATTTTTTCCGAGGTTCGATCTCACCAAGAGATCTACGTCCTTGTTGAGGAAGCTCACACAGAGCCGGGTTCCCAACCCTTTCCCTCTTCAAGTCACCACAAAGGCCGACTTGACTCCACTATCACGGGTAATCACCGAGTTTGTGGGGCAACCTCACACGTTGAGGGCTCCCACAAGAATTACAGTAAGAAGGTGATCAAACACACTCAAAAAGATTACAATGCAGAATATGAGTGTAGAGAAATCAAACCACAAGAGCTCACAACGAAAGCACGACGATCTCTCAATCCCAAATCCAAGTATTTGATTGATCTTGGCCTTTTTGCACCTTAGATGTATGGAGAGATGTGTTTTTGGGCTCTTGGGTCAGGTGGCGGCGCAAGGGTTCAAGCTTTTGACAATATGTGTCGTATCCTCTCAGGGAAAAGACGAAGGACATCTTTTTATAGGCTTTCCCAAAAAGTTACCGTTGTTAAACCTACTACCGGACTAGTCCGGTATATGATCGGACTTGTCCGGTCTACTTCCAGTGGGTTAACCGGACTAGTCCGGTCCACAAATCGGACTTGTCCGGTGCTATGTGAAATGGGGTTTCAGAAACTTCAGCGGACTAGTCCTGTCGCTTGGATGGACTACTCCGCAGTCCTCTAAAGAGGACAACAGAGACATGACCGGACTAGTCCGGTCTAAAACCGGACTTGTCCGGTTGCATTCCAGTGAGCTGACCGGACTAGTCTGGTTCACAAGGCGGACTAGTCCAGTGCACTATGTTTGCGTCTTCTAGAAAGTTAAACGGACTAGTCCGGTCCCTGAACGGACTAGTCCGGTTTTCAGTGGATTTTAGTTGATTTTTAAACCCCTTACCCTTATTCAAAGTCATGAGCTCTTGGGATGTGTCTCTCACACACACCCTATACATTTTCATCTACTTTGTTCTTCCAAATTCCACTAAAGTCTTCCTTTTCGGGCACCACTCTATTTTTCATCTTTTTGTGCGCACCTAGCTAGTTCACTTAGTTTGTCCTGCAATCATTTCGTTAGGATCTCATATGCTTGTCATCAATTAGCCAAAACTCACAACGGATTTCCTAGATGCACTTTCACTTTTTAAGTGCTAGGGGTGTGCTCAACCTCTCATGTTCATGTGTATAAATCCTACTTTGTGAAAGTTAGGGCTTTCCCTCCTAATAACCCTTTTGATGGAGGTTACTTGCTCTTCACAAATCTTCACAAAATATTCACAAAAAAACTGTGGTGTTGTGAGGTGATGAAAAGTTTTTGTAAGTCCCTATTCTTGGGATTTTACATCCCTCCGCCCTTAAAAGAATCTCGTCCCGAGAATACAAAAGAAGAGACAGCGATGTAATAGGAACTCACCCGTGTTGAGATGCCATGAACTCCAGGTAATTTGAGCGAAGGAATTCCTTGCTCTCCCACGTCGCTTCTTTGGTGGTGTGGTTGCTCCAGAGTATCTTGTAGAACCACAACGTTCGGCTACGCGTGGTCCGGGCTTTCTCATCAATAATTGCCACCGGATATTCATCATATGTCAAATCCGGTTGCAACTCGCCGATGTCTTCGGTAGGAACAGCAGCTGTGTGCTTCAGACATTTTCGCAGTTGTGAAACATGGAAAACGTCATGGACACCAGCAAGAGATGCCTGTAGCTCCATCCTATACGCCTATGGTCCACACTTCTCGGTGATGGCATAGGGTCCAATGAAACGGGGAGCGAGTTTCCCCTTCATGCCGAACCGGTGCACGCCCTTCATCGGAGATACACGGAGGTACACGTGCTCTCCGACGTCAAAGTGCAGCGGTCTACGCCTCTTATAAGCGTAGCTTTTCTACCGGGATTGAGCGGCCTTCAAGTTGGCTTGAATCATCCGAACGCGCTCTTCGGCGTCGTTCACCACATAAACCCCGAATGTGACCCTTTCACCGGACTCGCACCAGTTTAATGGGGTGCTGCACTTCCGACCGTAGAGAGCTTCGTAGAGTGCCATCTTGATACTCGCCTGATATCCATTGTTGTATGAGAATTCCGCCAACGGTAGGTAATCATCCCAGTTTCTACCGTGGTGGATGGCACATGCTCTCAACATGTCTTGTAGTACTTGATTCACCCTCTCTGTTTGGCCATCGGTCTGAGGGTGATAAGCAGAGCTTCTAATCAGCTTAGTACCCAAAGCAGCGTGCAACTGCACCCAAAAGCGAGATACAAATAATGCACCTCGGTCTGAGACTATGGTCTTGGGTACTCCATATAAGCATAGAATCTTCGCTATGTACAGCTCCGCATATTTGCCGGCATTGTAACGTGTATGCACTGGGATGAAGTGAGCCGTCTTGGTTAACCGGTCAATGATCACCCAAATGGAATCATGCCTGTTGGAAGTCAGGGGCAATCCCACAATAAAATCCATGCTCACATCTTCCCATTTCCATGCCGGAATTTTCAGGGGTTGCAGCAGCCCTGATTTTCTCATATGATCAGCTTTCACTCGTCTACACGTATCACACTCAGATACGTACTTAGCTACTTCCCGCTCCATCCGTGTCCACCAAAATTTCTTTTTCAAATCTTGGTACATTTTGTTGCTACCCGTACGAATGGAGTATTTAGACAAGTGAGCTTCATCAAGGATCTTTATCCTCAGCTCCATATCCCGGGGTACGACTATGCGGTCATTGAACCACAGTGTCCCCACATCATCCTTCCGGAAACATTTGATCTCCCCATTGTCTATCCGTCTCCGGAGATGTGCCATACCCTTATCAGCTTTCTGAGCTGCAATAATGTCCTCCCTAATAGTAGGGATGAGGGCCAGGTTGTAGAGTGACCCATAAGGAACCAAATACAAACTCGGCTCTTCCTCTTCCACCGGTGTAATGGTGAGGTTATGGACATGTGATTTCTGACTCAGCGCGTCGGCAACCACATTCGCCTTGCCGGGGTGGTAATGAATCTCAATCTCATAGTCTTTGATTAGTTTTAACCACCCCCTTTGCCTCATATTCAGCTCCTTCATGGTGAAAATGTACTTCAAGCTCTTGTGGTCGGTGTAGAGATGCATCATATTCCCCAGGAGATAGTGCCTCCACATTTTCAGCGCCAACACCACAGAAGCAAGCTCAAGATCATGAGTCGGATAGTGCTGCTCATGGTTCTGAAGTTGGCGTGAGCCATATGCGACCACACGTCCTTCCTGCATCAACACGCAGCCGAGCCCGATACCGGACGTGTAAAAGCCCAAGAAATGGGACTTGCAAAAACTTTTCTTCACTTCACCACACCTCAGCTCTTGTTGTGGATGGCTGGTAAGGGATGGGAGGAGCAAGTAACCTTTATCAAAGAAGTGGTTAGAGGGGAAACTTACACTCTCACAACATGGGAAAAATTATACACATGTGATCACACATGAGAGTGTGTTTCCAAACTGTTGCATTCAAACTCAGGATTTCAGCAGCTAAACCAAGTATCAAAGTGCATAATTGGATTTCTCAGGTCCAAATTAGTGGGGAGGCAAAGTTCAGAAATTTTCAAAAAGATGTGCTACCCATTTTTCCAAAAAGGGTCCAAATATGCCAAGAATTCAAATATTTATTTGAATTTGGGGGAAATGAGCTCAACCATACAAATGTAGGTCAGTTTCAAACTCCAAATATTTGGATTCATCTCTGGCTAAGCTTTGGAGATCTTTTGAGGGGTGGGGGAGCACTGACAAGTGGGTCCCACATGTCATTGGGAGGGTTAAAATGGCACAATAGTCAACAGCCTTAGGGGCTAAGTATTGCACTCGGAACAGAGCCGAGGCTCCACGCGACACGCCGTGAAAACGCCGGACGCCACCTCCTGCTCGCCCCTCGCGCGCTGGCGAGCTCCTTGTGCGGGCGCAGTAACTCCCAGCCGTGCCCCAGCTCGCCACGACCACGGGCCGACCCCCAGTCACCGCCCTCTCGCACGACAAAACGCCGAGGAGCCGCCGCTGTGATCGACTCACTCAGGAGCGATCGTCCCTCGTGTACCAACGCCGGCAGCGCAGCAAACATATATCCTCAGACCTCCCACGCACTACCCGCATCACTTCCGGTCAAGTGAACCACTACCCACCGAGAGAAACCACGTTTTCGTGGCCGCCGGTGAGAACCGAGCAAAGGTGCTCCCGTGGGCAGCTCACACCAACCAGTTTCACGACTGAGCAAGAGCGCCCCAAGGTGCGCCCACTCCCTGCGCTGCTCCTCTCCAAATTCCAGAGCAATCCGTGCGACGTAGCTTCGGAATTTCAAGTTTTCCCCTCGGACGAGGAAAACCGGACCGCGGGTAAGAACTGTGGAAATTTACGCTCAATTCTCGGTTAAAGTTGTTCATTTTGCGCACACCAGAACTAGAGAGGATAGGGAACCTTTTCCCTCCACAACCCTAGCTAGAAACGCCGTAGTTACAGCTAATTTCGAGCTTTTCGGTCGGCGGCCATGGCGGGAACACGCGGGCGCACGGTGACAACCGGTTTGCCGTCGTTTCCGAGCCAGGTTGAGGCCACGCCGAGATTTCCTGACCTCCACTGATGCTTTAGAGCGGATCCGCCGAGCTTTTGGCGGGCTAATGTGCTCGGGCGGCGGTGCCGATCATCACCGAAGGCCGCGGCTCGTCGCCAGCCTACTTCCGGCCACCGGCAGCCCGAGCCAACCCCATAGACTTGTTCCCCGACCCTGAAAACCCCCAGGCGGCGAGTCTCCGGCCGAGAGGTGGCCGGGAAGCTGAGTCCGGCGAGCTCCAGTACAGCGCCGGCGAGGGGGAGGCGCGGGAGCGAGAGGAGGAAGAAGACCCACCGGGCCCACGTGTCAGCAGCTGAAGATTAAAACCCCGGATCAGCTGTGGCGTGTGATTCCATGTGGTGGCGCGGGAAGGGGTCTGTGGCCCCCGTGTGGCGCGAGTCCGGCGGTTGACACGTGTAGGGTGGACCCACAGGCAGAGTTTGAACTTTTCCCGAATTAATTTGAATTCCAGAATTGGTTCAAACTTTGGAACTGCATAACTTTTGCTAGGAAGCTCCAAAATTAGTGATTCAAATTGGGTTGGATTCATCTTGCATAGCTCTGTCCAGAGATACAACCCAATTTGTATGAAACCCATTAATTAATTCTGGAAAATTCTTTAAAGCTTTTCAGCAAAAGAATTTTTGAGGGAGTTTGGTTCATCCAAAAATTCCCAAATTTTGCCAGAATGTTCTTTAAGACATTAGTAAACCCCTGTAATAGTTTCAGACCATTTGGAGTTGAATTGGTCAGAGCAATTCAAATTTGAAGGTGCTGTGTTCATTTGAATGCAGAAACATTTTCAGAGAATTTCCAAAACTTGGAAATTCAATTCTGGGCAAACCTTGACTCCAAAAATGCTAGGAAAATTCATGCAAACTCTATGAGCTATAATAGAAATTGTAGTTCATTAAGTTGAGCATGAACAGGGGTATTACCTCAGAATTAATTCTTCCTTGCTGATTTGCCAAGAGAATTATTCTGAGCAAACCACTCCATGAAAAGTGCTAATGTTTGGTCCAGAGAGTTTTCTTGTGACAAGGAACTCACACAAAAATTCTCAGCTCCATTGGAGCTCTAGATCACCCCTGTCCTGTTTACCCACTTAAGGGACTAAGATGGAAAAAGGGGGAAAACCACTTAGCATTTGACCATGTGATTAAGTCCAAGCCAAACCACCAACACCAGTTCATATTTAAATTCTTAAACAAAGTTCCAGGTATTAGAGGCTGGTTATTAGAACTAATAGTAGAAGTCTTACTCTAGACTCACTTTTGCATATAAATTAACATGTAGTATTTCATTAACGTGTAGCCGTTGAAGAAGAGACTCCGGAAGTGCTGGACTTCCTCCTTCCGGACGAAGAACTAACTCCTGACCAGCAGCAACAAGGCAAGCCCCGGTTTGCATTAACCCTTTTTAAAAGTTTTACTTTGTTTACATGTGTCATGTGAAGTATGATTGTGCATTAGGTATAGGGTGAATGAAACCCCACTTGCATAACCAAAGGTTCCTAAAAGAGTGAGGGTAGTGTCAAGGACCTCGAGTAGACAGGCTATGCTTAATGAGTCATAGGACTTCGGTACAAGTCGAGTAGTTGGAATCTACTCGCGAGATAGGCTTGGGACACACGGGTTCGGTTGAGTGATGTGAGATCACTTTAGTAATGAAAATGAGACTAGGCAGGGGCTAGGGCGCAGCAAGAGAGAGTCTTGTGTGCGCAGCCCTGCCCGTGTCGATTGAGGACCGATCCGTGTGCGGCCCTGCTGAACAAGTATTGAACGTACCGAAGGCATATCGGATATATGGGCCCCGATAAACCGATGTAGCCTAAACCTCCGGGCGTCGAGGCATAGCACACCGATTTATAGGTGTAGGTTGAGGGCAGCAAGGTGGAAATCTGCCAACGGGCATAGAGAGATGCTCCGTGTGGGGAACCTCCTGCTCGTTTCGGTGCGACCGGTTCGACGTTTGGGCTGTTGGGTGAAAGGTTGTCCCGTACGACATCGAGTGAGCGTGCTGTGCAGCTCCACGGGTGGGCGTACGTGACGTGCTCTTTGGGTTTTCCCTGCAGGTGTATATCGAGTCGATTCGCCGTCCCTCGCGGTGACGAGTACTGCTTGTTCACTGCGTCGTAACGTAGACTAATGGATGAAATATGTTGATTCAATGATGCTGATTGATATAATTGTATTGCTACATAAGTGCCACCAAACACTGCTTACTAAATTTCAGATTTCATGAACTGTTAACTTGTTGCTAAAAGATGAACTAAGGATGAACTTGTAGGCGTGTCGTTTTGCTGAAATGCTACCAACCTATGTCTTGGTATACCTCATGTAGAGTTTCATGCTTAGGTGAGTCGGTTAAGCCTTGCTGAGCCTTCGTGCTCACGGTTGCTGCTTAAGTGTTTTTCAGGTGAGGAGCCACCCACGGACTCGGAGTACGAGTCCACCGGCGAGGGTTACCCTCCGTCGGGGACCACGGCTGAGTGGGAGCCGTACACGCCGCGCTGAGCTGAGACGTGCAGCTAGTGTGGGTTGCCCTAGGGCTGGGCAACCGACTTTTGCTAAATAGGCGGGCGTGAGTTGTATAGTGTAGTCTTCCGCTGTGTAATAGAACAATAATTGTAACTGAAGTTTGTACTTGTTTGTACAGTTTCAGCTGTTTTTCCCATGTATTATATTGTGTTCTTATGACGTGTGCTGTCGGGTGTCGCATCGCGCGGCACCACCCTCTGCGATCCTGGATGAGCGGATTCCGGTCCGCCACAGCCTGGTATCAGAGCTGCAGTGGGGATAGCACAGTACTAAAGGACTGCATTATGGGAAAAACTTAGGTATACGGTGAGGAATCGGTAGTTGCCCAAGTAAGGACTGTATTAGCATAGTTACTTAAAGTGGCAAAGACTAACTTATGTGTTATAATTCTGAATTTCAATTATGTAACGACGCACCTACGCTCTGGTAAGTATGGTAAGGAACGCCACCGAAAGCGGTTCAATTTCGGTTAGCTCTCCCTGACGAGGAACGTGGTTCAGGGATTGATCTCACAGCTTGGTGTGAGACGTCAATATGAACCTCTTGAACTCTTCATGTTCCTGAAGTCATATGAAACGCTGATCCCTAGCGTGCATTAGGCAAGTAAGTGGAGACCCCATCGCGTGGTCAGTAACGCGAAAGTGTGTTCGTCTGGAAATAGCCCAGGAGGACATACGCAGCGCTTGCCATCGGCGTGCCCTGCAGGGCAGTAGGTGGTATCTGTTGGGTTGATGACATTCCCAACCGTGACGACCCGTTCATGACATACTCGGGTTCCTCGTCGTGTGGTGTTGAAACACGATCACGTACCTTGAGACGTGACCTAACTCAAGGACGGCCGTATGACAATGATACGGGCGTTTGTATTTACTTTCAAATATGGAACTGCCTGAAATGAATAACCATTGAGTGCACCATTATTGTGTGGTTTTCTGCAGGTACTAACCACGTATGTATCCATGTAGAAAACGTGTGCGAGAGACCGTTTAGTGCCACATTTGAGACGTATATGCCGGTATGATCCGGGTAGGATTTTCTTTTGTGAGGAACGTAGTACCGAGATATGGTAGGCATATGCATGAGAATAATGATAACAAAGAATTAAAATCTATAGGTTCAACATTTAGGACCCTGGTTGGGTATAAGAATGGGATAGTGGAGCAGTATAGCCAAAAGTATGAAAAGCAGAGTGCTCTGTTTTGGGCAGCACGTTTGCTGATCCTCAACAGGGCATAACTCACAGGTCTTTTAGCCCAGGGAGGTGTGCTATATAGTTTTGGAAAGGTATTCAAGTCCTCTACAACTTTGTTGTAGACTTCCAGAGCTGAAACTCGCCTTAAGATGGCTGAAATCCCAGAGGAATGTAAACTGTCCAGAACCAGGGCAGAGTAAAACATCCTCTGAACTGATCTGTTTTTCAAATATAACTCCCAGTAGAAAAATCTAAAATTGTCATATAATCCATCCTTAGAAAGAGTAGAAGATGTTTGACATCTTTGCAATTCAAAGTTTCTGAAGTTTCAGCACAGAATTTAGTGGAAATCAGGATTGGAAACAGCCACTTCCAAGGGAGGTGCTGTTAAAAATTCTTCCAGGAATTCTGCTAACTTTGAATTAACATAACTTTTTAATCAAAGCTGATCTGGGGGCAAATGAGTACTCGTTGGAAAGATACTGAAGTTAACTTGAACTTTGGTATTCAACTTGAGTCATGAAAATGCCCAGAACCAGATCAAAACTTGGAATAGGTAGCAACTGGTCATTCTGACAGAAGAATGACAGTTGAACTCATTGAAAAGGGTGTTGTACCCTAAGGGTGTTATACGTGATGACAACGCAATAATAATGTCTCGTAGAGACCAAACCCAGTTATGGTGAGCTTCCAAAGAGGGGGTTCATCAAGTTGGATTAAACTAACTTGTGTTTGGTCTGGTAATGGTGTAGCTTGTGCAAAGTTATTACATTATCTGCTTACGAGATATTTCGCATGTTTTGTTGTCATAATGTTTTTCCGCCCAGTTCTATTGGACTGCATGCAAAATGTTGCGGGACTGATGGTTAATGTCGTATGGTTGCAGATGGTTCGTACTAGGACCACGCACGAGGTTGGTGGCTCTAGCCAAGGTGGAGGCGATGACTCCCAGCCACCGGCCTACGACAGCACCCCGCAGCAGCAGCCACCACCGCCGCCTCCGCTTACTCTAGCGGATGTGATAGCAGCATTGGTGGGAGGTCGTGAGGAGCAGACCGACCTGCTCCGCACGATCGTGCAGAATACGTCCCAGGCGGGAGGACGTCAAGAGCGAGGGCCTCGTGAGCCCCGCGAAGTGTCGTACTCGGATTTCATGAGTACGCACCCTCCAGTGTTCACCGAAGCTGAAGAACCACTGGAGGCGGACAACTGGCTGCGGACTATCGAGTCCAAGTTCGGGCTGCTCCAGTGTACGGAGCGGCAGAAGACACTGTTCGCAGCACAGCAGCTCCACGGTGCCGCTGGTGCATGGTGGGCGAATTATGTCGCCTCACGTCCGGCTGGCCATGCCGTGGAATGGCAAGAGTTCCGGGAGGCGTTCCGCGCCTATCACATTCCTCCCGGAATAATGAAGAGAAAGTTCCAAGAATTTTTGGAACTAAAACAGGGCGGGAGGAGTGCCCACGACTACTCCCGTGCCTTCAACCATCTGGCGCAGTATGCGTCAGACTACATCTCCACGGAGGAGAAGAAGAGGGAGCACTTCTATCGGGGGTTACATCCCGAAATGAAGACCCACCTCGTACAATGGAACCGCGGCACATTCAACGACCTAGTCAATGCCGCCATCATGCAAGAGGACGCTCAGCGGGAGTTAGCAGCTGAGCAGAGGAAGCGTAGCGCTCCACCTAGCAGCGGTGGGAGTGGCGCTCCCCAGAAGTACCGTATGGTGTATCGGACACCATCCGGGCAGCAGTGGCAACCACCGGCGCGACCGCAACGGTTCGGGGGACGTCCCTTTCAGGCACCTCCGTTCCGTCCGCCGATGCCACCACCAAGACAGCAGCAGCAGCAGACGGTACCCCGGGCGTTTCCACCGCCACAACGCGCCCCAGGTTTCCGTCCACCGATCAGCGGGGGACCGCCCCGTTTCACCTGCTTCACGTGTGGCCAAGCGGGCCACTTTGCGAAGGACTGTCCCCAGGGGCAGCAGAGCAGCGGGCAAGCCCAGCTCCAGGGCGGTGCTCGAGGCCGACCTCCGGTGAAGAAGGTTGGTCAGCGGACTGGAGGCGTCCGCAACCTCGACAATGAGGACGCCCCAGAGGGAGACAACGTGCTGGCGGGTACGTTTACTCTCAACCATCAAGCCATCGTCATATTATTTGATTCTGGTGCAACCCACAGCTTTATAAGTGCATCCTATGTGGCTAAACACCAATTGCAAGTCTTCCCAACCGACTGCACTTATATGATATGCTCACCGGGAGGGAAGATTTCAGCTAATATGATGATTCCAAAGGCACCTTTGTGCTTAGGTGGGAAACTATATCCCACCACCTTGATAATCCTTATGGGACAAAAGATTGATGCAATCTTAGGGATGTCATGGCTGCAATACCATGGCGCTGTCCTAGAGACTCGGACACGGACGGTCCACTTGAATTCTCCATTCCACCGTCCGCATTCCATGATGTTAGACACGCCAGTCCGGGAAGTTTTAGCAATTAATAATGCTGAAGTTCTCAAGTTAGAAGACATCCCCGTAGTCCGGGAGTATCCTGATGTGTTCCCGGATGATCTTCCGGGCATGCCACCTGAGCGGGATGTCGAGTTCAAGATTGAACTTGCACCCGGGACTACGCCCATATCACGGAGACCATACAAGATGGCTCCAAATGAGCTGGCGGAACTGAAAGAACAGCTCAATGATCTGTTGAGCAAGGGTTTCATTAGGCCGAGTTCCTCGCCTTGGGGATGCTCGGCGCTATTCGTGAAGAAGAAGGATGAGACCCTGAGGCTGTGTGTGGATTACCGGCCACTCAACGCCGTCACCATCAAGAATAAGTACCCACTGCCCCGTATTGACATCTTGTTTGATCAACTGGTGGGGGCAAGTGTATTCTCAAAGATGGACCTTCGCTCTGGATATCACCAGATCAAGATCCGGGCGGAGGATATCCCGAAGACGGCGTTCTCGACGAGATACGGCTTATACGAATATCTCGTCATGTCCTTTGGTCTCACAAATGCTCCAGCCCATTTCATGTATCTCATGAACTCGGTGTTCATGCCGGAGCTGGACAAGTTCGTGGTAGTGTTCATCGACGATATCTTGGTTTACTCCAAGACAGAAGCCGAGCATGCCGAACACTTACGGATCGTTCTTCAGCGATTGCGAGACCACAAGCTCTACGCCAAGTTCAGCAAATGCGAATTTTGGATCAGCCAAGTGCCATTCTTGGGACATATCATCTCAGCTGAAGGCATTGCGGTTGACCCAAGTAAAATAGAGCAAGTGTTGAAATGGAAAGCTCCCACTTCAGTCCATGAAGTCAGAAGCTTCCTCGGGTTAGCAGGATACTACCGGAGGTTCATTCCGAGCTTCTCCAAGCTCGCAAAGCCGATGACAGAGTTGCTGAAGAAAGGGACAAAATATGTTTGGAACACGGCGTGTGAAGGAGCGTTCCGAACATTGGTGAAGCATCTCACCACAGCCCCGGTGTTAGCTCAGCCGGATACAACAAAGCCCTTCGACGTGTATTGTGACGCGTCCGGTATTGGGCTGGGCTGCGTGTTGATGCAGGAAGGACGTGTGGTCGCTTATGGCTCACGCCAACTTCGGAACCATGAGCAGCACTACCCGACTCACGATCTTGAACTTGCTGCCGTGGTGTTGGCGCTGAAAATGTGGAGGCACTATCTCCTGGGGAACTTGGTGCATCTCTACACCGACCACAAGAGCTTGAAATACATTTTCACCCAGAAGGAGCTGAACATGAGGCAGAGGAGGTGGTTAGAACTGATCAAAGATTATGAGATTGAGATCCATTACCACCCCGGCAAGGCGAATGTGGTTGCCGACGCGCTGAGTCGGAAATCGCATGTCCATCACCTCACCATTACACCGGTGGAGGAGGAAGAGCCAAGTCTATACTTGGTTCCTTATGGATCGCTGTACAACCTTGCCCTCATCCCTACTATTAGGGAGGACATCATTGCAGCTCAGAAAACGGATAAAGGCATGGCACATCTCCGGAGACGGATAGACATTGGAGAAATTAAATGTTTCCGGAAAGATGGTGAGGGGACGTTGTGGTTCAATGACCGCATAGTCGTACCCCGAGATATGGAGTTGAGGAAAAAGATCCTCGATGAAGCTCACTTGTCCAAATACTCCATTCATCCGGGCAGCAACAAAATGTACCAAGATTTGAAAAAGAAATTTTGGTGGACGCGGATGAAGCGGGAGGTAGCTAAGTACGTATCCGAGTGCGATACGTGTAGACGAGTGAAAGCTGATCATATGAAGAAATCAGGGCTGCTGCAACCCCTGAAGATCCCGGCATGGAAATGGGAAGATGTGAGCATGGATTTCATTGTGGGATTACCCCTAACAGCCAACAAGCATGATTCCATATGGGTAATCGTTGATCGGTTAACCAAGACGGCTCACTTCATTCCGGTGAATACACGTTACAATGCCGGCAAATATGCGGAGCTATACATAGCGAAGATTCTATGCCTATACGGGGTACCCAAGACCATTGTCTCAGATCGAGGTGCATTATTTGTATCTCGCTTTTGGGAGCAGCTACACGCTGCATTGGGTACTAAGTTGATCAGGAGCTCCGCCTATCACCCTCAGACCGATGGTCAGACAGAAAGGGTGAATCAAGTCCTGGAAGACATGTTGAGAGCATGTGCCATCCACCATGGTAGGAACTGGGATGATCACCTACCATTGGCGGAATTCTCGTACAACAACGGTTATCAGGCAAGTATCAAGATGGCACCTTACGAAGCTCTCTACGGTCGTAAATGCCGCACCCCATTAAATTGGTGCGAGTCCGGTGAAAGGGTCACATTCGGAGTCGATGTGGTGAACGACGCCGAAGAGCGCGTTCGGACAATTCGAGCCAATTTGAAGGCCGCTCAATCCCGACAGAAGAGCTACGCTGATAAGAGGCGTAGGCCGTTGCACTTTGACGTTGGGGAACACGTGTACCTCCGCGTGTCTCCAATGAAGGGCGTGCACCGATTCGGTGTGAAGGGGAAGCTCGCTCCCCGTTTCATTGGACCCTACGCTATCACCGAGAAGTGTGGACCAGCAGCGTATCGATTGGAGCTACCGGCATCTCTGGCTGGTGTCCATGATATTTTCCATGTTTCGCAACTGCGAAAATGCTTGAAGCATACAACTGCTGTTCCTACCGAAGACATCGGCGAGCTGAAACCGGATTTAACATATGATGAATATCCGGTGGGAATTCTTGATGAGAAAGCCAGGACCACGCGTAGCAGAACGTTGTGGTTCTACAAGATACTCTGGAGTAACCACACCGCCGAAGAAGCGACGTGGGAGAACGAGGAGTTCCTTCGCTCAAATTACCCGGAGTTCATGGCTTCTCAACACGGGTAAGTCCCTATTACATCGCTATCTCTTCTTTTATAATCTCGGGACGAGATTCTTTTAAGGGGGGAGGGATGTAAAAGCCCAAGAAATGGGACTTGCAAAAACTTTTCTTCACTTCACCACACCTCAGCTCTTGTTGTGGATGGCTGGTAAGGGATGGGAGGAGCAAGTAACCTTTATCAAAGAAGTGGTTAGAGGGGAAACTTACACTCTCACAACATGGGAAAAATTATACACATGTGATCACACATGAGAGTGTGTTTCCAAACTGTTGCATTCAAACTCAGGATTTCAGCAGCTAAACCAAGTATCAAAGTGCATAATTGGATTTCTCAGGTCCAAATTAGTGGGGAGGCAAAGTTCAGAAATTTTCAAAAAGATGTGCTACCCATTTTTCCAAAAAGGGTCCAAATATGCCAAGAATTCAAATATTTATTTGAATTTGGGGGAAATGAGCTCAACCATACAAATGTAGGTCAGTTTCAAACTCCAAATATTTGGATTCATCTCTGGCTAAGCTTTGGAGATCTTTTGAGGGGTGGGGGAGCACTGACAAGTGGGTCCCACATGTCATTGGGAGGGTTAAAATGGCACAATAGTCAACAGCCTTAGGGGCTAAGTATTGCACTCGGAACAGAGCCGAGGCTCCACGCGACACGCCGTGAAAACGCCGGACGCCACCTCCTGCTCGCCCCTCGCGCGCTGGCGAGCTCCTTGTGCGGGCGCAGTAACTCCCAGCCGTGCCCCAGCTCGCCACGACCACGGGCCGACCCCCAGTCACCGCCCTCTCGCACGACAAAACGCCGAGGAGCCGCCGCTGTGATCGACTCACTCAGGAGCGATCGTCCCTCGTGTACCAACGCCGGCAGCGCAGCAAACATATATCCTCAGACCTCCCACGCACTACCCGCATCACTTCCGGTCAAGTGAACCACTACCCACCGAGAGAAACCACGTTTTCGTGGCCGCCGGTGAGAACCGAGCAAAGGTGCTCCCGTGGGCAGCTCACACCAACCAGTTTCACGACTGAGCAAGAGCGCCCCAAGGTGCGCCAACTCCCTGCGCTGCTCCTCTCCAAATTCCAGAGCAATCCGTGCGACGTAGCTTCGGAATTTCAAGTTTTCCCCTCGGACGAGGAAAACCGGACCGCGGGTAAGAACTGTGGAAATTTACGCTCAATTCTCGGTTAAAGTTGTTCATTTTGCGCACACCAGAACTAGAGAGGATAGGGAACCTTTTCCCTCCACAACCCTAGCTAGAAACGCCGTAGTTACAGCTAATTTCGAGCTTTTCGGTCGGCGGCCATGGCGGGAACACGCGGGCGCACGGTGACAACCGGTTTGCCGTCGTTTCCGAGCCAGGTTGAGGCCACGCCGAGATTTCCTGACCTCCACTGATGCTTTAGAGCGGATCCGCCGAGCTTTTGGCGGGCTAATGTGCTCGGGCGGCGGTGCCGATCATCACCGAAGGCCGCGGCTCGTCGCCAGCCTACTTCCGGCCACCGGCAGCCCGAGCCAACCCCATAGACTTGTTCCCCGACCCTGAAAACCCCCAGGCGGCGAGTCTCCGGCCGAGAGGTGGCCGGGAAGCTGAGTCCGGCGAGCTCCAGTACAGCGCCGGCGAGGGGGAGGCGCGGGAGCGAGAGGAGGAAGAAGACCCACCGGGCCCACGTGTCAGCAGCTGAAGATTAAAACCCCGGATCAGCTGTGGCGTGTGATTCCATGTGGTGGCGCGGGAAGGGGTCTGTGGCCCCCGTGTGGCGCGAGTCCGGCGGTTGACACGTGTAGGGTGGACCCACAGGCAGAGT
This sequence comes from Neostapfia colusana, assembly GCA_030760725.1. NCBI lineage: Eukaryota > Viridiplantae > Streptophyta > Magnoliopsida > Poales > Poaceae > Neostapfia > Neostapfia colusana. Next base: position 36,162,881 of record JASWHV010000003.1, read on the forward strand.
TTGAACTTTTCCCGAATTAATTTGAATTCCAGAATTGGTTCAAACTTTGGAACTGCATAACTTTTGCTAGGAAGCTCCAAAATTAGTGATTCAAATTGGGTTGGATTCATCTTGCATAGCTCTGTCCAGAGATACAACCCAATTTGTATGAAACCCATTAATTAATTCTGGAAAATTCTTTAAAGCTTTTCAGCAAAAGAATTTTTGAGGGAGTTTGGTTCATCCAAAAATTCCCAAATTTTGCCAGAATGTTCTTTAAGACATTAGTAAACCCCTGTAATAGTTTCAGACCATTTGGAGTTGAATTGGTCAGAGCAATTCAAATTTGAAGGTGCTGTGTTCATTTGAATGCAGAAACATTTTCAGAGAATTTCCAAAACTTGGAAATTCAATTCTGGGCAAACCTTGACTCCAAAAATGCTAGGAAAATTCATGCAAACTCTATGAGCTATAATAGAAATTGTAGTTCATTAAGTTGAGCATGAACAGGGGTATTACCTCAGAATTAATTCTTCCTTGCTGATTTGCCAAGAGAATTATTCTGAGCAAACCACTCCATGAAAAGTGCTAATGTTTGGTCCAGAGAGTTTTCTTGTGACAAGGAACTCACACAAAAATTCTAAGCTCCATTGGAGCTCTAGATCACCCCTGTCCTGTTTACCCACTTAAGGGACTAAGATGGAAAAAGGGGGAAAACCACTTAGCATTTGACCATGTGATTAAGTCCAAGCCAAACCACCAACACCAGTTCATATTTAAATTCTTAAACAAAGTTCCAGGTATTAGAGGCTGGTTATTAGAACTAATAGTAGAAGTCTTACTCTAGACTCACTTTTGCATATAAATTAACATGTAGTATTTCATTAACGTGTAGCCGTTGAAGAAGAGACTCCGGAAGTGCTGGACTTCCTCCTTCCGGACGAAGAACTAACTCCTGACCAGCAGCAACAAGGCAAGCCCCGGTTTGCATTAACCCTTTTTAAAAGTTTTACTTTGTTTACATGTGTCATGTGAAGTATGATTGTGCATTAGGTATAGGGTGAATGAAACCCCACTTGCATAACCAAAGGTTCCTAAAAGAGTGAGGGTAGTGTCAAGGACCTCGAGTAGACAGGCTATGCTTAATGAGTCATAGGACTTCGGTACAAGTCGAGTAGTTGGAATCTACTCGCGAGATAGGCTTGGGACACACGGGTTCGGTTGAGTGATGTGAGATCACTTTAGTAATGAAAATGAGACTAGGCAGGGGCTAGGGCGCAGCAAGAGAGAGTCTTGTGTGCGCAGCCCTGCCCGTGTCGATTGAGGACCGATCCGTGTGCGGCCCTGCTGAACAAGTATTGAACGTACCGAAGGCATATCGGATATATGGGCCCCGATAAACCGATGTAGCCTAAACCTCCGGGCGTCGAGGCATAGCACACCGATTTATAGGTGTAGGTTGAGGGCAGCAAGGTGGAAATCTGCCAACGGGCATAGAGAGATGCTCCGTGTGGGGAACCTCCTGCTCGTTTCGGTGCGACCGGTTCGACGTTTGGGCTGTTGGGTGAAAGGTTGTCCCGTACGACATCGAGTGAGCGTGCTGTGCAGCTCCACGGGTGGGCGTACGTGACGTGCTCTTTGGGTTTTCCCTGCAGGTGTATATCGAGTCGATTCGCCGTCCCTCGCGGTGACGAGTACTGCTTGTTCACTGCGTCGTAACGTAGACTAATGGATGAAATATGTTGATTCAATGATGCTGATTGATATAATTGTATTGCTACATAAGTGCCACCAAACACTGCTTACTAAATTTCAGATTTCATGAACTGTTAACTTGTTGCTAAAAGATGAACTAAGGATGAACTTGTAGGCGTGTCGTTTTGCTGAAATGCTACCAACCTATGTCTTGGTATACCTCATGTAGAGTTTCATGCTTAGGTGAGTCGGTTAAGCCTTGCTGAGCCTTCGTGCTCACGGTTGCTGCTTAAGTGTTTTTCAGGTGAGGAGCCACCCACGGACTCGGAGTACGAGTCCACCGGCGAGGGTTACCCTCCGTCGGGGACCACGGCTGAGTGGGAGCCGTACACGCCGCGCTGAGCTGAGACGTGCAGCTAGTGTGGGTTGCCCTAGGGCTGGGCAACCGACTTTTGCTAAATAGGCGGGCGTGAGTTGTATAGTGTAGTCTTCCGCTGTGTAATAGAACAATAATTGTAACTGAAGTTTGTACTTGTTTGTACAGTTTCAGCTGTTTTTCCCATGTATTATATTGTGTTCTTATGACGTGTGCTGTCGGGTGTCGCATCGCGCGGCACCACCCTCTGCGATCCTGGATGAGCGGATTCCGGTCCGCCACAGGACGCATCACAATACACGTCGAAGGGCTTGGTTGTATCCGGTTGAGCTAAGACCGTGGCTGTTGTGAGATGCTTCACTAATGCTTGGAACGCTCCTTCACACACCATGTTCCAAACATATTTTGTTCCCTTTTTCAGCAACTCTGTCATCGGCTTAGCAAGCTTGGAGAAGCTTGGAATGAATCTCCGATAGTATCCTGCCAAACCGAGGAAGCTTCTGACTTCATGGACTGAAGTGGGAGCCTTCCATTTCAGCACTTGCTTGATTTTGCTTGGGTCAACCGCAATACCTTCCGCTGAGATGATATGTCCCAGAAATGGCACTTGGCTGATCCAAAACTCACATTTGCTGAAGTTGGCGTAAAGCTTGTGGTCTCGCAATCGTTGAAGAACGATCCTCAAGTGTTCGGCGTGTTCTGCTTCTGTCTTGGAATAAACCAAGATATCATCAACGAACACCACCACGAACTTGTCCAGCTCCGGCATGAACACCGAGTTCATGAGATACATGAAATGTGCGGGAGCATTTGTGAGACCAAAGGACACGACGAGATATTCATATAAGCCATATCTCGTCGAGAAGGCCGTCTTCGGGATATATTCTGCCCGGATCTTTATCTGATGATATCCAGAGCGAAGGTCCATCTTGGACAATACACTTGCACCCACGAGTTGATCAAACAGGATGTCAATGCAGGGCAGTGGGTATTTGTTCTTAATGGTGACGGCGTTGAGCGGCCGGTAGTCCACACACAACCTCAGGGTTTCATCCTTCTTCTTTACGAACAACGCCGAGCATCCCCAAGACGAGGAACTCGGCCTAATGAAACCTTTGCTCAACAGATCATTTAGCTGCTCTTTCAGTTCAGCCAGCTCGTTCGGAGCCATTTTGTATGGCCTCTGGGAGATAGGAGTAGTCCCGGGTGCAAGCTCGATCTTGAATTTGACATCCCGCTCAGGTGGCATGCCCGGAAGATCATCCGGAAACACGTCGGGGTATTCCCGGACTATGGGGATGTCCTCTAACTTGAGAGCTTCAGTATTATTAGTTTCTGAAACTTCCCGGACTGGATTATCTAACATGAGGGACTGCGGACGGTGTAGTGGGGAGTTGAGGTGAACTGTCCTTGATAATGTTTTCAGGACAGTGCCATGGTAGCTTAGCCATGACATTCCTAAGATTGCATCAATCTTCTTCCCCTCAAGAATAATCATAGTGGTGGGATATATCTTCCCACCTAAGCACAGTGGTGCTTTCGGAACCATCATAGTTGCTGAAATCTTTCCTCCCGGTGAGCAGATCATATAAGAACACTCGGTTGGAAAGGCTTCCAGTTGATGCTTAACCACATATGATGCACTTATAAAGTTGTGGGTTGCACCAGAACCAAATAATATGATGATGGCTTGATCGTTGAGAGTGAACGTACCCGCTAGCACGTTGTCTCCCTCTGGGGCGTCCTCATTGTCGAGGTTGCGAACGCCTCCAGTCCGCTGACCAACCTTCTTGACCGGAGGTCGGCCTCGAGCACCGCCCTGAAACTGGGCTTGCCCGCTGCTCTGCTGCCCCTGGGGACAGTCCTTCGCGAAATGGCCCGCCTGGCCACACGTGAAACAAGTGTAGCGAGGCGGTCCTCTGCTGATTGGCGGACGGAAACCCGGGGCGCGTTGTGGCGGTGGAAAAGCCCGGGGTGCCATCTGCTGCTGCTGCTGTTGTTGCGGTCGTGGTGGTGGCATCGGCAGTCGGAACGGGGGTGCCTGGAAAGAACGACCCCCGAACTGTTGAGGTCGTGCCGATGGATGCCACTGCTGTTCGGATGGTGTCCGATACACCATGTGGTACTTCTGAGGAGCGTCACCCCCACTGCTGGGTGGAGTGCTGCGCTTCCGCTGCTCAGCTGCCAACTCCCGCTGAGCGTCCTCTTGGATAATCGCGGCACTGACGAGGTCATTGAAGGTGCCGCGATTCCATTGAACGAGATGCGTCTTCATCTCGGGGTGTAACCCCCGATAGAAGTGCTCCTGCTTTTTCTCCTCGGTGTAGATGTAGTCTGACGCATATTACGCTAGATGGTTGAAGGCACGGGAGTAGTCATGGGCACTCCTCCCGCCCTGCTTCAGTTCCAAGAATTTTTGGAACTTCCTCTTCATTATCCCTGGAGGGATATGATAGGCGCAGAACGCCTCCCGGAATTCTTCCCACTCCACGGCATGGCCAGCCAGACGTGATGCGACATAGTTCGCCCACCACGCACCAGCGGCACCATGAAGCTGCTGCGCCGTGAACAGAGTCTTTTGCCACTCCGTACAGTGGAGCAGCCCGAATTTGGACTCGATTGTCCGCAGCCAGTTGTCGGCCTCCAGTGGTTCTGTGGCTTCGGTGAACACCGGAGGGTGCGTACTCATGAAGTCCGAGTACATCATATCACGGGGCTCGTGAGGCCCCCTCTCTTGACGCCCCTCCCCCCCCCCCCCCCCCCCCGCCTGGGACGTATTCTGCATGATCGTGCGGAGCAGGTCGGTCTACTCCTCATGACCACCCACCAGTGGCTCTATCACATCCGCTAGGGTAAGCGGAGGCGGCAGTGGTGGTTGCTGCTGCGGGGTGCTGTCTAAGGCAGGTGGCTGGGAGTCATGGCCTCCCTGCTGGCTAGAGCCACCAACCTCGTGCGTGGTCCGAGTGCGAACCATCTGCAACCATACAACAATAAACATCAGTCCCGCAACATATTGCATGCAGTCCAATGAAATGGCATAAACATAATGACAGTAAAACATGGGATACATCTCGTATGTAGATAATGTAACAACTTTGCACAAGATACACCATTACCATACCAAATACAAGCTAGTTAAATCCAACTTGATGAACCTCCTCTTTGGAAGCTCACCACAACTAGGTTTGGTCACTATGAGACGTTACTATCGCTTTGTCATCACGTATACCACCCTTTTATCTTCAATACGACACAAACATGGCCTCTAGCAAAAGAAACTCGAGTAAGGCATATACTCAAATCTTTCAGTAGTTGAAGATAACCACTGATGAGTATGTTCTACCCCATTGGAAGTACTTAAACCCCCTAGGGTACAACAACCGCTCAAATGAGTTCAACTGTCATCCCTCTGTCAGAATGACCAGTTTCTATGTATCCCAGATTTTGATCTGGTTCTGGGCATTTTCATAACGCAAGCTGAATACCAAAGTTAAAGTAAACTTCAGCATCTTTCTAACGAGTATTTATATGCCATCATATCAGCTCTGGTTAAAAGGTTATGGTAATTGAAATTTAACAGAATTTCTGGAAGAATTTCAACAGCACCTCCTTTGGGAAGTTGCTGTTTTCAACTCATATTTCCACTGAATTCCGTGCTGCAAATACAGAAACTTTGAATTACAAAATGCAACACCTTTCCTAACCTTTCAAAAGATGTGTCATATGATAATTTTAGATTTTTCTACAGGAAGTTATGCTTGAAAAACAGAACAGTCCAGAGAGTGTTTCAAATCTGTCTTGGTTCTGGACAGTTTACAATCCTCTGGGATTTAAGCCATCTTAAGGTGTGATTCAGCCCTGGAAGTCTACAACAAAGTTGTAGAGTGCTTAAACAGATTTCCAGAACTATCTCCCACACCTCCATTGGCTAAATAATCTGTGAGTTATGCCCTGTCAAAGTTCAGCAAACTTGCTGCCCAAAACAGAGCACTCTGTTTTTCTATCCTTTGGAACTACACTGATCAACTATCAAATCTTTCTACCCGACCAGGATCCTAAATGGTGAAACTTAGGGATTTTAATTCTTTGTTATCATTATCTTTCATGCACATGCCTATGATATGTCGGTACTACGTTCCTCACAAAAGAAAATCCTAACCGGATTATACCGGCATATATGTCTCAAGTGTGGCACTAAACGGGCTCTCACACACGTATACTACACGGGATACATACGTGGTTAGTACCTGCAGAAGACCACACAATAATGATGCACTCGAGGGTTGTTTTCATTTCACGCAGGACCATATTTGAAAGTAAATACAAACACCCATATCATTGCCGTACGGCCGTCCTTGAGTTAAGTCACGTCTCAAGGTACGTGATCGTGTTTCAACACCATACTACCGGGAAACCCGAGTATGTCATGAACGGGTCGTCACGGTTGGGAATGTTATCAACCCAAAGGATACCACCTACTGCCCTGCAGGGCACGCCGATGGCAAGCGCTGCGTATGTCCTCCTGGGCTATTTCCAGACGAACACACTCTCGTGTTACTGACCACATGATGGGGTCTCCACTTACTTGCCTAATGCACGCTAGGGATCAGCGTTTCATATGAACTCAGGAACATGAAGAGTCCAAGAGTTTCATATTGACGTCTCACACCAAGCTGTGAGACCTATCCCTGAACCACGTTCCTCGTCAGGGGAGCTAACCGAAATTGAACCACTTTCGGTGGCGTTCCTTACCATTCTTACCAGAGCGTAGGTGCGTAGTTACATAATTAAAATTCAGAATTATAACACATAAGTTAGTCGTGCCACTTTAAGTGACTATGCTAATATAGTCCTTATTTGGGCAACTACCGAATCCTCACCGTAAATCTAAGTTTTCCCGTAATACAGTCCTTAATTAATGTGCTATCCCCAAAGCTGCTCTGATACCAGGCTGTGGCGGACCGGAATCCGCTCTTCCAGGATCGCAGAGGGTGGTGCCGCGTGATGCAACACCCGACAGCACACATCATAAGGATACATTGTATTACATAGAAAACAAACTGAGATGTACAAAGTAGTACACTTGTTCAGTTACAAACTAAGGTATACATTACACATCGGAAGTTTTAATTTGTACAACTCACGCCCGCCTATCTAGCAAAAGTCGGTTGCGCAGCCCTAGGGCAACCCACACTAGCTGTACTCCTCATCTCAGCGCGGCGTGTACGGCTCCTACTCAGCCGTGGTCCCCGACGGAGGGTAACCCTCGCCGGTGGACTCTTACCCAGAGTCCGTAGGTGTCTCCTCACCTGAAAAACACTTAAGCAGCAACCGTGAGCATGATGGCTCAACAAGACTTAACCGACCCACCTAGGAATGAAACTTTACATGTAGGATACAATGAACATGGGATGGTAAAATTTCAGCAAATGGACACGCCTATAGTTGATACATAGTTCATCTTTTAGCCACAGTTAACAGTTCATGAATCTGAAATTTAATAAGAAATTTTTGGTGGCACACATGTAACAATACAATTATATCATAAAGCAGAATTGAATCATAGCATTCCATAAATTATCTACGTTACGACGCAGTGAACAAGCGGTACTCGTCACCACAAGGGACAGCGAATCGACTCGATATACACCTGCAGGGATACCCAAAGAGCACGTCACGTACGCCCACCCGTGCAGCTGCACAGCACGCTCACTCGATGTCTTATGGGACAACCTTTCACCCAACAGCCCAAACATCGAACCGGTTGCACCGAAACGAGCAGGAGGTTCCCTACACGGAGCATCTCTCTATGCCCGTTAGTAGATTTCCACCTTGCTGCCCTCAGCCTACACCTATAAATCGGTGCGTTATGCCTTGACACCCGGAGGTACAGGTTACATCGGTTTATCGGGGCCCATATATCCGATATGCCTTTGGTACGTTCAATACTTGTTCAGCAGGGCCGCAAACGGATCGGTCCTCAATCAACACGGACAGGGCTGCGCACACAAGACTTCCTCTTGCTGCGCCCTAGCCCCTGCCTATTCTCATTTTCATTACTAAAGTGATCTCACATCACTCGAACCAATCCCGAGTGTCCCAAGCCTAAACTCGCGAGTAGATTCCAACTACTCGATTTGTACCGAAGTCCTATGAATCATTAAGCATAGCCTGTGTACTCGAGGTCTTATACACTACCCTCACTCTTATAGGCAAATTCTGGTTATGCAAGTGGGGTTCCATCCATCCTACACCTAATGCACATTCATACTTCACACTAGACATGTAAACAAAGCAAAACTTTATAAAAAGGTTAATGCAAACCAGGGCTTGCCTTGTTACTGCTGGTCAGTGGTTAAGTCTTCGTCCGGAAGAAGGAAGTCAAGTACTTCCGGAGTCTCCTCGCCTTCAGTGACTACACGTTAACGAGATACTACATGTCAATTCAAATGCAATATTTAGAATTGAGTAAGTAGTTATTATAACTCTAGCTAGCCCTCTCCTTTGTTTCTGAAATTTTTATGGTGGCTTGGTAGGGTCCTAACCAGAGTCTTGACCAAGTTTCATTTCAAACAAAGTTCATTTGACCTTTGTACAAATAAAAGCCTATTTGGTCAATATTAGAGTCTCTAATTCCAGGGTTTTTCATGGCTCCAACCATTACATTATGGAAACTAGAATTTAATATAGTTCTAATGGAATTGGTTTCATGTCATTTGAAGAATCCTAGAGGAAGTTGTGCCCTATACAAGATTTGAGAAAATCTGAAAAATGTTTCTGTACATTTTTCTATTTTCTCAGGGCAGTTCACATAATCGCACCATTAGGGGGACTAAATAAACTTGAATGGGTCTGAAAATTTTACTGTGACTCCAGGATTTTCCAATGAACCTTCCAGCCAAATTTCAGAATTTTTCATAAAGTAATTCTCCAGATAAAATTCCTAACAGTTGGAAGTTTAGGGATTTAATTCTAGAAAACTATTACGTTTCATGAGCTGAAATTGGTATTGCTAGAAAGTAATCAAAATTCTGAGTTCAGAAAATTTTGGTTCACTGAATTTGGAGCTTCCTAACAAAAGTTCTATGAATTTGAAGTTTGAACTAAACTGGAAAATCCCAAAAATGTTTAAACTCTGCGGGTGGGGCCCATTCCTCAAATCGGCCCACTGAGAACGCGGCCACACCGCGGCCCACGGGGTTTTACCTGCGCTGCCGCACTGAATCCCGGCCGCAACTGGATCCCCGCACGAGAACATAGGCTGACCGGTGGACCCGGCCCCCCCCTTCGTCTACCTCGCGCCATCCCGCGGCTCCCACGGTGGTGCCTCGCCGTAGTTCTCGCCGCCAGCCGTTTCGCTGCATGAACTTCGATGGTTCTCACCGCCTGGGCCCAACTTTGCTCGAGGAACACGCTGGTTCCGTAACCGAAGCTCGGCGATGGCCGGAACCATGCTCGCGACGGTGACAATGGCTCTCTCTCTACTACGGCGATGTCGCCCGGGCTACTCAGGGCATTATTTTCTGATCGGTTTGCTCCTACTGCTCTGCTGTGGCATGCTGAGCATGAACATGAGCTCGGTTGGCCATGGAAACGGCCGGAGCTAGGACCTCACCGTCGACCTGGGGTTAAAACTGCGGTTGCTCGAAAACTCGAATAGCAGCGCTAAGACTCGACGGTTTTCGATGGTCTTTGATCCTTGGTGGCCGTTGGAACGTGTAGAACATGTGCTTGGCTGGGCTTACGCAGTGAAGGACCGATCACCATGAATTTCAGATTCTTTGCTAGCTTGGTCTTTTGAACACCGAGGACTAAACGATGAAATACTCTCCCTACAGAGCATGAAAGGGGGTAGGATCTTCACCGTGAGTTCGAGCAGTCTCTGGCGCGTCTCTTTGCTGTTGATCTCCGGTCGCGAGAACGCCTGGATCAGCGGTGCGACGAGGAGCCGAGGGGAGCGGCCGGGGAAGTGTTTTGCCTCGGCTGTGTGCGGGCAACGTGAAGAGGATGAGGCCGGCTTTACATGGGCAGGCGGTTTAACCGGTGTTGCACCCGGCGCCTTTGGTCACCGAGCAGGAGGTGGCAGGGGTGAGGCGGTCGGGCGACGACTTCTGCTGTGCGCTGGCGCTCGTTCTCGGCCGAGGGAGGAAAAATCACTGAGTATACTTCTCTGTTAAGGCTGCTGACAGGTGGGGCCTCCCCTCTAATTCCTTTTTGAATTTTTTTCCTCTGTTTGTACTAAAATATCCCCAGTTACTCACAATTGAATGTGAGGCTTAATCACCAAGTCATAGTTTGAATTTGGTTTACCAAATTTGAAATTTCTTTGGCTAAATTTGCCTCACATTTGAACTGAAATTCAAATTCAGTTTTGAATTCTTGCAAATTTAGCTCCCGACAAGATGAAGTCCAATGGGGATGAAAATTGGTGGACTAACTCAGAAAAATGTGCTGAGTTTGAATATGAAGCTAACTTTTGAATTTAAGTGATGAAAGCTGCTGCAATTTGAATTTCCATTCAAATTGGCCTCTTTTTCAAATGCCTCCAAAAGTGCCTCAAAAAGTGTTGGATTTGCATGAAACTTGGCTTGAACCTTCCCAAGACTTTTAAGTGCTAGGGGTGAGCTCAACCTCTCATGTTCATGTGTATAAATCCTACTTTGTGAAAGTTAGGGCTTTCCCTCCGAATCATCCTTTTGATGGAGGTTACTTGCTCTTCACATATCTTTACAAAATATTCACAACAAAAACTGTGGTGTTGTGAGGTGATGAAAAGTTTTGGTAAGTCCCTTTTCTTGGGCTTTTACAGAACCGAGCAAAGCTTCGGTGTTGGGCAAAAGAAGCACAGCAACAAGTGAAGGAGGCACGCAAGCAACTTGCCAGAATGAGGGAAAACGGCGAGATCTGTCCTCGGTGTGTCTCGGTGTCGACCGGTGAAGCTGCGGCTCTGTGCTCGAGTAAGAGAACAAAAACAGAGGCTGGCAGCTCAGTGAAGATCTTTTGGGTGCATATGACAAGTGGGTGCCACCAGTCAGCTCCTTCTTATCCCTCAAAAGATCTCCAAAATTTGCAATTGAGGAAATTCAATTGTGGGAAGTTAAAATTTGAATTGTATTTGGATAATTGGGCAAGTTTCATCCAAATTCAAATGTGCATTTGAATTCATTGCAAATTTAAATCCATTTGGAAAATGGATAGCAAAACAATACAAAAATTCATGAAACTTTGCATACCCACTAATTTGGACCTAAGGAATTTAAATATGAAACCTTCTTTTTGGTTTGGCTGCTGCAAATGAGCTTTTTAATACAACAGTTTGCAATATCCATTGTATTGCCCTCATTCGAAATTTGAGTGGAACATTTAGTTCCAAAATCTGATTTTTAAACTTTCAATTGCACATGTGACTTCAAACCTGTGGTTTTAATCTACCTTGGTTCCAAGCATGTAAATAAACATAAGCTTGTGTAGAGAGAGCTCTATGCGCATCATCACATGTGAAAGTTTAAACAAGTCTAATTTTTCATACACATGAAACTATATGCTTGTGCAAACTTGAGTTTCTTTGTATTCATATTTTTGGGACCTTTAAATCTAGCCTATTCTCACGAGTAGTTTCAACTACTCAACTTATACCGAATCCTACACTAATTTAGCATTGCAGTGGCTACCTGAGGTTTAAAACCTAATCACAAAACCCTGGTTCTCTGGGCTATGCATTTGGGTTTTCAAACAAGACTCTAACGCACAATTGTAAGAAATACATAAAGTAAGTTATCAAAACAAAAGACATTATGAAATGCTAATGCAAACCGGAGCTTGCCTTTTCTGCAGGGTAGTAGTATATAATAGCAGTTAGTAATCTTCTATCCCTTGATCCTTCTGAATTTGCTCAACTGATCCACACGTCAAGGGATGACTTCGTCGAAGTCCTTCGTCGTGAGCACTATCGACATGAATATGCATAAGCTTTTATAATGCAATTTCAACACTTAACGATTTAAACTTGTGAAGAAAAGAGGACTGTCTGGAAATGCTAGAAATGATGTTGTGTCCTCTGTTGTGCAAAGAAACTTAAAAGTTAACTCCCTCAGCCCTAGGAGTTTAGTTATAAAACTGACTAAGTTTCCTAATCAGCATATAAGATGAGCTGAACTGATTTGCAAGTAACTGAAGATCCTAATCTCCAATGACTTGAAAATTTTTACAGGAAATCCAATCTTACAAAATGACTTATCTTGCCAAATTGCAGCTAAAGCGGATGGAAATTGTGTCTCACATGATTCCCACCATAATTCCCTATGCTTTTCTCCCGTACATAAGCATGGAGAACAAGGACAGGAAGATCTAAGGCACAACTTGAGCTGAAAATTTGCATGTGAGTTTGTGGTCACATGAAAAGATTCTGGACCAAAATTTAGTACTTTTCACTGAGGGGCTTATTCAGAAGAATTCCTTAAGCAGTTAAGCAAAAAGAAATTAATTCTGAAGTAAATCACATGTTCATACAAACTTAGTGAACTAAAATTTCAATTATAGTTCATAGAGCCTGCATGAAATTTCCTATGATTTTTGGAGCTCAGAATTGTCCAGAATTGATTTTCCAACTCTGGGACTTTTAACGAAAAGTTTTTGTATTCATTTGAACACAGCAAATTGAAATCTGAATTATACCACACAAATCAACTGTAAATGAGCTGAAAATTTTGTAGTTGTTCAATAACATCCTAAGAATTATTCTGGCGAAATTTGAGGATATTTGGATAAACCAAACTCCCTCTAAAATTCATTTACTGAAAAGATTCAAAGAATTTTCCAGAATTAATTATTGACTTTCGTAGAGATTGGGTTGAATGTTTGGATAGAATTTTGCAATCTGAATCTAACCCAATTTGAATCACTAAATTTAGAGTTTTCTACACAAAGTTATGAATTTTCAAAGTTGTGGCTAAAGCTGGAATTAATTTTCTACTGTAAATTGACTGGGCCCATAGGATTTAAATGGACCAGTCACAGACCAGCCACACCGGGGTTACACGGTTTATAGCATGCAGCCACAATCGATCACGTGCCACAGCAGATCCGGATTTAAATTCCCAGCCGCTGACACGTGGGGCCAGCACCTTTCTACTTTCTCCCGCCTCACTCTCGCGCGCGCCTCTCCCCCAAGCCGGGTCGAGACCGGAGCTCGCCGGCCCCACATTTCTGGCCGCCTCTCGGCCGGAGGTTCACCGCCCAGGGGTTCTGGAGGTCGGGGAACGCGTCTGTGGGGCGAGCTCGAGCTGCCGGTGGCCGGATTAGGCCGGCGACGTGCGGCGGCCTTGGGGCGACTTCGGCCCCGTCGGCTGATCTTCCAAGCCCGCCAAAAGCTTGGACAAAAGGTTCTACAGAACCATTAGGTGCTAGGTTAGCTCGGCACGGAAGCAACAGAGCTCGAAAATGCCTCGAAAGGAGTTCTCACCTTGCGCCCCACCCGTGCTGCCATGGAAGCGCTCGGAGAACTCGGAACTGGTCGGTCTACGTGCCATTTAAAACTAGGGTTGCAAAGAGCAAATGATCGCCGGCTCGTCCAGCCCCTGTGTGCAAGATTTGGTGGTATAAAAATGAATAGGAGGTGAGAATTTTGGATTTTCGTACCGGTCACTCAGTTTTTGCATGCCGGAGCAAAATTCCCGAATTCACTCTCAGTCGTCCACGGCTTGTCTTGGAACATCCATGGGTGCCGTTACTTGGCCGTGAGGGTCTCTGGTTGAGGCTGTCCACAAGAGCACCTCGTCGCTCTTTCTTTCGGCCGCCGCGGGAAAACATTTTGCTCGGTGTTGGGGAGACCGGTAGCACTCGGTTTTGTATCAAGGAGGTCGAGGCCGATGCTCTAGTGCCGTTTTGCCGGTCAAAGAGGCTTTGTACGCCAGGAAACGCAGGCTCCCGATCGATCGGTGGTGCAGGCAGCAAGCGGCTCTGTTCTCTGGCGTGGGCACGAAGCAAAAGCAGTAGGGTTTCGGTTTGCGAGTGAGAAGATCACGCCGGGGTTAAGGAACGACACGAGCAACTCGCCAGCACGAAGAAACAATCTGGAGAGCGGCTGCTGCGTGGAAGCTCGGTGGCGCCCTCTGCTGCCTTGGCTGTTCGAGTGGAAAAATAGGAACAGAACACTTTCTGATCTTTTATTCACTGTGGCTGACCAGTGGGTCCCACAGCACACTCTCATTCTCAAAAAGATCTCAAATTTGGTAGATCACATAATTCAATTATGCGGAGTTTGAATCTGGAATGCATTTGGACAATTGAGCAAGTTTCATCCAAATACAAATTTGGATTTGAATTCCTATGCAATTTAAGGTCCTCTTTTAAATAGCTAGCAAAGTATCTCCAAAATTCTTGAAACTTTGCATGCCTACTAATTTGGACCTAAGGAATTCAAATAAGAAATCTGATTTTTGTTTTCGCTGCTGCAAATGGAATTTCTACCACAACACTTTGCATTTATATTTTGTTTTTCCCAATTGAAATTTGAGTTGACCAAAGTTAGTTCAAAAGCTGAATTTAAACTTCTCTTACACATGAGGGCCCTACACATGGTGTTTAAATCAACTTTGGTTCCGAGCATTCCAATAAACATTAGAGCTTGTGTGGTTGAACATCCATGTGCATCCTCACATGTATAAAGTTTTAAACAAGTCCCAATTTTCACAAACTTGAAACCAAATGGTGTTCAAACTTCAGTTCATTTATATTCAAAATTTTGGGACCTTTACATTCCTCCCCCTTAAAAAAATCTCGTCCTGAGATTATAAGGTAAAAATGAGAGAGAAGATGGTGGAAAATTACCGGATGTGCGACATTAAAAAGTCCGGGTAGTTGGCGCGAAGAAATCCTTCGCACTCCCATGTTGCTTCAACCTCGTAGTGATTACTCCATAAGACTTTATAGAAACCAAAACGTTCGGATGCATGTGGTTTGATCCTTTTCCCCGATGATCCGAACTGGTCCTTCCCAATACGTGAGATCCGGTTTCAGTTCCTCAATATTCCCCAGCTGAATGGTGGCTGAAAACTTGAGGTACTTTGTCAGCTAAGAAATGTGCAAGATGTCGTGCACACCGGAGAGTGTCACTGGTAATTCCAGCCGGTATGAAATGGATCCACACCATTCCAAAACCTGGAATGGACCGATGAATCGGGGTGCCAACTTTCCTCTGACCCCGAATCTGTTCACGCCTTCATTGGAGACACACGTAGATACACGTGATCCCCGACTTCAAATTGTAAAGTACGTCTTCTCCGGTCCGCATACTGTTTTTGTCGGGATTGGGCGGCTTTTAAGTTCACTTGAATCAGCCAAACTTTTTCTTCCACGTTGTTGACAAGATCAATCCTGAAGGTGACCCTTTCGTCGGATTCCCACCAATTCAGCGGTGTGCGGCATTTTCTTCCGTATAGCACCTCGTAAGGCACTATCTTGATGCTGGCCTGGTATCCATTACTGTACGTGAACTCGGCTAACAATAAGTGATCATCCCAATTTTTACCGTGGTGGATAGCACAAGCTCGTAACATGTTTTCTAAGATTTGATTTACCCGCTCGGTTTGTCCATCCGTCTGCGGGTGGTACGCTGAACTACGGATCAGTTTCGTACCCAATGCAGCATGTATCTGCTCCCAAAAACGAGACACAAATAAAGTGCCCCGATCCGAGACGATAGTGTGGGGTATGCCATATAAGCAAAGAATCCGTGAGATGTACAGTTCAGCATACTTCTTGGCGTTGTAGTTGGTGTTGACCGGGATAAAATGGGTAACCTTTGTGAGCCGGTCAACGATCACCCACACAGAATCCTGTTTCAGAAATGTGGTGGGTAAACTGACGATGAAGTCCATGCTCACATCCTCCCACTTCGAGTCAGGAATGCCAAGCGGTTGTAGCATTCCCGGTTTCCTCATGTGGTCAGCCTTCACCCTTCGGCATGTATCACGCTCGGACACGTATTTCGTAATATCCCTCTTCATCCGTGTCCACCAAAACATGCCTCTGAGTTCTTGATAAATCTTGTTGCTGCCGGGGTGAATAAAAAACTTTGACAAGTGAGCCTCATCAAAGATTTTCTTCCTCAATTCCAGGTTACGGGGTACAATGATCCTCTCCTTGAACCACAGGACACCGTCTCCGTCCTTCCGGAAACACTTCAACTCTCCACTGTCTACACGTCTCCGCATATGGGACATGCTCTTGTCATGTTTCTGAGCTGCCGCTACCTATTCACGGATGGTAGGGATAAAAGATAAGTTGTAGATAGCTCAATGGGGAACCACATGCAACGGTGGCTTGCTCTCTTCCAACTGGGTGATGGTCAGATTATGTACGTGTGACCTGCGACTAAGCGCATCCGCCACCACGTTTTCCTTGTCGGGGTGATAATGGATTTCTATCTCATAATCTTTTATCAGTTCTAACCATCTTCTCTGCCTCATGCTCAACTCTTTCTACGTGAATATGTACTTGAGGCCCTTGCGGTCGGTATATAAATATACAAGGTTACTGAGTAGGTAGTGCCTCCACATTTTTAGTGTGAGTACCACAGCAGTGAGCTCTAAGTCATGAGTTGCATAGTTTTAATCATGATTCCGGAGCTGCCGTGATCCATACACCACCACCCGTTGGTCTTGCATCAGCACACATCCGATCCCAATGCCGTATGTATCGCAGTACACATCGAACGGTTTTGTTGTGTCTAGCTGCGCCAAAACCGGTGCTGATGCCTTGAACGCTGCTTCACATGCTGGACTCCAAACAAATTTGGTATCCTTCTTTAGCAGATCGGTCATAGGCTTGACAATCTTCAAGAAGTTTGGAATGAACCTCCGATAGTATCCCGCGAGTCCGAGGAAACTCCATACCTCATGAATAGTTCTCGGGGACTTCCAATTCAGCACTTGTGTGATCTTACTCGGGTCTACAGCGATGCCCTCTGCTGAGATAATATGCCCGAGGAATGGTACTGTGACACCCTCAATTTCGTGGAAAACCACGGAAACCGAGAACTGATGCATATGTGTGCCCAGGATGTTCATCACACATACACATATCATCCACAAACTGAATTTCAGAATATATATTACCACGAATGAACAGGGTTTATTACAATGTCTCATGAGTCTTGGGCTCATGTTAACAGCGGAAGTCTTATTTAAGCAGCGGAGGTCTAAATCTAGCACGGGAAGTCTTTATTCTAGTGCAGAAGCAATCTAAGCAGCAGCAGTGGCTCCATCTCTACTCCATCCCCACAGGCAAGGTTGAGGACGGATCACATGCCTAATGCTCCACTTAGTATTCATAGTATTATTCTCCTGTTGCTGATGATGAAGTAATAATGCAAGTTTGAGTACAATGATGTACTCAGCAAGTGCAGGAAAATATGATATGTAGCTCACAGCAAGGAAGATAATAAAAGTCTCCTTGCAGAAAGCAAAGTTACTTCTCAAAACCACAATAAAACAGTAACTTAGCTTTAAGTGAATGTATTCCCAACATGTATTAAAATACCAACATACCTCCATTATGTTTCATCACTGTCCATGTCTCAACCAGACATTAATCAACTTTATCTTTGCTCACGAATACCTTCTCGTATTCGCTACCATCTCACGAATACCATCTCGTATACATTACCATTCAATCCTGTCTCATTCCGAGACCACATCGCGTTGCCATGACTCAACAGTCATGCAACCAATCTTATCACCCGGACTCAACAGTCCCGAAAACCAAACCATAACCATACCATAACAATCCATAACAAAAACCATCCCAACTAATCTTGTGGGTTGTCCATGCGCTCGTGACCGTAAGCTCGGCTATCATGATAGTTTTAAGACTCTGCAGAGTTTGTACCACTTTACCCACAAGTTCGTGATTTCATCACCCGTCGGCGACTGCAGAACCTCCATTATGCCAGTACACAACCAGCGGTGTATGGTCAAGAGATCACAAAATAGCCTTTACAATGGGGTTACTAGATGTATAGACTCACTAAGATTTCACCAGCAGGCTAGAATCTCCAATTCTCCCACCCATGGGCCCCCTCTTGTGCCATGCAGTTCCCAGGGCAGTCCTCACTCAACTCCCATTCCCCGCGCTTTCCACGGTCCATAACAATCTAGTAACTTACCTAATTACTCAGCTAAGCTGCACCCATACTTGGCCTTGTGGTGGCACTGTTATCTTGGCATGGCTCGCATGAACCGGTCCTTAGATCTATGGCAAGTAAAACCACCATCTCATGCTACCTCATTCACAAATCCAGGCTTGCCTAGATCTCCCTCCGATCCATATTCATCAAGTTCTCATTATCATTACGAGTGAAGTTAGCTAGACACATCTATCTCGCTTCCCAAAATCCTGTGCACTAAGCGAAGCAAAAAGTAAAAACCATACCTGACTCATAAACTTCCCTGGCGACAAGGGTGGTTTAACCAAAACTAGTAAACTCCTATGAAAGGGTTTCCCATCATGTTTGACTCAGCACACACACCCTTTCACAAACAAAACAGTTTTCCAAAACATAGGACCAATATGGTCAAGGGGCACTTGCCTTGTTCTTGCTGTTCCGGTTGCTCTTGGATCTCGAAACCTTATTGTTGCAGCTCGTCGTAGACAGCTCCCTGAGCTTGTCCTTCTATAAATGATCACGCACATACAAGATTTATAGCAATCAATATCATGCACAAACTCTAATCAAGATGTGATGATGCATATGTATGTTAATCCTATGATGTAGTTTTTATTAGATATGTTCACACGTGTTTTTGCATGTTTTGCATGGCTTTTATGATGAACAAACGTATTCGGATCAAATGTGGACATGGTGATGATCTTGACTTTAGATCAAACCGATCAACACGTGATCTGTCCATGAAAAAGCTTCTATTTGAAAGGAATCGAAGAACAGATGCAATGATGTCGTAAGGTGGTATTGGAAACCTACCTTACTCTCTTCGGTCCTCCCTCCTAGCAAAACAGATAGTCAGGGCTCCTCCGGCGATGTCGATCTTGATCCAGGCTCGTCGGCGATCTCTTCCGGCGGTTGTACTCCGGCGAGGAGGTTTACTCGGCGAGCTAGGGGCTAGGGCTCTAAGTTGTCTGCTCGAGAGTTGGAAAATAAGTTCGTGGTTTTGGCCAGAGGTTTTCTGTTCTATTTATAATCGGGAAGAGAAGATTCCTAATCTATTTGGATTTTGAGTAAGGGTCCTATTCGAATGGTTTTTGAATCTTAATAACTTATCCTAGATTGATTTGGTGCGGTAACATTGTGGATTTCGTGTCGGTTTCCTCAGTGCCGCGGATTCCCACGCGTACGGAAGCAAGAACCGCTTCAGAACTCGTTACCTCCGCGGTGGTGAGCTCCGGAAGCTCCACGTGTCCTGCAGGAACCTGACTCCCTTTTCTGCAGAGACAAGCTCCGATTGTGCTGCGTGTCAGGCGGGCGAGACCTCCCTATTACTCAGAGGTGAGCTCCGTGTGCGCCACGTGTTCTGGCGGGCGGGAACCTCCCCTCTCTCCAGAGACGAGCTCCGTGTGCGCCACGTGTCTGGTGGGTCTGGACCTCCCCTCTCAACAGAGGCGAGCTCCGCTAATGCCACGTGTCAGTTCCAGACTTCCACTCTCTTCGGAGGTGGCTCCGGATGTGCCACATGTTCTAACAGCGCCAGACTTCCTTTCTGCTCGGAGGCGAGCTCCGAGGTTGACACGTGTCCAACAGTGATAGACCTCCCGGAGATGAGCTCCAGAGGTGACACGCGTCCGAAAGTGTCGGACCTACCGAAGGTGAGCTCCGGAGGTGACACGTGTCTAATAGGATCGGACCTCTCGGAGGTGAGCTCCGAGAGCGACATGTGTCTAGCGGGGCTGGACCTCTTGGAGGTGAGCTCCGAGAGCAACACGTGTCCTTCGTTGCTGGTCCTCTCTTTTCCGCAGCGAATAGCTCCGCAGCCAACACGTGTCCTGCAGGGCTGGTCTCGCTTTTCCGCGGAGGCTAGCTCCGGGGGAAAAATGTGTCCTACAAGGTCGGACATCTCCCCCTTTGCGGGGATGATCCCCGAGCCTGCCACGTAGCCAGTTTTGCGGCGGACCTCTCCCCCTTTACGGAGATGAGCTCCGAACACGCCACATGGCCAGCAAGCCGCGGGAGTTGTCTTTGGCGCTCTTTGTAAACTGGAATTCGCTCTTTTTAGCTAACTTTTTTATTCGTTCTCGGTTTCAACTTATTTTAAAAGTGTTTTTCTACATGAAACATGAATACATGCAGAACCCGAAAATGAGGGTGTCACAAATCTACCCCCCTTAATTTGAATCTCGCCCTCGAGATTCGTTGGTAGGGAATAGGTGAGGAAACTCTGTCTTGATGTCTTCTTCACGCTCCCATGTGACTTCAGCTTCTGTGTGATGGCTCCATTGCACCTTGCACCAACGGATCACCTTGTTCCTTATGACCCTTTCCTTTATGTCCAAAATTTGGACGGGGTGCTCTGCATAGGTCAGGTCCTCTTGATGTTCAAGCTCTTCCATCGGTACTTGCTCCTCTGGTACTCTCAAGCACTTCTTGAGCTGGGATACATGAAACACGTCATGTACCTCGGAGAGGTGCGCTGTGGGCACTAGTTGATAGGCTACTTCTCCTCGCTTGTCCGAAATCTTAAACGGCCCCATGTAGAGATGTGCTAGCTTGCCTTTGACGTTGAAACATCGTTGGCCTCGGATAGGCGATACCTTAAGGTATAAGTCTCCTACTTCGAAAGTCAACTTCCTTCGCCTATTATCCGCGTAGCATTTCTGTCATGACTGAGCAGCCTTCAAGTTCTCTCGTATGGTTCGGACTTGCTTTTCAGCCTCATGTAGCACTTCTGGTCCAAACACTTGTTTCTCTCCAGTCTCGTTCCAAAACAGCGGTGTCCTACACCGTCTACCATATAATGCTTCGAAAGGCGTCATTTTCAAGCTAGCTTGATAGCTGTTGTTATAGGAGAAATCGGCGTACGGTAAACTCCTATCCCAACTACGCAATTGTTTCAAGGCGCAAGCTCTCAACATGTCCTCCAAAATTTGGTTTGTCCTTTCGGTTTGCCCATCGGTTTGCGGATGGTAGGCAGAGCTAAAATCCAGTCGTGTACCCATCGCTTTCTGCAGCTTCCTCCAAAATCTAGAGGTAAACTGAGAACCCCGATCTGAGACTATCCTCTTCGGGACTCCATGGCGGCACACGATTTGCTCCATGTACAGCTCGGCTAGCTGTGCAACGTTGTACACGGTCTTAACAGGAAGAAAATGAGCTGTTTTCGTCAATCAGTCCACGATAACGCAGATTGAGTCGTAACCCGATCGAGTACGTGGCAACCCAACGATGAAATCCATACTAATGTCTTCCCACTTCCACTCAGGTACCTTCAAGGGTTGCAACAGTCCAGCGGGTCTTTGATGTTCGGCCTTCACCCGTTGGCATGTGTCGCACAGGGCAACATATTTGGCTATGTCCCTCTTCATTCCATCCCACCAATAACAAGTCTTCAGGTCCTTGTACATCTTGGTACTTCCGGGATGTATGGAATAAAGTGAGTCGTGTGCCTCTTTTAATATCGTGTCACGGATGTGCTTCATGTTAGGCACACAAATCCTTTTTCCTAGCCAAAGCGTACCCTTATCTTCTTCCTTGAAGTCCTTTTCTATTCCTTATTGGATCCTTTCCTTGATCTCCTTGATATCCTCATCCGTAGCTTGGCCATCCTTTATCTCTTGTTCCAATGAAGAATGGAGTTCCATTACTTCCATCTTGTTTAAGAATCCGAGATGTAACCGTTGGAACTCCTTGCGTAGCTTGGGTGGTAGCTCCCAAACCGTAAGTTGATGACATGCTCCCTTTCGGCTCAATGCATCGGCTACTGCATTGGCCTTTCCGGGGTGATAGTTGATTCCAACATCATAATCCTTGATAAGTTCCAACCATCGGCGTTGCCTCAAATTCAAATCCGTTTGAGTGAATATGTACTTGAGGCTCTTATTATCCGTATAGATCTCACATCGATGACCAAGGATATAATGTCTCCAAATCTTCAATGCATGCACCACGGCTTCTAGCTCCAAGTCATGTGTAGGGTAATTAAGCTCATGCTTCTTGAGTTGTCTTGAGGCATACGCTACCACTTGTCCTTCTTGCATGAGCACACATCCAAGCCCTTGTCTGTATGCGTCACAATATATGTCAAAGCTCTTGCTTACGTCCAGTAATACCAAAACCGACGTTGTGGTTAGCCTCTTCTTGAGCTCCTCAAAGCTTTCTTGGCACACTGGTGTTCGTTGGAAGGTTTTTTCCTTCGTTAGCAACTCCGTCATAGGCTTTGCTATCTTAGAGAAGTCCTTGATGAACCTTCGGTAGTATCTAGCCATCCCAAAAAAACTCCGAATATCCCTCACGT
This sequence comes from Neostapfia colusana, assembly GCA_030760725.1. Classification (NCBI taxonomy): domain Eukaryota; kingdom Viridiplantae; phylum Streptophyta; class Magnoliopsida; order Poales; family Poaceae; genus Neostapfia; species Neostapfia colusana. Next base: position 36,185,393 of record JASWHV010000003.1, read on the forward strand.
TTTGCGGTTGGTTCCACTTCAAAACATCTCCCACTTTTGTGGGATCAACTGATACTCCTTCCTCGGAGATGATGTGGTCTAGGAACGATATCTCCTTTAGCCAAAATTGACATTTGCTGAACTTGGCATACAGCTGATGCTCTCGCAGCTTCTATAATTTCAATCTCAAGTGTTCTTCATGTTCCTCCTCACTTTTCGAATACACCATAATATCGTCAATGAAAACCACGACGAACTTATCCAAGTACTCCATGAAGACCTTGTTCATGAAGTACATGAAGTATGCCGGTGCGTTTGTTAACCCAAAATACATAACGGTATATTCATATGAACCATACCGTGTTCAAAAGGCAGTCTTGGGTATATCGGAGGGCTTAATCTTCAGTTGGAAGTATCCTGACCGAAGATTAATCTTGGAGAACACTCGGGCTCCCTTCATCTGGTCGAACAGGTCCTCTATACGGGGCAGAGGGTACTTGTTATTGATCGTCACCTCATTGAGAGACCTATAGGTCACGCACATCATTTGGGTTCCATCCTTCTTGTCTACGAAGAGCACGGGGGCTCCCCATGGTGACGATCTTGGACGTATAAAACCCTTCTCTTTCTGCTCCTGGATTTGCTTCTTGAGCTCCACAAGTTCATTGACGGGCATCCTATATGGTCTCTTTGCTACAGATGCGGTTCCGTGTACTAGGTCAATGGAAAACTCGATATCCCGGTCAGGTGGCATACCGGGAAGTTCTTCCAGGAACACGTCCAAAAATTCTTGAACCACCGGAATGCTGTCCAGGGTTGCTTCTTCGACGTGGTTCAACGTTGCCTTCTCAGTTGCCGGTTGGGCTGACTCAAACTCGATACGGGTACCGTGCTCGTTGGTCAACTGCACGCTCCTTTCAGCACATTGGATTACTCCGTTATGCTTACTCAACCAATCCATTCCGAGTATTATGTAAGCCCTTGGGAATCCAAGACAATGAGGTTGGCAAGGAAGTGTACCCCCCTTATATTAAGGTGTACTTTCAGACATACTATATTAGTCCTAATCTCTCCACCGGGAGAATTAACCAACATAGTATTTCAAGTGTGATACGGGTAGATTGTACTTGGCAACATACTTGGATGATATGAAGGAATGTGATGCTCCAGAATCAAATAAGATGGTGGCTGGGTTGGAGTTGGCAAGGAACATACCAATTACGGAGTCCTCAGCCTGTTGCGCTTCCTCAGCAGACATGGTTCACTGTGGTGGACCGGAATCCACTCATCCAGGATCGCAGAGGGTGGTGCCGCACGATGCGACACCCGACAGCACACGTCATAAGAACACATTATATTACATGGAAAACAAACTGAATGTACAAAGTAGTATACTTCTCAGTTACAAACTAGGGTCTTTTATTACACAGCGGAAGATTCTTTTGTACAACTCACGCCCGCCTATCTAGCAAAAGTCGGTTGCCCAGCCCTAGGGCAACCCACACTAGCTGCACGTCTCAGCTCAGCGCGGCGTGTACGGCTCCCACTCAGCCATGGTCCCCGACGGAGGGTAACCCTCGCCGGTGGACTCGTACTCCGAGTCCGTGGGTGGCTCCTCACCTGAAAAACACTTAAGCAGCAACCGTGAGCACGAAGGCTCAGCAAGGCTTAACCGACTCACCTAAGCATGAAACTCTACATGAGGTGTACCATGACATAGGATAGCAATGTTGCAGAAAATGGACACGCCTACAAATTCATCCTTAGTTCATCTTTTAGCAACAAGTTAACGGTTCATGAAGCTGAAATTTAGTGAGCAATATTTGGTGGCACACATGTAGCAATACAATTATATCACAACAGCAATATTGAATCATAACATTTCATTCATTAGTCTACGTTACGACGCAGTGAACAAGCGGTACTCATCACCGCGAGGGACGGCGAATCGACTCGATATACACCTGCAGGGAAACCCAAAGAGCACGTCACGTACGCCCACCCGTGGAGCTGCACAGCACGCTCACTCGATGTCGTACGGGACAACCTTTCACCCAACAGCCCAAACGTCGAACCGGTCGCACCGAAACGAGCAGGAGGTTCTCTGCATGGAGCATCTCTCTATGCCCGTTGGCAGATTTCCACCTTTCTGTCCTCAGCCTACACCTATAAATCGGTGCGTTATGCCTCGACGCCCGGAGGTTTAGGCTACATCGGTTTATCGGGGCCCATATATCCGATATGCCTTCGGTACGTTCAATACTTGTTCAGCAGGGCCGCACATGGATCGGTCCTCAATCGACAAGGGCAGGGCTGCGCACACAAGACTTCCTCTTGCTGCACCTTAGCCCCTGCCTAGTCTCCTTTTCATTACTAAAGTGATCTCACATCACTCAACCGAACCTGTGCGTCCCAAACCTATCTCACGAGTAGATTCCAACTACTCGACTTGTACCGATGTCCTATGAAACATTAAGCATAGCCTGTCTACCCGAGGTCTTAGACTCTACCTTCACTCTTATGGAAAATTTCTGGTCATGCAAGTGGGGTTCCATTCATCCTACACCTAATGCACACTCATACATCACCCTAATTATGTGAACAAAGCAAAACTTGATAAAAAGGTTAATGTAAACCGGGGCTTGCCTTGTTGCTTCTGGTCAGGGGTTAGTTCTTCGTCCGGAAGAAGGAAGTACAGCACTTCCGGAGTCTCTTCTTCAGCGACTACATGTTTAATGAAATACGACATGTAAATTTAAATGCAATGTGTAAACTAGAATACTTAATTACTAATAACTCTAGGTAGCCCTCCCCTTTGGTTCTGAAATTTTTATGGTTGCTTGGTAGGGTCCTAACTAGAGTCTTGACCAAGTTTCATTTGAAACAAAGTTCACTTGAACCTTGTACAAATAAAAGTCCATTTGGTCAATATTTAAGCCTCTAAGTAATTCCAGGGGTTTTCATGGCTCCAACCATTACTTTCTGGAAACTAGAATTTAAGTTGGTTCTAATGGAATTGGTTTCATGTCATTTGAAGAATTCTACTGAAAGTTATGCTCTAACTAAGATTGGAGAAAATCTGAAAAATGTTTCTGTACATTTTTCTATTTTCTCAGGGCAGATCTCTTAATCACCCCATTAGGGTAACTAAATGAACTTGGATGAGTCTGAAAATTTGACTGGGATTCAGGGATTTTCTAATGAACCTCTCAGCCAAATTTCAGAATTTTTCATAAAGTAGTTCTCCAGATAAAATTCCCAACAGTTTAAACTTTAGGATTTAATTCTGGAAAACTATTCACTTTCATGAGTTGAATTTGGTATTGCTGGAAAGTACTCAGAATTGTGAGTTCAGCAAAATTTGGTTCATCGAATTTGGAGTTTCCTAGCCAAAGTTCTATGCATTGAAGTTTGAACTAAAACTGGAAATTCCGAAAATGTTTAAATGTCTGCCAGTGGGTCCCACCTGGCAGGTCTTCTCCTTCCTCGCGCCAAACAGGGGTCCACGGCGGCGCACTCCGGCGAGCGTCGCCGGAACCGCTTTCCCGGCCGTCTCCTTACCCCAAACTCGCCGCCCCGCCCTAACTCATGACGCTGAACTCAGCTCGGGGTTCGCCGGCGGCCGTAGCTCACCAGAACAGGGCTCCCGACGGTGACAGCGGCGGTTAGGGTTCCGGCGTGGTCGGGAATGCGTTACAACGCATCAAAACGATCAGAAAAGGGTCGGAGAGCACCGTGGAAGCTCGAGGGTGATGAAAATGGCCGCCAAACCCCATGAAAAGGTCGGCAACCTAGAGCTCCACGGTGACCCGAGCTATTATCCTATGGCGACCCGAAAAACAACCAGAACCCGGCCATTTCTGGGTCATATCCCTTGATTCTTGGTCAAGGAGGGCCGCTAGGGAGTGAGGAAGGTGTGTGTAGGCTCACCCAAGCTGGGTTGGACGGTGCAGCTAGAATTTCGGGTTAGACCGACCCCTACCCGGGTGCACTAACTCTCGGGATTCTTAGGAATTCTCCACGCTCGGTCTATCAATGGCTATGAGGGTTGCAGCTACACGATCTGGAGCCTAAGGCGCACCTTTATCGTGTAGAAGTCCGGCGGTGAAACTGGACGTGGTGTGCGGTCCACGGGGAGCAATCCTCGGCTTTCCGCCGGGGGCCTCGGTCCTCAGCTGCGATCGTCGATTGGTGGCTGAATAAGTGCTAACGCCGCAAGGTGGTGAGGTGGTTAGCTAGAGCACAGACAGGCGCTCCCTTTTTGTGTTGGGAGCTCGGGCAAAGGCCGAGTAGACATCAGCGTGCAGGGGGGAATCGGAGGAGCGGCGCCGGTGACCAAACAGAGCCGGGGCTGTGCTGTTTTGCAGAGAAGCATGTGTACGGCTCGGTGGCGTGGGGAGGGGGTCACGTAGAGGCGGGGGCGAGCTGTTTCCTAGCTTCCAGCGTGAGCGAAGGGAACCAGGAGGTGGCCGGCCGAGGTGATCCGGCGCCGGTGCCTCCGTGCGCTGGCGCGCGGCTTCGACCGAAAAAGAAAAGATCAGGGTAACTTCTCTGTTAAGTCTGCTGACATGTGGGACCTCCCCAAAATTCTTTTTCCAAATATTCTCAATTCTGTTGTGCTAAAATATACTCAGCTACTCACAATTCAATGTGAGACTTAGTCACCAAGTCTTAGTCTAAATTTTAATTCTCAAATTTGAACTGTGTTTGGCTAAATTTGCTGCATGTTTAAACTGAAATTCAAATTCAGTTTTGAATTCTTGCACATTTAGCTCTTGACAAGATGAACTCCAATGAGGATGAAAATTGGTGGGCTTACTCAGAAAAATGTGATGAGTTTGAATATAAAGCTAACTTTCGAATTTGAGTGATGAAAGTTGCTGCAATCTGAATTTTACATTCAAATTGGCCTCTTTTTCAAATACCTCCAAAAGTGCCTCAAAAAGTATTGGATTTCCATGAACCTTGGACTGAACCTTCCCAAGACTTTTTAAGTTCTAGGGGTGAGCTCAACCTCTCATGTTCATGTGTAGAAATCCTACTTTGTGAAAGTGTAGGCTTTCCCCTCTAATCACTCTTTTGATGGAGGTTACTTGCTCTTCCCACTTTTTCACCATCTATCCACAACAAGAACTGTGGTGTTGTGAGGTGATGAAAAGTTTTTGCATGTCCCTTTTCTTGGGCTTTTACATTCACGTTGCCGCGAGTGTAGTTCTGCTGTCCACGGTTTCCTTGGTTGGCTCCTCCGTTCGGCCGTGGGTTCTGCTTGGGGACGTTGCCTTGCTGTCTAGGACCTCTCCTCGGGCACTGGCTCACAAAGTGTCCCATCTCCCTGCATGCAAAGCATGCCCTGTTGTCCAAGGCAGCAGGTACGTTGGGGTAGGGGTTTTGAACAGGAGCGCCCGTGTTTGGATCATGGTCTGCATAAGCTGATTCTGGATGGCCATCAACTGTTCCAGGTTGTTCTCACCAACTCCGGGGTTAATAGGAACTTCATCGTGGCCATCCTCTTGGTTGCCACGGACGTTCCTTCCTTGGCAGCCGGCGTTTCCTCTCACCATCTGTGAGATAGAATGGAATAGAATACAAGTTATAAGGTTAGATGGATCCCCCTAACTATATGCATCAAGTTGGATTGGACTATATATATATTAGCCCATATGAGGATGTGAACAAGTGCCGAGGCATCTCACACCTCTTTCTACTTATGTGTGGATATGGACAACGCTGAAACGTCCCACAACTCACACTAAGCACACAAGCACAAGCAATCATCACAAAGGCTCACACAACTCCTATTCAAGGCTTTTTCAATGGGGTCCTATGGGGTTTTAGGGTGATATCGATCTGTGACTTCACCCTATGTCAAGGTGGTTTGGGGTGATACTCATCTGTGATTCAACTATGGCTTCTCCTAGGCTTGCATCCTATATCAAGGTAGTTTCAATGCCAATCTATGCATCCTATGGTCAGCGTGGCTTTTAATACCAATCTGTTACTAGGGTGCGTCCTATAGTCATCGTGGCTCTTCAACCAATCTGTGATCATTCTAAGTTTGTGGCCTACAGTCAACCGTGGTAACTTGGTACCAATCTGTGGATTGTACCAATCTGTGACTAGGTATGGCAGCTTTAACATCAATCTGTGACCTATCTGGTTGTGTGATCTATGATCAACCCGTGGCATGTTGATACCAATCTGTGTCCATACCAATCTGTGTTTTCTATCTAGGTGTGTAACCTACCATCAATCCGTGGCAGGTTGATACCAATCTGTGGTTGTATCTAGGTGTGTAATCTACTCTCAACCGTGGCTCTGATACCAATCTATGACGCCCTCAATTTTGTGGAAAACCACGGAAACCGAGAACTGATGCATATGTGTGCCCAGGATGTTCATCACACATACACATATCATCCACAAACTGAATTTCAGAATATATATTACCATGAATGAACAGTGTTTATTACAATGTCTCATGAGTCTAGGGCTCATGTTAACAGCGGAAGTCTTAATTAAGCAACGGAAGTCTCAATCTAGCAGCGGAATTTTTTATTCTAGTGCAGAAGCAATCTAAGCAGCAGCAGTGGCTCCATCTCTACTCCATCCCCACAGCCAAGGTTGAGGACAGATCACACGCCTAATGCTCTACTTGGTCTTCATGGTATTCTTCTCCTGTTGCTGATGATGAAGTAATAATGCAAGTTTCAGTACAATGATGTACTTAGCAAGTGCGGGAAAATATGATATGTAGCTCACAGCAAGGAAGATAATAAAAGTCTCATTGCAGAAAGCAAAGTTATTTCTCAAAACCACGATAAAACAATAACTTAGCTTTAAGTGAATGTATTCCTAACATGTATTAAAATACCAATATACCTCCATTATATTTCATCATTGTCCATGTCTCAATCAGACATTAATCAACTTTATTTTTGCTCACGAATACCTTCTCGTATTCGCTACCATCTCACGAATACCATCTCGTATTCGCTACCATTCAATCCTGTCTCATTCCGAGACCACATCTCGTTGCCATGACTCAACAGTCATGCAACCAATCTTATCACCCGGACTCAACAGTTCCGAAAACCAAACCATAACCATACCATAACCATCCATAACCAAAATCATCCCAACTAATCATGTGGGTTGTCCAAGCGCTCATGACCGTAATCTCGACTATCATGATAGTTTTAATACTCTTCAGAATTTGTACCACTTTACCCACAAGTTTGTGATTTCGTCACCCATCGACGACTGCAGAACCACCATTATACCAGTACACAACCATCGGTGTATGGTCAAGAGATCACAAAATAGCCTTTACAAAGGGGTTACTAGATGTATGGACTCACTAAGGTTTCACCAGCAGGCTAGAATCTCCAATTTCCCACCCACGGGCCCCATCTTGTGCCATGAAGTTCCCAGGGCAGTCCTTACTTGACTCCCATTCTCCACGCCTTCCACGGTTCATAACAATCTAGGAACTTACCTAATTACTCAGCTAAGCCGCACCCATACTTGGCCTTGTGGTGGCACTGTTATCCTGGCATGGCTCGCATGAACCGGTCCTTAGATCTACGGCAAGTAAAACCACCATCTTATGCTACCTCATTCACAAACCTAGGCTTGCCTAGATCTCCCTCCGATCCATGTTAATCAAGTTCTCATTATCATTACGAGTGCAGTTAGCTAGACACATCTATCTCGCTTCCCAAAATCCCGTGGACTCAGCGAAGCAAAAAGTAAAACCATACCCGACTCATAAACCTCCCTGGCGACAAGGGTGGTTTAATCAAAACTAGTAAACTCCTATGAAAGGGTTTCCCATCATGTTTGACTCAGCACACACAGCCTTTCGCAAACAAAACAGTTTTCCAAAACATAGGATCAATATGGTCAAGGGGCACTTGCCTTGTTCTTGTGGTTCTGGCTGCTCCTGGATCTTGAAACCTTGTTGTTGCAGCTCGTCGTAGACAGCTCCCTGAGCTTGTCCTTCTATACACGATCACGCACATACAATATCCATAGCAATCAATATCATGCACAAACTCTAATCAAGATGCGATGATGCATATGTATGTTAATCCTATGATGTAGTTTTTATTAGATCTGTTCACACGTGTTTTTGCATGTTTTGCATGGCTTTTACGATGAACAAAGGTATTCGGATCAAAAAATGGATGTGGTGATGATTTTGACTTTAGATCAAACCGATCAACACGTGATCTGTCCACAAAAAAGCTTCTGTTCAAAAGGAATCGAAGAACAGATGCAAAGAAAATGCAATGATGTCGTAAGGTAGTATTGGAAACCTACCTTACTCTCTTCGGTCCTCCCTCCTAGCAAAAAAGATCTTTGGGGCTCCTCCGATGATGTCGATCGTGATCCAGCCTCGTCGGCGGTCTCTTCCGACGGTTGTACTCCGGCGAGGAGGTTTACTCGGCGAGCTAGGGGCTAGGGCTCTAAGTTATCTGCTCGAGAGTTGGAAAAGAAGTTCGTGGTTTTGGCCAGAGGTTTTTGGTTCTATTTTTAATCAGGAAGAGAAGAGTCCTAATCTGTTTGGATTTCAAGTAGGAGTCTTATTCAAATGGTTTTCAAATCTTAATAACTTATCCTAAATTGATTCGGTGCGGTAACATTGTGGATTTCGTGTCGGTTTCCTCAGTACCGGGGATTCCCATGCGTACGGAAGCAAAAACCGCTTCAGAACTCGTTACCTCCGAGGTGGTGAGCTCCGGAAGCTCCACGTGTCCTACGGGAACCTGGCTCCCATTTCTGCAGAGACAAGCTCCGGCTGTGCCTCGTGTCAGGCGGGCGAGACCTCCCTCTTACTCAGAGGTGAGCACCGCGTGCGCCATGCGTCCGGGTGGGCGGGAATCTCCCCTCTCTCCAGAGATGAGCTCCGCGTGCGCTACGTGTCTGATGGGTCGGGACCTCCCCTCTCAACAGAGGCGAGCTCCGTGAATGCCACGTGTCAGTTCCGGACTTCCCCTCTCTTTGGAGGTGGCTCCAGATGTGCCACGTGTCCTAACAGCGCCAGACTTCCTTTTTGCTCGGAGGCGAGATCCGAGGTTGACACGTATCCAACAATGACGGACCTCCTGGAGATGAGCTCCAGAGGTGACACGCGTCCGAAAGTGTCGGACCTCCCGAAGGTGAGCTCCAGAGGTGACACATGTCTAATAGGACCGGACCTTCGGAGGTGAGCTCCGAGAGAAACATGTGTCTAGCAGGGCCGGACCTCTTGGAGGTGAGCTCCGAGAGCGATACGTGTTCTGCGTGGCTGGTCCTCTCTTTTCCGCAGCGAATAGCTCCGCAGCCGACACATGTCCTGCGGGGCTGGCCTCGCTTTTCCACGGAGGCTAGCTCCGGGGGAAACACGTGTCCCATGAGGTTGGACCTCTCCCCCTTTGCGGGGATGAGCCCCGAGCCTGCCACGTAGCCAGTTTAGCGGCGGACCTCTCCCCCTTTGCGGAGATGAGCTCCGAACACGCCACGTTATCAGCGAGCTGCGGGAGATGTCTTTGGCGCTCTCTATAAACTGGAGTTCGCTCTTTTTGGCTAACTTTTTTATTCTTTCTCAGTTTCAACTTATTTTAAAAGTTTTTCTCTACATGAAACATGGATACATGCAGAACCCGAAAATGAGGGTGTCAGATGTACATGCAATATCCATAATTCGCACTTGCTGAATTTTCGCGTATAGCTTGTGATCACGCAGCCGTTGCAAGACTATACGCAGGTGCTTCTAGTATTCTTCCTCCGACTTGGAATAAACCAGTATGTCATCGATGAAGACCACGACAAACATGTCCAGCTCTGGCATGAATACCGAGTTCATCAAGTACATGAACTGAGCTGGAGCGTTGGTGAGGCCTAGGAACATGACAAGGTACTCATAAAGCCTGTACCTCGTCGAAGAGCTGTCTTCGGAATATCGTCAGCCTGTATCTTAATCTGATGGTACCCTGGTCTTAAGTCTATCTTGGAAAAGATCTTTGCTTTGACCAACTGAACAAACAACATGTCGATCTGTGGTAACGGGTACTTGTTCTTTACACAAAGTCGTAGTGTTTCATTCTTCTTCTTTACAAACAATGCTGAACAACCCCAAGGTGTCGAACTCAGTCATATAAAACCTTTGCTCATAAGGTCATTCAGCGGTGTTTTCCACTCTGCCCATTCATTGGGTGCCATTTTGTACGGCCTTCATGAACTTGGTGGTGTTCCCGGCGCAAGTTCAATCTGGAACTCTATGTCCCGTTCGGGTGGCATGCCCAGTAAATAATAGGGAAACACATCGAGATCTTCACATACCACAGGAATGTCCTCTATCTTAACAGTTTCCTAGTGGTTCAATATTGCAATCTGTTGCCGACTGGCGCCAAGAACTAATGCATGAAGACCGTGCTGTGGGAAGTTGAGCTTAACGGTTCGAGAACTGATGTTGACAACCGCATTGTGTTAATTCAACCACGACATCCCCAAAATAATGTCGATCTTCAGACCCACGAGAATAATGAGGGTCATGGGTTATAGTCTAACCCCCAAACAAAGAGGTGCCCGAAGACAACATCACTTGCTGTAATGCTGCCCAGGGCGAGGATATGAGGTATTGCCTCTTTGTAAAAGTGGTTTGGAGCTGATGTTGGGCCACAAAAGATTGGCTAATAATGTTACGGGTGGAACCGGAGTTGAAGAGAATTAATACCGGTAGCTGATTCAGAGAAAACATCCCTGCTAACGCGGCTTCTCCTTCCGAAACATCATCAATCACTGTGTAGTGAATGTTGCCCCTTGTCTGCCTAATTTTCTGCAGATATAGGTACGGGTCTGAATATTGAAAATATGATGACCCGCAGCCTTGAATTCCCTCCGAACAATACCTAGCATAATGGCCCATCCGATCACAAGTGAAGCACGGATGTCTCTCCGGTTCTTCACAGATTTGTGGTTGGAAGCTAGGTACATATGGATGCAGCGATGGAGTACAAACCACCGTCTGATGCTGCTGCTGTGGAGGTGGTGCTAGTAGTGGTACTTGACCAGCAATCAATTTCTGAGGAGTTAATCATACAGGGGCCTCCATATTTCATCAGATGGCATTCGGTACTGTCAAGGGCACCGATACCGAGGGACGGAGGACCTTGGCTACATAGTTCGTAGCCGCTATCCGTAATGGCTGGCCGGGTTATACCCCCTTGCTGCCGTTCTTTGCCGGAGGGTTATTCCCCCTGCCACCGGCTTGGTAGAAGAGGAGAGGGAATAGATGGTAATAACTTTCTTATTCCTCAAGTGTTTGATTTCCTGCCTATCTATAGCCTCCGGCTCAACCCAAAAGGAGTAACAAACTCCACTAATTATTGATTACCAAAAATAGCTAAAGTATCTTCTAATTTCCCTCCTGGCCACGGTTGGAGATCGTGGCCTGCGTGCTTGCCGCGCGCGCACCAGCGTGTTCGTTGGCTCGGCGCACGTCACGGGCCCTATGGCGCCTGGTGTAAACTTGTTTGAACATGATATCTCCCTCCCCGTCGAGGGCCAGCTCGTCCTCGAGCTGGAATTGGGGAAACTTGGCGCGGAAAGGCGCGACGTCTTCCCAGGTCGCTGAAGCTGCCGACGTGCCTTTCCACTGGATGAGCACCTGATGTACGCCGCGAGCCAGTCGGTACCGCACCGCGCGTTCAGGCTCTGGGCTAATGGCGCCATGATGCATGAGCGGCAATGGTGGAGCGCTGTTGGTGGCGACCCCTGGAACTTCTTGAGTAGTCCCACATGGAACACATTGTGGATGCGGGCGCGGGGTGGAAGCTCCAGCCGGACGGTGACCTTGTTGATGAGTTCGACGACGCGGTACGGCCTGACGAAGCGTGGCTTCAGTTTGCCGCCCACAGCCTGAGGAAGAGATGACGCCGCGCGCTGCCGTAGTCGAAGCAGCGCCCAATCACCGACTTGATAGTTGACCGCGCGGTGCGTACAGTCGTAGTGGCGCTTCTGGTACTCCTGTGCCTGCTCCAAGCGGTGACGGATGTCGGCCAGGAACTCCGCGCGCTCCTCCATGCTCTTGGCGACGGCCGGCACCCTGGTGCCCCCGGGTTCATAGGACCGGATGGAGGGAGGATCATGCCCATAGACCACGCGGAAGGGGGTGTCCTGTAGGGACGTCTGGTACGCCGTGTTGAAGAGGAACTCCGCCCAGGGAAGCCACCGGAGCCACTAGCGCGGCCTGTCTCCTGTCAAGCACCGCAGGTACATTAGGATGACGCGGTTGGCCGACTCGGACTGCCCGTCGGACTGTGGGTGAAACGCTGTGGTCATCTGCAGCTTGGTCCCCATCAGCCGCATCAACTCCTGCCAGAACGTCGACGTGAACACCGTGTCCTGGTCGGAGACCATGGACTGTGGAATCCCGTAGAGGCGGACAATGTCGTTGAAGAAGGCCTGAGCGACAGATTCAGTGGAGTACGGGTGTGCCAGTGGGATGAAATGGCAGTACTTGCTGAACCGATCCACCAAAGTGAGGATCACTGACTTGCCACGGACCCATGGTAGCGCCTCCACAAAGTCTAGCGCGACATCAGTCTACACACCCTGGGGCGTCGGCAGCGGAAGAAGGAGACCCGCCGGGTGCAGGTGCTGGGACTTGTAGCGTTGGCAGACTTCACACGTACGCACGCGTTCCTGCACAACTTGTTTCATGTTATGAAAACGGAAGTCACGGCGCAGTCTGTGGAGCGTCCGCTGTACGCCTTCGTGTCCATCCTCATGGATGGCCCCTACGATCTCTTGGAGCAGCGGGGAGTCGGCTGGAATGTACAGCCGCACGGAAAATTGCACCAGGCCGTCCACCAGCGCCCAGGGAGCCAGTCGGGTGCCCGCCATGATCTCACCTCGGAGTGCGAAAAGGGCTGGGTGGTCCAGATGGGCCTGCCGGATCTTGTCGATGAAGTCGAAGCGCGGAGCAGAGAGGGCAAGGAGCTCTCTCTCCACGGTGTCACGCCGGGACAGCTCGTCAGCGACGGCGTTCGTCGCGCCCGGCTTGTACTCAACGGAGAAGTCGAAGCCCAGCAACTTGCCAACCCAGTGGTGCTGTTGAATGGTGGCCAAGCTCTGGTCCAGCAGATACTTCAAGCTGTAGTGATCCGTCTTGATGGTGAAGCGGCGCCCCCAGAGGTATGGCCGCCAGTGGTGCACCGCCTGGACCAAGCCAATGAGCTCACGCTCGTAGGCTGCCAGGGCGTGATGTTGAGGCGCCACCGGCCGACTGAAGAAGGCGATCGGATGCCCCTCCTGGATGAGGACAGCATCAAACCCATGGGACGACGCATCGCACTCGACGACAAAGGGCTTGTTGAAATCCGGCATAGCGAGCACCGGCGCCGAGGTGACCGCCTCCTTGAGGGCGAGGAAAGCCAAGGCAGCCTCAGGACCCCACGTGAAGCTCTCCTTCTTGAGCAGCGTGGTGAGTGGCGCGGCGATGGAGCCGTAGTTGTGGATGAACTTGCGGTAGTATCCCGCGAGCCCGAGGAAGCCATGCACCGCCCGCGCCGAGCGGGGTTCCAGCCAGTCGTGAATGGCCTGCACCTTGGCGGAGTCCATGGCCACCCCTGCCTCCGAGATCGTGTGGCCGAGGTAGGCGACTGAGGAGACCCCGAACGCGCACTTGTAGCGCTTGACGAAGAGGGTGTGTCGACGAAGCTCGCTAAGGACAGCTCGAAGGTGACGCAGGTGGTCGGCCCATGACTTGTTGTAGATCAAGATGTCGTCAAAGAAAACAAGTACAAACCGGCGAAGGAACGGCCGCAAGACATCGTTCATGAGCGCCTGAAATGTGGCCGGGGCGTTGCAGAGTCCGAACGGCATCACCAGGAATTCATAGAGGCCGTCGTGTGTACGGAACACCGTCTTGTGAACATCCTCCTGCCTCATGCACACTTGGTGGTACCCAGAGTGCAAGTCCAGTTTGGTGAAGTACTTGGCGCCATGGAGCTCATCCAAGAGCTCGTCGACGACGGGGATCGGGAACGCGTCCTTGACTGTCACCGCGTTGAGGGCGCGGTAGTCGACGCAGAAATGCCATGAGGCATCCGGCTTCTTGACGAGAAGGACCGGCGAGGAGAATGCGGAGTCGCTGCGCCGGACGATGCCGTTCGCGACCATGTTCTCGCACTGCTTCTCCAGCTCCATCTTGTGGGCGGCCGGATATCTGTAGGGCCGCACTGCCACCGGCGCGGTGTCCGGCTTCAGGATGATGCGGTGCGCCTGACCACGCGCAGGTGGCAGGCCCGTCGGCTCGGCGAACACGTCGGCGAAGGATGCAAGCAGCTCGTCGAGGAGGGGTACCGTCACCGAGGCAGAGTGGATGCACGGCGGTGTCGGCGACGCGACGCTGCGCCAGCAGACCTGCTGGTCCTCCATCGTGAACTCCATGGTCCCGGCGGCCACGTTCCAGATAATCTTACCCAATGTAGCCAGCCATTGTGTGCCGAGCACCAGGTCATAGCCGGCCAGCGGCATGATGTACAAGTCAACCACGAACTGCCGGTTGTCGATGACGACAGGCGCCTGGCGCAGAAAGCCTGGGCAGGTGATCCGTTCGCCGTTGGCCACGGTCGCTGTTAGTCGAGGCCGAGGCGCGACGGGCAGGCCTGCCCGCTGTGCTGCCGCCTGGCCGATGAAGCAGTGGGTGGAGCCCATGTCGATGAGGGCGATCAACATCGCTGCGCCCACCTGTGCCTCAAGTTGGAGAGTACCGCACACTGGAACGCCGGCGACGGCGTGGAGGGAATAGACGGGTGCCTCCTCCACGGGCTCGTCCTCGGCCAGTTCGACGCCGGCGATGTAGAAGATGCGGTGGCAGACTCTGTTGTGGCCACGTGAGTATGGCTCGTTGCAATTATAGCAGAGGCCGAGGCAGCGCCGTTCTGCCTGCTCCTCCGTCGAGAGGCGCTTGCTCCCGCCGCGTTCTGGTGGTGGCGCTGGCAGTGCCAGGGGCGGCGTCTGGGGTGCGGGCAGCGTCTGAACTGCAGGCGCCGGTTGAGTGGTTGTAGGGAGGACCGCCAGGACGCCTGGACGCGGCGCGAGCGGTGGTCCGAGTGCGCGCGGTGCAGCCCTGCCGTGGGCGGAGTTGAGACGGTCCAGCTCGACCAGTTCCAACGCCCGTGCCAGGCTCATGGCCGCCGCGAGGGACTCCGGACCGTGGATGCGCACCTGGTGGCTGAGCGGTGGCAACAATCCGCCGGTGTAGAGTTGCACTCGTTGGCCTTCCTGGAGCCGGCCAGCGCGAGGAAGAAGCGCCTGGAAGCGGTTGGAGTATTCCTCGACTGTCCCCGTGCGGCGGCACTCGGTGAGCTCGAACAGGGGGGCGGATCGCAGCGCCGGACCGAAACGCAGGTTCAGAAGTTCCTTGAAACGCCCCCATGGCGGCATGCCCTCATCCTCCTGGAGCTGGACGAACCAGAGTTGAACCACATCTTCCAGGTTGTACGACGCCATCCACACTTTCTCCTCCGGCATGGTGCGTTGCTGGCGGAAATATGATTCGCACCGATTGATGAAAATCAGTGGGTCGGACTTGCCATTGTAGCGTGGAAAGTCCATCTTCTGGAACCGCGGGGGGCGATCCGTTTGGTGTTGGCCGTCGTGGTTGGTGCTGGAGTCGGTCGACGAGCCAACCTTTTCCTTCATGCCCGCCATGTCGGTCTGCATCTTTGACATCTCGGTGGTTAGGGACTTGAGCATCTTCATCACATCGACCATGGTGGGTTGATTGTCATCGCCCATGACTGACGGTGCGGGCGTTGCCATGGCCTTCGAGGGGGGAGATGGAGGCGGCGGCTGGGATGGTGGTGGGGCTGCGGTGGAAGTCTGGATGGAGGTGGTGGAAGAGGATCGACGAGACTGAGATACCAGGTTGTCAAGGGCAGCGATCCCGAGGGATGGAGTACCTCGGCTACGTAGTTCGTAGCCGCTATCCGTGATGGCTGGCCAGGTTATACCCCCTTGCCGCCGTTCTTTGCCGGAGGGTTATTCCCCCCTGCCGCCGGCTTGGTAGAAGAGGAGAGGGAATAGATGGTAATAACTTTCTTATTCCTCAAGTGTTTGATTTCCTGCCTATCTATAGCCTCCGGCTCAACCCAAAAGGAGTAACAAACTCCACTAATTATTGATTACCAAAAATAGCTAAAGTATCTTCTACTTTCCCTCCTGGCCACGGTTGGAGATTGTGGCCTGCATGCTTGCCGCACGCGCATCAGCGCGTTCATTGGCTCGGCGCACGTCACGGGCCCTATGGCGCCTGGTGTAAACTTGTTTGAACATAACAGGTACACCAACCGGTACTTTTGGGGCACATATCTTGTGCTGGCCTGCACGATATCACTCATTTTACTCTTCTCTGTACAGAATAGACCTTAATGCACTAAATCCAGATTTTGATCCCGTTAAAGAATTTTCATAACTCAAGTTGAATACCAACGATAAAGTTAACTTCAATATCTTTCCAACAAGTATTCATATGCCTCCAGATCATTTCTGAATCAAAATTATGATTTTCCAATGTTGACATAATTCCTGGATAAAATTTGCCAGCATCTCCTTGGTATGTGGCTGTTTTTATCACAGTTGTATCTGAATATACAATACGAATCTGAACAAACTTTGAATTCCAAAATTGTTGCAAATTTCATAACCTTTCCAACGGTGTATCATATGAACCTTAGGGATTTTCTACAGGGAGTTATGGCTGAAATTCAGAAATACCCAGAGAGGTTTTGCTCCTGTCCTGGTTCTGGACAGTCTACCTTCAACTGGACGTTCCTCAAATTTAAGTTGTGATTTTGCTCTGGAGGTTTTGCTCCTGTCCTGGTTCTGGACAGTCTACCTTCAACTGGAGGGAGTTATGGCTGAAATTCAGAAATATCCAGAGAGGTTTTGCTCCTCTCCTGGTTCTGGACAGTCTACCTTCAACTGGACTTTCCACCAATTTAAGTTGTGATTTTGCTCTGGAGGTCTACAGAGAAGTTGTATAGCACTTAAGAATGTTTCCAGAACTATATCATATGCCTCCATTGGGTAAATATACTCATAGTTATGCTCGGTCAAATTTCCAAGAAAAATTTTCTGCCAGAACAGAGCACTCTGTTTTTGAAACTTTTGAAGCCTAGCCATTCTCTCATTTGAATCTTAGCTCAAAATAAGAGTTCAGTAACTATATTTGTTTCAAACTTCCATTTTTAGTTGAAAGTTAGTTCATGAATCATTTCTTTATAGGGAAGTGGTTATTAAATTTAGTACGGTGCCGATGCACCGTAAGAGACATGTCAGTACTACGTTGCCTCACCAAAAGAATAACCGGATTATAACGGCATGCACACCGAACCCGGTCCTGATACAGTTCCATACAACCATCCGTCATCACTTGCACGGTTGTTCTCAAGCCAAACACGCCTTGAGCTACGTGTTCACGTTACTAACCACATGACGGGGTCTCCCATACTTGCCCGTAGAACGCCAGGGAAGGGCGTTGCTAGAATACCCCAAACGACATGAAGAATCATAGAGGATACTAAATCTGGCCGGGTTACCTGCCATTCGTGAGGCTCCACCCTTAAGCTTGTGCGCACTGGTGGACAGCGCTTACATGCACCCCCAAGACATATGAAGTCCCGAGATGCATGATTTTCTGACATAAACACAATAGTTAGTTTGCCACCTTCATATTAGGCTAATATAGTAGTCCTTATGTGGATCTAGTACCGTATTCTCACTGTATCCTATGTTTTTGTCATAATGTGATCCTTATTACGTGCACAATTACCAATGCGGCTCTGATACCACGCTGTGAGAGCCCGACCCGATCACGGGGTCGTGTCGCTCACCCGGGAATCGCATTGGGTGGTGCCGTGCGATGCGTCACCCAACAGCACACACATCAGGAACATGTATCACATAAATCAAATGCGGAAGCTTACAAGTAGTTTTTGTAAATAATTTACATCAAATAATTATAGAGGAAGACTAGTTTATGTCACGTTTAATATACACCAAGTGCTCGAGATGATTTCCAGCACGCAGATCTTCTTGCTAGCAACACGAAGTCATACGGCAGCGGTTGGGTTCTCCATATGTTAAACGACTCGGAAGTCTATGAGTCTCACTGGACAACCTCCTCATAAGCACCAATATTAACCTGCACAACCACTCATATAGCAAGCGTGAGCACATAGGCTCAGCAAGACTAACCTGTCTCACCTAAACATGTAACTCTACATGCTAGAATTGCATTGTATAATAGGAAATTACTTTGCATAAGATTCGCCTAATTAGTTGGCTCTTACATTCATGTTTTAGCAGCCTGTTGTTAGAAAACCTCGTGCTAAGGCACATAAGAAGTCCGCAATCAAACAAGAAATGCATTCCTCTTATGAGCTTTGCCTAAGGTTGAAATGAACTTTAATTTGCTCTAAACTAAAACATTTCATTAACAAACAACGTAAATCTCTTAACCAGAAACTTTTATCATGACACTAGCATATTTTTTCTATGTCACGGTACAGTGAACAAGTGGTACTCACTGACCAAGAGGGACGGTGATTATAATCAATTTACACCTGCAGGGTTACCCGAATAACCCGTCACGTACGTCCGTACTTGATGTTGCCTACAGCAACCACCATGGACGTCGTACGCAATCACCTTTCATCCGTTAGCCAAGTGTTGAACCGGTCCTATCGTCCCAAGCAGGAGGTCTCTGTGCGGAGCATCCACAGTGCCTGCCAGCCGATTTACACCTCGCTGCTCTCAACCTACCCTCTGGATGACTAGCAATGCCTAAACAGATCGCTACCCAAATTACATCGGTTTCCTGGTTCACATATATCCTGTAGGTCTTCGGTACTGTTCTAGCTTGTTCAACAGGTCCGCACACGGCTTGGTCCTCAATCTACACAAGCGGAGCTATGGCACCCAGCCCCTAAAGTCCTGCTGCTCTTACTCTCCGCTTGGTCTCATTTTTCTTGCCATGTGATTCATTTGCTATCTCTAACCGAGTTGTGTGCCTCTAGCTTATTCTCGCGAGTAGTTCCAACTACTCGACTTGTACCGAATCCTACACTAATTTAGCATTGAAGTGGATACTCGAGGTTCAAAAACCTAAGCCCAAAACCCTGGTTCTCTTGGCTATGCATTTGGGTTTTCAAACAAGACTCTAATGCACAATTGTAAGAAATACAGAAAGTAAGTTATCAAAACAAAAGACTTTATGAAATGGCTAATGCAAACCGGAGCTTGCCTGTTTTGCAGGGTAGTAGAATATAATATCAGTTAGTGATATTCTATTCCTTGATCCTTCTGAATTTGCTCAACTGGTCCACACGTCAAGGGATGACTCCGTCGAAGTCCTTCGTCGTGAGCACTAGCGACATGAATATGCATAAGCTTTTATAATACAATTTAAAGACTTAACGACTTAAACTTGTGAAGAACAGAGGACTGTGCGGAAATGCTAGGAATGATGTTGTGTCCTCTGTTGTGCAAAGAAACTTAAAGGTTAACTCCCTCAGCCCTAGGAGTTTAGTTATAAAACTGACTAAGTTTCCTAATGAGCATATAAGATGAGCTGAACTGATTTGGATGTAACTGAAGATCCTGATATCCAATGACTTCGAAATTTTTACAGGAATTCCTATCTACACAGGGACTTAGCTTGCCAAATTTCAGCTAAAGTGGATGGAAATTGTGTCTCCCATAATTCCCACCATAATCCCCTATGCATTTCTCCCATACATAAGCATGGAGAACAAGGACAGGAAGATCTAAGGCTCAACATGAGTTGAAAAGTTGCATATGCGTTTCTGGTAACATGAAAAGATTCAGGACCAAAATTTAGTACTTTTCATTGAGGGGTTTATTCAGAACAATTCCTTAAGCAATTAAGAAAAAATGAATTAATTCTGAAGTAACTCACATGTTCATGCCAAACTTAGTAAACTAAAATTTCAATAATATTTCATAGAGCCTTCATGAAATTTCCTAGGATTTTTGGAGCTCAGAATTGTCCAGAATTGATTTTTCCAACTCTGGGACTTTTCCGAAAAGTTTCTGTATTCATTTGAAAACAGCAAATTGAAATCTAAATTCTCCCTCACAAATCAACTCTAAATGATCTGAAAATTTTACAGAAGTTCAATAACGTCCTAAGGATTATTACGGCAAATTTTGAAGATTTTGGGATAAAACAAACTCCCTCTAAAATTCTTTTACTTAAAATCTTCAAAGAACTTTCCAGAATTAATTATTGACTTTCATACAGATTGGGTTGCATGTTTGGATAGAGTTTTACAATCTTAATCTAACCCAATTTGAATCACTAAATTTGGAGTTTTCTACACCAAGTTATGAATTTTCAAAGTTGTGGCTAAAACTGGAATTAATTTGCTACTGAAAATTGACTGGGCCCACGAGGAACTAAATGGATTAGTCACAGAAAAGCCACGCCGGGGTTACATGGTTTATAGCGTGCAGCCACACTCGATCACACGCCACAGCAGATCCGGGTTTAAATTCCCAGCCGCTGACACGTGGGGCCAGGACCTTTCTTCTTCCTCCCGCCTCACTCTCGCGCGTGCCGCTCCCCCTCGCCGGATCAAGACCGGAGCTCGCCTGCCCTGCGTTTCCGCCCGCCTCTTGGCCGGAGGGTCGCCATCTGGGTGTTTTGGTGCTCGGGGAACCCGTCTGTGTGGTGAGCTCGAGCTGCCGGTGGCCAAAAATAGTCCGGCGACGTGCGGCAGCCTCGGGGCGACTTCAGTGCCATCGGCCGACCTTCCTAGATCGCTAAAAGCTCGGCCAAAAGGTTCTACAGCACCAGTGGGTGCTAGGTTAGCTTGGCAACGAAGCAACAGAGCTCGAAAACGCCTTGAAAGGGGTTCTCACCGTGCGCCCCACCCGTGCCGCCATGGAAGCGCTCGGAGAACTCGGAATTGGTCGGTCTACGTGCCATTTAAACCTAGGGTATAAAGGTCCCAAAATATGAATACAAAGAAACTCAAGTTGAATGCAAGTTGGTTTCATTTTTATGAAAAATGGGACTTGTTTAAACATTTTCACATGTGATAATACACATGAGAGCTCTCTTCACACAAGTTCAATTATTTCTTTGAATGCTTGGAACTCAAAGGGGATTTGAAACCAAGGTGGGAAGTTCCCATATGTGTGAGGAGGTTAAGTTCAGATTTTGCAACAAATTTGTTCAACTCAAACTTTCAAATGGGAGAAACACAATGGATTACAAACTGTTGTGTTAAAAATCTCATTTACAGCAGCCAAACAAAAATCAGGTTTCAAATTTGAATTCCTTAGGTCCAAATTAGTGGGTATGAAAAGTTTCATGAATTTTTGAAATGTTTTGCAACTCATTTTCCAAAAGGACTTTAAATTGCAAAGAATTCAAATACCCATTTGAATTTGGATGGAACTTGCCCAATTATCCAAATGCACATTAGATTTGAACTCCCGCAATTGAATTCCAATATTTGCATTTTGGAGATATTTTGGAGAGGGATAAGGAGGGGCTGAATTGTGGGACCCACATGTCATTGAGGCAGTTAAAATTGCAAAAGATCTCAGAGCACCAAGTCTCTGTTTTGCTTCTCAGTAGGTTTCACTCGAGCAGCACCTGGGCAACACCGAGCGGCGCGGAGGACACCTCCTCGCAGTCTCCCTCGCGCTGGTGAGCTACTCGTGCGCTGCCTTGACTCCTGCTGTGCTTCGTTTGACCACAACACCGAGGACTCGCTCGGCCTCCCGTTTTCTCTCATGCACGGACTGAACCGAACAGAGGTCGCCGCCACCCTCGGTCAATCGTTAGCCGGTGTTCCCCTCGCATGAAAAGCTGTAGGCAGCAGCAAAACCGCACCACGGTCTCCTCCACGACCTCCTCGCACAATCACCGAGTGAGATCAGCCTTCCTACACCGAGAACCAAATGTTCATGCTGCGGTCGAAAGCAAAAGCGGTGAGGTGCTCTCGTGGACAGCCTCACCCAGAGCTTGTCACAGCCGAGCAAGACATCCTTTGGACGCGCCGAGCCTCCACACAGCTCACCTCTGAAGCTCAAGTCCAACCATGGATCGTCGCCGGTGGAATTCCAGCTTTTGTCTCGGCCGGTGCAAAACCACCTTCAGGTAAGGAAACTCCAAATTCCCGATTGATTCTTGTTTAGAGCCCACAAAATGGCACTCACAGGATCTAGACTCGATGGCGCACGAGTTTGCTTCGCAAACCTAGAATGAAACCATGTGTGAGAGTATGGTTAGAGCCATTCCTGATCTCTTTTGCCACCATGCCGAGCTTCTCTAGCATCACTGATGCTGTAGGGCAGTTTAATTGGGCATTTGGCGGGCTAGCACATCGGGGCGACGTCGCCGAACCTCCACCGAGCCGCCGCATCGGTGCGAGCTAGGTTAGAGTTGACGCCGGCCGGGGAAAATCCCTCCAATGTGTTCAGCGCATGGTTTTAGGGGACGGAGGCAAGTGGCAGTGTGGGAGATGGCCGGACGACCAAGTTCCAAGGTGCTCCGGCGAGCTCCAGTGGCGCAGGCGCGCGGGAGACTGGAGGTAGACGAAGACTGGGTTGGGCCTGCTGTCAGAGAGAGGCCGACCAGGTGTGGGATCTTCTGTGGGCTCAGATTAAACTGTGGCAACGCGGGAAATACCCCTGTGACCCGTGTGTCATTGTTCCAGCACGTGACACGTGTCCCCTGGAACCACCGGCAGCATTTGAACTTTTTCCCCGATTTAATTCAAATTCAAATTTTCTCCAAACTTTAGAAGGGCATAACCTTTGCTAGGAAACTCCAAATTTAGTTATTCAAATTGGGTTAGACTCAGATTGAAAAAATATATCCAAATATGCAACCCAATTTGTACGAAAGTCAATGTTTAATTCTGGAAAATTCTTTAAAGATTTTCAGCAAAAGAATTTTAGAGGGAGTTTGGTTCATCCAAAATCCTCAAATTTTGCCAAAATAAACTTTAGGGTGTTAGTGAAGTCGTGTAAAATTCTCAGATCATTTTAAGTTGATTTGATTAGGAGGATTCAGATTTTAAGTTCCTGTGTTCAAATGAATACAGAAACATTTTCAGAGAAATTCTCAAAACTTGGAAATTCAGTTCTGGGCAATTCCTAGCTCCAAAAATCATAGGAAAACTTATTCAGGCTCTATGGACTATAATTGAAATTATAGTTCAGTAAGTTTGACATGAACATGGGTGTTACCTCTAAATTAATTCCTCTTTGCTTAATTGCTTAGAGAATTGTTCTGAATAAACCACTCAGTGAAAAGTGCTAAATTTTGGTCCAGATGATTTTCTTGTGACAAGGAACTCACATGAAAATTTTTAGCTCCATTCAAGCTCTGGATCACCACTGTTCTGTTCAATCTTAAGGTGATCAACACACAAGTGGGGAAAACACTTAGCACTTGATCACTTTGCTTAACCCAAACACAACCAGTAGAAACAGTGTCATTTTAAATTCTTAAACAGAGTTCCAGTTTTAAACTTGTTATTAGATTGTGATAGCAAAATCTTTACAATTAAATACTTGTGCATATTCATAACGTGTAGCATCGACGTGAAGATTGTGAAGAGATCGAAGTGAAGTGGGATTTCAAAGACAAGGTGATTGAGTGATGAAGCCTCAAGTGGTCTTCACTAACTGAATATATATTAGTCACCTGCAGAACAGGCAAGCCCCGCTTTGCATTCAAGCAATTTATAAAGTTGTTTTCATTTCTAGAGATCGTAGCTTTGAATGATTGAGTGCATTAGGTCTAGTTGATATTGAAAATCCAATTGCATGACCAGAATGTCCTAAGAGAGAAAGGGTAGAATAGCACCTCCTCGAGTGGTATTTCGCTACACTAATTGTGAGCTGGAAAGGTTCGGTAGAAGTCGAGTAGTTGGAATCTACTCGCAAATTTAGGGCTTGGTTTCTTCGGAGCGGATCGGAAATAGAAACAATGAGGAAAGTTCACAATTATGAAATGGCGACTGGGCAGGGAGGTTTAGATGCAGCAGGCTGCGGACCGTGCGTGCATAGCCCTGCCTGTGTCGGTTAAGGCCCGTCCATACATGGCCCTGTTGGACAAGTTTGAGTTGTGTACCGGGCGCATACTAGCTATATGGGACCCAGGAAACCGATGTACATTGTGAGGTCCACATTGGAATTTTTCTAACGTCTTAGGCTTTCGGCGTCAGGATAGCAGGAGGTAACTCGCTCAAGAACATATCACTGTGGGTATGTACCTTGAGGGATCCTGCTATTCAGGGCAGTTAGACCGCGTCCTGTGTGGAAGAACTTGGGAAAGGTGGCCACGTACAACATCAGTCGAGGTTGCTGCCAGAAACTCAGAGTATGGGTGTACGTGTCGTGTAGTCCGGGCGTGTACTGATTTGAATCACCGTCGCTCGCGGTCATATGAGCATACTTGCCCACTGCGTCTTGACATATTAAGAACTGAATGATTTCTTTTGAACTTGATAAGGCTGTGATGTAACTTGTATTGCAATCATCCTTGAAGTAGAGATAGGCTAATTAAAGTTTATTTCACTTTGTGCAAGAATCATCGCAACAAAGCGTTTCTTGTTTGATTGTGGAGTTGCAATGCTGTTCGGCTCAAGATCTTTACAATGAGGCTTAAAATCTAAAAGTTAGGATCAACTGTAGGCGAGTCCTTTATGCAAAGTTAGCTAACCTATTTCAATCCGTCGTGCATGTAGAGTTTCTTGTTTAAGAGTGACGGATCAGTCTTGCTGAGCCTATGTGCTCACGCTTGCTATATGAGTGGTTTTGCAGGTTAACATTGACGCTTATGAGAAGGTTGTCTGGCGAGACTCGGAGACTTCCGAGTCGTGTAACACTTGGAGAACCCAGCCGCTGCAATGTCTTCGTGTTGCTAGCGAGAGGAGTCCGTGGGCTAGACCTCTTCTCGAGTGCTCATTAGTTATTTGACGTGAGCTGATTATAGTCTTCCGCTGTAGATATTTGATTTAAATTATTTTACAAAGAACCTTTGTAAGCTTCCGCTTTTGATTTATGTAATACATGTTTCCTTATATCTGTGCTGTTGGGTGCCGCATAACACGGCACCACTCAATGCGATTCCCGGGCTAGTAGCACGGCTCCTTGAATGAACGGGTAGCCGGGTCTCTCTCAGCGTGCTATCAGAGCCGCATTGGTAATAGCGCACGGAATAAGAATCGTATTATGACAAAGACTTAGGATACGGTGAGGAAATGGTACTAGGCCCACATAAGGACTACTATATTAGCCTAATATGAAGGTGGCAACCTAACATATTTGTTATGTCGGAAAATCATGAATCTCGGGACGATCTATGTCTTGGGGGGTGCATGTAAGCGCTGTCCACCAGTGCGCACAAGCTGAAGGGTGGAGCCCCACGGGTGGCAGGTAACCCGGCCAGCTTTAGTATCCTCTATGACTCTTCATATCGTTTCGGGTACTCGAGCAACGCCCTTCCCTGGCGTGCTACGGGCAAGTATGGGAGACCCTGTCACATGGTTAGTAACGTGAACACATAGCTCAAGGCGTGTTTGGCTTGAGAACATCCGTGCGAGTGATGACGGACGGGTGTACGAACTGTATTAAGACCGGGTTCGGTGTGCAGACAGACCTGACAATTGTGTGTGACTGATGCAGGTTTAACCACGAACTGTAGTATGAGTAGAACACATTTGCGAGTGACCATTTTAGTGCCACCTATAATACGGATATGTCGGTATAATCCGGTCAGGATTTTCTTTTGGTGAGGCAACGTAGTACCAACATGATTCTTACGGTGCATCGACACCGTACCAAACTTAATAACCTCTTCCCTATGAAGAAATGATTCAAGAACTAACTTACAACTAAAAATGGAAGTGTAAAACAAATATTAGTTACTGAACTTGTATTTTGAGCAAATATTCAAATGAGAGGATGACTAGGTTTCAAAAATTTCAAAAACAGAGTGCTTTGTTTTCGGCAAGAATTCTTGCTGAACTTTGACAGAAAATAACTCTGAGTAGCTTTACCCAATTAAGGTGTATGATACAGTTATGGAAATATCTTTAGGTGCTATACAACTTCTTTGTAGACCTCCAGAGCAAAATCACAATTTAAGTTGGTGAAAAGTCCAGTTGAAGGCAAACTGTCCAGAACCAGGACAGCAGCGAAACCTCTCTGGACCTTTCTGTTTTTAAGCCATAACTTTCTGTAGAAAAACCCCTAAGGAGCCTATGATACACCGTTGGAAAGGTTATGAAATGTGCAAAATTGTTGTAGTTCAAAGATTGTTCAGATTCTTATTGTAATTGTATATACAACTGTGATGAAAATAGCCACATACAAACGAGATGCTGGCAAATTTTATCCAGGAATAACTTTGGGAAATCATAACTTTTGATCCAGAGATGATTTGGAGGCATATGAGTACTCCTCATTGGAAAGATACTGAAGTTAACTTTAACTTTAGTATACAACTTGAGTTATGAAAAGGCTTTTAACTGGATCAAAATCTGGAGTTCGTGCATAAAGGTCTGTTCTGCACAGATAGGCTGGTTAGCTATTCCTATGCTAAGGAGTTGTACAAATATGGATTTTGTAACTGCTTTCATAAAGTTTTGGCGTATTCATGTTTTTATTAGTCTCACATACTGCTGAGTTCATGTTTAACTCATCTCAAATATATTTTTGCAGTATGGTTCGTACTCGCTCTAGGATTAAGGCCGGGAGTTCTGGCTGAGGCGGTGATGCTTCTATTCCACCGTCGGAACCACCATCCACGGGATGGATGGATATTATGACTAGAGTTGTCGAGTCTAATCAAGAGAACACCAGTCTACTCCAAGAATCAATGCAAGAGAACACACGCTTACTCCAAGTCTTGGTACAGCAGGACGTACTCCAGAACACGCAACATGTCATTCCACCTCGGAACGCTTATCTGGACTTCTTGGTGACTCAACCGCCAATCTTTAATGAAGCTACCAAACCTGTGGAAGCGGATCAGTGGCTTCGTGTCATGGAGTTAAAATTTGGAGTCTTCGAGTGTGATGAATTTCAAAAGACAATGTTTGCCGCTCAGCAACTCCATGGAGCCGCCAGAAACTGGTGGGTTGAACATCTCGCCACCATTCCGGAAGGTCATTAAGTAACATGGAGTGAGTTCTGTGAAACCTTTCGTACTCATCACATGCCAATAGGAATTATCAAGGCAAAGCAGGAGGAATTCTTGAGCTTGAAGCAAGGGGACATGAGCGTCCTTGAGTATGTCAGAAGGTTTAACCTTTTGGTTCAGTATGCCCCCGAATATGTGGCGAAAGAAGAGGCACGGTGTGATTTATTCTTCCATGGCCTAGTGCCATATTACAGGAGAAGTTGGCCGTGTTTAACAAAGGCAGTTACACCAACATGGTCGATGCGGCTCTCATCCAAGAGAAGCTGACACTCGAGTGGCAAGCAGAGAAAAGAAGAATGAGTGAGATCGAGCAGGCCAGCACAAGTTATGTGCCTCAAAAGTACCATTTGGTGAACCGAACGCCATCCGGTGAAAGATGGAGGCCACCTGTATGATCAACTCCTCAGAGGTTGATGACACGACCCCACGGTCTTGTCGAGCCAGGATCATGCTGAGGGGTTCTGCATTGCACAGCACCGGATAACACACGTCAAAGGTACAAAGCGGAAGCAAAATTTTATTACATAAACAAGTTTATGAACATGTTTACATCAAAATGAGTTCAGTATACACTCACGGGCGTAGACTAAGCATCAAGTGCACGTTCAGCCCTTGAACGTGTCCTTGCTAGCACACACACGCACACTAACTCTGCGGCATGCACAACTCCCACTCGACGGGATTCCCCTCCTGGGGTTCCGTCTCCTCTTCGGGAGTCCCTTCCTCATAGAACCCTGCAAAAGCTTGAAACACAAGCAGTGAGCATGAAGGCTCAGCAAGTCTGACCCGTCTCACCTAAGCATGGAACTTCTACATGAGGGGTAATGGTTTACATGAGGTAAAAATCATTTGCAAGGACTCGCCTAATTAGTAGAACCTTATTTTCAAGTTTTAGAAGCAAGTTGTGGAGAACCTTACGCTAAGGCACATGAGAGAGCCACAATCAAACAAGAAACGCATTTCTCTCATGTACTTTGCCCAAAGTTGAAAAGAACTTTAGTTAGCTCTAAACTACAGCAAACCATTAACAAGCAAAGTCCATCTTTCAATCAGCAGCATTTTAACATGTAACTAGCCTGTTCTTTCTACGTCACGGTACAGTGAACAAGTGGTACTCACTGACCGTGAGGGACGGCGATTATAATCAATTTACACCTGCAGGGTTACCCGAACAACCCGTCACGTACGCCCGTACTCGATGTTGCCTACAACAACCATCACGGACGCGGTACGCGACTACCTTTCACCCGTTAGCCAAATGTTGAACCGGTCCAATCGTCCCGAGCAAGAGGTCTCTGCACGCGCATCTCAGTGCCGCCAACCGATTTACACCTCGAGCTCTCAACCTACCCTCTGAACGACCAGCTATGCCTCAACACCCAGCTACCCGAGTTACATCAGTTTCCCGGTTCCAATATAGCCGGTAGGTCTTCGGTACTGTTCTAGCTTGTTCAACAGGCCCGCACATGGCTCGGTCCTCAATCGACACAAGCGGAGCTACAGCACACAGGCCCCAAAGTCCTGTTGCCTTTAGCCTCCGCTCGGTCTCATTTTCTTGCCATGTGTTTCATGTGCTATCACTACCCGAGTCGAGTGCCTCTAGCCTATGCTCGCGAGTAGTTCAAACTACTCGACTTGTACCAAATCCAACACTATCTTAGCTTTGCAATAGCTAACGGGGTTTTGCAATCCTAAACCCAACCCATGGTTTTCTTTGCTATGCATTTGTGTTTCCAAACAAGACTCTAATGCTAGGAACAATAGAATTCATGTATGTGCTCAAAACAATAAAAAATTGTAAAAGGTTAATGCAAACCGGAGCTTGCCTTGCTGCTCTTGGTCGTAGGCTAGCTGTTCCTCCGGAGTAACGAAGTCTAGGACTTCGGGTTCCTCCTCGACCTTAGCGACTACATGATAGAAGCAATATATGTATCAATTTAAATGCATTTGTATTGAGTTTGAAGTTGTGAAGTCTATAACCCTTGCTAGACAGCCCTAATGACTGTGAAACTTTTACTGTGGCTTGGTTACAACCTAAACAGAGACTTGGTCAAGTTTTAGTTGCAGCAAAGCTCATTTGAGCCCTCCACAATTAATTATGTCCTTGACCTTAATTGGAACTCTTAGGGTGCTCTAAGGATTTTCATGAAACAAACTATGACTTTCTGAAAACTAGATTTTCAGAGGGTTCTAATGGAGTTGGTCTCACTTAATTTGGAAGTTCCTAACTAAAGATATGAGCTAAACAATTTCAGAGAAAATTCTGAAAATGTTTCTGAACATTTTCTATGTTCTCTGGAACAGTTTTACTAATCACACCATTAGGTGGATCAAATGAGCTCAAATGGATCTGAAATTTTTATGGTAGTTCTGGGATATTTTGTTGAACATCCCAGCAAAATTTCAGGATTTTCCTCCAAAGGATTCTCCAGTTAAAATTCCTAACAATTTAGACTTCGAGGAATTAATTCTGGAGAATTACGGATTTTCTTGAAGTGAAACTTGATTTGCTGAAAAGTGCTCAGAGAGCTGAATCCAACAAAATTTGGTTCACTCGATTTGGAGCTTTCTAGCCAAAGTTATGAGGATTTGAAGTTTGGAAGAATTCTGAAAATCGGGGGAAAAGATTACACTCGCGGGGCCCGCGGGGACACGTGTCGAGCGCGGAGGTGTATGGCACACCGGAGCTCACAGGGTATTTGCATGCCAGGACAGCCGATCCCCGGCCACACCCGATCCCGATTTAAATTCTTCAGCCGCTGACACGTGGGTCAGCCGGCTTCGTCTTCCTCCCGCCGTTCTCTCGCGCCCGCGCCGCCGACCTCGCCGGAGCAGACTCGGAGCTCGCCGGCTCGCCGCTGCCGGACCTCCCATGGTCTGAAACTCGCCGCCAGGTGGTTGTCAACGTCGAGGAACACGTCGGTGGTGTCGGGTCGGGCTAGGGGTGACCGGAAATAGCTCGGCGACGTTCCGCGGCCTTGGTTGAGGTTCGGCGCCATCGACCGTGGGTTCTAACCCGCCAACACTTCGAACAAACGGTCCTACAGCATCAGTGCACCTCTAGGAAGCTCGACAAGGTGTCAAAAGGGTTCAGGGATGGCGGCAAGTTGGTCGGCACCGTGTGACCGATCGTGCCCGCCATGACCGCCCTCGATCGAGCTCGAAATTCGTCACTCCTAGACAGTTTCACACCACGGATGCAGAAAAGAACTTGATCGCTGGCTAGTCCAGCGTCTATGTGCAAGATTTGATAACCTCCGAAAGATCATAGAGCGAGAATTTAAAGAAACCGTACCGGAAGCTCGCTTTACGGTCGCCGGAGCAAAAACTGGAAATTCTCCGTGGATTCTTCACGGTTTGCTTCCAAACTTGGAGGAGAGCAGCACGGTGGTTGCGCGCTCCTGTTGCCTCTCTTGCTGGACCGTGAAAATGCCTGTGGAACGCTGTCCACGGGCGCCTGACTCTCGGCTGAGGCTAGGTCGCCGTGGTGGCGATCGTTTTCGGGAAAAGGAGGTCGGAGCTCGGGGTTTCTGGCGTTGGGGAGGTGGAGTGCGATCTCAGGTGGCCATCTAGCAGCTCGGGGAGGGAGAAGGCGAGCTGGTTTCGCGGTTCTCCGATCGAGTAGAGAGGCGGCAGGTTGGTGGCTCGGTGATCACGGGAGAGGAGAAAATGATCGGTGCCTGCCCCCGTGGAGCGCCTTAAGAGGGCCCTGGAACTGCCCTTGGGCTCGCGTGTGGGCGCGGGAAGCAGCTGGTGGCGCTGCTGCCCCTCGGTGGCGAGCGCAGCTGCTCCAGAGCATGGAGTCAGCAGCTGCTCGGTGGAAGTTCCCACCGAGACTTTGACTTTGGATGAAAGTTTCTCCTTCTTCCCTCTATGACATGTGGGTCCCACCCGGGGTTTTAACCTCTGAAATTTACTCCTAATCACTGTTCTAAACAGTGAGCCCCAAAATACCCATGGTGATTCAAATTATTCACCCATGAGCCATTTGAATTGAATAGAATTCAAATTGGGTTTGGTTTGAATGAATTTCAGCACATGTTCAGTTTTGAATTCAAATAAAGTTTGAATTTGTCCCACTTAGCTCATGTCAAGATCAACTCCAAATGGAGTGAAAATTGGTGTGTGAGCTCACAAAAATGTGCTGAGTAAGAATATGCCTCCCACTTCTAAATTCATGGGATAAAAACAGTTTGAATTTGAATGTGGTTTCAAACTGCCCTCTTTCTAGCTATACCCAAAATGACCTCAAAAAGGTTTTGAATTTGGGTGAAACTTGGCATGGACATCCTTAGCAATGTGTAGGAGTTTTCATATGTCCATCCCCTCTATATCACATGTGGGAAATACCCCTTTTTCAATATGTGAGTTTGTTCTCTAATGAGCATGTTGATGGTGGTTACTTGCTCTTCATTTGTGTTCATCAACTTTCCTCAAATGAGGTGTGTGTTGTGGTGATGAACACTTCAATTATGTGTCAAAAACTGAGGCCCTTACATTCCCCCCCCCCTTAAAAAATCTTGTCCCGAGATTATAAGGTGAAAATGAGAGAGAGGACGGTGGAAAATTACCGGATATGCGACGTGAAAAAGTCGGGGTAGTTAGCGCGAAGAAATTCTTCGCTCTCCCATGTCGCTTCGTCCATGGAGTGATTACTCCATAGAACCTTGTAGAACCACAACGTACGGTTGCGTGTGGTTCGGGCCTTTTCATCAATAATTTGCACTGCCTCCTCCCGATAGGTGAGATCCGGTTGCAGTTCTTCAATATCTTCCAGCTGAACGGTAGTTGATAGCTTGAGACACTTCCTCAGCTGGGAAACGTGAAAGACATCGTGCACATTGGAAAGTGCTTCTGGTAATTCAGCCGGTATGCCACTGATCCACATCTTTCGGTAATCTGGAATGGACCGATGAATCGGGGTGCCAACTTTCCTCTCACCCCAAATCTGTTTACGCCCTTCATTGGAGACACCCGTAGATATACGTGATCTCCAACTTCGAATTGTAATGGGCGCCTTCTCCGGTCTGAATACTGTTTCTGACGGGATTGAGCGGCTTTTAGGTTCGCTTGAATCAGTCGAACCTTTTCTTCCTCGTTGTTGACAAGGTCAATCCCGAAGGTAACCCTTTCGCCAGACTCACACCAGTTCAATGGGGTGCGACACTTCCTACCGTATAGCGCCTCGTAAGGTGCCATCTTGATGCTGGCTTGGTACCCATTATTGTATGAGAACTCGGCTAACGGCAAGTGATCATCCCAATTCTTGTCATGGTTGATAGCGCAAGCTCGTAGCATGTCTTCTAGAATCTGATTTACCCGCTCGGTTTGGCCATCTGTCTGCGGGTGGTATGCTGAACTACGGATCAACTTCGTCCCCAAGGCAGCGTGCAGCTGCTCCCAAAAATGGGACACAAATAAAGTGCCCCGGTCCGATATGATGGTACGGGGTACGCCGTACAAGCATAGGATCCGTGAGATGTACAGTTCAGTGTACTTCTTGGCGTTGTAGTTGGTGTTGACCGGGATGAAATGGGCAACTTTGGTGAGCCGATCGACGATCACCCACACAGAATCATGTTTCTGCAAGGTGGTGGGTAAACCGACGATGAAATCCATGCTCACGTCCTCCCACTTCCAGGCAGGAACGCCCAGTGGTTGTAGCAGTCCCGGTTTCCGCATATGGTCTGCCTTCACCCTTCGACATGTATCACACTCGGACATGTATTTTGCAGTCTCACGCTTCATCCGTGTCCACCAAAACTTGCTTCTGAGTTCTTGATACATCTTGTTGCTGCCGGGGTGAATAGAGAACTTTGACAAGTGAGCCTCATCAAAGATTTTCTTTTGTAATTCCGGGTTACGGGGTACGACGATCCGGTCCTTGAACCATAGGACGCCGTCTCCGTCCTTCCGGAAACATTTCAGCTCCCCACTGTCTACACGTCTCCCCAAATGTGATATTCCCTTGTCATTCTTCTGGGCTGCCGCTATCTCTTCACGGATGGTGGGGGTCAAAGCTAAGTTGTAGAGAGCTCCGTGTGGAATAACATGTAGTGGTGGCTCGCTCTCTTCCAACGGTGTGATGGTCAGATTGTTGACGTGTGACTTGCGACTCAGCGCATCTGCCACTACGTTTGCCTTGCCCGGATGATAATGGATCTCTATTTCGCAATCCTTTATCAGTTCTAACCATCTTCGTTGCCTCATGTTCAGGTCTTTCTGAGTGAATATGTACTTGAGGCTTTTGTGGTCGGTATATAAATGTACGAGGTTACCGAGTAGGTAGTGCCTCCACATTTTGAGTGCGAGTACCACGGCAGCGAGCTCCAAGTCGTGGGTTGGATAATTCTGCTCATGGTTTCTAAGCTGCCGTGATCCATACGCGACTACTCTTCGATCTTGCATCAGCACACATCTGAGCCCAATGCCGGATGCATCGCAGTACACCGAACGGCTTTGTTGTGTCTGGCTGCGCCAAAACCAGTGCTGATGTCAGGTGCTTGACTAAAGCCTTGAATGCTGCTTCACATGCTGGACTCCAAACATATTTGGTAGCCTTCTTCAGCAGCTCTGTCATTGGCTTGGCAATCTTCGAGAAGTTCGGAATGAACCTCCGATAATATCCCGCGAGTCCGAGGAAACTCCGTACCTCATAATAGTTCTCGGGGATTTCCAATTCAGCACTTGAGTGATCTTACTCGGGTCTACAGCGATACCCTCCGCTGAGATGATATGCCCGAGAAAAGGCACTTGCGATATCCAGAATTCGCATTTGCTGAATTTCGCGTATAGCTTGTGATCCCGCAGCCGTTGCAAGACTATATTCAGATGTTTCTTGTGATCTTCCTCCGACTTGGAATATACCAGGATGTCATCGATGAATACCACGACAAACTTGTCCAGCTCCGGCATGAATACTGAGTTCATCAAGTACATGAAGTGAGCTGGAGCATTGGTAAGGCCGAAGGACATGACCAAGTACTCATAAAGTCCGTACCTCGTCGAGAAAGCTGTCTTTGGAATGTCCTCCGGCCTTATCTTAATCTGATGGTACCAGGATCTTAAATCCATCTTGGAAAAGATCTTTGCTTCGACCAACTGATCAAACAACATGTCTATCCGTGGCAACGGGTATTTGTTCTTGATGGTTACAGCATTTAATGGACGATAGTCCACGCAAAGGCGTAACGTCTCATCCTTCTTCTTGACAAATAATGCCGAACAGCCCCATGGCGAGGAGCTCGGCCTAATAAAACCCTTCTCCAGAAGGTCCGTGAGCTGAGTCTTCAGTTCAGCCAACTCCTTGGGCGCCATCCTGTACGGCCTTCGGGATATTGGCATGGTTCCCGGTGCAAGTTCAATCTTGAACTCCACCTCTCTATCGGGTGGCATCCCCGGCAAATCGTCCGGGAATACATCAGGGAACTCTCGGACCACTGGAATATCTTCCAATCTGATGGTTGTGGCTTGATAGACACTTGGAAGTTTTATTTCTGGACTGTCCAGAAATAAAGAGTGAGATTCGTGCACTTCTAAGTTCAAGTGCACGACTGGGAGGACGGTGTCTAAAATAGCGCCGTGGCGGGTTAACCACGACATCCCTAAGATGACATCGACCTTTTGTCCCTCTAAAATTATGAGAAACATAGGGTAAACTCTACCCTCTAAGCACAATGGCGCTTTTGGGACCATCATGCTTGCTGAAATTTTCCCACCCGGTGAACAGATCACAAAAGGACTATCGGTGGGTAGTATTTGCAAGCTATATTTATCAATAAAAGCTTGGCTAGTGAAGCTATGCGTGGCGCCTGAATCAAATAGTACTATAGCGGGATGCTGGTGTAGTTGGAACATACCCGCAAGGATTGGCTCGACCTCCGGCACGTCCTCTATGGCAAGCTGGTGGACGGTGCCGGGCCTAGGGTTTGCCCGCCGCGCATTAGTAGGGTTCCGGGGTTGATTCCTCCCCAGAAACTGCGGTGCCACTCCGCCGCTTTGCCTCTCCGGGCAACTGCTCGCGAAGTGTCCTGGACGACCACATTTGTAACATGTGGCCGCTGCTGGTGTAGTGCTCGGGGGACGAAAGCCCGGCATGCGTTGCTGAGGTGCAAACGCACACGGCATCGCCCGCTGCTGCTGTTGTTGTTGCGGTGGTACTGGCAGTGCCGGCCGGAATGCCGGTGAAGAGTACGGCCGACTGCGGAACGGCATCGACCGCTGTGGTGGCTGTCAGCGTGGACCTGATGGTGGGCAATTCACCATCCGAAACTTCAGAGAAGGACCACCTCCTTCTCTGCTGCTTTGCGGCGCGCTTCGCTTTCGCTCCGCCGCCGCTAACTCCTTGCCGGAGTCCACCTGAACAATCGCAGCATCAATGATGTCGTTGAGGCTGCCGCGATTGAACATCGCCAACTTGTCCTTCAGGAGCGGGTTAAGCCCCTGGTAAAAGTGGTCCCGCCGCTTCTCGTCCGTATCTGCGTGATACGACGCGTAGAGCGCGAGATCGTTGAACGCCCTG
The DNA here is from genome assembly GCA_030760725.1 of Neostapfia colusana. Lineage (NCBI taxonomy): Eukaryota > Viridiplantae > Streptophyta > Magnoliopsida > Poales > Poaceae > Neostapfia > Neostapfia colusana. Next base: position 36,221,137 of record JASWHV010000003.1, read on the forward strand.
GAGTATTCCAGCGCGTTCCGGCTCCCTTGCTGCAGGTGTAAGAACTCCTGCGTCTTCCTCTTCATCAGACCTGGCGGTATATGATAGGCCCTGAAGGCCGTCCGGAACTCCGTCCAGGTCATCACTCGGTCGGTGGGCTGCGAAGCACAGAAGTTGGCCCACCATGCGCTCGCGGATCCTTGGAGCTGCTGGACCACGAACTGAGTCTTGCGCTGCTCTCTTATCTGGAGCAGCCCGAACTTCATCTCTATTGCGCGGAGCCAGTTGTCCGCGTCAAGAGGTTCATCCGCCCTTGAGAATACAGGGGGATGAGTCGCCAGGAAGTCGGAGTAGGAGCTCTGTTGACGCTCCTCACGGTCTTGACGTCTCTCTGGGCGAGACGTATTGGCGATGAGAGTCTGCAGCAACTCCGTGTGCTGCTGATGTTAACCCGCCATTGCCGCGACGATGTCGGCCAATGTAACCGTTGGCAGTGGTGGTGGCGGTGTTTGCTGTTGCTGTTGCTGCTGCTGTTGTCCCGAGGAGTCCTCGGGAGGCTGTTGGGAGGTCTCTCCCCCTTGGCTAGTACCCCCAACATCAGGGTTGGCACGAGTACGCATCATTCTGAATTTCAAAACAGCAGCGATTAGCACATGTCTTACTTAAAATTCCATACGTAACAGTAGGTATTGAAGTGACCCATGATTAATTTGCACAACATTCACATATATTGATAAAGCATAAACTTTATACAAGATACATTATTCTCGGTCTCCGAGAAGTCGTTCTCATGTCGTCACTACCTATACATACGCTACTGTCTACACGACATGTCACTGATTACAAAAGTTGGGCTACACTACCCTGGCTGCCCTACATGGCAACTGTAACCCCCTATTCGGAGTAGAACTCGACCTCCTGCGGGTCGTCCTCCTCCGGTACCTCTTCTGGTGGCTCTGGATCTACCACCTCTTCTCCCATCCCGGGTTCTCCCATTGCTGGAAGACCCTCAAGACCACCGGTATACCCAATACCGGAGGTACGAGGTCCTGCAAGGCATGCACCTCGTCCATAGCCTGGTTGTAATCTTCTTCCCAGCCTTGCCCTTCCTCAATAGCGTCGTCCCGCTCTTTAGTAAGTTCCTTGTTCTGCTGGGTCAGATTTTGTACCAGTTCTTGCAACGCCGCGATGTCGACACAGCTCTTCTTCTTTGCCTTCTTCAGACGATGCAACTGATTGTGTTGTTCATTCAGTCGCTTTATCGTCGGAAGGAGCACATTGCGGAGTGCGCTGTGAGCACTCTCGAAATGGTCTCCACGGCTCGTGCTCTCCTTGAGCTTTGTGGCAAGATGCTCCGTATGAACAGCTTGGCTGTCCATCACGGCGTTTCCCGCCCTCATCTGGAGGCTGAGATTTGCCTCCGAGGGGTTGTACCTTGGGCAACTCGGGTCCGTTGCCTCCAGGTACCTCTCTTCCCACACATGCTGAGCCCGTCCCTCCACCGGAACGAGCGCGTATGGAGTACCCTCCATAGCCTGCACCTGTAGTTGGCAGAAACGTGACATAGTGTCACGGCCTGCCACTTGCCACATCCCTTCCGGTTGTCTTCCTCTCACCGTGACGGTGAACGGCACCCAACCGGGTGGCGTAGGTCCTGCAGGGACTTCGACATGGATCGTCCATGTCTTGTTCCCCTCTTCGCCTTCTTCCTTGACAAAGTACTGCGGCATCTGGTTGTACCTGAAATATTGGACCATTTGCCACAATGCTTCCGGGTTGCCGCTACGGTGAGAACAGTGGGACACAACCCACCCGTTCTCCAATTGCTTATCTGCTGTCATCTGTAAAAATATATTTGAGAAATGTCAAATATCTATTTAAACAGTAAACCACTGAGTTATAACATAAGACATGTCATTGAACCCATAAAACTTGGAAACACAGTTCAAATTTTAAACAAATTTGACTGCTGATCTGCTGTTCCCATGACAGCCCTGACCAGTTTCCATATCAACCTGATTTAGGCCATGCTAAATGCAAAAACAGTTCTGGAGCTCAACATCAAAGTTAAAGCTAACTTCAATAGCTATCCAGAAAGTATTTGCTTGGCCTAAGATCTGTCCTGGTTCAAAAGTTATGAGATGTCGAAGTTAACAGAATTTCTGGAGATAATTGGACAGCACCTCCCTGCTTTAGGTACTGATTAAATCCAAGAATTCCAGTTAATTCTGTTGTAAATCTGACAAAACTTTCTGTTACAAAGTTGTAACCTATCTCATAATATTTCCAGAACTACCTCATTTTCTATTTTTGGATTTTTAAGCAGGAAGTTATGCTTAATTTACAGAGAGTTTACAGAGAGTCTTTGCTCTGCCCTGTTTTCTGGACAGTTTCAACTCTACTGCATTTTTCGATTGGTTAAGGGATGAACACCTCTGGACCTCAACAGAATAGTTGTAAATCTCTTCCAAAGCTTTCCAGAAATGTATCATATGACCCCAACCTCGAAAGAACTCACCCTCTAACCTCTGATCAACTTCAGCTTTGATTCAGCTGAAAACAGAGTGCTCTGTCCTTAACAACCTATAAGTTGAAAACTTGTGAACTTTGAATATCTTGTTCAAGGGAAGGAGTTACATCAAGTTTTACTGCTTTGGATCAAAACCTTCAAGTTTTAAATGAAGTTGTTCATTTAATGGGGTGTGACGTCGATGCGTCACCAGATTATGTCGGTACTACGTCCTCACAAAGAAAAACCTATACCGGACTTAGCCGGCTTCGTTATTTCAGTGGCACTAAACGTCACTCGCACACGGATGCTACACGTCTACCGTTCCGTGGTCAGGCTACCTGCAGAAACTCAAGCAATCGTCAGACTCGGCTGCACACCGAGCCCGGAATCCATACAGTTCGTACACCCGGCCGTCATCACTCGACCGGATGTTCTCAAGCCAAACACGCCTTCAGTTACGTGTTCACGTTTCAGACCACGTGACGGGGTCTCCCAAGTTGCACCACGCACGCCAGGGATAGACGTTGCTCGAATATCCCAAACGACATGAAGAGTCGTAGAGGATATTTAAGCAAGTCGGGTTACCTGCCACCCGTGGGGCTCCACCCTTCAGCTTGTGCGCACTGGTGGACAGCGCTTACGTGTACCCCCCAAGACATAAACGTCCCAAGATACACGATTTTCCGACATAGACAAAAAGTTTAGTATGCCACTTTCTATACACTAATAACATCCTTATACGGGCTACTAACTCGTTCCTCACTGGATTTTTGAAAAAAATGACCTTTGTAGTGCGTTAAACCTCAAGCGAGCTCTGATACCAACGCTGACACAACCCCACAGTCTTGTCGAGCCAGGATCACGCTGAGGGGTGCTGCGTTGCACAGCACCGGATAACACACGTCAAAGGTACAAAGCAGAAGCGAAATTTTATTACATAAACAAGTTCATAAACATGTTTACATCAAAATGAGTTCAGTCTACACTCACGGGCGTAGACTAAGCATCAAGTGCACGTTCAGCCCTTGAACGTGTCCTTGCTAGCACACACGCACACTAACTCTGCGGCGTGCACGACTCCCACTCGACGGGATTCCCCTCCTGGGGTTCCGTCTCCTCTTCGGGAGTCCCTTCCTCATAGAACCCTGCAAAAGCTTCAAACACAAGCAGTGAGCACGAAGGCTCAGCAAGTCTGACCCGTCTCACCTAAGCATGGAACTTCTACATGAGGGGTAATGGTTTACATGAGGTAAAAATCATTTGCAAGGACTCGCCTAATTAGTAAAACCTTATTTTCAGGTTTTAGCAGCAAGTTGTGGAGAACCTTACGCTAAGGCACATGAGAGAGTCACAATCAAACAAGAAACGCATTTCTCTCATGTACTTTGCCCAAAGTTGAAAAGAACTTTAGTTAGCTCTAAACTACAGCAAACCATTAACAAGCAAAGTCCATCTTTCAATCAGCAGCATTTTAACATGTAACTAGCCTGTTCTTTCTACGTCACGGTACAGTGAATAAGTGGTACTCACTGACCGCGAGGGACAGCGATTATAATCGATTTACACCTGCAGGGTTACCCGAACAACCCGTCACGTACGCCCGTACTTGATGTTGCCTACAACAACCATCACGGACGACGTACGCGACTACCTTTCACCCGTTAGCCAAATGTTGAACCGGTCCAATCGTCCCGAGCAAGAGGTCTCTGCATGCGCATCTCAGTGCCGCCAGCCGATTTACACCTCGAGCTCTCAACCTACCCTCTGAACGACCAGCTATGCCTTAACACCCAGCTACCCGAGTTACATCAGTTTCCCGGTTCCCATATAGCCGGTAGGTCTTCGGTACTGTTCTAGCTTGTTCAACAGGCCCGCACACGGCTCGGTCCTCAATCGACACAAGTGGAGCTACAGCACACAGGCCCCAAAGTCCTGTTGCCCTTAACCTCCGCTCGGTCTCATTTTCTTGCCATGTGTTTCATGTGCTATCACTACCCGAGTCGAGTGCCTCTAGCCTATGCTCGCGAGTAGTTCCAACTACTCGACTTGTACCGAATCCTACACTATCTTAGCTCTGCAATAGCTAACGGGGTTTTGCAATCCTAAACCCAACCCATGGTTTTCTTGGCTATGCATTTGGGTTTCTAAACAAGACTCTAATGCAAGGAACAATAGTATTCATGTATGTGCTCAAAACAATAAAAAGTTGTAAAAGGTTAATGCAAACCGGTGCTTGCCTTGCTGCTCTTGGTCGTAGGCTAGCTGTTCCTCCGGAGTAACAAAGTCTAGGACTTTGGGTTCCTCCTCGACCTTAGCGACTATATGATAGAAGCAATATATGTATCAATTTAAATGCATTTGTATTGAGTTTGAAGTTGTGAAGTCTATAGCCCTTGCTAGACAGCCCTAATGACTGTGAAACTTTTACTGTGGCTTGGTTACAACCTAAACAGAGACTTGGTCAAGTTTTAGTTGCAGCAAAGCTCATTTGAGCACTCCACAATTAATTATGTCCTTGACCTTAATTGGAACTCTTAGGGTGCTCTAAGGATTTTCATGAAACAAACTATGACTTTCTGAACACTAGATTTTCAGAGGGTTCTAATGGAGTTGGTATAACTTAATTTGGAAGTTCCTAACTAAAGATATGAGCTAAACAATTTCAGAGATAATTCTGAAAATGTTTCTGAACATTTTCTATTTTCTCTGGAACGGTTTCACTAATCACACCATTAGGTGGATCAAATGAGCTCAAATGGATCTAAAATTTTTATGGTAGTTCAGGGATATTTTGGTAAACATCCCAGCAAAATTTCAGGATTTTCCTCCAAAGGATTCTCCAGTTAAAATTCCTAAAAGTTTAGACTTTGAGGAATTAATTCTGGAGAATTAAAGGTTTTCATGAAGTGAAACTTAATTTTCTGAAAAGTACTCAGAGATCTAAATCCAACAAAATTTGGTTCACTCGATTTGGAGCTTTCTAGCCAAAGTTATGAGGATTTGAAGTTTGGAAGAATTCTGAAAATCGGGGGAAAAGTTTAAACTCGCGGGGCCCGCGGGGACACGTGTCGAGCGCGAAGGTGTCCGGCACACCGGAGCTCACAGGGTATTTGCGCGCCAGCACAGCCGATCCCCGGCCACACCCGATCCCGATTTAAATTCTACAGCCGCTGACACGTGGGTCAGCCGGCTTCGTCTTCCTCCCGCCGTTCTCTCGCGCCCGCGCCGCCGACCTCGCCGGAGCAGACTCGGAGCTCGCCGGCTCGCCGCTGCCGGACCTCCCATGGTCTGAAACTCGCCGTCAGTGGGTTGTCGATGTCGAGGAACACGTCGGTGGTGTCGGGTCGGGCTGGGGGTGACCGGAAATAGCTCGGCGACGTGCCGCGGCCTCGGTTGAGGTTCGGCGCCGTCGACCGTGGGTTCTAACCCGCCAACACCTCGTACAAACGGTCCTACAGCATCAGTGTACCTCTAGGAAGCTCGACAAGGTGTCAAAAGGGTTCAGGGATGGCGGCAAGTTGGTCGGCACCGTGTGACCGACCGTGCCGGCCATGACCGCCCTCGATCGAGCTCGAAATTCGTCAATCCTAGACAGTTTCACGCCACGGATCAGAAAAGACTTGATCGCCGGCTAGTCCAGCGTCAATGTGCAAGATTTGATAACCTCCGAAAGATCATAGAGCGAGAATTTAAAGAAACCGTACCGGAAGCTCGGTTTACGGTCGCCGGAGCAAAAAACTGGAAATTCTCTGTGGATTCTTCACGGTTTGCTTCCAAACTTGGAGGAGAGCAGCACGGTGGTCGCGCGCTCCTGTTGCCTCTCTTGCTGGACTGTGAGAACGCCTGTGGAACGCTGTCCATGGGCGCCTGACTCTCGGCTGAGGCTAGGTCGCCGCGGTGGCGATCGTTTTCGGGAAAAGGAGGTCGGAGCTCGGGGTTTCTGGCGTTGGGGAGGTGGAGTGCGATCTCAGGTGGCTGTCTAGCAGCTCGGGGAGGGAGAAGGCGAGCTGGTTTCGCGGTTCTCCGATCGAGCAGAGAGGCAGCAGGTTGGTGGCTCGGCGATCACGGGAGAGGAGAAAATGATCGGTGCCTGCCCCCGTGGAGCGCCTTAAGAGGGCCCTGGAACCGCCCTTGGGCTCGCGTGTGGGCGAGGGAAGCAGCTGGTGGCGCTGCTGCCCCTCGGTGGCGAGCGCAGCTGCTCCCGAGCATGGAGTCAGCAGCTGCTCAGTGGAAGTTCCCACCGAGACTTTGACCTTGGATGCAAGTTTCTCCTTCTGACATGTGGATCCCGCCCGGGGTTTTAACCTCTGAAATTTACTCCAAATCACTGTTGTAAACAGTGAGCCCCAAAATACACATGGTGATTCAAATTATTCACCCATGAGCCATTTGAATTGAATAGAATTCAAATTGGGTTTGGTTTGAATGAATTTCAGCACAAGTTCAGTTTTGATTTCAAATAAAGTTTGAATTTGTCCCACTTAGCTCATGTCAAGATCAACTCCAAATGGAGTGAAAATTGGTGTGTGAGCTCACAAAAATGTGTTGAGTAAGAATATGTTTCCCACTTTTAAATTCATGGGATAAAAACAGTTTGAATTTGAATGTGGTTTCAAACTGCCCTCTTTCTAGCTATACCCAAAATGACCTCAAAAAGGTTTTGAATTTGGGTGAAACTTGGCATGGACATCCTTGGCAATGTGTAGGAGTTTTCATATGTCCAGCCCCTCTATATCACATGTGGGAAATACCCCTTTTTCAATATGTGAGTTTGTTCTCTAATGAGCATGTTGATGATGGTTACTTGCTCTTCATTTGTGTTCATCAACTTTCCTCAAATGAGGTGTGTGGTGTGGTGATGAACACTTCAATTATGTGTCAAAAACTGAGGTCCTTACAGTTGATTGCTGGTCAAGTACCACAACTTGCACCACCTCCACAGCAGCAGCATCATACGGTGGTTTGTGCTCCATCGCTGCAGCCATGTGTACCTAGCATTCAACCACAAGTCAGCGAAGAACCGGAGAGACATCCGTGTTTAACTTGTGGGCGTATGGGCCATTATGCTAGGTATTGTCCAGAGAGAATCCAAGGCCGCGGGTCATCATACTTGCAATATTCCGACCCGGACCTAAATCTGCAGAAAAGAGGGCAGACAAGGGGCAGTATTCACTACACAGTGATGGATGATGTTCCGGAAGGAGAAGCCACGTTAGCAGGGATGCTTTCTCTGAATCAGCTACCGGTTTTGATTCTCTTCGATTCCGGTGCCACACACAACTTCATTAGCCAATCTTTTGTGGCTCAACATTAGCTCCAAACAAATTTTACAAAGAGTCAATACCTCATATCTTCGCCCGGGGGCAGCAGTACTACAAGTGAGATTATCTCCCGAGCACCTCTTTGTTTGGGGGATAGAATATACCCCACAACTCTCATTATTATTGAGGGTTTGAAGATCGATGTCATTTTTGGGATGTTGTGGTTGAATTACCACTATGCAGTTCTTAACAGCAGCTCTAGGACCGTTGAGCTCAATTCCCCACAGCACGGTCTTCATGTATTAATTTTGGGCGCCAGTCGGCAGCAGATTGCAACATTAAACCACAAGGAAATTGTGAAGATAGAGGACATTCCGGTGGTACATGAATATCCAGATGTGTTTCCCGATGATTTACTGGGCATGCCACCCGAACGGGACATAGAGTTCAAGATTGAACTTGCGCCAGGTACAACACCGATATCACGAAGGCCGTACAATATGGCACCCAATGAACAGGCAGAATTGAAGACACAGCTGAATGACCTAATGAGCAAGGGATTTATACGACCGAGTTTGTCACCTTGGGGTTGTTCGGCATTGTTTTTCAAGAATAAGGACGAAACACTACGGCTTTGTGTTGATTATCATCCTCTTAATGCCGTGACCATCAAGAACAAGTATCCACTACCTCGCATTGATATGCTCTTCGATCAATTAGTGGGTGCGAAAGTATTCTCGAAGATGGATCTTCGGTCCATATATCATCAGATTAAAATCCTGGCAGAAGATATTCCGAAGACGACATTCTCAATGAGATACGGGCTATATGAGTGTCTCGTTATGTCTTTTGGTTTGACCAACGCCCCGGCACATTTTATGTACCTGATGAATTTCAGTGTTCATGCCGGAGTTGGATAAATTCATCGTGGTCTTCATCGATGATATCTTGGTGTACTCCAAGTCAGAGGAAGAACATGCTGAGCATCTGCATATTGTGCTACAAAGATTGCGAGATCATCAGCTCTATGCAAAATTCAGCAAGTGTGAATTCTGGATTAATCAAGTACCTTTTCTCAGACACATTATTTCAGCGGAGGGCATCGCTGTAGATCCGAGTAAGATTATCCAAGTGCAGAAATGGGAGTCACCAAAGTCTGTGCATGAAATCCGTAGCTTTCTTGATTTAGCAGGTTACTACTGGAGGTTCATTCCGGGTTTCTCCAAGATCGCTAAACCGATGACGGAATTATTGAAGAACAATACCAGATTTGTATGGGGTGCTGCGTGTGAACAAGCTTTCAAGACTTTATTGAAGCATCTCACAACAGCCCCAGTTCTTGCTCAGCCGGATACGACGAAGCCATTCGACGTTTATTGCGATGCATATGGCATCGGTCTTGGCTGCATGCTTATGCAAGAAGGACGAGTGGTCGCTTATGGATCTCGTCAACTCAGAAACCATGAGCAGCATTATCCAACTCATGATCTTGAGTTAGCTGCCGTGGTCCTTGCTTTGAAGATGTGGAGGCATTACTTGCTTGGAAATCTTGTACACCTCTACACCGACCACAAGATCTTGAAATACATCTTCACTCAGAAAGAACTGAACATGAGACAACGAAGATGGCTAGAGCTCATTAAAGACTATGAACTTTAGATTCATTATCGTCCGGGAAAGGCGAATGTGGTCGCCGATGCACTCAGTCGTAAGGCGCATATCCACCTCTTGACTATTGCTGAAATTGATGATGAAGAACCAAACCTCCGTGTCATTCCGTATGGAGCACTCTACAATCTTGCTCTCACTCCTACTATCCGAGAGGAGATCATTGAAGCTCAAAGAAAAGACAAAGGAATGTCTCACATACGGTGGAGGATTGATCAAGGTGAGATGAAATGCTTCCGGAAAGACGATGAAGGTACTTTGTGGTTTAACGACCGGATTGTAGTACCCCGGAATATGGGACTACGGAAGAAAATTTTGGATGAAGCTCATTTGTCCAAATTTTCCATTCATCCAG